>CM040241.1:228160229-228902352 GCA_022545495.1 Chrysanthemum lavandulifolium | reverse complement strand
TATTTGTATTTCGAGTTGTATTGCATATTTTACAAAATATATTATGTATGCATATGTAATAAGCAATCCCAAACACCCCCTAAAAATCATCAAATGGTTTGATATTCATGTTTGTGCAGATTGTTTTTATAAGTGCTAGTTAATTTGTATAATTATATGCTTGTTGATCTTTTGCAGCAGTAAAACTTTGTTTATGCGGGCTATATATTTTTTCGTTCACATTAGGTGTTTGCATAACCCTTGATTCCAGTTAAGTTTATTATATCGATCGGTTTTGATTTTAGGGGCTTTACCTTTGTCCATGAAACCTTCTTCATCAGCAGCATGTGTAGTCTTGTCCGATGACGACCTTTTGATTGAGATCTTACTTCGATTACCTGTAACCTCACTTCTCTTATTTAAAAATGTATCCAAGCGCTGGTTATCTCTCATCACGGACACTAATTTCACTAGACGCCGTAGCCAAATCCCTGACCTTGATCCTCCTTCTGGTCTCTTTGTCGCTCAACCAAAAAGCAAAAGGCAGCTAGAGTTTGAATATGATCTCGTGCCATTGGATATTCGAATCCCAGTCAACAGATCAACCGCTTTCTGTTTTGGCTCAGAGACGAGTAGTAATGTTATTATTTTGCAGTCGTGCAATGGTTTGCTTCTATGTTGCAGTGGTATCAAGCCTTTTAAGAAGTATTACGTATACAATCCGACTATCAATGTGTTTAGGATGCTTCCACGATGCGATAATGTGAATTCGGATTCAAACATTTTTTGGTATGATATGAGAATTGCTTTTGATCCTACAAAATCACCTCACTACAAAGTGGTCTGTGCTTTATTATCTATATCACATGATAATGTCAATCCTTACCTTCAAATACAAACTTACTCTTCCCAAACATGCAATTGGACTGTGTGCGGTGATCCGTTTTGTAGCTTTGGTACTACAGGTTTTAGCAATGGAATATATTGGAATGAGGCCATTCACTGGCTTAATATTGGGAATGGGCGGCCTATGCATTATAAGTTAGATATTGCAGACCATCCAAAAATAATAAAGATACCAAAACCTGGAATCATTATAGATGATAAGCCTTTTGATCGCGCATTATTCGAGTCTGGTGGTTGTCTGCTTCTTTTTTGTAGGAACAATACTCAATCCCATCTATCCTATGTTTGTGAGATGAGGAATGGGAATTTTGGGTGGTCGGTGAAGTATCTTGTTAATCTTAATGACATTATGAATCCATTATGTGAAACCTGGAGGGCTTATTCTAATGTTTGGGGTATTGTTTTGGGTGCAAAAGAAGAGGATTCGTTTATGGTGATGAAAATATTTGGAAAGGTTGTACAATACAAATTTGTGTCAAAGACTGTCCGTACGCTCTGTGATATTGGATCAGTGAGCCCTTCTCGTGACAGCGTTCATCAGTTCATTGCATCTTTTGCTAGTGTATGACTCCGTTTTTAATGTCAGGTTTGATTTCCTATCCAATCTTATCTTGTCTTGTCACTACATTGGGTATATGCTCATATCCTTTTTTTATGACAAATTTGGTATCGATTCTTTTTTAGAGCGACTAGAGTTTGTAGCTTCATGGACCTACAACCCCTGTACAAGTTTATTATGTACTTTTATATAAGAAACAATAAAACCAATGTGGGATCACAACTCCTAGTTTATTATGTAAATTTTTAGCCATTAGGCCGACACATGAGCATTCGTATAAAATCCAGGATAGTTATCACGTATCTGAGGAGAGGTAATAGGCCAACCTAATTCACCACTAGTGGCCATTGCTATTTTGTCATTTCCAATTTCTTTAGCCCAAAAAAGCATGTTCTACTACTAGCCTCCAAATCGATTTTAAACCAGTTAAGGTCGAAAATTATAGTAGCCTACAATTAAAACTTAAAAGAGTACATATTTAGATTCGGTGTGGGTTCTGATGGCTTGATATGTTCTTATGATTTATACATTTGTGTTTTTTTTAGCATCTATAGCATGATGGTTGGGTTCCTTTACTCCAATTTTTTTGGAGGAGTTGCATTTTTGCAATGTTCAAAATTTGGAATGTTGGATCCAGCCAATCACTATTTGAGCATTGAAATTATTGCCATTTCACAGTAAAAATGAGCAAGGTTAAACAAACAATTGATGCAAAAACACCTACTAGCTCTCGGTGGTTTGTTACGTGTGATGTTTTTCCAAACAATTTTATTACAAATATCCATAAAGTTATGAACATACTATTACTGTACATCTTACTAACTAACCGTCTATCAGGTTTTGAACATGGAGGTGCGTACGATAGAGGAAAAGAGGCGTGTCATGAGTGGAATTTCGCTGAAGATCATTAGTAAGTGGGGATGATTATGATGTGATAGACTTTATCAAAAGTAGCTAGTTATTAAGACCGTTGTACGTTTGACTTGCAAACACAGTTATTTTTCATATTGGTTCGTCTATATTTCACTAGAATCATGGTATTGCGTTATTATTCTAGTTGTAAATCAGCAAGGAGGCAAATATTATGTTGACTTGTACTCGATTCCACTTGAGCTACTTGAAATTCTTGAGCACAGTCGCATAACACATATACATGCACATTTAATGCCCGAGAATCAACAATTGCACATTTAATACTCGACAATCAACTAACATGTACATCACCTTTATTCAATTTAGCACACATAATATACGACAAGCTTCTACTAATAATCACACACTTTTCATTTAACTTTTCCTAAGACTAAACTAGTCAAATATTGTGAACATCATAAGGACCATCCGTCTACTTTACTCTGGTTTCAAATATACTTTTCAAAGTTTAAGTCCTGTTATATAATAAGGAATTTAATCAAGACATCAAACTATTACACAATTAAATACAATACAATCTTTTATAAAGTACTAGTTATAATATCCGCGACACACGTGGTTTTGACAAAAAAAAAAAAAAAAAAAAAATCAGATAAATATTAATACCTAATATCGTATTTTAAAATGTAATCGCATATAATTATATAGTATATGTTTCAAGACGCATTTAAATTTACACATAAATCAAATTTATTTTAACATTTTAGTTCATTATATACATATATAAGAATTTGCCCATGAAAATTACGATATACGCATAACCAATACTTATGAACGCGCTTTTATTACGCATTAATATCCATTAGAATTTGTAAAATATTTGTAAAATTTCGTTAGTAACTCAAGATTTAATTTTATTTAACCATAAAGATGTTGATGTTGTTATTTAAATTTCTTTATCGATATTATGTTGTAGACATGATGACAAATAATAATTACACGAGTCATCATATAAGACAATCTACGTATATTTATTTTTATATTAAAGTAACCCGTGCTACAATTTGATAATTATATTCTGCTGAATTTAGTCGATTTAAATGTAAACTCGTGTCCACATGGGTTAAACTTTTAAAATGATATAAATGATTCCTTATCGAACGATATAGTAAAAAAATTGATACTTATAATCTTATGCAAATTTATATGTTGTTATTTTAAAACAACATATACATTGTATTTTTTAAGATATAAAATATAAGGGTGTATTTGTTTATAATCTAAAATTATTAAAAACATGGAGGCTATAATATTACACTTAACTCTATATAATTTTAAAAATTCAACCACTAAAGTTTTATTAATTACCTCCTTTTTTAAGTTTTTGTTTTCACAAATTTGACACATATATTTTTGTGTGTTTTTATCAACCAAATTTATTAAAAGTCACCAAAATCAATTTAATTTTGACTTTTATTAACTGATCACATCACACGATTTTGCTTACGCCATAAATCGGCCTCCTATCGACCCAATTGTTTTTTTAATAAGAATGAATCGACAAAATCACCTCAAATGATGTAATTCTTTACTATATAAAAGATTTGAGACTTCTAAAATAGAAGTTTAAAAAATTCACCACACATTTAATAAATATAACAAGAATGTGAAATTGTTAAAATATTAATGAATTTATAATATCTAGGCAGTACAACTATATATGCATGTCGTATAATTAATTTATGGATCAATATATATATATATATATATATATATATATATATATATATATATATATATATATATATATATATACACATTCAATTAATGTAATTATTAAACACCTCTTTATGCAACAATCTATAAACCACATTGTGCAAATAAAAACCTATTAAAATAAAATAAAATTAAATACTCTCTTCACACACATCAAAACATTCCTGAAATAAAAATTAATACAATCTATAATAAAAATTAGATGGCATGTTTATGTTCTTTACTATCTACTTTTAACATAATATCGTTTCTCATTGTTTGAAGTTATAAGAATTTAAAATTCTCGTCTTCTATAATGTTATTGTCACAAAAAATGTATTATCTATAAATATTGTTTGTCAAAAAATCTAAATACAGGTTACTCGTCGTTGCAATGTGCGGGCACCCTCCTAAAAAACAATAAAGCGATCAATAAAAACTCAAAAATCTTTCTTGGTGAATACAAGATAGCTTGATGAAGGTGTGATTATAAAGAAATTTTGTTGCCAAATTTTTTTAAAAAAAAACACCATATTAATTCCACATTATTATGCAGACAATGTGTGCCATCAATGACAGATAATAAAACTCATTAACAATTTTATACAGTACTAGTAAATAAGCTTTAATCGTAATATACTCCTTTGGATGAAAGATAACAATAGATGTAGGTTGAAGGAACAATGAACATAGAGTTTATAGCTCCTTAACTTCAAACTAATTTTAAAAGATTAATAAACAATAATCAATCTGATGAACAATCTCAAAACCATTGTTATATGGCCCCTGTTTGAACCAAATGGAGATCAATCCCAAACATTGAGTTATTCGAGGGCAATTTCACACATTAAAAAATGCATCCAAACACAAGCAAAAACATTACTAATTGCATCAATATATAACATATATAAACATTTTGTCACTTTAAAAAATATGAGTTACATTTTTTTCGGAATAAATGAAATAGTAAAATGTTCGTCTTCAAGCCCAAGATGAAAATGCCTTAGTCATACTTTCAAATTTTTCATTGTGTTAAGTATATCTTTATCTTTACTACCTTATAATGTATTTAGGACTTTCTAAAGATGGAAGTCTTAATTTTTTAAGCCTACACATCTTACTATAATTAGTAATTCATATAATTAAATTCTACACTATAATAATTGCATTATAATGTACACTAATGACACATTAAATTTTAGTATTAAAATGGATGTTACAAACTTACAATAATACATATTTATAGTTGTAATTTTTATCATAAACGTTCAAATTATACAAAGTTCAAATAAGTATAAGTATGGATAGCCATAGTTGTATTGATAATTTACGGAAATTCAAACACGCATCTACTCTTTTCGAACTATCAAACGGGTAAACCGTCAAATACTAACTCTCATTGCATACCGCTTAAAGATCAAGGTACGAGAAAAACTGATGTTAGATACCTCGTTACTTTGCGCGGGTACTATGCTAGTAATATCTAAGGAGTATTTAGGATTTTTATAAATAGAAATCTTAAACTTTTTAAGTTTGCACAACTTGCTTCATTTAATAGTTTTGAAAACCAAACTTTAAAATTCACTATTTACCTACATTACTTAATATCATTAAATTGAATGTTACATTGATAAGATATAAACTACTATAACAAAATTTAATATTTTTATAGTTTAAAATTATAACTCTAAAATTTGAAGATAATTATGTTACTTATTAACCTATTCACCATCTTACATCAGAAGCACACGACCACTAAATACTATTTATTACTCTGTATCAATGAAAAACATCGTCTAGAAAAAGAAAAAGCAAAAAGATCACTCTTAAATATAGTATTCGTCCCCACTACTTTGAGTGGGTACCATGCTATGTTGAAAAATGAGTTAATAATATGAGAAGCTTATTGCATTGTACATGCTATTAGCCTATTACGTGGATGTCTATTTTCACATAACATATGAACCCAAATAAATTATGTTGCAAGATAATCTTCGTCGCAACGCGCGTATACCCGGTTAGTGAGTGTAAACTATAAATGTAGTAGAGGAAACAAAATGAGTTATAAACCATAGTGTTTGTAGCCAAGGACGGAACCAGGAACAAACATCACCGGGTGCACAAATGTTTTTTAACCGTAATATAATAGAGTTTAAGATGTTAATTAAATAAGACTAAAAACACATTTCACTGGACTGGGGTTATTTACGATGTATTTGAGAAAAATTGATGTTTTTTCTTAAAATTAACACTAAATCGAAAAATTCTATAGGTGTCACGGGCACCCACGGAATCTCCTTGTTCGCCTCTGCTTGTAGTCACAGACACCGGCACTTGAAAAGGCAAGGAATGTGCTTGCTACAATTTGAACAAACTACAAGGACCACGTTTTGCAATTTCCCCAATCAATGAGAGTAGTGAATTGAATACAGTCTGTATGCTCTTTTACACCTTCAACAAAATGTTAGGGTTTTAAGGGGAGACATGGTGATTTTATGGTTTGTTTAATATATGCGTAGTTGTGACATTTTATCAAGATGTTATTGGAATCTCAAGCCCAAGATAAAAATGCCTTAGTCATACTTTTAATTTTTTCATTGTGTTATGTATATGGTATCTAAGGAGTATTTAGGATTTTTATAAATAAAAATCTTAAAACTTTTTAAGTTTGCACAACTTGATTCATTTAATAATTTTGAAAACCGAACTTTAAAATTCGCTATTTACGTACATTACTTAATAGCATTAAATTGAATGTTACATTGATAAGATATAACTACCATAACAAAATTTAATATTCTTATAGTTTAAAATTATAACTCTGAAATTTGTAATGTTACTTATTAACTTATTCACCATCTTACATCACAAGCACACGACAACTAAAGACTATCTATTACTCCGTATCATTGAAAAACATCATCTAGAAAAGAAAAGGCAAAAAGCTCACCCCTAAATATAGTACTCGCCCCCACTACTTTGTGTGAGTACCATGCTATGTTGAAAAATGAGTTAATAATATGAGTACATGCTATTAGCCTATTACGTGGATGTCTATTTTCGCTTAACTTAGGAACCCAGATAAATTATGTTGCAAAATAACCGCCGCCGCAACGCGCAGATACCCGGTTAGTGAGTGTAAACCAAGGTTTTTAAGATCGGGAGCCTACCTAGGATCGTTTTCGTCTTTGCAAGATCGTGATTGTAAGATCGGATCGGGGTCCTAAGATCCTACTATAAGGTAAACTTTTTAATGATCTTTGTAATATTATTCAAATTATATAAATTATTATATATCATAAACATGAAATTTTATGAAATTTTTATGCAAATGTTATCCTAAATTATGAATATGAAATGTTTAAGAAGATTCAAACATTGTTTTTTTAAATTATATAAAAACATAAACCATAAATTAGTAGTTTTTTAGTTTGCGGTTCGAAAAAAGTAAGATCGGATCGGAGTAGATCTTAAGATCCTATAGTTAAGATCGCGATCCTATAAGATCTTAAGCTTGTTAAGATCCTACGTAGGATCAGGATCGTTTTTCCTTTGTAAAATTGTAAAATCGTAACATAATAAGATGAGGATCGGGATCTTAACAACTATGGTGTAAACTATAAATGTAGACATCACTACAAAAAAATGTAACATTTGGCACTACTTTCTCGTGCCAAAAATGAAAAGAAACTCGACCCAAACCAAAAAAGGCACGACATGTCGTGCCTTTTTGGTAGACCCGTTTTTGTTGATCCAAAAAATTTTGGCATGACACACCATTTAAAAGTTTGGAATGACAAACGTGTAGGGCCCAAAAAGAATTCAACCTGAAAATACAGCCATACACGATTGTATTTTGCAAAATGGTACGACAATGTCGCACTAATTTTTTTATTTATCTTTTAAAATAATAATAAAACAAAATTTTAACACAGAAAGACACGACAAAGTCGTACAAACCAGAATTCCACATGGCATACGATACAAAATGGGACGATACACGGCCTTGTGGTTCAAGATGTCGCCCTAATAATTCGGTGGGCAAAAAATATGCAAAGAACCTAGCTTATCCGATTTTTCCTAAAAAATCTACCAAAACAAATACAACTCTGAATCAATCACAATCCACAATACCAATTCGACAATATGATATAATACTAAATTACTAAACGGATCGAATAACATTCCACAATTCCACGATACCATTCAACAAATACGATACAAAGTAAACTACTCTTAAACTATACAAGGCGCAAATTTCCTAAATAACATGTCTCAAACTAACAAGTCACAAGCTTATAAAGCTAACATGTCTCAAAGTTATAAAGTTAACATAAATCCACGATAACATTCGACAAATTCAATACTATTCCATAATATTAACAAGTCTAAAATTCACAAACCAACTTCCCGCTTTACTACTCATAGAACTGCCGCCCGACTCACACCGACTCGTCACCGCCCGCATTATTATCCTCGCTATTATCATCATTATTATCCAAATCATTATTATCAACATGATCATTTTGGCGCAAATGAGGATTATTTTGTGAGTTGACCGTTAAGGTCCGGTGGCGGCATTGCATAGTTCGAACTAGAACCCGGCACGTAGTAGTTGGAAAGGTGGGCGATAACAACCGAAAATGTATTATTGGGGTCGAAAATGGGAGCTTGGAAACCATAAGGGCCGGAATGGACGTTGAAACCAAATGGTCGGAATGGGAGGTTGGAAACCAACAGGACGGAATGGGAGGATGGAAACCAACAGGCGGGAGGGGAAAAGGGCCAGAATGGGTACCGGGAAAGGGACAGAAATGGGTTACCTGTGAGTTGTAGTAGGTGAAAACCGTCGAAGGTAAGATCCGAATGCCCCAATGTGGAATAAGCCGGCACTGCTCTAGCCGCTGAAAGCGTCTTCCTCACCGACGAGCCCGTTTCGCAGCTTTGGTTTCCTCATCGCCCGCTATATGCTCCCGAGTAACGTAATCTTCAAAGAACATGCCCACGCAGTGAACTCCGAGAGGTCGAGCCACCACTGTGTAACCTCCCGCCCATGCCGCCATGTTCGGCGGTTGTCACTCGGAACTATACTGTAGGACCTTGTTTTACTCAACTTTACCACGAATACCAAGCTTCTCTAACACACGAAGAACACGTTACACATAAACCTTTATGCGTAAAGAAGAAGAAAAGATTAAGCAAGAATGGTGACTTGATATATTATGCATGTATGTGTAGAGAGATAGATAGAAGAAAGGAAACTTGTATTCCAAAGAAACACACATACACACACACACTCAAGCACACCCCTCAAATGACCATTTGAGGGTATTTATACTCTTACATATGCCCTAATGGGCTTTGGGACGGCTTGGATTGGACTTGATTGATGACAACTTATACAAGGCTAGCTTAACATAACATTTAGCCATTTAGCTTAGCCCAATCCATGAGCCCGTCGACTATTCTAGCACGATGTATAACACACGTTACAAAGTTCCTAAACGTGAATGACCATCATTTCTAATAAAAATGTTACGGCTAACAATCTCCCCCTAAGGGGTGGTCATTCAAAAGATGCTCCACTTGATTAGGTCTTTACTTTCCTTGAGCTTGAACTTTGCGTGTAGATATAGAATATTCTTGATTCTTTGTTCCTTCATGCTTAGTGATCAATTAATGTGGTTGTCAGCCGTTTTCAACTTCGTTGGTTAGGTGTCTCCATGTCTTTCTCCACCATGCTCACACTTCTATTTGACTTTTAATTGTCAATGATGTAGTTCTCGAGTCTTTATACTTTGTAGATTCTTTGACATTGACGAAGAATCATCTTTAACTTTGTGTTGCCTTTGATTTTGATGAGAACTTTCATGTGTTGTTGGTATGAGCATGTGGAGAATCGACGATCTCTTCCTCCTCATGAGCATCCATAAGAAGAAAACATAAAACATGGGTGAGAAATAATCCAACGCCATAAGTTTGAATTTCGAGCGTGTTAATAATGATAGTGTGAAAACATGTATCTAATTTCACAAAGGCCGCTCTCGAACCGGAGTCCCACAAGTGAGATAACGCGATGTACCGGCACACACCCAGCCTGTGAGTCACCGAGGTACAATCAAGCATCACCCAACGATCAGACCGCTTGAGACACACTGCGTAATCCATGGGAGTTATCGGCGACTACCGCCGTGGTCTTGATGTTGACCCGGCAGAGTTTCCATTCAATCATTGAAGATCATGTATGTGAAACTTCTCATATATGTTCGTAGATTGCTAAGATCTGCGTAGGGACTCTAGAATATATCACTTGTGTCCTTATTGATGAAAAACAAGTGATGTCATGTCAAGTGTTCATATGAGATCTTTTGATGAATCTCGTGGCTCTAGACTCAATTAGTGCATTTTGGTTTTCCTGAAGGAGACTAGGAGAGGGTCTCCTTCTTCAATACCAACGATCTCTAAGAGAAAGTCGATAGATTATGTAGGGTTCCCAGCCGAGAATGAAACAAACTTTCGAGAGGAATTGAGTGGCTGAAGGTTAGGTGCCAAGGCCATTGGGTCCATGACGCTTTGTCTTCAATACCAAGGCCATCTTTGTGACTACCAAGAGTGTATGAATCAACCCGGTTTACGCCTAAAGTTGATTATGGAGGGCTATTTTTTTCACCCTTTCTTTACATTTCTTTTTAATTCTTCAACCCTTCTTTTCTCCTTTCTCACATTACTCCTTTTTCAATCATACCTAAGGACTTCTAATACTAACTATGGGTATTGTCCTTGGTAGATCCTCCGCTCGGCGGATCATAGGACGGATTTCCTATCCTTAGTCACCTTATAACCCATGACTATTCTATTGCCATAAAACCATTTTATTGAAAATCTCAAAGTATTTATGAATGAAAACCTGTTTGGAACACTTCGAGAGTTTTATATTTTCAGAAACACTCCCCCTTCACATGTGCTTATATTGTTTTAACTTAAATCTGCACAGTGAGGGTAGAGTTCCTTTTGAATTGTTAAGCTCGTGATAGACAATTCCCCACGAGACACGGTTACGTTGCTTAGTTAAAGAGTTCCATTGTCAGTTTTTAGGTGACAACTAGCTCTAATAACTAACTTGAAGTTGTAAACACTTCTTGAAAAGAAGGTTAGACCTGTCAAAGTGCATGTCTATCATGAGTTTCTCGAAATGGTACATTTACTGACTTTTATTTCTCGTCAATTCATTGGTTCCGTCTGAGTCGAGCTCTTTTGAGATTCAAACAATGATCATTAAATCTTTTTGATCACATTTTAATCACGCTTTCTCCCCCAAAAATAGCATATCTATGATGTTTTTGAAACAAATGATTAAAAGATATGTTTTCAAAAGCATTCGAGAGAAACCGATTTAGCATGAATTTTGGAACAATTTTGGTTTAGTACTCCTTAAAGAAAACATATTTTCATACAGAAATTTTGAATCAATTAAGGGTTTAGAGGAGTTATCTTGGTACCAAATGTGAGAGATTTTGAAAATCTTTTTGAAATTTTTGAATCAATGGTACGAAGATGTGAAGAAGATTTGAAAATCTTTTCAAGATATAGTAGAAGAATTATCTTCATTTGTTTTAGGATAAGTGCTCGATATATTTGAAAATCGATTTTGTGTAGCACTTTCCTTTCTTTAAAGACCGGTTACAGCCCGAGGTAATCGTGAAGCTATTATGTTTTTAGGAAAAGCGCTTGAAAATATTTAAAACCTTTGATTTTGATAAGCACTTTCCTTTCTTTTGAAGCGGTTCTTGAACCGATGTGTTCGTAAGCCATTATTTAGAAGTCCCGGGTTTCATCTTGTATACGAAAGCCATTATTTGAAGAAATTTTGAGAAACGACATGTTTTAGAAAACATAAAGAACTCTCGCTCACATCCAGACATGTCCGTGATTATTGTTGAATGACATTTCTAGAAACGCATGTAATATCGATTATGCAAGAGACATGTCGTAGAAGAATATTTTGAATTTTTGAAATTTTGAAATTTTCTAATTTTTGATTTTTGAAATTTTCTATTTTTTATTTGGTTTTTGTTTGTTTTTCAAATTTTGTATTTTGTTTTTGAAAAAATATTTATAAAGAAGATATGAAGAAAGAAAATTAAGTGGGACAAGTAAAGTGGAGTTAAGAGTGGAACTAGAAAAGGATTTCACATGCAAATTGGCATAAAGTTCTTCTTTACCACATGGGGTGTATGAACCTTCAACACTTTTACAAGTACCGCATCCACGTAAGAAGAATTTTCACAAATAACGTGTTAGAAGTAGATGTTTCCTCACGGAGAGGGTGATCACTATCAACGGTTGTAGTGGTTTTTACTTCCTTAGCTTGATGATTTTCACTATTATTAGTCTTAGAGCAAGGTACAAAAATCTTTCCTGTGGGAATCCATCTAAGACCTACTGTGTTGAAAACTTTTCCCGTGGGAATCCACCTAAGGCAAGATCTAGGAGTTGTTTTCTTTTCAGATGCGTGAAGACTCATTTTAGAAAAACTACGTCCAAGAGATCCAATTATTAGGTTTCTTTTCCATGTTCGCCTTGTCAACGGGTTGTTTCGTTTGGAGTCTTAGTGGATTTAACCTTAGCATGTGAATTTTCTTTCTTGAGATATTTTGCAAGACATGCATCATGATTAGTCGAAAAGACATTTTGACATGTAGATGCATAAATTCAATATTCTTGTTTAAAACAAGAACTTTAACTTTGTCACAGGATCTTTTGAAAATTGTTTTGTTCGAAAAAGACTCGACTTTCTAGTGTTGTTTTCACGTGCATAACATTTTCTTTTAAGCAACTACTCTTAGATGCAAGCCAATCCCTAGTCTTATGTAGAGTGTTCCTATGTAATGGTTTACTACTACTAGTAGTGCCTTGAAATCTTGTAGAATTCATCACCCTAGATGTTGCACCTAGAATTCCGTCTTTTCGAGTCTCTGCCTTTTTCCTAGCTTCTTCTAGATAGTGATTGTTGACCATGTCGTTAGAACCAACATTCTTTAATTTGATTTTTGGTCACATTCCGTGTACTAGTCTTAGAAATGCCAGTGTAAACACTTTTCTTTATCAAAAGCAGGTTTTTCAAAACCTTTGATAATTCTCTTTTAATAGGCAAAGACTGTGGAGTGATGCTTTTGATAAATCATTTTTCTCATTGACTTTGGAGGAAACCGAGAAATAGACATTTTGGTTTGAAAACCGGTTTGGGAACATTTGTTTTCTCCTCGGTCAATGGTTTTGCAAACTTAGTATCCAAAACCTTCCCTTTAGACATTCCAATCGAGCTCTCGAAAAGATCACTTTGCTCTTTCATGTCCTTGTAGGCACGCCATACGATAGCTTGTCATACTTGCATTCCTCGGTTTTTCGATCAAGTTGTTTAAAATATGACACGTTTTCTTTTTCAAGTTTTCAAGAGCTTTTCATATTTTGAAATAATTACGGAGGTCTCGGACTTGAGTCTTTCATGGTCTTCAACAGAATATGTTTGTAAAATAATGGACATGATATCGTAGTCATAACATCTTCAAGGAGAATCATTCAAATTTTCCAAAACTTTGATGTGTTCAAACATTCATTAGCTTGCTTTACTGTGGATTTGTGGTCTTGACAAAGTCACCCGCTTTTCTTTCAAAAATGCTTGTTCAAAATGAATTACCCTCGAATTGATGTTATTTAGCGGAGGCGAGCAATTTAAGTTTCAAAAACTTTTTATTTTCATCATCAAAACTAGAAACCGGATGTTAGTTGTAATATTGGTTTTAGTTTTAACGATCTCTTGAAGTCCCCAATTTAGTTTAATATCATCTAAAATGCTTCTAGCATCACTTGTGTTAAAAGGATTGTTTGAAGACATTTGTTCGATTTTGAAAGAGATTGTGAGACAACAACAGTTTTGAAACCGGTTTTGAAACAAAGTTTTGACTCTTGATTGAAACACTGGGTGTGATGGAAAACTTGATTTTTCTTTGAGGAACAAAAGAAACGCCGTAAATTTTGTTCCATTTGTTATAATCAATTGGTTTTAGATCCGGTTCTTTTGTTGCATTTTGATCTACTCTCATCGATAGTTCTAACGCTTCAAGAGAATCACGAACAATTATGGGTTCATGCAAAGCTTTTCCATTATTCAAAACATTATGTTCTTTCCGAGCTTTCTTGAGGAAACAAGGAGGTGTTACCAAGAGCCATTTTTTGTGTTGTATGAAAATACGGATTTGTTTAATTAATCAAGATATTAGTTGATTTAATGAATGACCCGTTGTAACAAGCAAATTTTCCAATTTTTGATTTTTCATCTTTATCAAGAATTTCATCAAGAAGAGAATCTTCTCGTTTGAAAATCAATAATCAACTGCTTTCTTCTTTTTCAAGATCGAAATAGGTTGCTTTTGCTTAGAAAGTTGGTCTTTAGATCGTAAATTTCCTTGTTTAAAGATTTTATTTTCAAGTTCAAATTAACATAAAGCGTGTTATACTTGATTTGCAATTGATTTTATCTTAAACGGAATCTCGATAACCAATTTCTAATTTCGACTCTTTGTTTTTGTGAAATTCAAAAGCTTTTGCGTTCTCCTTGTAACTCTCAAGCTCGGTGGTCAATTTAGCATTCGCGACCTTAACTGCGATCATTGACCGTTTTAACTTTCTCAATCTCAATACCACAATTATTAATTAATGTTTCAAATAGAGCACGTGTTTCCTCATCATTAGCACCATTTTGTTCAACTTGACCTCCATTAGGATCCATATATGGAGTTTCAGAGTTAACATTGCTATTAACTTGCTCCCCCACATATGTGTCATAATAAGGTTCGGGAGACACAGAATGTTGCTTCTCATGAGTAAACGGATTAGCAAAATTACTATAATTTGGTACCTCATTGAGTGAATATGTGTCGTAGACATGAGGTGTGTCAAAAGTACCGCTTGATGTTGTGTCCTGCTGATTGTTTGAATAACTGGAGTTTGCAACTATGTTTGCTAAATCTGCCATTCCTACCTCCGTGAAGTCGTATTCCTCAGCAGTCAACTGTATTCCCGACTCTTTTTTATGTGTTAACATCAACATGCACTTGACCTTTTCAACAATCGTCATTGGTTTGACACTACATTCTGTATCAAAATGACCTGAATTGTGGCTTTGAGGTTCGGAGGTAGCATTCTGAACCGAAGTCATAAAACAGTTATCTCCATTTGGATATACCATATTCTGATGCACAATCTGACCCCTCGGATTACCAACATACCGCCTCGTGATATTGCATCCGATTCCCTATCAGATACCCGTAGCAAACCTTGCTGATTCCCAATAACATCTCTCATTTGTCCTTCTTGACTCATATGAACACTTGGTTGAAAAAACTGCGTGATTGAACTCTGAAATCCATGCATTGGAGAATGAAGCAATAGCATTTGTGAAAGCAGTTTTGAGACGATCATGCTGAGTTGCCATTGATGAAGGTATGTGATGATAAAGTTGATGTAGGATCGATTCAACGATAAAGGAGTTGTGTTTAATCCGTTATGGCCGTTTGAAGTTTTTCAGAGAATCTTACTCGTAAACCTGTTCTAAGGCGTAAAATTTTCTCTCCCAAAATTTGAAATTCACTATAAAAATCAATTCTAAGGTTGTGTGAAAATTTTGAGTTTTGACAATTTTGATGCCAAATTTGACAGAAAAAATTTGAATTTGGGCCCAAAAATTTGAATTTTTGACCAAAATTTTTCAAGTTATACCAAAATTTGAATTTCACGTAAAAATTGAACGTTTCGACTCCCCAAAAATTTAAATTTTACTCAAATTTTCCCGCCAAAAAACTCTTTTTTTTCGGTCCTAACAAGTGGTATCAGAGCCATGATTATGTTTTGATGATTTATTGTGGTTTGTTACATGTTTTAGGCTGTTTTACCCAAGGTTGTCAGGATCGGGATCCTACCTAGGATCGTTTTCGGGTTTGCAATATCGTAATCGTAGGATCGGATTGGGATCGTAAGATCCTATGAAAATGTATATATTTTTTATAGGGGTTGTAGTTTTATATTTCTATATAATATTTCATATGATAAACGAATCTAAATGGATGATAAAAGAAAAAGTTATTTGTTCAAGTACCGTAGTAGTAGAATATTAGATATATTGCAATGCATACTTGCATAAAGTTACTACATAATCGTGCACGCACCTACTTTGTTTTAATATTTTTTATTATAGGTTTTTCGCGATAACATTTATGCAAAAGATAATGTTAATTTATTAGCACGTGATTCTGTAACTTTTTTGTTACAATATATAAATTAATGCAAAAAGATAAAAGAATTGTATCTGAAAATGAAACGACATAATTTATAATAGAGGGCAACACAATTTTTTTTCTTGATGACCAAATAAATTAAATTAGAATATTTTGATAATATCACTGATTTTTTTTCTTGATAACCAAATAAATTAAACTAGAATATTCATGCTTTTATATGTAACATAAAATAAAATATGAACAAAATTGGGTCAAGTATGTAGATAGTTTACTTCAAAAACAAGCTTCTTACATTTTACAAAGCACGAAATCGTTTTTCATAATAAACCCAAAAAGACACATCTAAAGTCTAAACTATTTCTAAATAGTCCATAAAAATATAATGATTTTACACTCATTAATCTTGCAAGGGACAATTAATTAACAGCACCAAAATAATAATTGTTTTTTAAAAATTCTTAGTCATTGGGCTTGGGCTTTAAGACATGAACTTATAATATTAAAATTAAAAAAAAAAAAAAAAAAAAAAAACTAATAATAGGCGATCCTATACGATCCCGCTGCGATCCTACCTGAATTACGATCTTGTTAAGATCCCGATCGTTTTATTGTGTGGATCGTAGGATCCCACGAGCAGGATCGCGATTTTGACAACCTTGGTTTTACCCATATTTTTTAGATCCGGAAAAAAAAATTCCGTATATTTTGGTAAACAGTTTTTTGAAACTTTATGTGTATCTTTATTTGGTCATATTCAAAAAGTCTATTGGGTATTCATTGTTGTACATCTGTTTTGTGTCAACTATTTGTCCAAACAGTCTTGTTACTTATCATTTTTATGACTTTTTAGTACCAAACTCGTGAAGTCAAAGTGGTCATCCGGTCAGATTTGAATGGTCAAACAAAAAAAGAAGCAGTTTTTAGTCATATTTCTGGGTTTATAAGAAGCTGGTCGGAAATATTGGTCGGAAAAACTCGCCGGAAAAAAGCCAAAGGGTCAAAACCCTCTTTCTACGCGTCAGAAGCATCTACAGAGATATTTACGCATAACTGTGAAGTTATGCGTAAGAACAGTTACGCGTATGTTTTTACACATAAGCCTAGGCTTACGCGTAAGAATGGGTTACGCATAAGCACTCCTTTACGCATAAGGATCTGGTTACGCATAAGAAGCTACGCGTATGACCTTCTTTTACGCATAAGGTTGAAAAATATTAAGCATAAGGTTTAAAAAGTTGGTGTTTACGCGTAAGATCTGTAAAAGTGAAAAAACTTGTGTAACCTGAAACTTAAATGACCACTACCACTATACCATATACCAATCGACCTCAGCCATACACCATCATCAGTCCAAGAGAAAAATACCATCAACAATATCCAACATCATCGACCCATACTATCTAACAGATCCGAAACCTACAACTCTTTTTCAACATCTTCACTCATAAAAACTATAAAAGATCAAACAAAAACCTATCTTAGATTTAGTTCAATTTTTTTTGAATCTTTTAACAGATTTTTCAATTGAACCTTCCATCATCATCGATTCTTTTGGAAACCTTGTTTCCTTAATATCGGAACATAAAGACAAGGTTTATAACTCTATGTTATTCCCTTTTTTCCTTGTTCGTTCCATTGATCAATCTCAAAAAAACGAAAATGAAAAACTAAATATCCGAATATAAAGATTTAGATGAATAAAAAATATGTTACCATCTATCTTTTGCTCAAATTTCAAAACAATAACACCTACCTTAGATCATAAAAGACATTGAAGTTCTTCAGCCGTTCTTTATAATAGAAGAGAAAGGTGTTTTGATGGGGATGAGATGTGATTCATGGGAGTTGATGATTCTGAGTTGAGGAGGATGAGGAATATGTTTGAGATGAGAGGCGTATTTTTTTTTCAGATCCGGTTTGAAAGAAAATATTGGTAGGCGGATATGTTGATAATTTGTTTAGGGTCAATATGTGTAAAGTTAGGGTACCACGTTTTATAACTGGTTATGTGGTTGTGCATGGATCGGGTATCTTTTTCTTATGGGTTGTGATATAAACAGATCGAGCATTCCATAATCGTGGGCTTTTTGAGTGTCCGTTCGTATGTGGGCTGAATGTGAAGAGGGAATGGACTAATTGGAATGTCATATTCGGTTAGATTGAATTGAACATAAATATTGTTATCCGAATTTTGTTACAAAATTTTGGATACAATATTTTTAATCTATTCGGATAAGAGTGGTATTTTTGGTATGGTATAAAATTTCACGGAAGGATACATAAATTCACGGCTTGAGCGAAGATCTAAAAAAATGACGACAGGGTTTTTGTACAGTATTATTGACGCGAAATTGAAGTGACGTTTCACGGGTGGACTTCTTTATCTTTGAGACGTTGGTTGGTTGGATGCATGTCTCAAGATAACTTGTTGGGGTATTATCACATCGTAAGTGATTTTAATTGACAATATGGTTATAAGCGATGTAAGGAGTTACGTTGTAGTGCTCACAGTGTGGTAACCATCACTTTAAGGAGTTACGTTGTAGTGCTCGATGTCACACGGCGTTGTGGATTGTTCAAAAATTTAGAACAAGCAGTAAGTCACAAAGTTGGGATGGTTACTTCCTTTTCAAGTTAGTCGTATCGGGTTTTCTCCATATGTGGTCATTACTATTAGCCGGTGAATTCAAAGGAGGTTTGTTTTCAGGTTGGTTTGAGAGAAGTATATTGAGAGTATTTTTGCGACATATTCTCACGGAATTTTGGTCAAGCTAAGGTTTTAATATTGCATCAAGAAAAAGGTAATACGGCATGTATGCAACATTATGATGATTCCGATAGCTCACAACCATCGGAGGAGAAGTTGGTATTTCATCTTCCGTGATTGGATTACGAAGGAATTGTGCTTAAGACTAAAGAAGAAGAAGTAGGTGTGTGTACATCGGGGCTTTTACCAACTTGGATGCAATACTAAGTGAGTTATGTTGTTATGATGTTCGAATCGACAACCATTGTGCTACAATCAAGATTCTATTTTCTCCATTGCGTGTTGGAAGAGTGTTGTCTGCTCGTGAGGGAGCAAAGAAAGTAAAAGGCTCACTAGTTAGGAGGGAGTAATAACCTAACTAGAACCTCACAGTTGAAGTTCGAGCTACAAGGATTTGTGCGGTCGGCCAAAGATCAAATGCCGAGATCGTCGGAAGGAGAACTTCAAGTTTGCCTCAAGATCTAGACTACGAGAGACTCTGCGCTTCAACAAAGTCAACATTGTTCATTACTATTGTAATTTACTTTGTTTTGTATTTATAGGTCTCATTGTAACCATTCACGTGTGACGATATCTTGGAGGGAGATTGTTAGCCTCGCTTTTTATAAAGATAACGTCACTTACGTAAATTGGACTAGATGCGTAGTATACTTTGCCCTTAGGGACTAGTATTGTTTAAGTAGCAAAGTTAGAGCCTATAAATACCCCTCATGACTCTCCATGAGGGGTGAGGTGAATCATTAGTTGTGTGTTTGTTTCTTGTTTTAATAAAAGTCATCTTGTGTTTTCTCCTCCCTCTCTCTACTTTCTCTCACTAGAAGGGATGAAGATATTCATCTTCTTCCACCAACCTAGACCTCCAAAACCACATAAATCTCCATGTTAATCGGTCCTAACAATTGTTAGCCTCGCTTTTTATAAATATAATGTCACTTACGTGAATTGGACTAGATGCGTAGTATACTTTGCCCTTAGGGACTAGTATCGTTTAAGTGGCAAAGTTAGAGCCTATAAATACCCCTCATGACTCTCCATGAGGGGTGAGGTGAATCATTAGTTGTGTGTTTGTTTCTTGTTTTAATAAAAGTCATCTTGTGTTTTCTCCTCCCTCTCTCTACTTTCTCTCACTAGAAGGGATGCTTAGGCAAAGACAGAAGAAGTTACGCGTAAACTGTGAGCTTAGGCGTAGACGTTGGTGCTTAGGCGTAGGATGCTTAGGCGTAGTCAATAAGCTTAAGCGTAGGCTTATGCGTAAGCTAAATGCTTATAAGTAAGAGACCTTACGCGTAAGTGTTAGCTTAGGTGTAGAAGTGCTTACTCGTAGCTTTATGCTTATCGCGTAAGTTTAGGTTTAGAACCAAAACCTTCACACTCGCCCAGTGTGAGATCTCCTCAAGTCAAGTGTTCCACAAACTCATCCAGTGAGGAAGCACCGAGTAACCGTTGTAACACGAAGATTCTTCACCAAAAGCTTATGCGAGAAAATGTAAATTCTTACGCGTAGGATTAGGGTTTTGACTTTTCTTATGCGTAAGAATAGGGTTTTGACCAAAAAGTTGCTTACGCGTAGGGATGCCCAGAAATTTAAAAACACGAAATTTTCACCCAAAAACACGTTTTCAACTGATTTCTTTTGCACAAACTTCTTCCAAAACACTTAAAAAACAAGAAAGTCGACAACTTTAAGCTTAAAACCACGTAAAAATTAAAACTTTATGCAAAAAGGTCTCGGTTTGTGATAAAAACGCAACTATTTTTGAAAAAGCTTTAACCAAAAACGTAACATAACACTCCTAAACCATTGTTAGGCGATTGATACCAATTGTAGGACCTTGTTTTACTCAACTTTACCACGAATACCAAGCTTCTCTAACACACGAAGAACAGGTTACACATAAACCTTTATGCGTAAAGAAGAAGAAAAGATTAAGCAAGAATGGTGACATGATATATTATGCGTGTATGTGTAGAGATATAGAGAGAAGAAATGAAACTTGTATTCCAAAGAAACACACACACACACACACTCAAGCACACCCCTCAAATGACCATTTGAGGGGTATTTATACTTCCTTACATATGCCCTAATGGGCTTTGGGATGGGCTTGGATTGGATGACAACTTATACAAGGCTAGCTTAACATAACATTTAGCCATTTAGCTTAGCCCAATCCATGAGCCCGTCGACTATTCTAGCACGATGTATAACACACGTTACAAAGTTCCTAAACGTGAATGACCATCACTTCTAATAAAAATGTTACGGCTAACATATACGCTCCAATATTTCTATGCTTCTCATGTACGGGATGACACCGGCTCTGACTTGCTCTTGAAGGGCCCTCATCTCATTCTCGTAATTTCAAAAAAAAAAAAAAAAAAAGAAAGAAAAAGAAAAAAAGAAAAGTAAGTTAGGAAAAAATAAATAAATGAAAGCAACTTAATATAATGACGCATGTTAAGAGATAAATTACTTACGTAAGACGTCTCGTTCTCCCTGTTCTTAAAAGTGCCATATTTTTTTGAATGGCCCTTCCTCCAAGTTTCAATCAGGTCTTCATTTTGATTGTTATTGTTGACCCTCTATACATACAATATAAAATAAATTGATAACGAGGTAAATATAAACAATATAAAAACCTTTAAAAATCACAAAAATTATAACGAGTCTTACATAATGGTTTCGTCCTTGAACGAACGACTGTCGACCTTGGTGAGTTAAAATCTTGTTTTTAGATCGATTTTCTGCATTTTTAGCCGATCTTGCCATCCGTTTCGGGTCGCCCACCGGTCAACCAACATCTCCCATTGCTCTTGGGTTCATTCGGCCAGCTTTGGGGTGGCATATGTGCCCTTATCATTGTGGGCGATCTCGTGGATATCAAAGTATTTAGACTGAGCCTGTGTTTGTATTTTCGGTATAGCGTCCTCGCTCTAACCATAGCCCAAGTCTACCCTTTCCCCACCGTATAAAGATTATTTCAACTTGGAATCGTTCTCGTTATTCAACCAAGGCGCCAGTTGAAATAGGTGCAATAAAAGTATCGCATTTAAACAAACACACAATTTAAATATAACAAGCATATCTAAGCGGTCAATAATCGATTGTGCAAAGATTGCACTACCGAGCTTCGATGAGGATCAAAGTGATGAGGGTGTATTTTCCACCCAAGACTACTTGTAACACGAGAATAAGAAATACTAAGACACTATGTTAGTGATTACGCGGGTAGGACCTGCGAACCACCTGGCGTGAGAGTAAGTATGAGTTATGGTTGTATAAGTGTGTGTAAGTAAAGAGATGAGTGTGAAATGAGCATACCATAATCATTTGCCCATCCAACCTATTTATAGTGGAAGAAATACGGTTGGAGGCACTCTTGCATGATTGTCGGAGATCATGGGCGTCCCATGATTGTGGGTAACCGCGAGGGTTTAGTGACTCACGTTCTCAAACTTGACGGGAAGCCAAGAGAGAGAGAGATCGTGGGTTTGACCAGTCGGAGGTTTCCTTATCCATTGTTCCTTCGTCGCCTTTACCCAGAAGGGCTTAGGGCTTCGAATGGCGAATTCCCCTTAGGTAACCTTCGTGCCAACGAATGGTTTGACGCCTATAGATATTTCGAATCCTAACTTGGGCCTTCGTGGTGAAGGGCTTCGACAAGTCTCGGGAGGTGTCCTTCGAGCTACTCGGAGGGTACATCATCAATAACAATAAAATAGAAATAAAATAAACAATAAATATAACTTTGTGGTCTTGGGCATTATATGCCTTTATAAGAATCGAATTTCTTCCAATCGCAATCAAGGGAAGTGGCCTCACTTGTTCCCAAGAAGACTAGCCAGCTGCGGTGCATAAGTGCCTATCGTTGAGAAGGTGCCTTGATCATGAAATCAAAGCATATAGGCAAAGGTCGTCGTTATTCTCCTTAAAATCATACATTAAGGCCGATTTGCCATCTCACCAATGATCATTGAACCTACAAATATAAGTTATTGAGTTGTGAAAATACATGTAAAAAATTCGGTTTATCAATAAAAATAAAAAATAAAATAATAAAAATAAAAATCACAATTTGTTACTGCGTAATAGCAAGCATAGTAAATAAGGGCCGTCGGGTGGATCACCACCGACATCCCCACCGTGTGATCTAGGTCAGACACACGCCATCCAGAAAAGTATAAGTACAAGAACACATAATTTCGTGGACCAATTAATACTAATATACACATTCATATAAATGTACACATTCATATAAACATATAATAACAATTTCATTCAAATTACAATTTAAAAACAATTGTCATAATCAAATTACAATTCAAAAACAATTGTCATAATCTGAATCATCACTAGATAAAACTTCTTTAACAACAATAGTGGGGTTCACTTCATCATCATCAGACACGTCAACATCATCATCATCAAGGACATGAGCAACGACGTTATCTTCATTAGTAATAAAATCGGCATCTTCTTCAAGAACATCCGGTGGCGTCCATACGCTCATTCATCATTTACACTCAAATTGCATACTAAAACCGGTCAAACCAACGAACAATGCAACATCATATGAAGCGATGCCATGTATAACATCCTCGATCGAATCTACCCGCATCCCGATGCGGATCTTCCGATGATGAACATCTTCGACTACCTTCCAATGAGGTGGTCGTCTAGCGGTCTTCAAGGTAGAAGACTTGTGTTGCTTGTGTCGCAAGAATGTATTGTTGATTTCTATAAGCATCCTGTTCGGTCAAAATATGATGTATGCCATGTTCAATGTGAAACGTCGGAGCATGGCGTAGGGTTAGTAGGTTACGTGTCGAACCATATACATCGAACAACACAACCTTCAGTTGCCCATATAAGTGAGCTCTAGAATTTCTTCCAATCGACCATAATACATAGCTCCATCGAGGCCGGTGTTGAAACTCCATCGCTTTGAGTGGTATGAAGTTTATCATGTTCACCAAGAACTTCACACCGCTCACTATGCATGCGGGTATGTACTTGCGATAGATGAAGGTCCACATGCCAAAGAGAGTAACTCGGGACTACAACTTGGGTCTTTTGCCACGCTCTTTCACAAATCTACGAAAGAGATACAAAGCAGATTTAGATGAGCAATAACTCCGACTACAAGGTAATATATCTAATCGTTTACCTTGTGATTGAACACTGGAGGAAAACTTGTTTCCACGGTATTGTTAGGAAATTCACTGCAAAGGTAATGAATAAGTCATCGAAACAAATAACTTACGAAAAAAAGGGTTCTTCAAAATATAAAAAGAAGAAACATACTCTTTATGCGCCGGGATGTCTGCGTCTATTTGGGATCGTTGTTAAGTATAAAGCATCACTCGTGCATAACATCTGTATTCAACCGAGCGGGTGTTGTCTACCCACTGTTTGCCTCTGATTGGAACACACGAATTTATTTGGTTGTTCAAGCAAACCGTCATCATTTCTTTCAAGACGATTAAATCTCGTCTCGACATCCTTAAGATAACGCGAACAGAAAGTTAATGCTTCTTCTGCAACATAACCCTCTGCTATAGAACCTTCAGGCTTGGCTTTATTTCGGACATAATTTTTTAGTTTTTTCATGTATCTTTCAAATGGATACATCCACCTGTAGTAAATAGGGCCACCTAGAATAGCCTCTTCGGGTAAATGTATAACCAAATCATTATGTCAAAAAAAGCAGGAGGAAATATTTGCTCTAAATTAATCATAACATCGATCATTTGCTTTTTAGCTTTCTCCATGTCGTGCTGCATCAAATTTCGAGCACAAATCCGCTTAAAGAATAAGCAGAGCTCGATTAATGGGGTTGAAATGTCTATAGGTAAGTATCGCTGAACTCCATAAGGAAGTAACCGCTGCATCATTATATGACAGTCATAAGATTTTAGGCCCGTTATGTTGTTATCATCATCGGTCACTTTTTTCTTAAAGTTGGATCCAAACCCATCAGGTAGTCTAACTCCTTTGATGAATTTACAAAAAAGTTTTCGGTTTTCTGGTGTGAAAGAGTACGTTGGATGAGGCTTATCGAACTTCCCGTTTCCGTTATCAACGAGCCACAACTCCTTTCGAACTCCCAAAGTTTTCAAGTCTTACCTTGTCTTTAGCGTGTCTTTGGATTTGTCGTTCATTAACAAGGTATTCAGCACGTTCTTTTCAATGTGCATGACATCGAGATTGTGTATTAGTAGAAGAACGGGCCAATACTCCATTTCGTAGAAGATAGAACGCTTACTCCAATTCAATTCGGTTTCTCGATTAGGTTTAGGGTAAAATTTTAAAGTATTTGGATGCTTCCCTGAGACACGTTTAAAGACTTCACTAATTTGAATCATGATTTCCTCATGGGTAAAGCTTCTAGGAGGATGGTTCTTTTCAGGTTTACCATGGAATTCCTTATGTTTATTCCTCAGTGGATGCGTTACGCGTAAGAATCTTCTATACCCAACATAAACGATTTTATGCGTCACAGGAAGCGATGGAGTGCCCTGATTACATGTGGGGCATGCATAGTAGCCTTGTCCAATCCACCCGGACAAACTACTTGGTGGAAAGTCATTGATAGTCCATAAAACCGCCGCTTTCATTTTGAAATGAGTACCGTAGCGGCGTCTAAATTCCACTCTCCTATCCATAACTATTTGAGTTCTTTGATCAAAGGTCAGCAGAAAACATCAATGTCGCTGCGGTGATTTAGGGCCGAGAATTAACATCGTCAACATTAAAGAAGTCTCTTTCATACACATCCGGGGGTGTGTTGTATGTTGTCAATATCACCGCCACATGATGAAACTTTGACTCATGTTGCCTAGCGGTTGAAACCATCGTGACCAACCCTAATCGGACGTTTCTAGGGTCACAAGAAAACTTCGGGTTTCATTATGTCAAAATTTTCTATGCTTGACCATCACACGGGTGATTCATCTTACCGTTTTCCTTAGATCGTCGAAGAGCATGCCAAGTCATCCACTTTGCGATGTCTTTTGTGTTGAACATACGTTGTAGTCTAGGTTTTAACGGAAAGTAACGCAACACCTTGTTGGCAATTTTCTTCCCTTTGTCTTTTGGTTTTCCATCTACTCGCTGATTGGACAATTATTGAGACTTTTGTTCTCATGTGATCCCCAAAATAAAAACAATCATTTATACAAGCATGGATCGATTAGTATCCTAACCCGATATCTTTGTATGTCTTCTTGATTTCATAGTACGACGGTGGGAAATTGAATCCTTTACTAGGGGGACATGCCTTTTGCAAAAGAGCTATAATCTTGTTAAACCCGACATCAGTTATTTTATGTAAGACCTTGATGTGCGAAAGCTCTGACGTAAAGCTCAATGTAGTCATATCACAACCAGGGTACAACTTTTGGGTGGACCTAGCAAGTAACTCTTCGTACTTGTTAGTATTGCTAGGATCATTGGTTGAGCTGGTTGAGGACTTGTTGTTTGATATGGTTGAGAAACTGTTGTTTGAGATGGTGGAGTTGGGACATTATCAGCAGAAATATCTTGGAAGAATGCATCCATGTCCATGTGTTCAGGTGAAGGTGGTTGTGGTGTGTTGTGTACTACGGGTGGAGGAAGCGGTTCACCGTGATATTTCAAGTGGTATATTGTATGTCAAACCCGTGTTTAGATATGTGTGACTCAAGAGTTTTGAGCGTACCTAATTTAGTTGGGCGTTACCACAACGAACACATGGGCAATGAATCATTTTGAGATGGGGTTTAACAATGGCTCACATACGCGATTTAATGCAAAAGACCATCCGAAAAATTGGGAATTACGGTTGGATACATTGGTCCAACTCTTATCAATTGTCATGATCGTTGTAAAAACATATTCAAAAATGAATTTATATATATACATACATATGCAAATAAACACATTCAAACATGAAAAGGCGTAATTATGAGTCGCTCGCTTTACCTAGTGCAACTATGGAAGGCAATCTAACCCAGCTCTTTGAATGTGTCGTCTCATATATGAATGCGTATAATCGATTTACTATTTGAAAAATCGGCAAGATTTCCCTCAACTCCCCAAATATGCATTAAATACATATTCGTAGGAGTGAAAGGAAATCTTGTCGAATTTCTCTCAAATAGTAAAGCAATTATACGCATCCATATCCAAATGAGACAAAACATTCAAAAGCGCCCCAAACAGGGGACTTTCCAAATTAATTTCTAATAAATTAGTTTCGGACGGGTTTCTATAGGATGATTAACCCGGACGGGAATTTCCAAAATTAATCACTAAAATCCTAAAACAAGAATACAAGTTTAACAATCACAATATTACTAACCAAAGTATCATTTTCATTTTAACAATTAATAACATATCACATGACATTTTTTCCGATATCACATATCATTTCATTTTAACACGGTCACTTTAAGTATTATAACTAACAATTAATAACATATCACATGACATTTTTCCCGATATCACATATCATTTTCATTTTAACACGGTCACTTTAAGTATTATAAGTAACAATTAATAACATATCACATGACATTTTTTCCGATATCACATATCATTTTCATTTTAACACGGTCACTTTAAGTATTATAACTAACAATTAATAACATATCACATGACATTTTTTCCGATATTACATATCATTTTCATTTTAACACGGTCACTTTAAGTATTATAAGTAACAATTAATAACATATCACATGACATTTTTTCCGATATCACATATCATTTTTATTTTAACACGGTCACTTTAAGTATTATAAGTAACAATTAATAACATATCACATGACATTTTTTCCGATATCACATATCATTTTCATTTTAACATGGTCACTTTAAGTATTATAACTAACAATTAATAACATAGTATATACATTATCGATAAAGTAATAAAAGTATATATATATATATATATATATATATATATATATATATATATATATATATATATATATATATATATATATATATATATATATATATATGTATATATATATATATACCTATTTCAAGGGTGAAATACGGGAAGTGCAGAAAAGAGATAGAGAAAAAGAGGTGGTCGCTCGACCCGGCCTGACACGGCTGTCCCGGTTGACCCCGACGGTCCCGGCTGTCCCAAACACTACACATAAAACCATAGTTAAACAAACTATTGTCGTCCCAAAACACATTGTCGTACCAAATTAATTAATAAAAACTTTTTACGATGACATTGTCGTACCAAAACACATTAACAAAATAAAAAAAAAATCACTAACCAACACAAAAGGTGGTGGTGGTGGAGCTGCGGCTGCTGCGGTTCGTGGTGGTAGAGCTGCGGCGGCGGTTCACGGTGGTGAGCTGCTGTTGCGGTGGACCATCTAATCAACACAAACACAACATAAAACCATAGTTAAACAAACCATAATTAAAGAAATTAAATAAACAAACAAAATTTAAAAAAAAAAATACCTTTTAAACAAAACAAAATAACAACTATTATACAAATTGTGCACAGTGGTGCGTGTGTAATTGATGGTTACGAGTGATAGTAGTGTTGTGGTGATGTCGAATTGAAGAAAATAGCGTTTTTTTGGGATTCTTATGGATTTTTTTTTCGTTTTTGACGAGCAATTTTTTTTTTTCAAGTGTTGAAAAAGAGATGAAGATGAGATCTGGTGTCAATTATTGAAGTAAATTTGGGACGACACAAAAAGGGATGGCATTGTCGTACCTTTTTGTTTTTTTTTTCGAATTATTTGACGGTTTATTTGACTTTTCGTGAAAGTTTTTGGTAAAAAAAAGGGTACGACAATGTCGTCCCTTTTTGTTTTTGTTTTTTTTCCTATTTTATGTATATTAGAATGTGTTTAAATTATTTAATTAATACTAAATAAATTAAATTTGTTATAAAAATTTTAAATAATTTAAATATTAATTAATTAGTTATAAAAGTTTAAATAAATTAAAATAATTTAAAGTAGTTATAAAAATTTAAATAATTTAAAAATAATTTAAATTAGTTATAAAAATTTAAATAATTTAAAATAATTTAAATTAGTTATAAAAAAATTAATAATTTCAAAATACTTTAAATTAGTTATAAAATATTTAAATTGATTAAAAATGATTTAAAATTAATTATAAATTGTTTATATAAATTATAACGGATGAAATGTTAAACGAACGAGTCAAGATGATATCGTTATACATGACATGTTAAAACGGATGAATCGAGATAGTATCGTGATACATGAAATGTTAAACGAACACGAGATCTTCCCGTTATACATGATATGTTAAACGAACGAGTCAAGATGATATCGTTATACATGAGATGTTAGACGAATGATTCTAAATGACATCGTTATACATGATATGTAACACTAACGAGTATAGGTGATATCGTTACATGATATGTTAAACGAACGAGTCGAGATGATATCGTTATACATGATGTTAAACGAACGAGTCGAGGTGATATCGTTATACATGACATGTTAAAACAGATGAATCGAGATAGAATCGTGATACATGAAATGTTAAACGAACGAGTCAAGATGATATCGTTATACTAAGAATTCGAGGTGATATCATCAAAACTGGTTAGTCTATAACTCTTTATCTCATCAAAACATCCAACCAAAATAATGGCGCCAAAACTTCCCTCCAAAAATACTGGCGCCAAAACTTCCCACCAAAAGCTACCAGATATGCTATATATATCACATAAAGAAAACTTGAGATCTTATCCCACCAAAAGCTTTATCCTCAAAACCACTCAACCTCACAACCTCTTATCTTCACATAAATTTCAAAACCTGAGATGGAGCCATTTAATCCTTTTATGTGTTCTTGTGGAGCAGGAAATATAAGATTAAGAACATCACATAGAGAATATTCATCCGACGGCTATATTATGCATGTCCTCCGTCAAAGTGAACAATCATACATTTCTTATTTATGTAAATATACAAATAATTGGGTTGTAATCTCTTATAATTTTCTTATTATGTAACATCCCGAAAAGAAAATAATGGGTGCGGATATTTTATGTGGAAGAGTGAATTTGTGAGTACTTAAGAACAATCTCTTCTCGTTCAACATCTCAAGGTTACGGATCCGCACCAATAGAGTTCTCATTTGCCATGACAAAGATCTTGGGATAAACTTCTTTGGAATCACAAAAACAAGTGCTAGAGACAAGAGTAAGGTTCTTTGGAGGCAAGACTTGAAATGGCAAGGATTCTGACGACCACGCATGTCGATCGGATGCATTACTTGGTTGTTAGGTGACATGGAAAATCTTCGTATGTAGTAGTGTTGTTGTTGTTCTTGATCTTGGCTCACGTTGTTGTTGTTGTTGTTATTGTTGCTGATGCTGCTGCTGTTGTTGTTGTTGTTGTTGTTGTTGTTGTTCTTAATGAATATGGTTCTTATAATACGTATGTTTCACTTATTACTATGTACCTTTCAATTTGACCATGTTCTAAGTTAACAAGATTATGGTTTCCAAACACCCCTTTTCCAATACTAAATTATACATGAATAAAGGAACAACTTGACAACAAAATGAAATAGATCAAACGAAACAACTCGGCAAGCAAACGAAAAAACTCAAACGATATGATACACACAACATAGACCATAACAAACATCGCCCATTCAATTTTTTTTTTCCTCTCTTCCCCTTCTGCTAGAACCCGCACCATCTTTTCCCTTTCTTTGCTTGACGAACTGCTCAAACAATGCTTCAAGATTTGTTACCCTATTTCCCGCATCATCAAATGTGTAATCGAACGGGCTTTTTTCACTTCATCTTTTTCCTTCCTTTGCTTGATTTAACCGCTCAAACATTGCTCCGACTTCCAGTGTTTTCTCCTCCAACACCATTAGCTTCACGGTCAAATACACCTCAGCAGAATGGCTCTTTCCTTAACCATTCTAGAATGTGGTCTCATCAACGGGTCTATGTTCTTATAAGAACCATATTCATCATAAATTTCTGACCCATACGTATCAAGAACTCGAGTAAAGAGATATATCGACGGTAAAGCCAGTGACCACTCTTTTTCCGGCGTGTAATCAGCCATTATATTGTTACGTGTGTTTTGTGGGAATTGACGATTGAGTTATTTATGTTTTGTCAGGATATATAAAGTTGCAATTTGGCGGGAAAAATAATGGCGGGAAACTATTAGCGGTAAAAATAATGACGGGAAACTATTAGCGGTAAAAAAGTTTGCTTGTCGAGTTGTTTCGTTTTCTTGTCGAGTTTTTTCGTTTGCTTGTCCGCGAGTTGTTTCGTTTGAGTTGTTTAAGCACTCTTTCACATTCACTCTTTCACATAAAACATCCACATCATGATCTTTTACTCTTCCACATTAAATATTTTTAATTCTATAAATGTATTTAATTTTAAATTAAAGTATTTAATTATAAATATAAACTATTTAATTTTAATTCTATATTAAATAAAAGTATTTAAATTAAATAAAATAATTTTTAAATTTAAATAATTTAATTAAAAAGCGGTTTATAATGTTAATTTTTTTTATAGATTTGAGTTTGGGACGACAATGTCGTCCCAAAGTGTTTGGCGGATAAAAAAAGGACGGGATGTATTTATTTACGTGGCTGGTTTATTAAAAGATTTTAAATTATAAAAACAAATAATTACAAAAGGCACGCACATTATCGTGCTGCTTTTCAAGGTCGTACTAAATCATTTTAGTTGACTGCTATTTTTGTCTGCATTTTGGGACTACATTGTCGACCCAAAGGCGTCCCCAATTTGTGATTTTGGTGTAGTGAATGTAGTAGAGGAAGCAAAATGAGTTATAAACGATGGTGTTTGTAGCTGTTAAACCTGCACTTGAAAAGGCAAGGAATGTGCTTGCTACAATTTGAACAAACTACAAGGACCACGTTTTGCAATTTCCCCAATCAATGAAAGTAGTGAATTGAATGAATACAGCATATACGCTCTTTTACACCCTCAACAAAATGTTAGGGTTTTAAATTAATCACGCTCTCTTCATGATGGAAATAGCTGCTGGAATTTCATCCAGTGATGGCAGGGCATCCAAAAAACTCCCTTCATCCGTACAGTTAGTTCTTTCCATCAACGACCTTTTAACCGAAATCTTACTCAGGTTACCTGTACTCTCACTTGTTTTGTTTAAATCCGTATCCAAACACTGGTTATCTCTTATTAATGACGCTAATTTTATTATGCGTCGAGGCCAAATGCCTAACCTCGATTCCCCTTGTGCTCTTTTTCTCAAATTTTTCGTACGGCCATCCAGTTCTCAATACAAATCTGTGTCACTAGATGCCCGAATTCCGAAAGGCAGATATTCGCGCGCCACTCCCTTTCCTTTTGGCCCCGAGGCCCTTGGTAATGCTGAGATTCTACAGTCTTGTAATGGTTTGCTTTTATGTCGAATTAAGGTTACTAGGCCTTATCAATATTATGTTTACAATCCAACTATTAATCTGTTTAGGAGGCTTCCGGAAACACTTATTTTAAGTGTTAGTGGAATTCCTTACGGGAAGTTGGCGTTTGATCCTACAAATTCACCTCAGTACAAAGTAATCCATGCTGAACTGACATTTAATATGGAAGTTGGTTGTGAAATTCAAATACAAACTTACTCTTTGGAATCTCGCAATTGGAGTGTTTGTGGTCAACGATTTTCCCCGGCCGTAATTTTTGAACATTTTGAAGATGGAATATATTGGAATAATGCAATTCATTGGCTAAATCATAGGTATGGGCGACTTAAGCAACTTTTGCATTACAAGTTGGATATTGTGAATGAGCATCCAGTTTTAACTAGAATACAACTCCCTATAACCTTTAATGGGACGTTGCAATTTCAATCCAACTTATTTGAATCTCGTGGTTGTTTGCTTCTTATTGGTAAGGATTATGCTAATTCTCAACAGTTGAATATTTATGAGATGAGACTTAGTTATTCGGAATGGTCGGTAAAGTACATTGTTAGCCTTGATGACATTATGATGCCATTTCCCCATAAATGGAGTATTACTGAAAGAGTACGCTGTATTGTTTTGGGGGAAAGAGAAGAGGATTCGTATATGGTGATTTTATTGCATGAAAAGGTTTTAAAATATAAAATCATGTCCAAGACTCTCAGCACACTCTCAGAACTTGGACAGGTTGAACCTCGTAATAGCTGCTATCAGTTCATTCCATCTTTTGCTGGTGCGTGACTCTGTGCTTTCTATGTCAGGTATGATCCACGTGCTTGTTTATAGTGTTTGATGCTACAATTGATTTGTCGGGATATTTGTTAACAAAGCTTTCAAAAGATGTGTATAAACTATATGAGTTGTTACTGTTATGATTTAATGCCGATACATTTTGGAGCTAATAATATCTCTATCTTCACAATGGATAAAGGAACATGTATGTACGTAATAAATTTCAAACCCAACTTTATCATAAGCTAGCATTAGCACTTTATTAAGTTTCATGATTGATATGGGATCACAAGTCAACAACCCCTACTGAAATTCTTAATGTCCTTTTAAATGTTTAGACCAAGCCAAAAAGCCATGAGAGACCATTGCTATATTGTCATTAATAATGCCTTAAATGCAAAAGAGCAAGCTGCTTCCTGAAATTTGTAGACAGGTTTTAAAATTTTAGAGTCGATATTGGTTGTGATGGTTGAGTTATCCTGTTTACTCCAGTGAAAACTGTTGATCCGCTGAATTACTCTTTGAGTATTGATAATATATTTACCCTTCTAATCTAACAAAGAATATTGGTTTGTGTGATTCACCTGGTCACTTTTTGTGTATCAAATTATTTTCCCTTTCAGAGAGAAAAATGAGCAGCTTGTTAATGGAAAACCTATGAAAGTATGAATTAGAAGCACCTACAAGTTCTTTGTGTTTGTTTTATGGAATTATATATGCTAAGCTTATTGATCAACATTCATTCAGGTCATGAAGGCATGTGCAACAGAGAAGAGAGACTTGACAATTTGGCATCTATGGACGTCTGTTTTCTATCATGAGTAAGGGCCAACAGTTATCATGCAAGAATGTCTCTAAGCTGTAACTAAGAGATTAATAGTGATTACATGTTATTTTTCTTGTCTACATGTAAGTATCAACGGGTTATTTCTCATTTTGGTTCGTTTGTTAGTTGTTACTGAAATTGTATCCATCCCCCTGTTTGGTTGAAATTATTATGTCTGAATATTCTTTGTAAAACCGTATTGGGCCGTTTGGCGGATCTTGATGGAATTGAGATTGAAGTGCAATTCCATAAGGTGTCTGGTTAACAAAATGATAGGTCTTTTAGTCTATATGATTTCTAGATTACCATCAATTATAGGACCGGGACTTGCTACTGGACTCATCGATGTAATGTGGGTTCATATGGGTTCATATGTGACATTTTTGACTTCCATTTTCACTGGTATGCGACTTTGCACCCTTTGTAATATATGGAATTCAATACTTTGTGTGAATTCAGTCTGCTATCCTTGGTCTATGATGATAACTTTGAATAAAGACTATTTCTGGGGCTGGATATTTCACTTGTAACAATGACTGAAATGATTGGACATACTATATATAAAGACGATCAACATTGGCCCAGGCCCCCATCTGGTATTTTTGAGCAGATTTTGTTGGACAATTCAAATGAATGTAGGGATGTTTGGAATTGTGGCTGACATATTTGGAAGGTAGTAGAATTCACAAATTAAGTAGCCCATAACTCTCCGATATGCGAGGTTTACTATTGCGAACCAAAATTACTTAAACAAGAGATTCATAGTAAATGGCAAAATCAAACAGCGAAATTTGCAAAATATATATATATATATATATATATATATATATATATATATATATATATATATATATATATATATATATATATATATATATGAGCTGAGTTGCAAACCAATATAGTGAAATTCTAGAATTTTTGCGCACTGAATTATAAATATCGCAAATCCAGATTCCTATCTAGCATGGTCTTTCGCGTTCGTCGGCAGTTATTACATTATTAAAGTCCAAACACTAACAAAATAACAATGACAAACTATTAACTTGAGAAAAACTGGAAGAAAATGATCTTGGTACGGCCCGGTTCACTCGTTTTTACCGGTTTTGATGGTCTTCTCAAGTTCGTTTTCGGACGGCTTTTATTAGCTAGCCGAACTGGTGGCGACTCCGGTTCCGATTAAATTGGTTGAACCCGTTGGTTTAGTCTGGTTTTTTAAAATATATGTACCATCAACTTGTTTACATATATATTGTATAAACCTTTGTTTATTTTATTAGTTTGTACAATATATATAATAACATGTATTTTTCATATTAAGGTTTTTTTTAAATAGAATTTATTAAAAGAGTTAAAAAGTCAATAGGTAGTTATGGTTGTAGCCCATTTTTTTCTTATATAAAATTATATTATATTTTTTAATCATTTTTTTTAAACTTGTCTAGAAAAAATGATTTATAATGTTGTAACTAATGCTATTATAACTATATTTATTAAACTTTGCATTTATTTATAATGAGTGTGTTGCAAGCTATTTATTTTATAGTAAAACCAACACAATTTCATAATAGGGGGTGATACTCACACCACATTTTTTGATTAATGCAACATAATTTGTGCATTACAGTATTGTACGGTATAAACTGTAATGCACAAGTTGTGGTGCATTAATCAAAAAATGTCGTGTAGGTATTAATTATCTTTCATAATAAGTAAGTGTGTTGACTTAATATTTTAAGACTTCAATTAGACTAGCGAGGTACCACGATGCATGGACGGATACTGCCGCGATTATATTTTATGGCGAGCAAATATTATTTGGTAATACGTTTTTTTTCTTCTAATAATAACTGTACAAATAAATAATAATTTAAATTAAAATAACTTTAGGTCATAACAAGAATATATTATACATTTGGATCTCATAATTCTCTGGTACAATAAAATATTAGCCAAATTTGAAATGTACTAATTTACCTTATAGCCAAAATAAAATATTAGATAAATTTTAGCACAAACACTTTCTAAATTTCGGATAGTACTATATCAATTATGGCCCAATGGTTAATTTTATGCAAAATTCGAATTGCCCCATTTTCCATTCCAACAAATGATAAAGCTTGAAATACACTTAAGCCCATTATCTATTATACATCCTAAATAATATTTAGCGATAAAATGCTAACAATCCCTAATTTCTCATTCATAACACTAAAAAGTAAATACACGCCCCTTTTTATCTGTGTTTTCTCTTGTTACCCAACCACCAAAGAAAAACATGGTCTCTTTCTTATCTTGACATAACACAACCATCTATCTTCTATTTCAGTTTCCAAACAATCCTTTTGGTTCGAATCCTTTGGCTTCAAGATCTTTTAGCAAGTGGTACTTTACGTATAACTACGATGGATTCTTTGCTCAAAAAGTTAAAGATCTTTAAGATCTTCGAACAAACTGAGGCCTTTCCGTTTATTATTGTTGTTCGAGTCTTAATTGTGATTGAGTGTTGAGGAGTTATGTGAGTTGGGGAGTGACGTGAGGCATAAGCGGATTGATTATTTTGATGTTGGCTGAGATGATGAAAGGTCATATTAGTTGTTGGTTATGGTTCGAGTCTCATTGTTCTTTTACTTTTTCGTTTTGGACGGATGATATGTATGAGGTCAAAATTTAAACAAACCCCCCCAAAAGCCACAAAAACCACCATCGCGGAGCCAAAACAACAAAAACCAAAACCACCAACCATTCCACCCAGTTCAAACATTCGGTCAAAGCCACCTAAACCATATAAGATGTTATTTTTTAGAAACTTGATTATTTATACATTTGGGTTAAATGGTTGTATATTTTGGTGAAAGAGTGATTTAAATAGTGTATTAATTGTATGTGTTAAATAGTGTTTTTTAATTTTATTTGTGTTTCAAATACTTGTAAATGATGCTTCTTTACTTGTATTTGCTTAAAAATTTATTTTAGAAAATCTTAAAAAATTAATAGGAGGGAAGTGTCACGATGCTTTATAAGTAGTATAGATAAATACGTCTTTGACAAAGTTTGAAACTTTTAGTATTAAAAATTAAGGGAAATTTTCCAAAGGGTCAGGTCGCAGAAGGGCACACCAATCTTTACCTCATCATTTTTCAAAAGTTCAAACGAGACCAGGGCGACTATACTATTGGGAAACTCAAGAAGTTTTTTTTAAGAAGTGTTTGTTTTTTGGACAACTTATATGGGGCAACTTGTACCTTTATTATACTATAATATTAAATTAATAGACACTTGTCAAAATATGGTTGAGTTGTACAGTTGCCCAGTTGCTCTAGTCTTTTTTAGACTTTTAAAAAATGAGAGGATAAAGAGTGATGTACCAATTGGACGATTGGACCCTTTTGGGAATTTTCCCTATAATTAATCTAATTTTGTAACAATATCATAAAGATAAGAGTAAATTACATCATTCGTCTTTAAGGTTGTACCAATACAACACGTTTCGTCCCAATTTGAAATAAATACACTATTCTTTCCAACGTCTCCATTTCGTAAGTCATGTGATCATTTTTTTTCTGACGACTTTTAGTCAAGGGTCAGAATCTTCATGTGACTTTCACGTGAGGGTAATTTGATCTTTTTCAAAAAGTAAAAAAGAAAGTCAACCAACTCCAACCATTTATAACAACACTTTCCAATTCATCCTTCACAACAATAAGCAAAGAACAACAAGAAAATAACATCATTAGCTCGGGTTTTTAATCATTTCAAGTGTTCTATAAAGATCTTAAAATTTTGAAAGAAACAAACCCATCCTTGACCTTGGAACATAAATCAAAAACCAACAAATCTTAAACACAAGCCTAAATATCAATAAACCATTTCATTTCATGTTGTCCAAAACCATATCCAAGAACTTCCTACGAAAATTTGTAGAATGAAATGGGTTTATGTTATTCTTGTTATTTTTTTACAATTATCACGAAATCCAAGTTATGTTTTAGGTTCTTTCGGCTAAGATCTTGAAGATAAGGTCTTGGGTAATATTTTTTCTTTCTATACGAACCTTGCTCGATAATCAGAACCAAATATTTCTTGTTTTTCCAACTTGCCTCTCGGCTTAAGATCTTTATAAGGTTTAAGGTAGGTTGCTAGTTTAAATCACAAACTCAAGATCAATGATGGTTTTCTTAGATTTATAAAAATCTTGTTAAAAAAATCTTGAACCCAATATCTTGTACTTGTTTTATCTTCTTTGTTATTGGATCGAGGGTGAGTTTTGTTTAGATCTTTAATTGTCTGTAAGCTCGAAATTATACACCTATTCATTACCATTTCCTCGAGCCCGAAATTATACACCTATTCATTACCATTTCCTCGAGCATGAGTTACATATGTTAATTATTTTCTAAGGGGTGTTTGTTTATGGCTTATGAGCTTATTTGTGTTTCGGCTTATGTTTCATAAGCCCCAATTTGTCAGCTTATTTTGAGACTTGCAGCTTATGTTATGCAATATGATGCAAGTATACATGATTCTACTTATCTTGGTAACTTCGTATTGACGTGCCGGTTGTTGTAGTATTCACCAACGTCCATGAAGAACACCAAAAGCACGTTCGACATCCTTTCGTGCACTTTCTTGTTTCCTTTTAAAATAACCATGTTTACCTTCACTTGCGACCGTGAATGATTTGACGAAAGTTGCCCACTATGGATAAATTCCATCAGCTAAGTAATATTCTTTTTCATACATGGTTCCATTTACCTCATATGGAGCTACAGGGGCGATGCCATTAAGAATGTCTTCGAATAACGTAGAATTATCTAAAACATTAATATCGTTATTCACCCCATCCACCCCAAAAAATGCATGCCAAATCCATAAATCGTGCGAAGCAACAAATTCAAGCATTATAATTGGGTATTTTTTATCACCCCTATCATATTGCCCCTACCATTCCATCGGACAATTTTTTCATTCCCAATGCATGCAGTCAATGCTACCAAGCATTCCCGAAAAAACATGAACATGCTCATGTCTTGCATAAAGATTTTGAATGTCGTTATAGGTTGGCTTTCTTAAATACTTCTACATGAACAAATCAATAACACACTTATTAAAGTTATCTAGACAATCACGTGCGGTATGCTTTCCCATTTGCAAATATTCATCAAATGCATCGGGTGCAGTGTCGTATGCCTATTGGCGTATGACAGATGTACACTTCATAATAACACTCATACTCATTCGACCTATAGAATTGGGTCCGATACTAAAGAATTTAAAAATGTGTGGGAAAAGGATCGGCAGTATAAGATTCAATACATTTGACTATTTATAGAAATAGTTTCCGGTTAATACGATATCTTCTTCAAAATTTAACGTGTGAATACTTACAACCTTCATTAAAATAGTCGTTCATCAAACGTACTTCGGCAACCTCATGTTCACGGTAGATCGGGTTACGAATCAAGCGAGGTCGAGTTTCTTCTTGTTCTAACCGTTGGTGGTACTCGTACGCGGCCATCATAAAGCAAACGTCGGTTTCGTCATCTACATCAGACCAATTGTTACGTTCTTCGTCACTGTGATTCGGATCTATTTGTGAAAAAATAAGTTTTTTTAGAGAGGAAGTATATGAATTTTAAATTGAGTTGTGGAAGTGTGAAAAAAAATTGTGTATAAGTGGTTATTTATATTAGTAATTAAAGGATTTGATTTTATTTATTTATTTTCTTTTACTTTTCGAGCATATAGCCGTTAGTCCAGGGGCTGAACGTAGGGGTGAGCAGAAACCGCACCGCAAACCCGCACAAAACGGCAAAACTCATACCGCAAAAACCGCGGTGCGGTTCCTGAAAGAAAAAAAAACCGCATTTTGCGGTGCAATTTTGGTTGTCCACCGAAAAACCGCACCGAACTGCAAAGTCATATTCAAATATATTTTTATTTTTAAATAAACCAACTAAAGTTCATAATTTTTGTATGATTAAATACTTTTGTTTATATTTTCATATTTAGTTATTTCAAACATATTTTATTGGTTAATTATTGTATGAGTTTTTATATCATATAATTTTATTTTTCTATCCATTTATTATCAAAATTTTTAAAAGTTTTCATCTCAATTGACTTTTATTATTGTAGAGATTTATAATTTCACACCCACCCAACATTTTTTATATATATGTTTCTACTCATTATGTAACCTTATTATATATTTATAACCTTATTATATAAATATTCTATAATAAATATATACCAAAAAATAGAATTAAAAAAAACACTTTAAAAACCAAGAAACCAAACCACAATCGCAAAACCGCAAAATGGCGCAGCTTGTGGATTCTAACTTTTAAAAATCATAATTGCGGATGTGGTTCGGTTTTACCAAAACCCACACCATGCTCACTTCTAGGCTATATATATATATATATATATATATATATATATATATATATATATATATATATATATATATATATATATATATATATATATAAATATATATATATATATATATATATATATATATATATATATATATATATATATATCTAGATCAAATGAGATATTTTTAAAGTTGTAAAAGTAAGAACCAATAAGAATTGAGCAAGTGACATTTAAGAACTAATTACAATTGAAATTAAAGATTAAACCAAAAGGGTATTTTAGGGATTTAAGTTTGTCAATGTATGCTCTTAAAACATACACATTCAAAGGAGCCCTCATTTCATTTTTTCTAGATCTTAGTTTCCACCCCTTCCACATCTTCATTTTATAACAAGAAACTGCTACACCATTTCTCTTTTACATTAAAACCTCTGAATCTACAACATCCGATCACCAAACAATGACCATCATCTTCGTGTATCAAAGTTTTCCGTTCAAAAATGGCCATTATCAACCATCATGATCACTAGATCTATAACATCCGATCACAAACCCTAGCCGCCTACAAATTAATCAAATATCTAAAACCAAAACACCCGTCGGATCGATGTTTCATCTTTTTGGTAGCGTGTTTTATAACAGATCCTATCCAGATTTGTGTTATTGAAACCTGAAACCGCCGCTACTTGTATCGAAACCTTGTAGCTGGTGATACCCAAAACCACGATATATCCGGTGTACCGGAGTTTCCACCATTCAGGCACAAAAGCGATGATACCCATTCAAAACATATGTTGAGACCAAAGTCAAAAATTAATCATGCGTATTAGATTTGGTAAAAATTTTAGATATGTATAAGTTGAGTTTTTCCATATTTTACTTGTTTGTCTTTTTTTATGTTTTATTAAATCATCAAAAAGTCAAAACATTTTTAATTATTTTTAAATATTGTTTTAATAAAATATTATGTTAACTTAACCAAAAAGTGATCACAAGATTACGCATTGGTACCTTTCATTTGAGCATGTATCGTCATCTCAACTCTCGTTGTCCACATTATCACTAGTTGTTACTTGTAATAGCAGATTTGAAGGAGTGTGTGGAATTTTTTAATAGTCAGAATAAAGGGGCCGGATGAATATTTTTAGAATTGAAGAATGTTTTTATGAATGAGCCACGAGGCATGAGATTGAGTATTTTGTGGTTTTATATTGCCCATGAATTGAAATGTACTTTATAAATTGTGGCATGCTCTATTATTGGTCGCAAGCGATTAACGGGTTTGATTTGTTACTGGTGATACACATGATGCAACACTTTTGAGGCGAGGCCGAGTTCGACATGATGTACCGCTTTTTGAGATGTATAAGCTGTTTGAGAACTAATATATAAGTTTTTTTTTTTTTTTTTTTTTTTTTTTTTTTTGTCTATCATGTATCTATTTATTTTAGTGGTGCATATTCGAGTGTATTTGTTTATTTTGAAATATGTATTAAGTGTATTAGTTTGAGATGTAATATATATCAGGGTTTTTTTTTCGCATTGTGTATCAAGTGTATCTGCTTAATTTTTAAATATGTATAAAAAATGTATTAGTTTGTGAAATATGTATCAAAAACAAAACTAAAATGGCTTGGTGAAATGAAAATGCGCCAAAAATAATTTAAAAAAAAATATTATTTGAATTCTCCAAAATACCCTTGAAACCCTATTTAATTATAATAATGTCACTCATTTAATGTCAATCTCATCTAACACAAATAAAGAGATCCAACGGTTTAGTTTAGTTCTTATTTTTACAACTTTAAGGTTTCTCTCACATTAACCCTCCCCTATATTTATATATATATATATATATATATATATATATATATATATATATATATATATATATATATATATATATATATATATATATATATATATATATTTGAATTTGAATATGAAAGCAAAACTAGCCATTATAGGGGTTAGGTGCAACCTTTTTTGTCCTTTATGCTTCCATGGTACATTGCTATAGCAACACAGTTACACAAGCCGTAACGCGAGGAGCATGGTGTAATAACTCGGACTCAAAATGTGCCATGTCACCATAACGCCGGAACTCGCGTTATTATACTCTTTGCTCTTAGCTAATTAGGTGATTTTATTTTCCCACATGACAAAACAGAATTCTTTAGGGTGCGTTTAGTTAGGGGAAAACACCACTGTTTTCTACAAAATGTTTTGTGGAAAACAAGAAAAATAAAGATCGCGTTCAAATCAACGTTTTTCAACAAAATGTTTTGCACAAAATCTCCTATTTCCTAACTTAAGAAAAAATGAATAAATAAATAATTGTTTTCTTTTGTAACCCACAACCCTCCCACCATTTCTTCAAAATAGAAACTACAAACATCAACTAAAAGAGTTTTCTATATTTTCAAGTGTTTTGTATAGATAAATTTTCTTTTTAAAATTTTACAAAACTAAAGATAAAAACAAAAGAATTTTTTCTTCAACTAAACGCACCGTTCCAATTTTGTTTTTCTCAAACTACGATGTGACCTCGATGATTTTCTCTTAATACATAAAAGATTTTTAAAACTTTGTTTCAAGTTTTGGCCTTCTACGGTCGTGTAATAACACCTGGTGATTCATATTTGTGGGAAGCCAAACTGATAACATCAAATAATCCTGAATATTAAGTGTCAATTTCCCCCGATAATGCTTGTAATTTATATCATTTGTATGGATTTACGCTTGTTTTCTATTGTTTTCCACTTTCAGGTAAATTACGAGCATTAGAGCTAAAGAGACGCGAAACTGGAGAAATATCAAAGATTTATCATAGTATGCCGACTTTGAAGAAGTTACGGCGTAACTCATCTCTCACATTACGCCAGAACTAAAGCGTGACTCGTAAAACCAACTCATCGAAGGTTACGCGTAATCTCCCAAAGGACTACGACATAACTATATTAGGTCAAATGAGGTTCCACGCCACCGATAACTACGCCAGAAATATTCCAACAACTACGGCGTAACCAAGTAATATTGAAGACTACGGTGTAACCACTAATAAGGTTATCCGTAACCAATGATCTAGTGCAAAATACGAAGAAATTGATGGTTACGGCGTAACTCTTATATTAGTTACGCCATAACCCAACGGCCTATAAATACCCCACTAATTCCAAAGATTTCTAATCATCCCATTCCACACACAACAACCGAGAACGGGAAAAAGCCAAAGGCAGGTCTACAGAGCATACTGAGTGTCTCAGGAGAAATCACTCCCTACGATAAGCATTAGCATTTTATCTTTTCTTTACTTTCGATTCATGTATTTCGTAACTTTGAATATTGAATTGATTTGTATGGTTAATATGAGCTAAGCACCTCTTAGTGTTGGCCTAGTTATGATTCCTTAATTTTTTGTTTGCGTTTATATTACTTCCGTATAATTATTTCTAAGTGTATGTATGCATAGTTTATTGGTAGCTACCCTTGTTTCTGTAGTTTTGAATGGCGGTAGAGGCCAATTGCCTGGAGATATGACCAACCTGACCCTAGGTGAGCGGACGGAGACGGGAAGGGTAAGATATGACCAACTGACGACCCTTTCTACTTGTGCGATTTGACCAACTGATCACCTATCGTTTGGATGAACTTAAGAATTAGGGGGTGAGTGTTTAAGTTGCTAACGTCCGGGCACTCACTATTATAAATCTAGTGATAAGGTTTTAAAATATACCTTTTTGAGGGGTCGTTTAAGCCCTTATTTGATCACTTTTGTATCCGTTATTACTTAATATCGTTCCTTTTCACTTTTTAGGTATCTTGAAGGCAAAATGCTCGAATGACACTTATTCGGACGAAAAGGAGCGAATATACCAAGAAAATGGCCAAAGTCAAGAATCGAGACACTGGCACAAAATAGTGACGCCGTCGGACAACTTTTGTGACGGCTCAAAAGCCAAATTGCTCATTTATAGGTGACGGCTTGGTTTTAAAGAGTAGGGCGTCGCAACTCGCACGGCCTAGATTTGATCCAGACGACGCCGAGAGATCGAAGGACGGCCACAAGCATAAGGTGACGCCGTCGCAAGACTAACGTGGCCATGACGAAACCCTAATGACGGCGACCCGGCGTCACAAATCAAAGGTGACGCCACACATTTGTAATCTTATATATAGAATCCGATTTTTAGTTTTCGATTGTAGTCTTTTGGAGTAAAAACCCAAACCAACCAAGGCTGTCTTATGCAGTATTTTAGGTTCCATACCCTATCTTACATCAAGATAAGTGTTTTACTTCATTAATTCAATTATGTCTTCAATTAATTGTGTGTATGCTTGCATGTTTCCCATGTCCGGCTAATTTACTTGTGTGTTTGCTTAGGGAATATGAAACTTAATTATTGAATATTGATTGGTTGTCTCTTATCTTAATTGTTAATGATCTAGTATTGCGATAGGTCATCTGTTGTGCATTTAATGCTTGATTAATTTTTGTTGAACCTTAGCTTATAGTACCTAGAGTCATTATAGGCTAAACCATCCGAAGAGTACCTTAGCGTTAAGTTTATAAATCCTAGAGATTTTGTAGGCGATAACTGATTCCTCCCGAACTACCTTCTTTTATTTCTCCGTCACACTTATCAACCGCTTGTGAACGGTCAACCGTAACAGATGATAAAGGCGGCGACCGGGAGAGAATGCATGTTTACCAAGGATTAAAATATCCTTGGATCGCTTATGTCTGGCGGTGACATTCGGTATAGTGACTTGTGGATTATTGAAAAATAATATTAGTATAGGAAAACAGAATCGATTGACTAACACTAGGAATGTGAATAGTAATAGCTCACACAACTACGTTGTTAAAAACGCATAATCGTAAACCTAAAAATCTAAAAGATATACAAACGTACGTTTAACTAAAACGTAAACGTATAAAAACAAAACGAATATAACTATAGTAGGGATTTGCATGTCTTAGCGACTTAAATGCAAATTAAGAAAGTTAAAAAGTTAAAATTTATTAAATAAACGCTATCACTATATTTAAAGTGATGAACGTTTAAAACCTAAAACGTACGTTTAAATAAAATTACGTCAACGTACAAAATAAAACGTGAAATCTAAGAATTAAAAGACCTAAAAATATGAAAATAACATTTTGAAATCCTAAAATAAAAGAAAATTATTAGAAAAATAAAATTATTTTACAACTATTTATTTATTTATTATTAATTAAAACTATTTTAACTATTTAATAAATACTCTAAAATAGAAGAAAATACAAAATAAGGCTAGAAAAATAAACTTATGATTCTGAAAATCTAAAATACTATAAAACTAATTTTAAAATTAAAAATATATTTTTCACACTTTTAATTTAATTATTACTAATTAATAACTATTTAAAATACACTTAAATACTAGAAAATATAAAATAAACTTGGAAAAATAAAATTTAAACTTTGAAAATCTAAAATATGATAAAACTAATTTTAAACAGAAAAGATATTTTTATGCTTTTATATATTTATTATTAATTATTTACTATTATTAATTACTAAAAACTATTATTATTATTTATTAAAAATACTAAATGAAAGAAGAAAAATCTGAAACTTTTTACAAAATTCTAAAATAAATACAAGAAGCCAAGAAAAATATAAAAACTATATGCTATTAACAAAAATAAGCTAATAAGCAAATAAGCTTTTAAGGAAAAGCTTTCACTTATCTCAAAAATAGTTCTTTTTGGTTTTTCTGTTTCTGGGACTTAAATATATACTGATATAAACAAGTTTATTGAAGACAAAAAGCTACAAACTTAGAAATAAGCACATTGCAAGCTTATGAGTCCAACAGTTAAGCTTTTGGCTTGACTGTTGGAGTTCAAGCTTGAAATAAGCTTGAAATAAGCTATTCAGTAGAAACAAAAGGTAAACTATGCTAAATACAAGTCCAATATATCAATATAAACAGGAAAATTGGACAGAAATGGTGTGAGCTTATGGTTTAGACAGTCAAGCTACAAGCTTGACTTGGATGGAATTGAGGCTTCAAGGAGCCTGTAATAAGCTCCACACAGGAAATAAAAGGAAAGAAATATGTATACAAGTTATATGAACAAATATGAACAAACATGTGCACTGGCAATCACCTAAAAGCTTGTTATAAGCTCATAAGCTCTTACAGATACACAGAACCAAACACCCCTGCTACTATTTGTAATGGCCATTTAAGCTGATAGAATAAGCTTGAAATGCCAAAATGAAACTTGAAATAGCAATATGGGTTGATGGGGATTCCAAAACACCAAAACTCAACCTGTCTAGATCACAGATGAGCTTTGAGAAGCTTATGAAGATGCTATTATTTCACCAATTCTCAAAGAATACCGAAAATGGGACAACCAAAAGCTAGATGCGCCTTGCTTAACAAGTCGCAAAATCTAATTAAGCATAGGAACCTATAGTCTAGTGGGTTAGCTTCCAAAAGAAACTAAAATCACTAGCTAAGTCCTAGGAATAAGCTTTTGGCTTGCTTATGAAGAAGCTATGAGTTCACCGATTTCTTAGTGTACTCAAAGTGAATTATGATAAGTACAAGCTCCTTGCATACCTTATTAATAAGATGCAAGGTGGAATTTAAGTGTTGGATCATTGTTGGGTGATCGACTTACAAAGACTAAACTACACAAGCTTATGACCATAAATGAGCTTATTAGAGCTATAGGTAATGGTGCAAGTCCAAACAGTTGGATCATGTGGTGGGCAAACTATAAGCTCTAAAGACTTATCAAATAAGCTCATAAGAGCTCAACCAGCACTAAGACATTGAGTATGATAGATTGGCCTCACAGAAGCTAAAATCACAAGCTCAAGCTAAGTGGGAACTTTTCATGAACTAGGAAAATAACTCAACTTCCACCGCTTGCTTCAAAGGAAGGAGTAATATGGGACAAAAAGGAGGGATGGATTAAGCTAATTAAATAAGTCAAAATGGAAACAAAAGCAAACATATAACAACTAGGCCATACAGGCTACACAAAGAAGCTAAATACACATTTATGGTCAAATCCACAAGCTTTTGCAAGCTTGTGAACTTGACAGCCTAGCCATGGTGCAGGCATGCTTACGTACAAAGGACTAAAAATAAGCTAGAAAATAAGTACTCTATAAGTCGAGAAATGGTAAACTATTATTTTTCCGATTTATATGAGCAAATTAAACTATACTAACCCAAAAGATGATGGGCTAAATCTTAATAATGAGTACAAACTAAAATTATGAAGTTTATTCAAAAACGACACAAAGGAAATTTTGACTTTTAACAAGAACTCTAAAGTTGACTAAGTTGAATTTAAATCTAAAACTACTACTTAAACATGTTATATTAAGGTATAAGAACACTGAATTAAGCTAACTTATCAACTTTTTAGCTAATATTACGAATATAGACTTGAAAACTAAAACAGACAAGAATTTAGAAAGGATTAAAACCATTTTGACTTTAGACTAAATAAGGATTAAATTAGGATATTGAATCGATATATTTAACACTAAAGTGACATGTACCGCATAAGAATAATACCACGCTTAACCTCTAGTGCAGTTTAATAAGCAAATCCAAACACACCTATGATTTTCACTTGTCAAATGAACTTCAAGGTTTTTAATGAATTTAACTATAAACCGATTCAAAACATAATATTATAACATAAGAAGACCATTTAAGCATAAAACTTCAAAGAACTCAAGCAGAAAAACAAACTTGTCAAATTTGCATTTTAACTGAGTTGTTTCAATTCTTAGCATAAGTGAGTCTAAATAAACAAACTGCTTATATTAAGTTCTAATAACAGTAAACAATCACACAGAAACATGAAAACATAGAAATCAAAGCATAGAAAAAATAATGAAACAGTAAATTGTAAAAATGGAAGAAATGGAGCTCACAAATGATCAAGGCAAAGACTGAGTACCAAAGCTTAGAAACCATTCCTAGCTTATTGTCAGTAAGCTAGAAACCAGAAAACCATCCGATTAGCTTCACTCTTCAGATCGCTTATAAGACCATATGTTGATTTCCATTTGACTTCTTGGATTTTTTATTTTCTTTTCTGAATTTAAAGACTAGACTTGTTTATATGAATCTAAAAACTGAATGAGCTTTTATCAAGAGCTTATGGAGCTTAAAGAATCCACAAAACAACTAGTTAACTTGAAATTAAAGAACATGGTAAATTAAAGGAAATTAAGTAAATTATGAAACTTGAAGGTAACTGAAATTAAAATGGAAATTACATTACATTACACTAATTTGAGAAATAAAACAGCATTTAAAACATTAAAAGACAATAATTTAAAGAAAGCTTTAAAAATTACACTATGTGAACAATGGTAAAAACCAAAGTTGAGTCTTCTCTTGGTCTCTACTCTTATTTATTGACATAATTCACTCTTTGTCGACCTCTGATCAAATCCCACTTCAATCCAGACGTTGAAATAATCCAGATCACCAAAATTGACAATTGGCGAATTTGGCGCCATTTTTCTTTGAGCGTGTTCTTTCAATTAATGGGCCTTGGACTTTGTGGAGGTGTTTAGGGGTGGTAACGGGTGTAAAGGTGGAAGGGTTGGTGGAGTGAAACCATGTCCGGTTTTGGGTTAACAAATGGGGAAGAGATGGTCTGCTGTGATGATGGTATTAGCGGGTTTTATTTTAAACCGGTATTGGTTTGGGCTTGGGCGGTTGGGCCACCAAAGTTATAGGATTGGATTTGGGTATTAAGTGGATCCGCTTGGTTTGTAATATTAATAAGCCCAAGGACCAATCTTGTAACTTCGAATTTTGAGGATCGAACTCGCAATATTTCCAAAGTATTCACAAGGACTAAAATTGTTAAGTTAGATAAACCAAAGGACTTATTTTGCATTTTATTACAATTTAAAATACCCCGAGGACCATTTATGTAATTTTCCAAAGTTTAGGGGGTTAACTTGTAATTTCCTCAAAGTTATCAAAATAGTTCCAAATTGTAAATTCATGAATAGTACAAGGGTATATTTTGTAAAATTTCCATTTTTGAATACCCAGGGACTAAGTTTGCTAATTTTGAAACTTGAGGGGTAAAAATTGCCAATTTGTGTAAACTTTTATCCAGGGATGTTTTGTGAACATTTTTGGCTTCCCAAGGACTTAAGTTGACTTTTATTTCATTTTGAAACTTCAGGGACTAGTTTTGCCATTTTGTGTAACTCCAGGGACTGAAAATGACAATTGTTGTGAAATTGATCATTTTTCACTTGTTTTTCAATCTTTTGTACCTGAATCACATTAAAACACATTTCATTGATATTTATAACATTTTGTGAGTCATTTGTGTGTTTTTGGTTGTTTTTGTGGGTTTATATAATACAAATATATGTGTATTTAGACACATATCAATAACCTTTGGTAGTTTAAAAGAGTTAGGGATAAACGCATACCCTACGACCTTAGACACACAACGCGATTAAGAATAAGGACGTGACAATTCAACCATCGATAGGAGATAATTAAGGAGTAATAAAACCTAAGTAAACACATCTTTAAATCATCATACGAGCACACAATAATTAGACATAGACTACATACACCACTAGATTAGATAATTAGATAAGTAGAGTAATCGGTAGAACTACCAAACCCCAATCCAAACCCGAGATTCAGACCTTTTCATTTCCTAAAAACATAAAAGATAAAAATAATCTTCCTCAACCCCAACCTTAGCGTAGTAACTCTCACTAGCATTCCTATTCCCCAGAGAACGATATCAATTCCCTGGCTTATCCTAATACTACACTACAACGATTAGGTTCACTTGTTAGATTTAGAAAATCCAGTTATTAAAGAGTCGGTCACCTCAAGTATATGTAATCGCTAGAAAGCTCGTAGTCGAGATTATTATAAGTTAAGCGAGATTTAGTTTAAGTAACACCGTGGAGGACTGGACGGGTCTTTACCCATTGTATGCCCGATCCACAACCCGTGAGGTGGTGATTTATGTAAGAACTATAATACTCTCACCTCCCAAGGTAGAGTTGGAGCTCATAATAAGATTTTTTTCTCTCACTAAAGTTCCCAACCTCTAACTTTCTCTAAAACGCCTTATACGCCTATTTGATCGTGTGGTTTAGTGTGTTTGTGAAATCCAATATGTTACAAATGGTATCGAGCCATGGTTCGATCATCTCACATATCCTTGGATTTCTAGTGGTTTTAGATGGTTTTAGAGTTTGAAAAAGTTTAGTGGTTTTTGCATCATTTGGTTCATTTCTAGTGTTAAAGTTTGAATCTTGGGTGTATTTTTGTGTTTAGAATCATTGTATGTGCTTAGGTTTTGATTTGGTAAGCTTGAATCATCGTGGTTGGGTTGTTTTTGGATTGAAAAGTGGTGTTTTTGAGATTTTCTTGCTAGCGACTTGAGCCACGGATTGTTATTCTTGGTAGCGACTTGCTTTGTAAGTTGGTAGCGAGTTGTAGTTGAAGTGGTAGCGATTTGAGCTTAGCGACTTGTCTATTGAGACAAGCCGACAAACAGTACACTTAGTGGATTCTCCACTACGGGTAGCGACTTGGTGAAGGTTAGCGACTTGTACTTAAGTTTGTTAGCGATTTGGTGCTTAGCGAGTTGCTATTTAGCGACTTGACGACTTAGCGACTTGGTGCTTAGCGATTTGTTCTCAGCGACTTGGTGCTAGCGACTTGGATCTTAGCGACTTAAACACTAGCTAGGATAGTGGTGTTTAAGCGACTTAAACACTCACCCCCTAAACACAGCGTTTTGGAAGTAACTAGACGTAGACATAATTAGCTAGGAGGAATAACTAGGTTAGCACCACTATCCTCTATTGATTTATCCTTTGCCTTTATTTGTCGTTTTCTTTAGTAGTTAATTAATTAATTCCTTATCTAAATCATTATTAAAATCGTGACACTTAGACTTAGTAATAATCCAACACACATAGCTCTTGGGACGACCTCGCTTTACCGAATACTACACTACACACGACCGGCACACCGCCTCAAGTGCATTAGGGTAGACCATAGGTATAACGAGACTTTGTAAATATTAAACCACGTCATTAAAACCGCGTTAAGTTTTTGGCCACGGGAGTTATATTAGGATTGCTATTAAGTCTTTCGTTTTCGTTTTGTTTTAAATTTTTCTTTAATTCTCACGATCATTATTCAAATTTTCAGGTACCATGGAAGTTGTTAACATCGATGACCTCACTCTTGAGGAATATTTGGCGTTGACAAGGGAAGAGCAAGGACCGGGAATTGTTAGGCCGGCTATCGCAGAAGATGCTCAATTCGAAATCAAACCTCAATTCATGAGGGAATTATGTGACAACTCGCAATTTCAGGTCATTTCTCAAATTTACTATTCATCTCGGGAATTTACTATTCACCGGTTACTATTCAAAATTTTACTATTCATCGCTTTGAGTCAAAGTAATATTCGAGAACGTATTTCAAAATTTACTATTCATGAAACACTATTCATTCCTGAGAAAATCACTATTCATGCTTCACTATTTCATCGTTTATCGTAAACTAGGTTTACGAGTATCAAATTCGCGTAACCTTTATGGTTTAGCTGCGAATTCATGAACAATCATCGAGGACATTTCATATAGACTAGGTTTAGTCTACATATCATCAGCATCATTATCATCATATTAGTTTATGCATGGTTTTGCATTTCACGTTAAACGTATAATTTTTACTAAATAAACGCTATCGCGTAATAAATTATTTTGAACATTTGATCCGATACTTCCAAAAATTATCCCAACATATTTTTATACTCATATTAAGATTATAAAAATAATATTATGAGTTTACCCAATGTTTTAAATTTATTTTGTATATAAATTGTTATATTTATATAATTACTTACGGTTTTCTTAAATACTACACGATAATTATTATTTCACTCAAATTTTGTAAGGAATGTATTTTTATAATTTTTATAACTTCAATATATGTTATTTTGACCCGTTAAAATTTATTATTAGCCAACGCTACCCTACAAGCTCAAATATTTACACAAGTTACTAATTATCCCTAAATAATTACACAATTTCTCTACATTTAATTACTAAAAAAAAAATGCACACTATCTTGTGATTATCACCCTTGTCGACACAAGGGTGAGTCACATTCATTTGATACTAAATATCTAGCAACTTATATTGATTTTATACTTAACACTACACATACTATCTTATATCATTAAGTGAAAAACCAAAAAGCTCTCTTCTTCCTTTTGCTCTAGAACCGGCCTTAGAAGACCAAGAGAAGGAAATCATAAAATTTTCAAGTCAAGTTTATTACACTCTAGTTACACTCTTAGTTAAGGTTTTGAAATAAAAACCTAGGGTGTTAGGATTAACCTTTGTTCACTTCACCTCATCAAGTTACTAGTAAGCATCTCATGTTCATGTTCATTTTTCATACTCATTTTATGTTCATTTCATCATATTTAAGAAAAACATGCAAGTCATATTGATGTTTATACCACTTGTTATTGTTTTTAAGTGTTATATATATATTTATCATCCTATAATTACTCCTTGAAACATATCACTTTTGGTGATGTCTAGGAACCCATGACACCCTAAGAAGGTGTATGGTAGGATTAAAATAGCTTCGGAGTTGGTTTGAATTGGTTGGAATAGATTTGGCGCGAGAAAAACTCATTTCGACAACTTATTTTAGAGGTCTGATCTTATTTTCAAAATCTGGAATTCTCGACAGTAGGTAAAAAATTTTGGCCTAGATATTTAGAAAATATACTTTAAAACGAAAACGTGGTCGCTTGAACGGGTTAAAACGGAGTTATAACGAAGAAGATATGAATTTTTCAAGTTTGACGACTTAAAACTATAAAATTCGAAATTTCAGATATTACTTCCACTTTTACGAGTCAAAATGAGTCTTAAGCCTTATAAATTGTGTCGACTTATCAAAATATATTAGTATACTTTGATACGAAGCTAGGGACATATAAAACGTAGAAAACGGACTTGTAACGATTAAATTACACGTGTTTACATAAAGTTGCCGTAACTATATTATATAAGAAAAACTAATATATTTCTATTAGACAAATATAACGGCCACGAAGGACCATGTTGAGGGTCGTTTTTAACATGGATGTAGTACTTTTTACTAAATGATGTCTTCTAGTAAAAGTAAGTTCGCCTAGCATATTTTCTAAAATGTCCAACCGTTCGTCAAGCGGTGTTGTAACGAATAAAATACGGTCACTTAAACTTTGCCGAAAACCACCCTTAAACAATATTTTGGACACAAGTACCATACTTTACCTACATTTTTCTCCATGATCGAGACCTCTAGGATAAAAACTTAAATGCTAAAACTTTGAGATAATGATACAAGCTTCCCAAAACCGTTGAGTTTGTTTCCTAACACTCGATGTGCACCATTTTACGACTAGCTTTTTAAGGCTATTTAGTCACTTTCATGAAATTTTCAAATGACATTATTTTACGACGAAAAGCTATAATTTCATAATAAATCACTAAATGATTATCGTAGGATATCATTTCAACGTAAATACATGTAAAGTAATTTAAAATTGGTCAAGGCATTATAAGATTATTTTTCGACGATAAACGTTATTTTCAAAAATTCACAAGTGGTATAGATATCATACGAATTGCATGCATAACATTACATCATGACTTATTATATATCATATCATTCATAATAGGTCGCAGTTAGAGACTGCGCATCATTTCAGTGTACTCACTTTTGTCTTCGCATCATTGTCCAAGTGAGTTCCATAGCCCCATTTTCAATTGTTTTAATGCTTTTATTAAACTCTTTGGGGGAGATACATGCTCAACTATTTTTATGACATTCATGACTATTTGCAAACTATATGTTTATCTGAACTGAATGTTTAGTCATACGAAGTTACAGTATTGCCATACTTAGAATTTCTATATTATAATCATTGAACTGATGGTCTTGGTATAATCATTGAACTGATGGTCTTGGTATAATCATTGAACTGATGGTCTTGGTATAATCATTGAACTGATGGTCTTGGTATAATCATGAACTAATGGTCTTGGAATCATTTGAAACAACACTCATATGTGTTATATCAATTGAATATTGAAACATTAAGTTATATACTATTATGTAAATTCATTTGACATCATGCGCTTGAACATAAACTATACACATTTTGGCAATGGGTTGTAAACACAAAGTTGCAAGTTTTGTATGGGCGGAACTTGGAACCCGAGTGGATTTGCAATGCCTTTCTTTGCATGAACATTCTTTAAAGGCTTTACATTTCAACTCAAACTCTATGAACTCACTCAACCTTTGTGTTGACACTTTTAGCATGTTTTATCTCGTGTATCTAAGGCATTCACTTCATGGTATGCATGTGGACTTATCATAGAGTCGTGACGACGCTGCACATGGGAATTTATACACTTTAAAAACATCGTTTGGCTTGTATCAAACTTATTTCCGCACATGATGATTTTCATTTGGGACCTATACTTTGTAAACTCCGATTATTTTATTAAATCAAACGATGTATTCCCAAACGACACTTTAGGTCGCTCAATATAACTATGATTGTGATGCTATGATACCAATCCCTCGTGAATTCCATTCCACGCAAAATGTAATTTGGGGTGTGACAAATTGGCATCGAGCTTCGATTATAGAGAACTAGGTTGCATCATTGACCCTAGACTATAACTACATCATCATAGCATCTCATCATTTCATCATAAGTGCATATTCACTTTACATGCGGTTTATACGTACATTTTTCGAGTTATTTACTTTCATTTCAAATCGATTGTCACATGGATGCCTTTAAATAACCATCCCATTATCCTTTCCTCATACTCTAATGTGGAGAATGCCTTGTCATTCCCTATCGCGATTTTAATATCAGTTGACTCATCACCGATAACGTCGAATGCCGAGATAAAACCTTTAAGTAGGGCAAAGTCACTCTCACTCCTTTGTTTCACCACTAACATGTCGAGTTACACGTTATTCACACATTAAGTCACTAAATCGTCACTCATTTGAAAAGTAACCTCAAACTTATCACCCCACATCACATTTCTTTAGAGCGCTTATTCTTAACATAGGACTTTGCTACGCCTCATTTTTCCTCTTATTTGAAGAGTTATGGCGTCAAGAAAGCCGCACTAGACATGACACCACCGCTATCCAAAAGTATGTAGAGGATAGTATAGCCGAGGCACTAAGGAAAGAACGAGCAACGGTAGCCGCCTGCCGAGGCCGGTCACGCCAAGTCGCTAGATTTATCACGCCACAGTGAGCCGTAGGAGGTCTGAGTTCAAATTGTACATACAAGGACTTTAAGAACGTGATCCCACAAAGTTCAAAGGCACGGAAGGAGCCACCGCTATGATCCGTTGGTTTGAAAAGATGGAGTCTCAGATTTCTTCTATGAAATTGCCCGATGATCGCAAGGTAAAGTTCGCCACGGTACACTCTTAGATGGCGCAATGTCATGGTGGAATTCGTGTCATGACCTATTGGTATCGAAATGCTTACAAGCTCACGGGATCAATTCAAGAGGTTGTTGACAAAGAAGTATTGTCCACGCACGGAGGTGAAGAAATTAGAAACGAATTTTATGAGTTAGTAACGCGCGGTTATGACATCGAGACCAACATCGAGGTTTCAAGAATTGGTCGCACTATGTCCGCCAATGGTTTCGACAATGAGAAACTATCGAAAATTTCATTGGAGGACTTTCACAATGTATTCAAGGAGATGTAACTTCTTCCGATCCACAAATAATTGAAGAAACTATCGTGATAACTCAAAACTCATGGCTCAAGTTGTGAAAGGGGAAAACATTATCAACAATAACCGCAACAACAACAACCACCAAACTAGCAACAACAAAAGGAAATGGAAAATGACCAGGGAGGTTATGATAACAACAACCAAAACCATAACACTAACCATCACCAACAATGTATCAGAGGGCAAGAAACCGCAATGGTTTATGTTGTCGCACCAATAGAAGGCGAGGTTATGCCGAACCTACCCACTATGTAATCGATGTAAGTATCATCACACGGGTCTTTGTCCCGCTAAGTGCTACAAGTGTCAAAACTCGACACCTTGCCAGAATTGTAGAGGCAAGGCCATAGTTACATGTTACGGATGCGGGAGCAAGGACACTATCGAATCGATGTCCTCAAAACCAAGGTCAACAAGTTGAAGGAACTCATGGGAAAGCATATATGTTAGAAGGAGGAGAAGCTCGCCATGGTCTCAACAACGCGGAAGATCAAGAAGTTTAGAAACTAACAGCCTTATTTTCCTTATGTACTATGTCGCACTAAGTTTATGTCTTCCATCGTATCCGGATCTTTATAACTTAAGATGTATTATCGCTTGATAAACCACTGTTGTAAAATATTCTCATCTATCGCATTTTATTTTCTTTCGATTCGATATCACTTACAAGGATTTTACTTTCTTTTACTTTAACTACCATTTTAACGACACGCTTTAAATCTTTGTAAACATTAAGAGTTATAACAACTAAACCGAATGTCACATTATCGCTCCTTAATTATACATAGCCTAGCTAACTATGTCTAATTTCGAGGATCATGTTATGTTGGGAGCGCTTATTTATAAATCTTAGTGCAAGCAAAATGTTCACATATTCCAAGTCAAAGTGTTACTCATGGGAGATTCATCCAATATTTTCTTTACTATGATGTTTTATACCCCCTTAATCATAGATAACCGTAACGACACTTCCTCATATCTTCTCTCCTCGATATTCATCATAAACTCAAAAATTCGATAGACTAACACGAACTGAATTCAGGGACTGAATTCCTTTTTGTGTGGGCGAATGTGACAACTCGCAATTTCAGGTCATTTCTCAAATTTACTATTCATCTCGGGAATTTACTATTCACCCAAGTTATTATTCAAAATTTTACTATTCATCATTTTCTGAGTCAAAGTAATATTCGAGAACGATTTCAAAATTTACTATTCATGAAACACTATTCATTCCCGAGAAAATCACTATTCATGCTTCACTATTTCATCGCTTATCGTAAACTAGGTTTACGAGTATCAAATTGTAACCTTTATGGTTTAGTCAATTCATGAACAATCATCGAGGACATTTCATATAGACTAGGTTTAGTCTACATATCATCAAGATCATTATCATCATATTAGTTTATGCATGGTTTTGCATTTCACGTTAAACGATAATTTTTACTAAATAAACGCTATCGCGTAATAAATTATTTTGAACATTTGATCCGATATTTCCAAAAATTATCCCAACATATTTTTATACTCATATTAAGATTATAAAAATAACATTATGAGTTTACCCAATGTTTTAAATTTATTTTGTATATAAATTGTTATATTTATATAATTACGACGGTTTTCTTAAATACTACACGATAATTATTATTTCACTCAAATTTTGTAAGGAATGTATTTTTATAATTTTTATGACTTCAATATATGTTATTTTGACCCGTTAAAATTTATTATTAGCCAACGCTACCCTACATGCTCAAATATTTACACAAGTTACTAATTATCCCTAAATAATTACACAATTTCTCTACATTTAATTACTAAAAAAAAATGCACACTATCTTGTGATTATCACCCTTGTCGACACAAGGGTGAGTCACATTCATTTGATACTAAATATCTAGCAACTTATATTGATTTTATACTTAACACTACACATACTATCTTATATCATTAAGTGAAAAACCAAAAAGCTCTCTTCTTCCTTTTGCTCTAGAACCGGCCTTAGAAGACCAAGAGAAGGAAATCATAAAATTTTCAAGTCAAGTTTATTACACTCTAGTTACACTCTTAGTTAAGGTTTTGAAATAAAAACCTAGGGTGTTAGGATTAACCTTTGTTCACTTCACCTCATCAAGTTACTAGTAAGCATCTCATGTTCATGTTCATTTTTCATACTCATTTTATGTTCATTTCATCATATTTAAGAAAACATGCAAGTCATATTGATGTTTATACCACTTGTTATTGTTTTTAAGTGTTATATATATTTATCATCCTATAATTACTCCTTGAAACATATCACTTTTGGTGATGTCTAGGAACCCATGACACCCCAAGAAGGTGTATGGTAGGATTAGAATAGCTTCGGAGTTGGTTTGAATTGGTTGGAATAGGTTTGGCGAGAAAACTCATTTCGACAACTTATTTTAGAGGTCTGATCTTATTTTCAAAATCTGGAATTCTCGATGAGAGGGTAAAAAATTTTGGCCTAGATATTTAGAAAATATACTTTAAAACGAAACGTGGTCGCTTGAACGGGTTAAAACGGAGTTATAACGAAGAAGATATGAATTTTTCAAGTTTGACGATTTAAAACTATAAAATTTGAAATTTCAGCATATTACTTCCACTTTTTACGAGTCAAAATGAGTCTTAAGCCTTATAAATTGTGTCGACTTATCAAAAATATATTAGTATACTTTGATACGGGTTAGGGACATATAAAACGAGAAAACGGACTTGTAACGATTAAATTACACGTGTTTACATAAAGTTGCCGAACTATATTATATAAGAAAAACTAATATATTTCTATTAGACAAATATAACGCCACGAAGGACCATGTTGAGGGTCGTTTTAACATGGATGTAGTACTTTTTACAAAATGATGTCTTCTAGTAAAAGTAAGTTCGCTTATCATATTTTCCAAAATGTCCAACCGCTCGTCAAGCGGAGTTGTAACGAATAAAATACGGTCACTTAAACTTTGCCAAAACCACCCTTAAACAATATTTTGACACAAGTACCATACTTTACCTATATTTTCTCCATGATCGAGACCTCTAGGATAAAAACTTAAATGCTAAAACTTTGAGATAATGATACAAGCTTCCCAAAACCGTTGAGTTTGTTTCCTAACACTGATGTGCACCATTTTACGACTAGCTTTTTAAGGCTATTTAGTCACTTTCATGAAATTTTCAAATGACATTATTTTACTTACTAAAAGCTATAATTTCATAATAAATCACTAAATGATTATCGAGGATATCATTTCAACGTAAATACATGTAAAGTAATTTAAAATTGGTCAAGACATTATAAGATTATTTTTCGACGATAAACGTTATTTTCAAAAATTCACAAGTGGTATAGATATCATACTAATTGCATGCGTAACATTACATCATGACTTATTATATATCATATCATTCATAATAGGTCGCAGTTAGAGATCAAGATCATTTCAGTGTACTCACTTTTGTCTTCGCATCATTGTCCAAGTGAGTTCCATAGCCCTATTTTCAATTGTTTTAATGCTTTTATTAAACTCTTTGGGGGAGATACATGCTCAACTATTTTTATGACATTCATGACTATTTGCAAACTATATGTTTATCTGAACTGAATGTTTAGTCATACGAAGTTACAGTATTGCCATACTTAGAATTTCTATATTATAATCATTGAACTAATGGTCTTGGTATAATCATTGAACTGATGGTCTTGGTATAATCATTGAACTGATGGTCTTGGTATAATCATGAACTAATGGTCTTGGAATCATTTGAAACAACACTCATATGTGTTATATCAATTGAATATTGAAACATTAAGTTATATACTATTATGTAAATTCATTTGACATCATGCGCTTGAACATAAACTATACACATTTTGGCAATGGGTTGTAAACACACAGGTTGCAAGTTTTGTATGGGCGGAACTTGGAACTGAGTGGATTTGCAATGCCTTTGCTGCATGAACATTCTTTAAAGGCTTTACATTTCAACTCAAACTCTATGAACTCACTCAACCTTTGTGTTGACACTTTTTAGCATGTTTTATCTCAGGTATCTAAGGCATTCACTTCATGGTATGCATGTGGACTTATCATAGAGTCGTGGTGACGACGCGTCTCACATGGGAATTTATACACTTTAAAAACATCGTTTGGCTTGTATCAAACTTATTTCCGCACATGATGATTTTCATTTGGGACCTATACTTTGTAAACTCTGATTATTTTATTAAATCAAACGATGTAATTCCAAACGACACTTTAGGTCGTTCAATATAACTATGATTGTGATGCTATGACAGTCAATCCTCAAGAATTCCATTCCGCTGCAAAACAGGTAATTTGGGGGTGTGACAAATTACGTGCAAATCCCTTCTCTAGAAGCATCACCGATGATGCTCCTGAGCATATAGACAACGTCGAGTACATTGTCAACCTATTCGAAATTCCCGAGTCTCACACGATGCTATCATGTTACGAGTATTCCTATTTCTCTTACTGAGCTGCTAAAAGATGGGTTGATCGACACTGCGGAACCCACAACACCGCCTATCCTAAAAAGTGTTTCATTCAGAGGTACTATCCTCCATCAAAGACGGCTAAGCAATTAGAAGAAATCCATAACTTCAAGCAAGAGGGTGATGAAACGTTATACCAAGCTTGGGAAAGGTTTAACGAATTATTATACAAGTGCCCTACTCATGACCTCAACAGCCAACAAAAGGTGAACGTCTTCTACAAAGGTCCGAACATCTCCTCAAGACAAATGGTCGATTCTCGTGGACCGATTCTGGTATGACACCCACTTTGGCTTTAGAAACTATTCAAAAGATGGCGAGACCACTCTCACAAATGGCACAATGGAGGAGCAACCGATGTAAGAATGGAGATATGGAAGGTCTTCAAAGAATAAACAACAAATTAGAAAGTCTAGGAAGAGACATGAAGAAGCTCAAGGAAAATGTGCATTCCATTCAAGTAGAGCGAAATGGGACTCCACCTACTAAAGAATGTTCCTCCAACAAAGAAGTTAAAAGAATCGGAGAAGTTAAATATGGAAGTGAGAACCCTTTCAAAAACTACAACGGGCCCCGATATCGAGAAAATCCCCAGGATTCTACACAAGAATCAACAAAAATCCTCCTAAACCTAGCCTTGAAGAAATAATGCACATGCACATCAAGAATCTACAAAAAAAGGGAGATAAACTCAAGGAATGGATGGTCAAAGTGAAAGAGGACACCAATATGAACTCACAGAACCAAGATGTCATGATTTAAAACCTCGAAACACAAATTGGGCAATTGGCTAAAAACGTTGAAACGAGTAATGCTAAAGCCATTGCCTGAAAGCCATATTTGCGCAAGATGATAAATCGGGATTAACTACCTAAGAGAGGATGATAAATCGGAAGACGACGAGGTCCTACCAAGCCAACTTCCTGAGAAACAAAGAATACTGTGAAAGTTTTCTTCTTCCATGCACTATTGGTAATATTAAGATTCCCGCATTAGCTGATTTGGGGGCCGGGGTAAACCTTATCTCTACCATTTTATTTGATAAAATAAAACTTACCAATTTATAGGAAACAAAAATTATGATAGAAATGACTGATTCATCTAAAGCTGTACCGAGGGTAATTGTGAATATTGTGCTTTTAAAAATTGGAAAATTCTTTTTCCCGACTGATTTTGTGGTTATTGACATGGGGAAGCGGGAGACTTAACTTAATTGTTGGAAGACCTTTTCTGGCCACTTGTAGGGCTCAAATTAAGGTTTTGAAAAACAAATTTGTGGAAAACTAGAAGGGGTTGAATAGTTTTACCAATTTAAAACTTCCTTTAAATATTTAGATCGACTTATGTCAATCTATTTGGTTGTTTATGTCGACGTTGATAGATAGATATATAAACGTGTAATGAAAGATAAAGAGTAAGAAGCACATCACCACGACACAAGTTATTTATAGTGGTTCGCCACAAGGACACCTTCCTTGCTCCTACTCCACCCTCGAGTCACCTACTCGAGTTCGTAAGACTAAACCAACTCCTTATGGCGGAGAAGCCTTCACAACGTCGCTAACCTTTTTCCCAGACAAAGCTAAATACCGAGTTCCTTCACACCAAGGCGAACCACACCTAACACTACGTCGCCTACCCTTTATACGGTGCTAGGCTAACCACCGAGTTCTTTTCACACCTTAGGAGAACTAATCCTATCACAATGTCGCCTACCCTTTATTAGGTACCAGGCTAAGCACCTAGTTCCTTACTATGGAGGAACAACTACCCTTCACGACAAAACACCTATTATCAAGGAGATCTACTCCTTGTTACAACACCATCAAGGATATCACCATCCTTGTAAATAAACAAAGCTTATATGTATAACGATGCACCTCATCGATTATACGACCTATGCATTCTTCCCAAATGCCACTTGATTTGGTTCTTCGGCATCCTTCACTAATGCCTTTGACACAACGCTTGGCACCTTTCACTAATGCCTTCGTCTTGACACCTTAATCATTCTTCACTAATGCTTTGACATGGATGATGAGCACCTTTCACTAATGCTTTCATCTTGACACTTTCGGCATTCTTCACTAATGCCTTCAACCCAACATCTAAGGAGAAAGGTAGATCTATCAACAAGAGAACCTTCGTTGTCTTGATGATGACTAAGCATGGCAACTCATGGACTTGAGCTTGACGTCTTCAAGAAGTGGTGATCTTTCCTTAAGAGGAACCTAGAAGATCACACAAAACAAAAGACAAAACTACATAGATCTCTTGGATCCGAGGTTAGAGGGTTAGAATACTTGGGGAATTATGTGTAAAGTCATGAATAGAAAGGAAGAAATGGCTCTCTATTTATTGAGAAAATTATCTACTGTTCCGGATCCCACGGATCCTTCCACTGGGATCCGCTAGCACAAAGCTAGGGATCCGTGGAACGCCTCTCTTGCCCATGGGTATTTTTGGTTATGGGTCATGGGTTATGGGTTGATCCATGGTTTTCTTACTAGATACAATGAACCTTAAGGATACATTGAACTTGGTTAAGTGGTATATATAAACCATGGGTTATGGGTCAATACCATTTGCTAGTTTTTACCCATTTTAGTATTTACATGTTTTTACCCATTTTAGTATACTTAGTTTAAGTATATGTTAACCCAATATGTAAACACTAGTTGTTGTACATATGTATCTAAATCATAAAAACACTTATACTTGTTTTAGTGTTTTATGTGAAAACGTAAGTGTGTTAGGAAACTATTAACTCAAACTATTTACGTACTCCATTTGTTTCGTTAAAATGATTTTACGTTTGTTATTGACAAAACATTAAAAGATCGTAAAATATAAATAAACGTTTTTACGGCTTATTTGTATTAACAAAATTTCTTTGGGAACTGAAAATGAACGAATAACTTTTAGTATGAAAGAGCATTTAAAACCAAAAGTTGAAATTTCAAATAATGTTGATGTTGTTAATGTTCAATCACTAGATCCCCCTCTACATTTTAATCCTATTACTAATGATAATAGAGAGAATGTTGATAATTGCAAGCAGAAACAGGGAAAGATTGTCCAAGGCATTGAGGAAACTCCAATTCAAAACAAACATTTCCGCAACCCGATATTAACCAAGGATAACGAATCGGTGACAGCGTGGCCCCCGTATAATCATTTTCAAGAATGTTAAAGAAAGGCGAATGAATGGATATACCCTCACAAGGGTGAGAGACATGATATTGAATTAGCATTAGAAGATTGGTACAAAATAAGATTTGGGAACTCAAAAATCCATAAGAGACTGGTTAAGCAGTATAAGTACAATCATCTCACTGACACAATAAACGGTGAAAGATCTAGCATAAGTATAAGTAGTCTTATTGCTGAAGATGATGACCGGGGAAAATCATGTGATGAATGGCTTTCACAAAAATTTGGAACACATGGCATCCGTAATACTGCAAGGAAAAAGGGATTTAAAAAATGGATGAATGAGTCCCAACGAGTGGTGGAAGTCGGCCAAGTCCAAAGACCCCCATGGAGCCCCGCGGCTCTGAATCTAACTTAAAGACTGTAAATAAAGAAAATGCTCTTCGGAGACAACCCAATTATCCGCTTTTTGTTTTATTTCCATTTCGTAGGGTTTGTGTTTTCTAACCATTTTTGGGGAAACGAGGAAGTAATTGTCATCGCAGTTGTCGATTCGACCATAGTTACTACAGAACTCATCTTTGTGATTACGCCATAACCTACCTTTGCAGTAATTTTAGACGCATTACCAATTACGGCGAATACCATCTCTCGTGGTTACGCCAGAACCACTCGCTTTGCAAATTATGTCGTTTTGCCACATGGTGTAACTTCCTCAAAGAGTTACGACGTAACCTTCCTTTGCTTTACTTCTTTCATTTTAAAACACAATAACCTTGTATTAGTATTTTAAATGAACTTTGTGGGTGTGTTCTCAGAACCCTCACGAGACTTCACTCGTCCACTGGGACAAAGAAGTGGTTTAAAAGGCTTGTTGCATATGCTAAATGCAACCGTGATTCGTATGAAAGTGAGTTAGGTTTGTTTTTCATTTTTATTTTTCTTTTAGAATTATGCTTGTCTGTAGTGTGATTTCGTGGATTGAAGTTTGTTCATGATGCTTATACGAAGGCACGCTCTTTTTCGAGCAATTTTGTGGAAGTTCTCGCTCTAATTCTACTTTTCTCTTCACCTTTATTTAATGCTTAGTACAAAGGGACTTTATACAATTCAAGTGGGGACGGGAGTAGAATTATCTCTTGAACACTATTTTGCCCTCGTTTTCTAGTTTATTTTGAAAAATTATGCTATTTTTAAAATTTTGACATGTTTTTCTTAACCTAACTAAATTAGACCTTAGCTTGAGCACATATAACCCTTGATATTATATGGTGAGATTAGCCTTATCCGTTTCCAATATTTTACCCCAAATCCACCAAATTATGAGTGTCTTGGGTAGCTTGTAAACTTTAGAACTTGGCCTTTGCATCATTTCGAGACCATAAGACGAGGTATGTTGAGTTAGCTCGATGTATTTGGACTTTTCGCTTTAGAAGGCAATATTATAGGATTATCACCCAAATAGCTCACCATTGTGTGTCTATCGATTAGTCACCCCGACTTCTCGACCCCCATGTGAAACCATTTTGTTGCACTCACCTTTAGTGCAAGATACCTGTTAGGATCCAAATATTTATTGTGTTGATGATTCTTGGATGATCAAAATACATGTTTGCCATAGTTAGAGAGTTAGTAGAGAGAGGGGTGTTCTTCGTAGAGAGTTGGTTTACAAAAAGTGAAAGATTAGATTAGAAGCACCACCCCTTCCATGGATGGAAGGGGTATTTATAGTTACAATGAAACCGTCCTCCTGTCGGACTGTGGATCAGGCATACAGTGGGTAAAGACCCGTCCTTCCTCCACGGAGTTGCACTAAGCTATACTACGCTACAAACTAATAAATAAACTACCAAATAACGTAATAACGATATGTTCACGAGCTAACTTATGCTAGATAATATTAGGGGACCGACTCTTCACTATGAAATTTTCTAATTCCTAACAATCTCCCCAAGGGAGGTCACCCCATGTTATACATTTGAATCCTAGCATTCTATTCTTGTCTTTGTTCTTGAGCTCGAGACTTCAATTCTTCATTTCAACAATCTTTGTGCTTTTGTAGCGATTCTTCAAAGTCCGCATTGATTTGTACTTTTAGTGGAGGCCTTTAATCGATCCACATCTTTGATGATCTTCGAGCTTTCTTTGAGATCATCACCACGATAAATCTCGGATCACCCTTAGTTGTGTTGCCATCATGTGAAGTTGTGACTTTTGGACCGACATGCTCACACTTTTGAATCATGACATCTTTCCATCGTAGTAGCGGAAGCCTTCATCGTTCATGATATTTGCGTAATAAGCATAAGCATAGTATGAAATATCGAGCAGTTATGTAAATATGCACCATCATGATTTCTTCAAATTAAGTGTGGATGCTGTGAGCATGCGGCTTTGGATTGACTCCTCAATTCGATCACCGTACAACCGTCCAAATGTACCTACAAACAATGCTAGCAATAAAATACACGAAGTGTCTTTGATCACTTCGGTTTGAATCGAGGTACACGCCCACGGTTCCTCGCTGATCAAGATAAATATCATCGTGATCGGTAGGATTCCTAAGAATCTCCTTGACAGGGTTTCGCAAATGTTCTCAGGCGTTCTCAAACCGAACGCCTCAAAGAAGACAACACGGAGTGAGTGAACCAATGAATCGAGATTCACCGATTGATGAAAATGATTTGAAAACAATCGCTATTGCTTGAAGAAAGAGTTTTGCAATACAACGAAGGTTTTATGAGAAAGATCAATTTTCAAACAAAATACTTTTTGTATTAGAGAATGAGTACATTCGACATGCTAGCTAAAAGAAGAGATTCGCACATCGAACGGTTTTTCTAAAAGTATTTTCAATCGAGATACTTTTTGAATTTGAAAACCATAAGTACACATTCGACGTGCAGAGAAAGAGGGTTTGCACATCGAACGGTTTTTCCAAAAGTATTCGTCAATTCCATTCTCGACCAAGGTTGATTCAAGACCGAATCGCCCATTGTTTCTATCCGCTTGTCACAAGTTTGATCTTACGAAGATCTCACATGTCACCCACCAAGAGCTTGTTTGATGTTGGCTCTAGAAGGATTTCCATCTTCATCATGAATACTTTTACATACCACTCGGATGTTACGCAATACCACAAGGATAATGCGAGGGACTCTAAATATATACTTACTTTCCACATTGTGTGAAACAAAGTCTTCATTAATTTTGTGTCCTAATGAGATATTGTGGATGATCTCTTGGCTCTAGACTCAATAGTGCTCATTTGGTTCTGTGCAGGAGACTAGGGAGAGGGTCTCTTCTTCAATATCAACAATCTCTAAGAGAAAGTCGATAGATAATGTCGGTTCCCGTGAGAATGAAACAAGCCTTTTAAGAGGAACTTGAGTAGTTTGGGAAGTTTAGTGCAGGCCATCGGGTCCATGACGCCTTGTCTTCAATACCGCGTTACCTTAGTAACCACCAAGAGTATATGTATTGAACCCGCCATCGCCTCTAAGGTTGAATTGATGGAGGGCTATTTCTTTTCACCCTTTTCTCATTCATTTCTTTTCATTCTTCAACCCCTTCAAGCTTACCGAGACTTCATTACTAGAACCTTGTTGGGTTTATTCCAAGACTAGCCTCTGCCTCACCGCACTCTTCCCATTTCTCATTTTTCCTCCTTTTTCAATATACCTAAGGACTCTACACTATCTAGTGGATTGTCTCGGTAGATCCTCCGGCTCAAGCGGGATCGTGGGAACAGAATACCTAACCTAACCATCCTTATAACACCATGCATAAAGTAAATTGGTCGGTCTTTTGGTACAGTTCATTCTTCCTTGAAACCAATTGAAAATCATTTGAAAACAATCAAGGTACTTGTGATACGAGATCAAAGCATTTTGTACCCTAATAGTTTTGATCATTAAGAAAACCTCCCTCAACATGTGCATATGATTTAGAAATTGTTTAGCACAAGGAGGCAAGAGGACTTTGAAATATTTTCTTTGATCACAATTTTCATATGAAAAGCCATTTGATTTTCATGGTAAAATTCTCCCCTCAATATGTGCGTTGGATATTTGAAATCATTTTTTCACATAGAGGCAAGAGTTCTTTGAAGCACATCCACAATCACAAAAGCTTTAAAAAGCTTTAGACTCGATAGTTTATTTGCTCCCCTCAATATGTGCTCAGATTCAAAGCGCTTAGCACATATGAGCGAGCAACGTGCACAATTAAATCAAAACGATCACCTTTATCAAATTTCATTATTAAATCACAAATTCTCCCGATCAAAAATATCAAACCCTTTGAGATTTTGGATCCCAAGTGATTTAATTAAGTTTAGAAAACATGGGAGAAAATGTGGCCTTGTTTAAATACTCATATGGTTTTGGATAAATCCTCCTCCTCAACATGTGCATTGTGTATTTGAAATTGTTTGGCACATGGAGGCAGGAGTGCCTTTAAAGGACTAAAACCAATTCCATTAAAATGATTTGAGATTTAAAACACGATCTTTACCCGAATCGAAATATCAAACCATTTGAGATTTGTGATCCCAACCGATTTAAATCATTTAGAAAATTTGGGAAAGACGTGGCAAGATTCAATTTGAAATATGATGATAAGGACCATTATAAGACATTAAAGATTGTTAGTGTCGTATGATAGTTTTTAAGAGATCTTTAAGTAAAACAAAACAATTTCACAATCAAACAAGAACAAAAAAATTCATTTTGAAAGACCTTGGTTCTAAAGAAAAAAATCATACCATGACATAACATTAAATCTTTAGATCACCACTTATTTTGTACAAACGGACTTTTGTGAAGAAATATCATTTGAAAATATTTTATTTAAAATCACTCTCCCTCAATCCATGACAAGTCAATAATTGAGTGACTTAGGTTTTGATAACAAGAAGTCCGTGATTTTTAAAAACTTAGTCCAATATATTTTCAAAATAATATTTTCCATTTTCAAAACAATTTAATCAAATTATTCAAAATTGTTTAAAAATGGTATCCCGCATAAAGAAACGTTAGGTGGTTGAGAAGCTTCCGTTGTTGCCGTAGGGCTTGGAAGAAACCGTCTGCAGATGCAAAGAGACTTCTTCTTCACGTTGCATTTTGAATGCCAACCGAGGTCAAATTAAGCTCCGCTTCTTCAATCACTTAGAAGAAAACCATCTCACGATGCAAAGAGACCTCTACGTTGCATTTATGCCAACTCTCCATAGAAGTCCAATTAAGTCTGCTTCTTCATTTGTCAACCCAAGAAATATTTACCCTTTCCTTTGGCATCCAATCATCATCATTAGTGGGATCCGGATCGGGAACATTCTTATATCCATGATATCTCGCATACGTTAGTGAACACACATACGATATATGGTGGTCGACATCACCCATAACAAAGAATCGACTAATTAAAGTCAATTCAACATAACAATCGATCATATATAGCATGGGAATAATGTGTTCATCAAACTTTAATCATCTAAACCTAACAATCATATCCTAGAAACCTAGTCCTTCAACATAGGCAATTATATTTTTCGTATAAACACGTAGGATAATTAAGAAAGTCCGTTAGATGATATAAATTTGAAAATATTCTTCCCTCAATCAATGACTCTTTTTCTTGAAAAGTTTTAAAAGTGTTGAAGTCATCGATTGAGTTTTGCAATTAATATGAAAACACCGATCCCGATTGATTTTTTCAAGCAACTCATTTTACCACCATTTTGAAATACAACAAATATTTTTCGGAAGAATTATAGACGGAAAAACATTTGTGTAGGAACAATGATCCTTGACATACTTTCCTTAAATTGTTTTAGGATAAGTGCACGAAATATTTGAAAATTGTTTAGCGTAGCACTTTCCTTTCTTTATAAGAGCGGGTTGCTATCTCAAATGATAGCAAGCCATGGTTTAAGCGGGTCACGATCAAGTAATCAGAAGCCATCATTTGAAACCGGGTTACATCAAATAATCAGAAGCCATTTGATTTGTGACATGTTTAGAAAGAAATATTTACACCTCCTGCTCGAACTTCATCTATGGTCCCGTGCCATTATTGAATGACATTTCTAAGACCGTAGATGTTATCGATACCGTAAGACATGTCATGAGAAAACATATTTTTGGAATTTTGAAATTTTCGATTTTATGGGTTTTGAAGGTTTTATATTTTTCTATTTTCTTTTGTTGGTTTTATATTTTGTATTTTGTTTTTTGGTTTTATATTTTGTATTTGGTTTTTAATAAATATATACAAAGATAGAATAGATGATATAGTTAAAGAAGATGATGATACGAGTACCGAGATAAGGATATCGAGCGAAGACTTAGAAGATAGAAGTCATCAACTCTTAAACATTCACCACCAAAGCTTCCGGGGCTCTTGAATCAAGAAAGAAATTGAACCATCCGAAAGTGAGACTTTGGCGACTTCCCCCAAACCGAAAATCCTTTAGTGAGCAGATTCAAGCTCTATTTCAAGCTTTCCTTAGCCGGTGCATGAGAAGCACACCATTATCATAAATCCCACGCTCCTTTTAAGAACGATAATCGAGGATCTCCATTCGGGTTATATCATCAAGTAGAAGAACAAGAACGTATCATCCCACATTTGAATACCTCTTCTCAAATTCCTTTTCCACCAAGTCCAAGCAATCCATTCCGAAGGTGTCAAGAGACCACTTCCCCGTAGTTGAAATGATGCGATCGGTCTCTTAGACTAGAGCTCACGAACCCGAATACACATACCAAGACAAAGAAACTTATACCATCAAGTAGCAGATTAAGTCCAATAGCCAAAGAATAACCCCGATGTATACTTTTCTCTCCCAAGAAAGTGTATGAAGCTCAAGAACCAAGTACACCAATATTCAAGAACTCTCCGAATACACATCATGCCCGGAGAGAAAACACCTCCCAATGTTTGTGGTAAACAATGGCTTTCTTCCCCGATGATCGTGTATGAAGCTCAAGGACCAAGTACACATTCCCCAAAGAGAGAACAACCGATAACATTGAAGAAGCGGGCGAATCATCGATTATCTCTCGCGGATGACAATCTCTGCGATGTCAACTCCGAATAAGTGATTATATCTACGAATCACCGATTAAGCCCTCAAGTGAGACACCGTGGCGCCCCAATGTACACAATTCTCTCTCCCCGATGATTGCGATAACATCGAGATCATCACACACCGATGTACCTCTTTATCTTCGAAACTTTCATTTACATCACTTCCCCACGACGTTGGAATAAGAACACTAAACGCTTTGATGAGTAAAACCTTGAGTTTCTCTGCGGTCATAACATTTGTTTTCTCGGGATAACTTCAATCACTTAGAAGTATTAAGTCCATCAAGTTTACTCGCCATGAGTCAAACCTTGAGTTTCTCTGTGTAATAACATTTGTCTTCCGGGATATCTTCAATTACTTAGAAGTATTAAGTTCATCAAGTTTACTCGCTTAGATCGTGTCTCCTTCCCCTTTCGGTTTTGACACTTCGAATCAAGAACATATTATAAGCCCAAATACTTGAAATCTTTATAAGAAGAACACTTGTAATCTTGTAGGAATCAACTTGTCAAGAATATGAGCAAGTCTAATTGGGATTAAATTCGACATTTCACACTCCCCGATTAGTGCTCTCCCAAAACCGACAACTGCTTGATAAATGCTCGATTAGGAAGAAGTCTTCGATAATCAAATGAAACGCCTTTAGTCTTCTAACATGTTTGAGAAAATGTAGAACCGATCAGACTCGACCTTCTTCAAGATTGTCCGGTTAGAATAGATAGTTAACATCTTCGACTCACCAAAACACAAGAACATCACCAAAAGCTTCCCAATTAACTTACATCTTGCAAATCCCTTAATTAAGATCCTCCTAATCAAACAAGAACGTAAAGATGTTCATCAAGGAAATCAAGAATCACCCCACAAATGAGCATTACGAAATGGTAACACCAAGCAAACAATCACATCAAACAAGAATGAAGGTTGTTCGGAATCATCATGTTGATGTGCACGTGAAGCATTAACCGGAAGCACTTTGTCAATAAACTCATATCGACATGAAGATGTCAACTAACGGCTCTTAGAAGAAACACCATGTAAAGATGACCCGATAAGAAGAAGCTCGGTTCTTACATATGTTTGGAGCCGTTTGACCATTTATTCTCGATATCGATCAACCATGCGTAATTATCATACTTCTTCTCCCCTCAAGAATTGCATATGAAGATGCCATTCTTGATTAGACAAGTGATTATCTTTAAAATGTAGTCAATTCACACTTCTCCCCGCAAAATTAGCATGTGATGTCGCCATCGTCATTATAGTCCTGTTCACTGATAAGCGGGCGCAGGAAAAGTATGAAGCATGTTGATGAGAATGGTCATAATCTTCTTTATAAGATAAAGCGCACTGAATCGCATAATTTTCTTTTCTTTAGAGAACGAGGCTTGAATCAAGTATTCAAACGTCATAAGAAGATTTCTTCTTCGAAGATAATGCGCCCAAACGTACACATTTCTTTTCTTTGGAGTACGAGGCTGAATCGATGTGAACAAATGGCATAATCTCTCTTTTTCGGTTCTCTTAGCAAAACATGTAATCAACCCCATTATCATTCAAGAGGCTCTTTGTAGTGACAAATGATGGAGAAACCCAATATGATGAATTTGACCACAGTAAAATACCCGAACTCGTGACTTAAACTTGCACATATGTAACAAAGAGCGGTGCCGAGACTTCATGCCCATTTGAATCTCTAAGTACTCTATACTCTTCAACCAACCAACCATCGAGTATAAGACGATATCACCTCTTGAAAACCCACAATTGAATGTGACATTTGAGCACTACAACGTAACTCCTTTAAGTGATAGTTATTTTGAGGTGATAAGAGCCCAGTTCCCCCAAGTGGTAAAAGAAAAGGTAAAAGACACCCAACAATAACTAGATTTCCAAGTCTTTGTTTTTGAAAATAAGCTCGAACAAGGATCATGAAGAATCTTCATCCAACCATCCCCTGATATCTTCATATACTAAGTACACTCGCCCATGATATTTCACTTCAACCTCAAATAAATAATACTGAATTAACGCCGTTGTCACATCTTCTGAACTGCTCAAATCTAGCCTCCTTTGACTTTTAAAGTGAACTATGATAATGGTTTCATCCCGACCATGGTTTAATGAGCATAACCAGTAAAACTTTGAAGTAACCAAACCGCCATGACGAATATCCAAACACACATCCAATTTATGAAGTACACTTTTATCCTTCTTCAAAGCAGAACCCGTAACACCAAAGATCGAAGACCCCGAGATACGATTTCCTTTCTCCAAGATGGTTCCATCATCACGGATTTTACAATTCTATAGTTTAAACCGAGAAATAGTTTCTTTCGCGGGATTTTACAAAACCAAGAATAAACCGTATGATAGATCCGGAAATGCACTTTACAATTACCAGGATGTTTCCATTGTCACGAGATTTTACAAGTCTATGATTTAAACCGAGAAATAGGTTCTTTCGCGGGATTTTACAAAACCAAGACAAAACCGTAAACAATGTCAGCTTGAATGTGTTATGACAACTTTGGTTTCGGTGAATATCTGTTTTTAGGGGAACATGCAGCGGTTCATCAACGGTTCAATATCCAACATCATCAACCAACCAATCAACACTTTGGCAAACACATCATTCACACATTCTGTCGGCTATTATAGTGACCACATGGAGAAGTAAACCCGATATACCAAACTTGATCATGAAGTAGAATTCCCATATTTGTTACTTAAACTTGTACTAATCCTCGTGAGAAAGAAACGGTGTACCCAATTTACAAAACCTCTTGACTTATCTCACCTGCGTGAGACATCAAGGATAGTTACTTTGTGTGTTAAGCGAGAAAGAATCACACCAGTAACTAAATAGCCAAGTCTTTATCACACTCAGTAAATGCCTGGACAAATCATCTTCGGAAGGGTAGAAAGAAAGAAGACGAAATAAGTAAACGTGTCTCGAAAACTTCACTTCAAATCCAAATAAGAAATACCGTCCAAACCACCCGTAGTCAACATTTTCCAATAAACGCTTGCCGTGACATAATAATCTCCGTGAAAATGCATAAACCAAAGTATCAAACCTCATTAATAATTGCATCAAACCAAATCTCATAAGTCCGATCTCATATTGAGAGGCCGGTGACCGACATCAACTTCAATAATCCATTACTCAAATGTTAAGCTCAAGCCGAATTTGTATCCTTCCATGTAAATTATCCATACCAAAAATACTACACCATTAAAATTTGTATCTTCATAATTTTGAAAACAAATTTGGATACCAACATGGTTTCATATATATATATATATACTCGCCACCATTTAAATCCATAATACCAATTCAAACATATTCCGATCCAAACCAATTATTTGTGCAGCGGTTGTTTTATTTATTCAAGCCCATGATTCAAATCCACCCATGATTCAATTGATAATATTAACGATGATCCACATCGATTTTGTATTTGGGAATATAAAGGACATCTTAATTCATTTAACCTAAACCTAAAGAACATCACATGAAAAGTACGCCTCTTTCATACGCCTCTCACCAAACATCTCTTCACAAAAAAAGATCTCATCTCAAACTTATCAAACTACTTCAATCTCCAAAACATAAATCTGCCATCACCTCAAGCGCAAATCAATAATTAAAACATCTCATTCATCACATCCTAAACACACGGACAACAACCTCCCTTCATTCAGCTTAAGTCTCTTATCACAACAATATGCATCAATGGCCTCGCCACAGGGTTGGCTCGAGGGAATAGCGACAGCCACAGGGATGGCAAGAGAATGGCTTCACGAACATATTCCAGGTAGGTAACAAATAATAACGAACCAAAGATAAAAGATTTAACAGATTTGTTAAAGTCTTTTACTTTCTTGTTCGAATAGCAATTGAAGCTAGGCTTCACAAATCAAATCTGAGTCCGAGTCCGTAATGATGGTCTTGATTAATTCATTTTGAGTACGTAGTCTAAGGTAGATCCGTGAAGAATAAGGTTTGACCGGTCTTTGATGTCTTGATCTATGATGTACATTCTTATGTGTATAGATCTTTTAGATCTATGTGTTATATTAACCGCATACAGGGGATGAGATAGAGATCGAACACATAAATTTAGATTGCATTTCGAATTCATAAAGACCAATGGATCTGTGATGAAATAAGTTCGAGTGTACACATTTTGTAATGATTTGTACAAACACGAACAATTCTGAGATTGGTGTTATTGGTTTTAATTATTTCATTTTTGAGTCATTTGAGATGGGATAGCAATAGAAGTTGTGTTGGTTGTTGAATATTGTTTAGATCTGATAAAAATATTCATGGACTTATGATGTTACAAAACAGAAGTCGAGTGGTTTTTGGTACAAGTTTGGTCTTGTGGTCGAGTCTCGTTGGTAATAAGTATTGTTGTTGAGGTCATGGTCAATTTGACGATTCATCTTCTTCATCACATTTCACCATGTCAAGTCGCTACCATAAAGGGTCACTATGACAAGTCGCTACGACTAATTCGCTGCATCAAGTCGCCACGACTAAGTCGCCGACCAAGTCGCTACGACTAAGTCGCCCGCACCAGTCGCCACGACTAAGTCGCCGCACCAAGTCGCTACGACTAAGTCGCTAGACCAAGTCGCTACCATGAGTAAAGACTCATGGCAAGTCGCTAACAGCTTTAATGAGTCAAGTCGCTAGCATAACTCGCCATCAAATACAATGAATCTAGACGACTTGTAAAGACAAGTCGCCAGTCTGCTTTAGGTTCATCAAGTCGCTAGCAAGATTTTACTGAGTTTTCGATGAGTTTTCCGACTAAGTTCCACCATATTCATGACCAAACTTCGAAAACTTCAATGTTACCCGAAAACTTCAATGTTACCTTAAAAACCGCATAATAATGCTTCATTTAAGACCCGTTTGACCATTGATCATATGACCACAAAACATTGATTTGCAAAATGACTATGACCAAGTCGCTATTAAGAACAATGACCTCAAGTCGCTAGAAAGAATCATGTTAAAAAGTTTCAACATAAAACTTTAACCTAAGCGACTTAAACTTGACCACCAAGATATACTATCGATTCATGACCAAAAGCGCCTTTATAACATACTAAAACCAACAACAAAAATCGAACCGTATAAACCACATACGAATCACAAAAAAAACAGTATAACCATGATGTGAAACCACACAAATCAACACAACACAAAAAACCTGGCTCTTGATACCAATTGTTAGGATCCAAATATTTATTGTGTTGATGATTCGGGTGGTCTTGGATGATCAAAATACATGTTTGCCATAGTTAGAGAGTTAGTAGAGAGAGGGGTGTTCTTGGTAGAGAGTTGGTTTACAAAAAGTGAAAGATTAGATTAGAAGCACCACCCCTTCCATGGATGGAAGGGGTATTTATAGTTACAATGAAACCGTCCTCCTGTCGGACTGTGGATCAGGCATACAGTGGGTAAAGACCCGTCCTTCCTCCACGGAGTTGCACTAAGCTATACTACGCTACAAACTAATAAATAAACTACCAAATAACGTAAATAACGATATGTCTACGAGCTAACTTATGCTAGATAATATTAGGGGTGACCGACTCTTCACTATGGAATTTTCTAATTCCTAACAATACCCCTAGATACACCCATCTGAGCCATTCCTTTCATTTTGTTAACCCAATATATTGTTTCGATACACCTATACACCTTAGCCCACCTTGTAGTCTTTATTTGTGATTGGGAAGTCATCATTTGCCTAAGTTCAAGGTTCAAGTGGAAAGGTTCGAAAATCACGCTTTCATCGACAACATATTCCTGAAGATCATTGAAGACCCCCCGAATTCCCATTGTTCATCTCAAGTGGGGGGATATTATGTTTAGTTATTTTTGTTATGTTGAAAAAAAAATATATGTTATTTAGTTATTGTAAAGGGCGATGTTATAAGCACTAGGTCATGAGCTTTATAGATTTAGTATCGAGGAGGCCACCTCGGTCACATTTGAAGATTGGAGTTAATAATTATGCCAACAGTTGGAAAAAAGGTAGTGTGCCCATCACGACGTCCTCTAATGACACATCTACCTAGTATTTCATGATCCGGTTTCTTGACTTCAAAGCTTGAACTTTGGACGAACGGTAAGTGGTGATGACTTGGTTATAGATTTAGACCACCTGCTTGTTTTTTATTTTACACCATTTATATATCCCATGTCTTATCCTACCCTTTAGTCATGAAGCGTGTTTAGGTGATGCAATGAGCAATCTTTGGTGTCTTGGCCATGGATTTGGTCATGTATCATTGATTTGTCCACTTCACGTGACATGTTATTAATGACGAGTCACCCTTAACCTTTGTCGTGTCTACCCATATTGCCTTCGAGAATTGTTTAGCCCTTAACTCTAGTGGTGGAGATTTGTGTAACCACCAAGCTTATGATAGAATACATGCTATGATCAAGATTGAGTGATCACCCGAAATTGACACTTAGAATAGTTGAGAGATTTGAGTGTTTCATTCCCATTTCGTGAGGTGTTCGGCTTTGTTTTATTCTAGCATAAGGGATTTGTAAACTTATATTTTCCAGGTTTTGGGAGATATATTTTTAGGAATATTTCTAATAAGGTCTACTTGAGGGCAAGTAGAGTTCAAGTGGGGGGATATTTGATAACATCAAATAATCTTGAATATTAAGTGTCAATTTCCCGCGATAATGCTTGTAATTTATATCATTTATATGGATTTACGCTTGTTTTCCATTGTTTTCCACTTTCAGGTAATTACGAGCATTGGAGCTAAAGAGGCGCGGAATTGGAGAAATATCAAAGATTTATCATAGTATGTTGACTTTGAAGAAGTTACGGCGTAACTCATCTCTCACATTACGCCGTAACTAAAGCGTGACTCAGAAAACCAACTCATCAGAAGGTTCGGCGTAACTCTCCCAAAGGACTATGACGTAACTATATTAGGTCAAATGAGGTTCCACGCCGCTGATAACTACGCCGTAACTATTCCACCAACTACGGCGTAACCAAGTAATATTGAAGACTACGACGTAACCACTAATAAGGTTACGCCGTAACCAGCAGATCTAGTGCAAAATACGAAGGAATTGATGGTTACTGGCGTAACTCTTATATTAGTTACGCCGTAACCCGAATCTCGCCTATAAATACCCCACAAATTCCGATTTATAATCATCCCATTCCACACACAACAACCGTAGAACGTGGGAAAAAGCCAAAGGCAAGTCTAGAGGAGAATACTTGAGCTGTCTCCAAGGAGAAATCACTCCCTACGATAAGCATTAGCATTTTATCTTTTCTTTACTTTCGATTCATGTATTTCGTAACTTTGAATATTGAATTGATTTGTATGGTTAATATGAGCGGCTAAGCACCTCTTGGTGCTGGCCTAGTTATGATTCCTTAATTATTTTGTTTGCGTTTATATTACTTCCGTATAATTATTTCTAAATGTATGCATGCATAGTTTATTGGTAGCTACCCTTATTTCGGTAGTTTTGAATGGCGGTAGAGGCCAATTGCCTAGGAGATATGACCAACTGACCCTAGGTGAGCGGACTAAGACGGGAAGGGTAAGATATGACCAACTGACGACCCTTTCTACATGTGCGATTTGACCAACCGATCACCCACCGCTTGGATGAACTTAAGAATTAGGGGTGAGTGTTTGTTGCTAACGCCTGGACACTCACTATTATAAATCTAGCATGTAGCGGTACTTAATGACTTGGCTTAGGGACCGGGAACAACATGACTTATGAGGGACACCGACTTCTCCCGTGGTGGCATCTTTCTTTGATAGGTTAGGGCGAATTGACCAAATGTTGTCCTCTCGACTTTGACCCCACGTGAAGTAATTGGAAGTAAGTAGACGTAGACATAACTAGCTAGGTGGAATAACTAGGTTAGCACCACTATCCTCTATTGATTTATCTTTTGCCTTTATTTGCTGTTTTATGCTTTAGTAGTTAATTAATTAATTCCTTATCGAAATCATTATTAAAATCTGTGACACTTAGACTTAGTAATAATCCAACACACATAGCTCTTGGGACGACCTCGGCTTTCCCGAGTACTACACTACACACGACCGGGTACACTGCCCGTTAGTGCATTAGGGTAGACCATAGGTATAACGAGACTTTATAAATATCAAAACCTGGTCAGTAAAACCTGCATCACAAACACAGGGTTTGAGAGGGTTTTAGTTTCTCACTACAAAGTTATCCATAATAATATAATACACCGTGATGTTGTTGGTCGTTGGGTTCAAATACACACTTACTCTTCAGAAACGGGCAATTGGAGTGTTTGTAAATCCATTTCCCTACTCTGTCTTTTTTAAGGATGGAATTTATTGGAATGATGCTATTTATTGGATAAATATGTTAAAAGGGATTTCCAAGTTAGACATTGTGAATGAGCTTCGAGTTTTAACAACCTTAAAAACCCCTTTAACCTTGCATGGGAAGGTTCATTATGAATGTAGGTTGTTCGAGTCTCGTGCTTGTTTGCTTCTTGTTGCCTTGTTGGTAAGGATGATGCTCATTCCCGACATTTTACTATTTATGAGAGGAGGAATGTGTATTTTGAATGGTCAGTGAAGTACATAGTTAATCTTGATGACACTATAAAGCCATTTCCCAAAAGGTGGAGTATTCGCTCAACTATTTTTTGTATTGTTTTGGGAGAAAGAGAAGAAGATTCTTTCCTTGTGTTGAAATTAGATAGAAAAGTTGTACAACACAAAACCATGTCAAAGACTCTCTGCACAATCTCTAATTTGGGATCAGATGACAATCTTGTTTGCTGCTTTCAGTTCATTCCATCTTTTGCTAATGTGTGATTCTGCATTCTGTTTCAGGTATGATTTACGTGCTTAGTTATAGTGTTATTTCATAGTTATCTCGTTGGTGAATCTGTTCTCCTGATTTAGATGGTCAAATTCAATTTTGATAACAGAACATGTGGAGAGTATATAACACTATGTACAGAGATACATACACTATACGAGTTTTAACTGTTCTGATTCGCTAAAAACCTGTTTTGGTGCTATTAATGTCTTAATCTTCTAAAGATAAGGAGCATGCATATGCATACCTAGTAACCTTTTAGAATCAACTTTGTCATAAGTTAGTGGTAGAATAATATTAAGATATATGATTGATGTGAATCACAAAAATCCCCTTTTCACCCGTCATATTCAGCCAAAAATAAAAAGCCACTAGAGAGCATTGCTATATTGACATTTGTGATGCCTAAAGACCAAAACAGCAACTTGGTCTAATATATGGGAGTGCCTGCTACTTAAGATTCGTAGGTTCGTGTTAGCATGTTAGAATTGATATTGGTTTTGATGGTCTAATCAGTTCTGTTCATTTATTCAATGTGAATACTGTAGCATCTATTCAACTCCAACACAAGATATTGGTCTATTTTGATTATAACCAGTCATTCTTTGAGTATCGAATTACCCTCTTAGAGTAAAAAGGAGCAGCTAAGGTTGTAAGAGAAATCATACTTTGAGAACACCTGAAAGTTCTCAAGTTCTCATGAGTTTCTTGTTAAAAGATAAACTACGTATGTAGAAGCACCTTCCTAATATTTTGTTATGATTAATGTTTTGTTAAACAAGTGCATTACAAATGTCCCTAGAAGTTTTGAACTCACCATGTGCTAAGCTTATATCTAACATACCTTTCAGGTCTTGAACATCATGCGGTAGAGGAAAAGAGATACATCATCTATATGGAGTTTTGTAAAATATCTTTAGTAAGTGACAATGACTATGATGCAGTAAACATTTATCTGAATCTTTAATTAGGAGCATTGTTCATTTAACTTGAAAAAGAAAATCGATTACTCCTGATTATTGCTCACTGCATTCGACTAGTAATGCAGTATATCATTTTTTTGGTCTAGGTTTGTTACAGAACTGCATTTGACTTGCAACTGCGATTGAACACTCCTTTTTGTTCCTTTTTACTATTTCATACTCTTGTTTCATTGGAATTGTTATACGCCGTTATCTACCATTTGGCAAGCTCATAGTTCATATTTTGCAGCTTATAAATTTTAGTAACACGAGGTCGAATTGGCACTAATATACATAGCTCATAGAAAGTCTTTGAGATGATGTTTATACCATCACAACCATTTGATCTTAGTTATGCGATTATGCGGGCTTGATTAATATGAAAGACTGTTTGTATCACAGTGAGAATAAAGAGGATGATTGCAGCGACTAATGCCATGTAATTCCATGAACTACTAAAGTATGATTTTATAAGAATATGGGTGCGGTTAAAGATAAAGCCAATTACCTAAATAATCTATTTAGATAGTCATATTACCAAACTGCACTCTTTTTCATTGTTTTTCAAGAATGAACCAAACCTTTCACTAGGGATGAGCATTTCAAGTTCGAATCCGGAACCGAACCGAACCAGACCAAACAGTGCCGATTCTTGAAATACTGACGCAGATGCAAGGACTACTAAATAAGGTGAAAAAAATCGGGACCACTAATTGATGCGGACCGGGTACCAAATCGGAAATTCCGAAAAAATGGGAAATCCGATTTCCTGACGATATCCGAATCCCGTTCGATGCTGTACCAGTACCACTAATTTATGCCGGGAAAAATCAGTCCACTAATTCATGATATGATCGATGACCTGATGACCGCTTATCCCTACCTTTCACCATCATAGTGGCCCACTTAATTTATTTAATTATATTTGACCGAGTCAAATTATATCCATAGGTTCATGTGATGGTACTATATTGAATTTGTACTTTACGTGTATGCTTTTGTATAGTGTACTTCATGAAATATAATAAGTATTATGCTTCTATATTTACATGTGAACATAACACTCTGCCCAGCAAACATATCACTCGCCCGAATCCTCACCCCTCCATAAATACGCGCCCAGAATCCTCGCCCAGCAAATCGCCCACTTCATAAAAATCGCCCAGCACTCATCATTAGCCGAGCACTCACCCGTCACTCGCCTAGCATTTAAAATCGCCTAGCATCTCATCTAGCATTCTTCAATCGCCCAGGACTCGCCCAACACTTTTTGGAGACACTGTATGGTTAAAAAGTCATCTACTAATCGATCTAACGGATAATATTTAAAAATTCATTTTTAAAAAAAAGTATATGCGAGGTCCAAATTCGTAAAGTACTAGCATAAACGGTTCATTTAAAAAAAATTCTCTGAGTAAAACTATAAATAAAATGCAACAAATATATTAAATAATTAGATATATGTTGTCTCGTTAAAAAAATAAAACCATCATAAAGGGTATGAATATAATAAACACTCTTTTGAGGAAGCCTTTACCACATTAGCTTTTAACAGAGGGGTCTCGGAGGGGTGTGCAATAGGTGCCATCGCACAGGGCCTCCACTTAAAAAGGGCCACATTTTTATTAGTTTTGCATATAAATACATATAATATTAAACATGTATGACTCATATAACTCAAGTTTATATGCAATTTATCATTAGTTTACAAGTGTAATAAGGCCTTTTTGTTGTTATTGCCTAGGGCCACCGAAAATCACGAGACGGCCCTGGCTTTTAACCAAGTCAAGGATGTTTAAATACTTAGAGCATCCGCAATGCTAAAATTAAGAATAGTTTTTCACTTTTTGAATAAGCCTTTTGAAAGATTTTTTATGTATTGCATTGATAGCTTTTTGAAAGACTTTTTAAAAAGACTTGATATACTTCAAGCCTTTCTTCAAAGTTGTATGTATTAAATGTGGTTTGCATTTAATGCATTAAATACAATAAGTCATCACAGACTTATTGCATTGTGGATGCTCTTAGGTTGTCAAGTCAAAGATATTTAAATACTTAGGCTATGTTTGGCACGGAGCTTAGGAGTACTTATTGAGGCTTGGGCTTATAAATTATTTGGCTTATATAAATAAGTTTCATTTGTCACGAGGCTTATGGCTTACAAAATAAGCCATAAGCCCAAGCCCATAGAAAATGGCTTATAGGGGCTTATAGCTAGTTAAATTGCTTAAATACCTTTAAAAATATATTGGATTATCACGCTGAAAATATATTTGAGCTTAATTTGATATATTTTTATACGATTTTACATTAATAAGCTTCAGCTCCAACTAATTCGTCAAACAACTTTATAAAAATATAAACTCCATCTTTCGGCTTATAATATAAGCCCCAACCCATTGACATTCTTTCCATCGATAATAAAAATTGGAAAAAAATAGGAAAAAAAAGGCAATTCTATCTACTAAAAGGCCAAGATAAAAATTTTAAAAAATAATAAAAAAAAATTACGTACTCAAATATTTAGGTTAAAAAAGAGAACAAGTGGTACATATACATACGTCTATCTCTTCTACAAGTGTTCCTAATAAACTTACCCAACATCCCTACTTACGTTTACCATCTTCATGGAAACGACTGCTGGAAATTCATCCGGAGTGTCTGAGGCAGTGACCGGTTATGATGATGGCAGAGCGTTTATCACAGACAACGAACTCCCTTCATCCATGCATGCAGTTATGTCTAGTGACGATCTTTTGATTGAAATCTTACTCAGGTTACCTGTTATCTCACTTGTTCTTTTTAAAACCGTATCCAAACGCTGGTTTTCTCTTATTAATGACACTAAGTTCACTATGCGCCGGCGTCAAAATCCTAACCTTGATTACCCTTCTGGTCTTTTTATTTGGTTTAACTTATCAGTTAAAGCTAATTACACTTTTGTCCCGCTTGATATGCGAATTCCAATATGGAGATCTTACCAGCACATCGGCTTCACTTTTCTCTCCCAGGCACGTGGTAATCTTCAGATCTTATGTCTTGTAATGGTTTGCTTTTATGTTGTTTCAAGGGTCAAATTCATAAGTATTATTATGTATACAACCCGTCCATTAATCTCTTTAAGAGACTTCCGGAAACTGATAATTTCAGTCCTTATCAGCATCTTCCTCTTATGAGGATGGCTTTTGATCCTGCAAAATCACCTAACTACAAAGTCGTCTATTTTGATGATGTTGGACCTTACATCAAAATACAAACTTACTTTTCACAAACATGCAATTGGAAAGTCTCCTATTATCATCGATATCCTACCGGATGTTTTTCAGGTTTCAACCTTGGAATATATTGGAATGATGCCATTCATTGGCTATATTATTTGAATAAACGATATTTTGTACGAAAGTATAGGCAACCCAATATGAACAATAGAACCTTTATTCAGATCTAAGCTGCAATAGTCAGCTTAGATTAAGTTTACAATAGTATCCAAATGTTACAAGATTAGATTAATGTCAATGAGACAATAATCATGTAAATGTAAAGACAAGACAATATCAATGAAATGATCGGAAAGAAGAAGAGAGTGATACAAAAGATCGCACACTCAGTGTCTATAACCCTAGATTAAGGGACTTATTAAATAGGAGATTAAGTTTCACTAAGACCCTCTAACGGCTATAAATGACTCATCGTGAAACGATGAAAGCTTGATGAAATGAACATCTTGAACTTTAAATCTTTTATCCTTTGTCCAAGTTTAACCCCAGTAATTAATCCCGCAAAGAGCCATAACTTGAAAGCCATTAGCAATTGATAGAATGATATGTTTGCCACAGATTATCACCCCAAAATTTAACATTCCCCATGTCGATGAGCAAACATATCAAACAATATCAATTTTCACACAAAATTTATGTTGATAGACAGGGAGGTTCTTTGTGAGTATGTCGCATTTTGGTTTGAAGAGCCAATTTTTTAGCATTTATAACACCTCTAGCAATTTTTTCCACGATGAAGTGAACATCAATTTCAAAGTGTTTTGATCTTTCATGGAAAACAGAGTTGATGACAAGTTGTAAAGCGATTTGTTATCACAAAAGACTAACGGAAGATTGATATCAACTTTTAGATCTTTTAGGATTTTTGAATCAAATGATTTCACAGACAGAGATGACATAGATCTATACTATGCTTCGTGGAAGATTTTGAAAGAGTGTTTTGTTTTTACTTTTTCATGAGATTAAACAATCATTAAAGAAAACACAATAACTTGTGATGATTTTACGGTTTTCTTGCATTTGGCCCAATCGAGATCACTATATCCTTCAAGATGATTTTCGAGTTCTTTGAAATTGTACCTTAGACCTTTTCTGGAGCTCCTTTTAGATATCTCGGGACATTGAGGCACATTCGGATGAGATTTTAAGGAGAATGCATATATTGTGCGGACAATGAACCGAGTATGAGATGTCGGTCTTGTATGGGTGAGATAGATAAGTTTCCCAAGTAACTTCTGATAACCAGTGATGTTGACAAGCAAGGGGTCATCAGCAGTGGGAATGTATGGAAGCACATAATTGGGTTCCATAGGAGTGGACACAGGTTTGCACCCAAGAAGGCCAAATTCTTTGAGGAGTTCAAGACAATATTTTCTTTGGGAAAGACAAATGTCATTCCCAGTTTTTAAAACCTCAATGCCAAGGAAATATTTTAGATTTCCCAAGTCTTTGATATGAAATTTGGATTTTAGAAACTCTTTAAAAAGATTTATCTCATCAATACAGTTTCCAGTAAGAACAATGTCATCCACATAAACAAGCAGAGCAATAAACTTGTCATTCTCTGTTTTGGTGAACAAAGAGTGATCATTGACAGATTGGACAAAGTTATTTTCCTTTAAAACACTGACAAGTTTTTCATTCCATTTTTTGGGAGCTTGTTTTAGGCCATATAGAGATTTGACAAGTTTACAAACTTTATTCTTATTGTTCTCATTACAGAACCCCTTGGGGATGGTCATATAGATATCCTCATCAAGATCCCCATACAAGAAAGCATTGTTAACATCTAGTTGAAAAGAGGCCATTTGTTTTTCTGACTAAGGCAATAAGACATCTAACGATGAGACATTTTCACAACAGAGAAAAGGTTTCATCATAGTCTATTCCTTCCCTTTGGTTATAGCCTTTAACAACTAGTCTAGCCTTGTATCTATCAACTTCACCATTGGCTTTATATTTAATTTTAAGATCCATTTGTAACCAATGGGAGTTCTATTAGGTGGGAGATCAGTTATATCCCAAACATGATTTTCATTTAAGGCCTCAATTTCAGAGTTCATAGCATCAACCCAATTACTATCAAGGATAGCTTCTTCATAACAGGTAGGTTCAATACTTTTATTTAGACTAGAGGCAAAGCAGTAATTATCTTTGTTAAGATTAGAGTAATTAACAACCTTTTCAATGCCATATTTAACTTTCCCTTCAATAATAAAGTCATTAAGGTTACTGGGCAATTTGGAAACTCTGGTTGACCTTCTAGCAGTAGTGGCTGGCAAGCCTTCTTCTTGAGCAATTTTGAGTTGAATCGAAAGATGTATCGCAGAATCAGAAGATGCATCAGCAAGATGTGATTCATGTGATACAGTGCCCTCAGGGTGTGTATTTTCATCTATGGAAGTTGCAACAGGTTCATCATCCCTAGTGGGATGATACAACACTGTGCAATCATCATAGGAGTCAAAAAAAAATTGTGATTTAAATCTTTAGGCACATAGGTTTCAACAAACGGTTTTGACACAGTATTTTTCATTTTGAAGGGAAAGACAGTTTCATAAAATTTGACATCTCTGGAGTAAAAGATATTTTTTGTTTCTAGGCTCAAGAGTTTATAGCCTTTTTCTCATTTGAGTAACCAATAAGAACACTTTTTCATACCTACTACCAAATTAATCGAGATGTTGAGAATGGTGGCATAGCATAAGCACCCAAAGACTCTAAGGAGAGAGAATGAAGGGTCATGCCCATACACAAGAAGAAGGAGACTTGCGGATAACATCAAGATGGTAACTGTTTATGATATAAGCGGATTAGAACACATTCGGACTAAAGATATAGAGGTAATTCCCACGAAACATAAGGGATCCGCCACATTAAGGAGATGCCTATGTTTCCTTTCTAATACCATTTTGTTGAGGTGTATAGACACAAGAGGTTTGATGTAAAATTCCTTTTCATGAAAGAAGAGTGAAGTTTGTTATTGACAAATTCTGTCCCATTATCACTTCTGAATATCTTAACATTGTGTTCAAATTGATTAGATAGCAAATGAGTGAAGTTAACAATGGAAACATAAACATCATCCTTCCCCTTAAGCATATACACCCAGACAGCCCTAGAATAGTCATCAACAATGGTTAAAAAATATTTGTAACCCTCTCTGCTAGTGACTTTGTATGGTCCCCATACATCAAGATGAACAAGTTGACCAATTTTAGTAGATTTATGTTCACTTAGAGGGAATGGTTCCCTGGTTTGTTTGGCTTTATTGCAAGTATCACAAAGATGGTCAGATTCAGATGTGCTATCAAGTTTAAGAGTGGTTTTAAGTATATGCAGGACTTGGTCAGACGGATGACCAAGTCTTTGATGCCAGAGATTTCTAGAAACATAACAAGCGATATGCAATTATTAGAAGTAATCTTATATGTAGATTCAATGTCAAACATATATAACCCATTGGATTGTTTACCAACCCCACAATCCTTTTTGATGTAAATCACAGATATAGCAATTAGACTCATTAAACCCAACAAACATCTTATTGTCTCGGTAATCTTATGAGCAGACAAACAGCTAACATTGTACTCGGGGACAACCGAACATCAAAAGAGTTAGGTCATTATTGATTTTAAATCACCAATTTTAGTAATTAAGGCACGAGTACCATTGGGATGTCCAACAGTTAGGCCAAGATTTGAAATATCAACAACATTGATTAAAATTTTGCGATACGATCATGTGTTGATTTGCACGAGTCAACAATCCAACCAAGACTGATGTTTCCAGATACAGTTTTTGTGTTATTGTTGAAAAATTTGTTGAAGTTTATATTAAACTTGACACTGTCATTGAAGAAGGTTCTTGAGAAATTTTTGCCTGCCATTTTGGCATTAGCAGAAGACACACTTTTGTTATTAAGAAGACTTATAAGTCTGGAGAACTGTTCATTAGACAGAGAGACAGGAGAGTTGCTAGCACTATTATTAGTGATACGATTAGTTTCAGCAGAAACATTGTTACTGCTGAAGGTTTTACCATGAAGGTTCCTTTTGACATATCCAGCAGGATACCCCACAAGATCATAACATCTATCAACAGTGTGACCGGATTTTTTGCAATTAGTACATTTGAGATGCATGTTTGGTCCTCTGTTGTTTGGATTGTTCCCAGCATTAGAGAAAGAATCTTTATAGAAATTGTTGTTGTTGTTAAGTCTTTTGTTAAAAAAATTTCATTATCGAAGTTTTTGCAATGTGTCGTAGCAAAAGACGAGACTTTTCATATAAGGCATCACCAAAAGACAAACTTTTCCGATGGAAGAACTACCACCATCATCACCAATAGCCATAAAACAAACAATAAGATGACGGATATAATAAGATGCACAAAGAATCACAGAGAGAGATAATAACAAGAGCAAATAGACAAATAAATAAGACTTTGTATTTAAGAAACAACAAGCACCAAGCACATGGACTAGGGTAAACCAGGCGGTATTCGTACCACTCAAAGGTGGCGAGATCAAGATGTTAGTCTACCCGTTTGCACCCACAAAGACTTAAGTATTGTATGTTTGAAGAAGAGATAAGACTTAGACTTACAGAGAAATATGCGTGGAAGAACAAATCACAATCACCCTAGATTCACTTAGTCTAGGGCAAATTGTAAATGAAGATAACCGGTGATTACGCCAATAGCGATAACCCCAAACCACACCTTTGTTGCCAAAGAGAATCAATGAGCCTCACTCTACGATACCATGTACGAAAGTATAGGCAACCCAATATGAATAATAGAACCTTTATTCGGATCTAAGCGCAATAGTCGACTTAGATTAAGTTACAATAGTATCCAAATGTTACAAGATTAGATTAATGTCAATGAGACAATAATCATGTAAATGTAAAGACAAGACAAGATCGGTGAAATGATCGGAAAGAAGAGAAGAGAGTGATACAAAAGACGCACACTCAAGTGTCTATAACCCTAGATTAAGGGACTTATTAAATAGGAGATTAAGTTTCACTAAGACCCTCTAACGGCTATAAATGACTCATCAAGATAAACGATGAAAGCTTGAAAGAAATGAACATCTTGAAACTTTAAATCTTTTATCCTTTGTCCAAGTTTAACCCCTGTAATTAATCCTGCAAAGAGCCATAACTTGAAAGCCATTAGCAATTGATAGAATGATATGTTTGCCACAGATTATCACCCCAAAATTTAACATATTTGCATTACAAGTTAGATATTTCGAATGAGCATCCAATTTTAACAAACTTACAAGTCCCTATAACCTTGGTTCAAAATGTGCATTCTGACTGCAAGTTGTTCGATTCTCGTGGTTGTTTGTTGCTTCTTTGTAGGAATAATTTCCATTCTCCACTATTATTGAATATATATGAGATGAGGAATGGGTCTTGAATGGTCTATGAAGTACTTTGTTAAACTTGATGAAATTGTGAGGCCCTTCCGATACTTGGAGTATTTCAAGTATTTATTGTATTGCTTTGGGAGAAAGAGAAGAGGATTCTTTTATAGTGATGAAATTATATAATAAGGTTGTACAATACAAAATCGTGTCAAAGACTCTCCGCACACTTTCTGATTTGGGATCAGTTGGCTATCTTGTTAGCCGCGCTGAGTTCATTGCATCATTTACTCGTGTGTGATTCTGCCTTTTTGTTTCAGGTATGATTTAAGTGCTTCTTGATAGTGTTGATGCTACAATTTAATTGCTGAATTGATATAAGTTGGGGTTAATATAAACGTAGGTTACTAAACTTTGTGTTTTTTGTTAACTTAGGATATTGAACTATATTTTTGTTCCCATGGCCGCATGGGTCACTGAATTTATGAAACCTGTTGAACTTAATAAAATATACGTATAAAACACAATATTTAGGTTACTTAACTTATCAAAAATATGCGTTCGTGTTACTCGTATTAGTGCTGAAATAAGTGATAGTGATCTAAATGTCATTTCTTTTAAGTTCAGTCACTCAGGTGAAAGAAAAGTTGAGCAACTTAATTTAACAAAAACGTGTGTATATTAACTTTATGAATTGTCATGGCTCTATTTGTTCTCTTGATTTATATGCTCAATTTATTTTTTTATAACAAAATATGTGGAAAGTCTTTAATTCTAATTGCTCTGTCGTAATAACAACTCAGTGCAAATTTATCGATACACTATATAAGACTATGAGTTGTAACTATTATGATTCATCGAAAACCCATATATATTGTCTTTTTATGACAAAGGAGCATGTGTGCCTAGTAACATTAAAAATCAATTCGCTATGTACCAAGAGCTTATAATTAACATACCTTTCAGGTATAATCTGCAATTGATTTGTCAATTGTCAGGATGATTATCAACAAAGGAGTACACAGATGTGGATACAGATATATTGTTGCTGTTATGATTCAATGAAAGCCGATTTTGGTGCTAATAATGTATTTATCTTCCATGAATAAAGGAGCATGCTTTCCTGATAACTTCAAATTTGACTCGTCATAAGTTAATAGTAGCACATTACTAAGTTTTGTGATTGATGTCGGATCACAAGTCACAACCTGTACTCAAATTCTTTTTGTCCTTTTAAATCTTTAAGGCCAACCCAAAAAGCCACGAGAGACCATTTCTATATTGTCATATGTAATGCCTAAAATGGAGACTGCAAAATAGTGGGTTGGTCTTATGCTTGCTACCTAAAACTTGTGAACGAACTTCTAAATTTTAGTGTTGAGATTGGTTTTGATGGTTGAGTTCTCCCTTTCAACTGCAACGAATGATGTTGGTCTATTTGACCCCACTCAATTACTCTTTGAGTCTCATATCTACCCTTTTTTTCCAACAAAAAATATTGGTCTGTTTGATGATCTTGATCCACATTTTTTGAGTATTAGATCTTTACCCTTTCAGGTTAAAACTGAGCACCTGAGGTTAAAGGAAAAATTGAAAAACTATGAACTAAGCACCTTAGTGTTTGTTATTGTTGATGTTTTACAAAATCTATCACTTAGTGATAAGCTTATTGATCAACATCGTTTCAGGTCTAGAACTGAAGGTGCGTGCAACAGAGGAAAGAGTCACGACATGCATCTATGGACGTTTGTTTAGTATGATTAGTAAGTTACAACAGTTATCATGCAAAAATGTCTATGCTTATTTGTTACTAAGAAAGTAATATTGATTTTATCTCATTTTGCTTTGTCTACATGTAAGTACGAACTGGTTATTTCTTGTTTTGGTCTTCTGTTACCAAAGTCGCATTTATCCTCCTGTTTGTTTAGAATTATTATATGTCCCTTATCTTTTTTTTGTAAATAATGGCCTTTTGGCTTGTTGGATACTGATGGATATTTTGCTAAATGATGAGTTTATAAGACTATATGATTTCTTAGTTTCCATCATTCATGGGACCAGGACTTGCTATATGTAACAAGGGTTCATATGTCACATTTATGACTATGCACCCTTGGTAATGTATGGAAATCAATACTTTGTGGGTGGAATTCGATCGGATCGGATATCCGTGTTGGTTATGCGTACGTCAAATCAATATTTATACTGCTAGAAATTACGTGAGCTTATCAGGGCACACACGTATATACTTAGAGAATGTTTTAGTTAATGTCATTAATATAATAGATGTATTAATTATATTAAGTAATGTTTACAAAATTATTTAATAGTCGATAATTAACCGTTAGACGCTTATTTTAACTAATGGGCTAAATTAATTATTTGTAAGGTACTAATAATTTATGATAGCCCACGTGATCCTATGAACTCATTCAAGATTTAGTCAGCCAAATATTTGATAAATGTGGAAATGATTTTGTCGTATTAACATATTTCATAAAGGTGGAAATGATTTTTTTCGTACTAAACCATGTGGACAGAATATTATTATTAAATATGAAAAGATTGTGTCTAGCTTGGACAGGAAGTCAAAATTTTAGCATATAATGTAGACCATGGTTCATTGGTTAAAAGGGGCATTTATTATACCTATATACGACATTCATATATCTCTCCGTATATAAATCAATCGGTTGTTCCTAAAACTTGGTGTATTCGATCCTAGTTAATCAAGAAACTAAACCAAGTGTTTTGTGTTTCATTCGTAAGCAAGTACAAGCATCCTAACGTTCTTGTTAGACGTGTAGTGTGTGCATTTAATAGAGATCAACTTATTATAGTTGATTTAGTTATTCGTGGTGCAAAATCAAGATCCGGTGTTTATCTATTTTTCAATAGATTCGAGGTTAGTATTTAATGTGTTTTAATTCACAACATTAAATATAGATTCATCCGCTGTGTACCATAATGACGGCGACCAGACGGCGTCACCATCAAAAGGCGACGTCATCGCAAGTGTAAATCTATATATAGACTTGAATTTTATGTATTTTTGAGTAGTATTTTGGAGAGCAAACCATAGTTCGCTTCATAGTCCGACTTAGGCGATTTTAGGGTTCCAAACCCTTCTTTACACTCAAAGATAAGTTTGTTTATCCAATCTGTCACCATGTATGTTCTATGTTCAATTGTTTGTTTGTGTTCATGCTTATCTATCTTGCATAGCTAAATTAATCTAGTGTTTGCTTAGATATATGAAACCTAGTTGTTGATTATTGTTAGGGTGTCTCTTGTTTTAATTGGTAGATGCTAGAGTAAGGAAAATTGGCTTCTTATTCAATTGTTGCGAACTTGAACGTCCTAAATAGTAAAAAGCTTGAGAGTGCACTTAAGCCATCGTTGTTGTGTTTATTGCGTGAGTTGTAGCTTTAGGATAATAGAGTATTCGAGGGAGATACTACTGTACTTGGCGATCCTAGATAGTCTAGAGGAGAGTTACAATTCATATAACTAGGGAATTAGGCACCCCCTATGACTAACACGGAATACAACGCACCAATTAGAATGAGGATGTGACAATTCAATCGACCAATAAGAGATAACTAGGGAGTAAGAAAATATAAGTAAATACATTTTTAATTATCATAAGAACTCACTCATACAATCCATAGCTTTTTTTCCTTTTCATTGGTTAATTATTTTTTAATTTTAATTATTAAGTAGTATAATTGGTAGAATTACCAAACCCTCACTCTTCAAACCCTGATATTTTACTTGTTTTCCAAAAAAATATAAAAAACTAAAGAGAATGACCCTCAACCTCACCTTTTCATCATACATCTTTACTAGCATCTCTATTCCCCTAGAGAACGATCAACCCCCCGGGCTTACCCATGCTACACTGCCTAGTGGGTTCTAAAGCTTGCTCGTTGAAAAGGAAGTCTTCGACCTCGAACTCACGCATCAAGCACTTTGATGCATATAACATGCTTAAGGAATTGAAGACCATGTTTGCTCGGGAACTCCTTGAGACGTAAGCCTTTCATGCATGCAAGCATGAGGAGGGTCAATCTGTTAGCACCTATATTCTAAAAATAAAGGGCTATCTAGATAGACTAGAATGCCTTGGTCACCCCATGCCATATGGCCTTGCAATGAGCATGATTCTTACCTCTCGAACAAGGACTTTGTTGGATTCGGACATAAATATAATATGCAATGCATGGGGAAGATAGTGAATGAAGTGCATGCAATGCTTAAGGTGCACGAACAAGGGCTTCCTAAAGGGATGTTGCTCTACTTTACTTGCTATAAGAGCGGGAAGGATCCGGAAGAACAATAAGAACAAAAGCGACATAATGGTGCTCGTGGTAAGAATCATGGTAATGGCAAGGCTAAGCTTGCTTAAGCCTCCAAGGCCAAGATTCCCCTCCACCTAAAAAGGAGCATCCTGCTAAGGACACTAAATGTCATCAGTTGGGCACTTTGAGGAGGAACCGCCTACCTATTTAGCCGAGTTGATGCGTAAGAGTTCAATGTGGATAGCAATGCTAACACATCGGTATCTTCATCATAGAACTTTATACTTTTCCTTATACATTTTGGGTATATGACACCGGGTTGTAGTACTCACATCCGTAATACTTCTCGTGGTCTAAGGGAAGTAAGAGGCTGAGCCGGGAGCTTTAAGCTTGTACGTGGAAAATGGAAACCGTGCAGCCGTTGAAGCTATCGAAAGTTTTGATTTATCCCTTCCTAGTGGTTTAATAATTTGTTTGGACAATTGTCATTATGCTCCTAGTATTACTATGGGTATTGTTTCAGTTTCACTTTTGAAAGACAAGGGTTTTACTCATTGTTTTACAGATATTGGTATTTTAGTTTCAATGAATAACGTGTTTTATTTTAATCTTGTTTCTAGGAATGCTATTTTTGAAATTGATATGCATGATTATGTTACAAATGATTGTTTTATGTATTCTGTAAATAGTAAAAGATCCAAGCGTAACATGGACTCTACATTCTTGTGGCATTGCCGACTTGGGCACATTAACAAGAAACACATTAAGAATCTACAACATGATGGGCTTCTTAAATCAACCGACCTTGAGTCTTTTGATAAGTGTGAATCTTGTGTGTCGGGAAGATGGCAAGAAAGCCTTTTCCGCATAAATGGAGAAAGTTACTGATCTGCTTGGACTCATACATCGTATGTGGCCCTTTTAGAATTGTGTAAAAACAAGGATACAATTATTTCTTAACTTTCACTGACGACTTTAGTCGATATGGTTATGTTTACCTGCTTAAACATAAACATGAAGTCTTTGAAACTTTCAAAGTATTTCAAAGTGAAGTTGAGAATCAACTTGGTAAGACCATAAAGGCTTTACGGTCTGACCGTGGAGGTGAATATATGAGTCAAGAGTTTATAGATCATCTTAAAAGGTGTGGGATTGTCTCATAACTCTCTTCTCCATGTACACCACAACATAATGGTGTATCTAAGAGAATGAATCGAACCCTGCTTGACATGGTAAGATCTATGATGAATCAAACAACTCTACCAATGTCCTTTTGGGATTATGCTCTTGAGTATGTTGCACGCATTCTCAATATAGTTCCATCAAAGAAGGTTGAAAAGACACCATATGAACTTAAATGTCTGGAGTTGTAAGGCATTCGTGAAACGTGATACGCTTGACAAACTTGAATTAAGATCTATTAAGTGTATCTTTATAGGATACCCAAAGGAAACAATGGGTTACTACTTCTACTACCCACCTGAGCACATGGTATTTGTTGCTCGGTTTGCTGAGTTTTTTGAGAATCGTCTCATCTCACAAGAAGCAAGCGGGAGGATTGTAGAACTTGATGAAATTCAAGAAGATACTCACCCTTCTAAAAATACTAGCCAACTTCCTGAGATGGTTTGTCACACCCCGCCAAGGCGAAAACACGAGGCGTAACAGATAGGAATCGTCATAACACTTGGTTAAATAAATAGAGAATACATTAAGTGAAATTGCATCTTGGTTAGTCGAACCACGACCACATAGTCGTATAATAAACCAAAATAGTCTCCCAAACTGGGTAGGAAATTACATCAACAAATGCAACATAATCCGGAATAAATATAAATGTCTTAGATTGAAATAATAGCAATCCATGAAGATATTTCCTAAGTTCTCTCGCTAAGCCATGCAAGAATCAAACTTCCTTAAGCAGTCTTATTACCTGAAAATGGATACTCGAAAATGTCAACATACGTTGGTGAGCTCGCAGGTTTAAAATAAAACAAGAATAAGTTGTTGTGCATACAGTACATGCAGGACAAATGTGCAAATAGATAATAACGTAGGACAAGTAGTGACAATTGATATCCAACCACAAATGAATCATGCAACCATTATGAAATCACCATGAAGTTTACCAGCTGGAGCTAAAATGTGTGTACTTTCACGGCTATGTGGGATTCTACCACGCCGTAAGAACCACGAAGTAAGTACCACACAATAATTGAACCAAGCTAAAGCATGCGTACTTTCACGGCTATGTGGGATTCTACCATGCCGTAAGAACCACAAAGTAAGTACCACGCAAAGCTTGTACCACACAGAATGAATCACAAATGCACCTAACGCAATTATAATTACACATAATTTGTCCAAAGAAAACAATCGTTGAGCACAACATGAAAACATTTGAAATATATGAGAGAATTAGTAAGAAGAGGGGTGAGTTAGAATGAAGAAATGACTCTCTATTTATAGGCAAAACTTGCCACTGTTCCCCGGATCCCACGGATCCCTCCCACAAGGGATCCGTCTAGTGTAATCCTAGGGATCCGTGAGACGCTCATCTTTGCCCATGGGTTTTTTGGTTATGGGTCATGGGTCATGGGTTATGGGTTGGTCCATGGGTATTCTTTTATATACAATGTATCTAATGAGTACAATGTATCTAGTCAAGTGGGTATGGGTCAATACCATGGGTTACGGATATGATCCATGGGTTGTGATTTTTACCCATCCTAATAAACTATTACAACAAATGATTTATTACAACAATTTGTATTAAATGGCTATATGTAAATGCTTTACAAAAATAACATGTATCCTTATAATTGTACTTAAGATAACATTATATTTGTTATCAACAAAACACAAAGAGATCGCAAAATATTAATAAACATTTTTACGATTTATTTGTATTAACAAACCCCATTTTTATAGTTTTGAAACAAAACAAACTCACACGAGACACATGCAAATTCACACTTTATAAACCAGCTTTACATTCGAACACCACTCCCTCGACATACATTAGATTAGTCTTGACACCACATCACACTCGACACCATTTGACACACACCAGGTCACACTCGACACCATTGACACGCAATCTATAAACCATCATACTTGTTCCAAAAACCCACATGACACAATCAGGTTACTTGTTTATAAACCAGTTAAACGCTTGTTTTAAAAATTCACACAGCAGATTATACATTTATAAACTTGATTAATACTTGTTCTAAAATTTCACATGACACAACATCATATTAGACTCGACATTATGAACTCAGAGGATATGCCAAATCACGTATGCAAACTCATGTTCATCCCCAAAGTTTATGAAGCCTGGTTAATAATAAAAAATTTTCTTTCTTGTAAACATGTAACTGATCATAATCTAACCCGAACCCCTCGCTTTGCATACGTGATTATATCTTGTTTTAGATGTGGATCGACACCACACCCTCACGCTTAACACATCCACACCTAGGACTTACACATGAATGACGAGACATGGTCGACGCCTAAACGCACCCTACAAGCCATACGTTTAACTGTTTATACCTTAATGACCCAAAACAGATTCTATCATGATCATGAGTAGTTAAAATGCATGATTCGCATGAGACTCGTTTTAATGAAAGGTCGACAATGAAAAGAGCCAGACTCGATCCTAAAGTATTGAGCAATAACGGTTTATGATTTTATGTAGTTTCTTTTACATTAAACTCGAATAGCAATTCAAACACCAGATTCAATTTTATCTTTAGGTGCTTGAGACTTGGCGCTACAGCTCTTATCATATCAACATGTGAAAGATAGCTAGAAGTAAAACAAGAGATAGTTTGGTGGTACCTTTGGAGCAGTTTCTAACTAGCCAACGAAGAACAAGGATCAAAGGAACCCACCCCACGAATCAACTATACAAAAAACCTAGCACCTGGACGTGTAATCACAGCCACGACTCTTGAATAATTGATCTTGAAAGAGAGCAAAGTGATAGGGATTTTTTGTGATTTTGGTCGGCACATGAAGAGAAAAGGGAGCAGGGAAAACGGAACAAATATAGGGAAGTAGAGGAGGAGCGTGTAACATAAAAGGCAAGTTTTAATAGCCTATTAATTGGGTTTTGAATTGGTCAGTTATGATTGAGTGAAGAATCCGAATATTATGGGAGTGATTGAGTGCAAAAATATTTGGAAGGGTACAAGGTTTTAAAAGAAACGTGATGGTCTAAAATTATTTTAGGAGATTCACTTTTTTTTAGTATTAATTTGTAACAAGTAATTAATTAGGAAAAGTGACTTAGGTTAGTTTTGAATATTTTTGAATTATTATGTTTAATGAATAGACTGAAATGTAAGGTAGCCTTGTTTTAGTTTCGAATTGATTATTTACGTGAATTTAGAGCTTAGGTTTCAGACGTATTATATTTGGAACACGAAAAGTCGGGTCAAAGTCGTCGTTGACTAACCTGATCGGATGACGGTTCTCACATGGTTGAACATGAAAGTGTTGAACCAGAAAGTGAAGTCATTCATGTTCGTAGGTCCCCAAGGAAAATACGTACACCTGATCAAATGTGTTTATACGTCGATTGGAGGAGGGCGTGAGTTAGGGATCTTAATGAGCCTGCTAACTATAAAGCTGCATTAGCAGGTTATGAATCTGAAAAATGGCTTAAGACTATGAACAAGGAAATGAAATCCATGAGAGACAATGAAGTCTGGATTGAAGTTGACCTCCCTCCTAACGCTAAAATTGTTGGTAGCAAGTGGCTCTTCAAGAAGAAAACTAACATGGATGGAAAGGTACACACCTATAAAGCTCTTCTTGTGGCAAAAGGTTATACTCAAACCTACGGTGTAGATTATGAGGAAACCTTCTCGCCTGTCGCAGACATAAAAGCTATTAGGATTATTTTAGCCATAGCAGCGTACTATGACCGTGAGATTTGGCAAATGGATTTGAAAACTGCCTTCTTAAATGGTAACTTAACCGAAGAGGTTTACATGGACCAACCTGAAGGATTTGTCAATCCACGATATTCTAACCGTGTATGCAAGCTACAACGATCCATTTATGGATTATAGCAAGCATCTATGCAATGGAATGAAAGGTTTGATGAGGAGACCAAGAAGTATGGTTTCACTCAAAACCTTGATGAGCCATGTGTATACCGTAAGGCTAGTGGAAGTAATGTAGCATTCCTAATCTTATATATTGATGACATATTGATCATGGGAAACAACATTCCAATGTTACAAGCTATTAAAGCCTATCTTGGAAGTTGTTTTTCTATGAAGGATTTAGGTGAAGCTGCATATATTCTAGGAATCAAGATCTACATAGATAGATCTAAGCGGTTGATTGGACTTTGTCAAAGTGCATACTTTGATAAAATCTTGAAAAGATTTAATATGGAGAATTTCAAGCGCGGAACTACCCCAATGCAAGTAAAGCTTGAGTTGAGGAAATCTAAAGGACCCTTAACACTTGCGTAGTGGAAACGCATGAAGAGGATTCCTTATGCCTCGGTTGTAGGATCCATCATGTATGCGGTGAGGTACACTAGACCTAATGTTGTGTTCGCCGTAACTTAACAAGTCAATTTCAAGTAGATCCGGTGAGAGTCATCGGTGCATTGTCAAGAACATCTTGAAGTACCGAGGTATACTAAAGATATGTTTCTTGTTTACGGTGGGAACCACGATAGAGAACTTAGAGTTACTGTTATCTTCGATGTTGGGTGGTAGACCGACAAGGATGATACCAAGTCACAAACCGGATACGTTTTCATTCTAAACGGAGGTACTATAGTCTAGAAGAGTGCTAAGCAAAGCATCACAACGATGTCTTCTATAGAGGCTGAATACACTGCTGCTTCAGAAGCTGCAATGGAAGCTATTTGGATAAAGAAGTTTATTGATGAGCTTAGAGTAGTCCCCACCAATAAAGAACCTATGGAAATGCTATGTGACAACACTGGAGCATTAACTATCACCAATGAGCCTGGAGCTCAGAAAGGCGCCAAGCATTACAAAAAGAAGGTTCACTATCTCCGTGAGGTTATCGCAGATAATGAAGTAGTCCTTAACAAAGTTCACACAGATGACAACTTAGTTGATCCATTTACTAAGGTGTTGCCTTTGAACAAGCATGTTGAGCATGCTAGTGGTATTGAACTTCGTTCAGTTATTAGTCTCATGTAAATTTGTTTTGATTTTGGTATTTGGATAACGGGATATGTAAAACATTTATTATTTTGATGATTAATATACGTGGTACTTGAGTTATTCATTCATATATTAATTGTGTCATATATTTGCATTTTTAATCCATAAGTAATTTATTACTTTAAATTGTCCATTGTCAATCAATGGTATGGGAGTATGGTTGAATTAAGGCAAATGTGAGAAATTGGTTATATTCTTTGAATACTAAGGATGTGTCCGCCAAACTCACATGTTATCCACGTGCTATGGATATTGGACTTCACCAAACCTACGAGTTATCACTTTATGGATCGGCGTCATTAAGTGATATCTCGCAAATGGTTATTTTTTTGTCCTTTGACTTGAGATGCAAGCAGGTCTTCCATGTGTGGATCTTTCTTCTTGACTATAGTCAAAAGCTATCCTGAACAAGGTGGTTATAAAGGCTATTCTCAGAAGTTGGTTGAAGCGCATGAATGACACGTGTAGTCAAAATAGAATTTTTTGTTCCTCCATTTGTCTTTTGAATTATGATACTACTAGGCCCCTCGCTGAATTAATCAGATGTTTTCATGGCCGTGCCCAAAGTGTAAATCAAGATGATGCTTGTTTTACGTTTGGTAATCTTGATTAATTTCTAAAACGAGAAACAGAATAGTTAAACAATATGGAATGAATTTGATCCATATCCATGGTTCAACAAGTATCTGAAACAAAAGGATAAATTTAAAATTGTAAACCCTTTACCTAGTTGTTTTATGAAACCATACTCATGTTTTTCTAGGATTCGGTGTTGTTAGACGCTTAGCATTGTTAGTATATATTATTATTTATGACGATCGCAAGTGGGAGCTCTTGGTTATGTGCACGTCAAATCAATATTGTTAGAAATTACGTGAGTCTATCGGGACACACACGTATATACTAAGAGAATGTTTTAGTTAATGTAATTAATATAGTAGATGTATTAATTATATTAAGTAATGTTTACAAAATTATTTAATGGTCGATAATTAACCGTTAGACGCTTATTTTAACTAATGGGCTAAATTAATTATTTGTAAGGTACTAATAATTTATGATAACCCACATGATCCTATGAACTCATTCAAGATTTAGTCAACCGAATATTTGATAAATGTGGAAATGATTTTGTCGTATTAAACATATTTGATAAAGGTGGAAATGATTTTTTCAGTACTAAACCATGTGGATGAGAATATTATTAGGTGCGTTTGGTACCCTACTTTGGAGTGAGGTTTGACTTGATTTGACATTTATAAAATGTTTGTTTGCAATCTTGAGTTTATAAAATGGGAGTGAACCTCACCGATATGGGCATACACAATTCCTGTGGAACATGCCTACTTTTCGCTACAATCCCACTAACTCAATTTTTTTTTATCTTATTTTATTTTTGTTTCTTGCTTTTTTATTCTTCCTATTTGATATTTTAACAAAATTAGGACCCACTCTACTATATTTTATTATTTATTATTAACTTATATATTTTATAATATATTTTCTCTCTCATAACTCAAATCCAAACCATAATCCTAATCCAAATTTAAATCCAAATCTAAATCCAAATCCGAAAACCATCTACAAACCAAACGGACCCTTAGATGTGAAAAGATGGTGTCTAGCTTGGACATGAAGTCAAAATTTTAGTATATAATGTAGGTCATGGTTCATTGGTTAAAAGGGGCATTTATTATACCTATATACGACATTCATATATCTCTCCGTATAAAAATCAATCAGTTGTTCCTAAAACTTGGTGTATTCGATCCTTTTTAATCAAGAAACTAAACCAAGTGTTTTGTGTTTCATTTGTAAGCAAGTACTAGCATCCCAACGTTCTTGTTAGACGTTGATAACGTCTAAAATGAACATGTTTTTAGTAGCATTATTGTTAGTTTTGTGCATGGTATTCGCTATATTTACTCATAATGTTGTAAAAGTGCAAAGTTGCGTATTGTGTATGTATATGTAGCCAGGTATCACGAACAATGAAGAAATGAAGTCTTTTATGCACATTTGGAAGATTCTCGAGGAAGGAAGTTGAGCTTGGAAGCTTTTGGACTCAATGATATGGAAGCATAGTGATTTCTAAGCATCTACAGCAAGGAAAGATCAAGTTTGGCCTTGGAAATCATCAACGTGAGCAAAGAATGAAGCGTATAGGAGAAAAGTCAACAAAAAGTCAAAATAGCAAAACCCACCGATCGTCAGAACTCTGTGAACCGGATCCGGTGGGCAATTGGTCAAGGCAAACCGATTCGGTCAAAGATGAAACCGATCCGGTTTACACCGCAGATTACACAAAGTCGCATTTATTGTTGCCTTAACTCCCATAATCATTGAGTCCGATCATTTCTTGATATTTACTTGTTGGGAACGTTTTTGGTCAGTTAAGCAAGCACCTTTGGCTATATAATGAACCTAGTACTAGTATACTAGGTGTGACACAACCAAAATTGTATTAGTTTACACCAAAACCAATACAAACCCTATTATTCAGCCCAAAAGCTTAGTACTTACTGAAAAACGCCCAAGAGCAAGGAGGGAACCATTCTCATCCATTGTTTTGGTAGTTTGGAGTTGTGCGGTGATCCTAGGTGATTGGAGGCGCGTGGTTGCTACAATCCACGATTTCTAATTCTTGTAATCACAAAAGTTTAGGTATTCTATGAACTTTGTTATGGAAATCTATTCTCTTGAATTGTTTGAATTACTTTGTTATGACTTGTGTTTAGATATGATTGTTTTCATGGAGTAGTTTGTGATATACTTGTGTGTTGGAATGTAATTAATCATAGTAGTGTTCTCAAAATGTGATGCATGTATATATGATCTTGTTTAAATGAGTTTGTTGGAAAAATACTAGTCTTGGTTGATTTGTCAATAAAACATGTTTTAAGAAAAGGACCGAAAGGATTTCTCTTGTGTTTTATTCCAAAAGTGAAGTGACAAACTAGTATGGGGATATGGTGATTGACAACCACCATGTTTTGCTTATTAAAACAAGACTAGGAACATTTTCATCACGAAGGGTCGAAAGATTCGTAAGAACAAATTTAATAAGAACATGTTGCAAACAAATGGAATTTCTATAGGATAATCATTGGGATAAGGACCGAAAGGATTACCTAAATGTTTTTGTTCTTAGAATGATTTTTACAAACAAATACCATGGTTGGGAAATCATTTGCTTATGATTTGTGCATCATACTAAGAGTATACACCAAACCTTTATGAACACTATTTATGGTTGATTATAGACTACACACAAGTATATATTTATATCTCTTATTTGAATCTCACTAGAACATAATTATTTGAGGAAGCCTTGACAAGCTTTCTTGTTAGAAACTTTTTAAACAAATCGATTTCAAACAAAAATCCTTGGGACGATCCCGACTTACCAAACTTTGCTATTACGGACGAGTATACTTGCTCGTATGTGTTAATAGGTTAGACGGTTAATTCGTGTTTATAAATTTTAAAACTTGCACCATCGTAGCACATCAGACGTGTAGTGTGTGCATTTGATAGAGATCAACTTATTATAGCTGATTTAGTGATTCGTGGTGCAAGATCAAGATCCGGTGTTTATCTATTTTTCAATAGATTCGAGGTTAGTATTTTATGTATTTTAATTCACAACATTAAATATAGACCCATCAGTTGCATACTCGTGGTATTGATGGTTTAATCAATATGAATTCCCTACAATCCGTGGTATGTGATGATCATATGATAGAAGATGGTTGTATTTCTATACGGTTGTACATTTCACTTGTAACAATGATCGATATGGTTGGAGACTATAATATAATTAACATTATCCCAATCTAGTATTTTTCAGCAGATTTTTTGTTGGACAATTCAAACGATGTGGCGATGAATATATTTGTTTGCAATTGTGGCTCAACAAAAATGGAAGGTTGTAGAGTTTACACACTTATGTCATGTATTTTATTGGACACTTTTGATAGTTGATTCTAACTAGTTGATTGTCCACCTATGCGGCGGCAAGCATGAGAAAAGCCATTGGTTGTTGCGAGCTATAAACGAGAAACCAATGTGGTGATGGTGGTTGTTCGGTTTAAGAACGACTAAAAAAATACTCAAATGATAATTAAAATCACTTTTACTTTAAGGGTTGAATGTGTCCTTTCGGTTTCAATGAGCACAAAAGCGTAGAATTATAGTTTTGGTGAAAATATATTACTAGTATCAACATGTAGGTCTTGGTCTATTCATTATTGTTTATGTCTACCAACCATCTTTTATATAATATAATAATTACATCATTCGAAACAATTTTGCCAAAACATTCTTATTGAAAAGATATTGAGCCAATCAGGTTGCTCGATTTTGACACGTGGGCAAAATCGAACAATGTGATTGGTCAATTAAAAGTCAAAATTGAAACAATTTGATTAGTATTGTTAAAATTTGCGTGTGTAAGTTTGCTGGAGAAATATGCATGTACTTACGGATTAATTTCTTATAGATTTTGAACGAAGTTAAAAACAAAAGCACGCTTTATTCTCGAAACCAAACAACCAACCTGGCCATTATCTTTTCCAACCGATTCGGTTGGTGAGCCAACCGAATCCGGTTGGAGTTTCTGAGTTGATTTTTACAAATTTTAGGTTTTGAGTTTTAATTTGAGCTTTTAATTTTGTTAGGTGTCTTAGCTTGTTTATTATATGTTTCTATAGTTTGTTCTTGTTTTTACTAACTCTAACGCTAATAATTGAATTTGTTTTGTTTTGCTTTGTTAAGTTGTCTAGTAACATGGATAGTTTGAGCGAATCTCGGAATACCTTCGTACTTTGGACGAAATGTTCAAGGATACCGGAAGTTCATTAGAAAAGATTGGAGGTATCTTAGAGGAAAGCAAGAAAGAATTGGGGATTGACACAATTGATATGGAAGAAATAGGTGAAAACAAGGTTCAACTACCCAAAAAGGGACGAGTCGTAGTGTTCACACAAGCACCGGTAACGGTATTTGATTCGCCGTTAATGAGGTTTGGAACGCCTTGTAGTGTGGAAGGAGTGAGTGCTTGGGATGCTCAGCTCAATATGGCTTATGGAGAGAATTATATCTTGGAAAAGGTTCTTGACAAAATCGGTCATGTACGTATGGTCTATGAAGCCTATGGAAGAAGGATGGTCAAAAATCTGAAGGTCAATATTCACGGACACGTTTTTGAAACTAGTTTTGTTGTGCTAGAACAGGGGAACGCGGATGAGCCTAATGTGTGTTTTGGTCGGGATTTTCTTGTCACGACCAAGTGTCAAGTAGATTTTGGAATGGGAGAAATGAGGATCAATATAACGGAGTTGGAAGAAGGAAAAGGAGTAAAAGAGATGCTAGTGGAAGTTTGTGCAACCATGGAAAAGGAAGAGGTGGAAGTAGTAAAGATGGGAAAGGCAAACCGAAAGAAACCATCATCAAATAAACTAACCCCAACAACAACCTCCACCACCAAAAATGATTACACACCATCATCACCTACCACTACTATCAAACCCTTAACCGACAACCAAAAATAAGCTATTTTAGAGAACCTAGAACAAAAGTTTCTAGAGCTCAATGAAAAGAAACCGGTTATAGAAGTTCTCCAAGATTATGTGCTTTACCGTAAGAAGTTGGATGCATTGATGCTAGCAAGGGCTAGGTTGGAAGATAAGAATCTCACCAAGAGGCGAGATCAAATTTTGTTTAGAGGCATGCCAAGGAAGGAGAAGGATCCGGGTAATTTTGTGTTGCCGATCAAAGTAAATGGGACTACACCAGTTTATGCTTTAGCCGACACGGGGTCGAGTGTTAATGTGATGTCGTATCCCTTGTTTAAGACTTTGGGACTAAGTAATCCGCAACCTAATCATTCTAAGCTTACTATGGCGGATAACACTCAAGCAAAGGCAATGGGAGAAGTTAAGAATGTAAGAGTGCAAATTGGCTATCAACCGTATTTGGCAGATTTCCTTGTCTTAGATATTCCGGTGGACAAGAGTTTACCACTATTATTGGGGAGACCATTCTTACGGACTTGTGGAGCGATTATAGACATGGGAAGATGCACCATGACTATTGACGATGGGATTTCGAAGCAAACATACTACCCAAAACCAAGAGGCCCAATCTTGGAATTTATGGAAGATTTGGAGTTCATAGAAGCAAATGATGATTTAACATGTTTTGAAGTGGGACGTGATGTCCACGGTAATCCAATGTACGGACCTTTAACTCCGCCTTATTTCGATATAGAGGACGAAATGGAACGTGCGTTTGCGATAGAAGCTTTCTATAACCCATTCAAAACATACTAGTGTACAAAAGTTGACCGACTTTTAGGATCTTTACCGTGCAACTTAAGAATTTGGAGTGGAGACCCGAAAGGTCGGGACTTACAAAAGACAAACCGGAGATGGAGATTGGCATGTTAAGTTCGACATACTTTGTCCGGACGGAAGAAGATTTATGAGAAAGTTCAAAACCTTTGAAACGTTCCGTGAGTTGACCGGAAAATTTCAAAGTGAGGATATCCTTAGACAAGAATATTTCGAGGAATTCTGAGAAAAGACCAAAGACCGTAATAACAAGCAATCATTTGCTTGAATGTCATGAACTATTTCTTTTTGATTTGATGCATTTAGGATTTTTGTTTCTTATTTAATTTTTCATTTTATGATTGAGGTAATTTGGTTAAATGCATTATGACTATGAGTTTTGAGTTGAAGTTTGGTTTAGTTCATTAGTATGATGAGTTGAACTTTTTTTTTTTTTTTTTGATTGAATGATTGTTCAAAATTTCATATGGTGGATGAATGTTGTGTGAATCTTTAGCGAATTTTTGAGTAAAATGTTGCTTGGAGGGTAAATGCCTATGTAACATGTAAAAAGGCAAAATTTGGTAAAATGCAAACCGAAACGGTTGTGTCCTTGACTGAACCGGTTGCATCCAAGTATAAAACCAAAAATTCACTTTTTCAGAAAAACACACACACACTAATTCTCCAGTGGGTTTTGCAAAAATTCATCCAAGAGAAGCAGATTGAAGGTTGTTTAAGTTGTAGGAAAACATCATGGCACCCAAACAAGTAAGCATCTACATTCAATTAACTCAATTAAGGTTTAATTAGAGCATTTGATTCGAATTGAATATTAGGTCACCAATTTGGGGGTTTTTGTTATAATTCGAATTAAGTCGTAATATTTTAGGATTAAGTGGGTAATTGATATAGGAGTGCATTACAAAAAGAATTTGATTAATTGATTCACCATAGAATGAATATTAGATGATCAAATTTTTCGGATTTAGTTGGGTTGTGCTAATGAATAAAGATAAGTTGCAATTGGTGGTTCCTAATGATAGATGATATGTTTTTAAGAGTGATGGATGCCACATTATTAGAACTAATGATTGAAAGATATAAGCTATTCAAAGTGAGTTCTAAGATGTTAGATGTTTGATGATTTGAAAAGCAAGTTTAGAGTAATTCAAGGATGTGGAAATCATTGAGGATGATAGAATGCGATCTAAGAGTGGTTTGGGCATTAGAGAATTCGAGTTTATGAGGATTAAGAGGCAAAAGCCTTACACAGTCTGCACAACCGATTCGGTTGCGCATTGCAACCGAACGGTTGGTGTTTGACAATTTGGAAACCGATTCGGTTGGTGATCCAACCGAATCCGGTTGCGGTTTCTGTATTCAAATTTGTGAAATTTTGAAATGAATCTTAGAGGGTTCCATGAACCTTCTTGTTTGTTCTAACACTCTCATATGATCTTATATTTGTGATTTCTACAGAGAATTATTGTAGGTAGCTCGAGCGAGGGGGCAATTCCAATGAACCCGCTTGTTACGAAGTTTTGTGAAAGAAACGAGAAGAAGAAGGTTAAATATAGTTTGAAAACGAAGGCAAATGCCAACTTAAAGTTCAGAGATCTCACCGACGGGGAGAAACATGCCTTTCGAGAAAGATTATCGAAATTGCAACATAGGACATGTTTGGTTCCAAGGGTGATTGATTGGGATTTGTTTGAGGTGTGATTGCGAGGATGAGTTAAGAGGATTAATGCGAACATCTTATGTATACCAGGGGATGGAGATTCGTTCAATGATTTGTCGTGGGAAAGAGCGTTTAGCGTCAATGAAGTGATCTATCAAGAATGGTGTATGGAGTTCTTTTCGACCATGTATTTTGAAAGGAAGGTGAATGTTCGGAACTTGATGACGGAGATTTGTGTTTGGTTTAGGCTTTGTGGAAGGGATCATGCTTACACTTTGCCGACTTTAGCGTGGTTCTTGGTTTGTATGAGCCACATGAGGTCAATCATCGATTATTTGAAGCTCATTTTCTAGGCTTAGGAGGTTTGAAAAGACTATCCAAGTATTCCCGCTTATTGAAATCGAGTGGGAGATCTTTCGTGTCCTAGGAGGAATGCCTCAACCATCATAAATCCGTTGATGAGGTTACTTCACAAGTTGATAGTGACCGGTCCATTTAATAGACATGGAAGCGAGGACAAATGTCAAAAACCGGACTTATGGGTTATGATGTTGCTAGAAGAAACTAAGGACGGAAATGCAGTTTGGCAGATAGCCGAATATTTATCTAGAAGAGCCCCGGGAATCAAGAGCAATAGCCACATTTGTGGAGGACATTTTGTGACGAGATTGGCAAAGAATCTTGGGTATTATGTTGATGAGGAATTGGCTATGTGTGGAGAGCCAAAGTATAGTGATACATGGGCTGCACAAGGTTTTGGGAACGCTTTGAATAGGAGATTGAAAACCTTGGGGTTATGGATTGAACCAAGAAGACAACAACAACAAAAACCACCCCAACAGCAAGGGAATATACCAATGGAGAATGTACAAAGTGGTACGTCCAGTAGTTTTGATTCGGGTTGGGGAGAGTGGAACCAACATCTAGATGAGATTCAATGTAGGGATGTGTGGAGAGACTCGATGATGTTGAGAAACAACTACATCAATGATTATTCCATGCCTATCTTTCAACACATGGCTCGTGAAGCCAATTATGAGTTGCCACCCTACAATCCACCCAATGTTCCACCGTATCCTTTCCCTTACACTTCTTATCCTGGACCCTATCCGTATCCATATCCTGGGTACGCACCATTTCCTGATCCAGTACCCCCATATGGTCGATTACCTGAAGTTGGTGGAACAAGCTACGAGGTTGGAGGATCATCATCAGGAGTTGGAGGAAAGAAGAAAAAGAGGAGAGTTCGTTCGGAGATTGTGGACGGAAACTACGTAACCGAAAGTGATGATGATGAGTATGATGATGAAGAAGGAGAAGACATGAGCGAGGATGACGAGTGATCGTGGATCATTCGTGAGTTATGGTTTCAAAAACAATGGTCATGATGTGTTTTTAAAACAATTTCTATCCATTTCTTTAGGATGTTTAGCATACTTTGTTTGGTTCTATCTAGTTTTTAGTAGTCTTTGTTTTGTTTGTTTTGTGTATTGCGTGTTGCAGTTTTTGTTTGCAGGATGGATGTGTCGGAAGCTTATTGATGGTCAAATGTTTAGAGTTGGATAACTCACATGCTTTCTAATGACCCAATGTGCGTATTGCATATTCTATCCCGTGGTATCTTTTAACTATCTCTTTTCCCATTTTCTTTACTTTGAAGTTCATTTTTCATTACATTGAGGACAATGCAAAACTTAAGTATGGGGGAGGGAAGAAAATAGGAAAAATGATACGCATTTTTAATTTTTTAGATAACTTTTGGATGCAAGTGATTAGAAGAAATTCGCCCTTGATGGTCTAGTTGTTTTCACGCGTTATTGACACTTAAAATACATACTTAAAATACGGAAGCTTTTGAATTTGAACCAAATTACGAAAGTAATTCATTTTGGATTCGATAGCATTTTCTAGCATGCATAATAGCCTTTTTCCCACATTTTGTGAGGTTTCTTTTGTATAAAACACATCTTTTGTTTTATATTTGCTATGAGTGCGGTGATTATGTCGATTCTAGAACTTGTACTAGTTATGCATTACGGTTAAAATCACCTTCGAGTGATCTAAATATGTTCAAGTGATAAGAGGCACCTTAGGAATAAAACCAAATGGCCTTCCATTTTACATCTAATGATATATTAGCTAACCACATCGGTTAGTTAACCACCCACATGGACCCATTTTGTTAGTGCTCATCTTTAGCACTAGATACCCGTAGTTACACCCTTTGAGCCAATCTTTTCATTTGTTAAAACCAGAAAAATACAAAAATATTTTACACTTTAAGCTTTAGCCAACCCTTATCAAGTCTATTGGTTTGTTGCTAGTTATTTGGAATGTTGGACTATTTTTGATGATTATGAAGAAGCTACACTTTGTTTATAGTGTGTACCATTCTCCATCTTGGATGAAAGAGACGTCTTTCTCGATTTTTTTTGTGTATGCTTATACTAAGTGTGGGGAGTAAAAAAAAAAAAAAAAAAAATTATTATAGCCAATGAGCTATATGAGGGATATTGATTGTGAATGAGCTAAATTGAGTTATATATATATTTGCGGAGATCGATATGTGAAGAGGAGTAATAATCATTTTTCGGGATTGTGGTTTGTATGATGGCTTGCAACATGGAGGTTTAGACTTTATTTCATTTTTATCTTAACACCAATTTCATAAACTATCCCATGCCTTATCCATACCTTTTATGAACCCTTAGCCTTAACGTTATAACCCAAATAAAAGCCTCTTTGATGAATTTATTTTCTTTGTTTTGATACTTGTACAAGCTTATGGTAAAAGCATTGATCATGACTAGGCATTGAGTGATTTACATATACCCACCAATATATGAGTGTTGAGTGAATTCTTAAAAACCATTCAGTGAGGTGTTCTAGTTATGTTATCTAAAGTGTTTGGTTCATTTTTAGAAAAATTTCACATATTATAAGCAAGCCAATGATTATCTCTTTTGGGGTAATTGTTACATTTTTTTTGGAATCATGGTGACAAGACCATTGAAATCAATTTTTGCAAATGTTAGACCTACTCGAGGGCGAGTAGAGCTTAAGTGTGGGGGAATTTGATAACGTCTAAAATGAACATGTTTTTAGTAGCGTTATTGTTAGTTTTGTGCATGGTATTCGGCTATATTTACTCATAATGTTGCAAAAGTGCAAAGTTGCGTATTGTGTATGTATATGTAGCAGTGTCGCGAACAATGAAGAAATGAAGTCTTTATGCACATTTGGAAGATTCTCGAGGAAGGAAGTTGAGCTTGGAAGCTTTTGGACTCAATGATATGGAAGCATAGTGATTTCTAAGCATATCTGACAAGGAAAGATCAAGTTTGGCCTTGGAAATCATCAACGTGAGCAAAGAATGAAGCGTATAGGAGAAAAGTCAACAAAAGTCAAAATAGCAAAACCCACCGATCGGTCGTAACTCAGAACCGGATCCGGGTGGGCAATTGGTCAAGGCAAAACCGATTCGGTCAAAGATGAAACCGATCGGTTTCGGCACTGATTACACAAAGTCGCATTTATTGTTGCCTTAACTCCCATAATCATTGGAGTCCGATCATTTCTTGATATTTACTTGTTGGGAACGTTTTTGGTCGATTAAGCAAGCACCTTTGGCTATATAATGAACCTAGTACTAGTATACTAGGTGTGACACAACCAAAATTGTATTAGTTTACACCAAAACCAATACTAACCCTATTATTCATTGAAAAAGCTTAGTACTTCTTGAAAAACGCCCGAGAGCAAGGAGGAACCATTCTCATCCATTGTTTTGGTAGTTTGGAGTTGTGCGGTGATCCTAGGTGATTGGAGGCGTGGTTGCTACAATCCACGATTTCTAATTCTTGTAATCACAAAATTTTAGGTATTCTATGAACTTTGTTATGGAAATCTATTCTCTTGAATTGTTTGAATTACTTTGTTATGACTTGTGTTTAGATATGATTGTTTTCATGGAGTAGTTTGTGATATACTTGTGTGTTGGAATGTAATTAATCATAGTAGTGTTCTCAAAATGTGATGCATGTATATATGATCTTGTTTAAATGAGTTTGTTGGAAAAATACTAGTCTTGGTTGATTTGTCAATAAAACATGTTTTAAGAAAAAGGACCGAAAGGATTTCTCTTGTGTTTTATTCCAAAAAGTGAAGTGACAAACTAGTATGGGGATATGGTGATTGACAACCACCATGTTTTGCTTATTAAAACAAGACTAGGAACATTTTCATCACGAAGGGTCGAAGATTCGTAAGAACAAATTTAATAAGAACATGTTGCAAACAAATGGAATTTCTATAGGATAATCATTGGGATAAGGATGAAAGGATTACCTAAATGTTTTTTCTTAGAATGATTTTTACAAACAAATACCATGGTTGGGAAATCATTTGCTTATGATTTGTGCATCATACTAAGAGTATACACCAAACCTTTATGAACACTATTTATGGTTGATTATAGACTACACACAAGTATATATTTATATCTCTTATTTGAATCTCACTAGAACATAATTATTTGAGGAAGCCTTGACAAGCTTTCTTGTTAGAAACTTTTTTAACAAATCGATTTCAAACAAAAAATCCCTTGGGACGATCCCGACTTACCAAACTTTGCTATTACGGACGAGTATACTTGCTCGTATGTGTTAATAGGTTAGACGGTTAATTCGTGTTTATAAATTTTTAAAACTTGCACCATCGTAGCACATCAGACGTGTAGTGTGTGCATTTGATAGAGATCAACTTATTATAGTGATTTAGTGATTCGTGGTGCAAGATCAAGATCCGTGTTTATCTATTTTTCAATAGATTCGAGGTTAGTATTTTATGTATTGATGGTTTAATCAATATGAATTCCTACAATCCGTGGTATGTGATGATCATATGATAGAAGATGGTTGTATTTCTATACGGTTGTACATTTCACTTGTAACAATGATCGATATGGTTGGAGACTATAGTATAATTAACATTATCCCAATCTAGTATTTTTAATGATTTTTGTTGGACAATTCAAACGATGTGGCGATGAATATATTTGTTTGCAATTGTGGCTCAACAAAAATGGAAGGTTGTAGAGTTTACACACTTATGTCATGTATTTTATTGGACACTTTTGATAGTTGATTCTAACTAGTTGATTGTCCACCCATGCGCGACAAGCATGAGAAAAGCCATTGGTTGTTGCGAGCTATAAACAAGAAACCAATGTGGTGATGGTGGTTGTTTGGTTTAAGAACGACTAAAAAATACTCAAATGATAATTAAAATCACTTTTACTTTAAGGGTTGAATGTGTCCTTCGGTTTCAATGAGCACAAAAGCGTAGAATTATAGTTTTGGTGAAAATATATTACTAGTATCAACATGTAGGTCTTGGTCTATTCATTATTGTTTATGTCTACCAACCATCTTTTATATAATATAATAATTACATCATTCGAAACAATTTTGCCAAAACATTCTTATTGAAAAGATATTGAGCCAATCAGGTTGCTCGATTTTGACACGTGGGCAAAATCGAACAATGTGATTGGTCAATTAAAAGTCAAAATTGAAACAATTTGATTAGTATTGTTAAAATTTGCGTGTGTAAGTTTGCTGGAGAAATATGCATGTACTTACGGATTAATTTCTTATAGATTTTGAACGAAGTTAAAAACAAAAACACACTTTATTCTCGAAACCAAACAACCAACCTGGCCATTATCTTTTCCAATGATAACATTCTCCATTGCATCTCACAAAAAACATAAAAAAAACACCCCCTAATATCATCAAAAATATATGTTTGTGATTACATTGTTGATCCGTTATGTAAATTGAATTGTTTGTTTGATTATGGTTTTATTTTATCATGCATATCAAATTGATTATTAAGTGTAAAGGTTGATAATTTTGTATGAAAAGGTTGATAATTTTGTGAGTTTATAGTATTTGTATGTAAGGGTTGATAGTTTTTGTGATAATTTTGTATGTAAAGGTTGATAATTTTGTGAGTTTATAGTGTTTGAACTAATTCAAACTCACATATATGATATGTTAATTTTAAATTATTAAAAGGATTATTATGTTGGTAGCGGTGGCACATCGAAGAACTAATAGAGGATATCAATAGTGGGCGAAGGGCACATCAAAGGTGGTTCTTTAAATAAGGCGTGACTAACAAAATGCAATAGGTAACAAAGTTAACATTAGGATTTTTTTTTTTTTTTTATTTTTTTATTTTTTTTTTTTGCATCTTATTCTTTTATCTCTTGGTGCTTCCTAACATGATTGTAAGGTAGGTCCCATTTTTTATACATCATTTTTAAATGATTTCGGTTTCTAAAAAGGTTCTCGGGCACCACCTTCATTAGCCTTAGGTCCGCCCTTGGTGGATATTGATATCTTGGACACCAAAAATGTTGAATATGTTCAAGATCTATATGCTTAATTATTATAAACTATAAAAAAGTGGAGTTTACCTAATGTTGATAATGGTTCCTTTTACATTTGTTTGGCAGAGTTATGGCATGGTTTCACCAAACTATATGTGGACACAACAATCTGATATCAAAGAAAGGATGAGATGGTATCAAAATTATATAAGTAGACAAGAGGTAAAAGTAACTTAGATACACATGGTTTCATCGACACGTTATTAGATTGTTTTAGATATAGTTCTTTTTGTTATGTACAGTGCATAGGTGAATTGTAGTTATTTTTTGAGAAGATAGACCCCACAAGCTGCATGGTTTTCTTCTCTACTCTTACCTATATAAGGCTTGTTACTCATATTTAGCGATAGGGTGTAGCTAGCTTTGGTTGCCTTGCGAAGATAAAAAAAAAAAAAAAAAAAAAAAAAAAAAAAATGAGCATCAAGTTGTAGATTTTTAAATATTTTAAATTGCTTCCACTAGAATTTTATAGAAGTCTAGATGGATCATAGAATGCTAGAGTGGATGCGATGGATCCACCGTTTACTTCTTTTATCTTAATTAGTATCATGAATTACATCCTTTGTTTCCAAATTGTTGAAGTTCTAGAATTCGTAGCAAGAAAAGAAGAGATATGATAAGAACGATCTAGGCTTGACTAGGATGAACAATAACATTGAACAATACATTGCACAATGGAATAAAATAAACATCAATGTTATTAAACAAGGTTTCTTCGCCATCATATCTACTCTAAACAATACAAACAAGTCAGCCCCAATCCTACTTGATCAAGTGTAGGACGCTTGGTTTAAAAATGCGCGCATCATTACGCAAATTGCATGCATAATTGCATTGCATTTGAAATTTCGCATCATGGTACCTAATGCGAGGTTATTCCATATTGCGCTACCAATTGAACGTAATTTATCGCATTTGTGTACTGCTAGCAATAGTCGCAATTTGAAATTTGGGCTGATTTGTAAAAATAAAACCATTTATATGAAGCCCAACTATTTTATTGAGAACCTTAGCAAATGACAACCATAAAAATACACATTGACGGCCATAATTCTTGCCGTATATTCAAATTACCCCATTTTTATTTCATTCAAGCTCCTAGTGGTGCGACTAATTCTACAAACTGAGTAATTTTTTTACTTTAATGCATAATCAAATTGTTTTCTTCCTCATGTTGTGTGATTCAAGTCGTAAACTCACATATTATTATTTTTATTATAATAAGCACATATGTTATACCATTAGATACAAAGTGAGTTAATTTCTTTGATTCAACGTTAGAATTCATATGTTGTTCAACTTTGACTAAACTTTATAATACTGAATTTTGCTATTGATTTAACTATGAGTAAATTATGCTTCTTTGTTATTGATATAACTTGTAACTTTTAAATAGTGATTTATTTATAAGTTTATACCATTTACTTGGTACTTGGTAAAAATATACTATGCATCAATATGTTTTTTATTTTTATAATACTAAACGCATTACATCTAAATTGCGCTCGCATTCACACACGCATTACACATTAGCCTCTGGGAACTTGAATGCATCGGATTGCAAAACGCAATTTTAAACCAAGGTAGGACGGTTACTCAACAATAACAGGGATCAAAGATCCTTGAGGCTGCACACACACTAGTCGACTACATTTTCCTGGTGTTCACACACACACGCTTTGTGACACACACTAAACTAAATGCCCCTATGTCTCTTTATAAACTAGAGACGCTAGGTTATAGGAATAAAGACTAAATCTTCCTAACAATATGTAAAATGTCATGTAATCTTCTACTAATAGAAGAATTCTTCTTTTGTCGCTTTAGTCCCTCAAGTTTCATTCTTGTTTCATTGTTGCTTATAGTTTTGTACTTATCAACTCAAATAACGAACCCAACAAGATAGAATTGCCAAGGGAATTAGTTTAGAAGTTTGGCGATGCATAATAGTTAGTGGCCCCTTAGTTACGTGAATGCAAAGTTTCCACCTATGGAAACTCTTTGGAGGTGTTAAAGTACTTGTGTCTTGCTACAAATCTTCATAATTAGACTAAACACGACTACACACGAAAAACAAACGTTTTTTCTCCAATTAGGTGGAACAAGTTGTTTTTACAATTTTATTAAAAGTAGGTAACTCAAGAAGAGCATACGGCGATCTACTTCTAGAGATAGGTTGTATCAAGACCTCAAGATTTCACTAAGTATTGGTAAAAATTAAGACATACGACATATTAAACTATGGCAATACGCCGTATCTGAAGCTCTGCAATCAAAGCCCAAAGAAAATTGTAGTGACTAAACTGAAACAAAACTCATATTTGGTTACTATTGCATGATTTTCACCCTTTTAATTAACGTGTAATACTAACTTAAATGGAATAAAACTAAAAATATATATAAATTGGACAAATTACTTTAAAATATAGTTTGTAGGGACTTAAAATGGACTTATGTAATCACTTAAGTTATGTCCAGGATCGAACAACTTATTTTATAGGCGCCAATTTTTTAACTAGAAAAAAATGAAAGTGTGTTAGAGATGAAATGAGTAAATAAACAATTAACTCAATGTATGCTTTTTTAGAAAGAATTTTGTAGCATATGTCATAGGATTCTTTCAAAATTAGATAATAACTTATAGACCTCACAAATATTCACTTTTTTTACCAATAAATAAATCTTACCTATATAGGCTATATGTACAAATTTTAACATACAAAGGGCATTCAATAATGGTCAGTGGATCGAAAGCAACACATATGTGTTGCAAAATTACTTTTTTAAGACTAACTTACGAAAGTTACAGAATTACAAACAAACAAGATTTTGTATGATGTAAAGATATTTTTCTAGCAAAGACTTGCAAAATTTTAAACTACTATCAGCAGTCACACCACTTTACCTTCTAACTCAACGTCACATCAACTTTCTCTCTCTACTTACTCCCTCTCACTCACCCCAATAGTCACCACTCTGTCATCTTTTATCAAAATACTCACTTTTATAAAAAATATAACCCACACACACTCATAAATCAAATAATTAATAATAAAAACATTAAGAGGGGCTCACATTTGCACGGTTTCATATAAAATGAGGAGCTCACCTTTCATGCTTGGTGTAAGCTCCTCACCTTTCGTCCCCAACAAGCCTCATGCCTGACCATATACCAAAGAGGAGCTCATGCTCCTTGTGGGAACAGCCTTAGGTAAAGAAAGAAAAAAATATATGCATATATGTTTATGATATTCTTTTAACAAAGTTTTAGTAAGTCTAATACTGGACGTTATAGGGGAATTTTAGACGCATCGTTGCCCAAGGACGCGTCGTCCTTATAACTCCCCCTCCGCTTCCTTAGAAGCGTTGTTGCATGAAGCAGAAAAGAGATATGTCGATTGTGGAATAACCGCCTTGTGTTGTGTGTATGTGAACTGTGATATTGGTTTTGTGTGTATATTTGTGTTGAAGTTAGGTACGTTTGGGTAGTGAAGTTGGTTATGCTAGCGGTGATGTTGGTGGTGAAGTGAAAATCGATGTGGTGTTTGAGTTGTCGGTGGTGATGTTGATCACCACTACACGCTATCTAACATTTCGTTTTGGGAAAGCGGGTTTGCTTCTTCGAGAAATTTCTCAAAATGGATACATTTTGATTCCTTAGTCCATACAAAGGTTATGGGGAAAAAATACTTTCTCAAAATTGTCTTGTTAGACAAGACGATTATGCGACTCCATTAATTTTTTACACGTCTCTTTTTATTGACAAAGCACAAATGGTTTGTAGAATTGTTATGATAGATGGCGACTATTTTTGTTCGATGATGGTTATTACACTTTCATGTGACCAATTTGGTCTTTTCAAAGTAAAACAAATACAATTAAGAAAAATCAAAAAAAAAAATTGTTTGTTTTTTGGGTAAAGGGTTACCCGGTAAATAATATTAAAACCGAAAAATTTAAGTATAAATGGAATATGGTGAGATACCATATTTACCTCAAGCTAAACACCGATAAACATCTAATACTAGTTCTTATGACATGCCATAAGCACTTACAACTCTAGGAACAAAAGATGCACCTAAAACAAATCAATCAACTAAAACAAGCTAACCAACAGACTACCGTGAAAGATGAAGTTTCACCGTGTGTTGATTATCAAATAAGTTAGCCGATTCATCATACGCATTTTCAACAAGTTCTTCATCATCTTCGTCATCCATCTCCAATACAGCATAGGGATTAGATGTAATAATATTACCTTCCTTTGAGGTAGTGCCAGTAGACTTCAAGATAGACGATGAATTAGTAGCTTTACCCATAGAAGTATTACCCTTCTTAGGTTCACTCGTTGTTTTCTTTGGGACATATTTGACATTCATTTAACCAAGGACAACAAACCGATTACCATTAGTAGACTTGGTTTACCTTCTTCTTATTCTTACCCGCCATTTGAAACCGTCTTTATCCAAAGACCACACTTGGATTAACAACATGTGGACTAGAAACAACAGGAGGAATCACCACTTTTGAGGACATTGATCATGAGTGTGACCAAAACCATGCATACATTACACCTTGGAGGTCTCCATTCATACTCAACACGAATAGTAACTTTAGTAAAATCCTCCCGAAAATGAAGGAAAACCAATAGTAACAACGTCCACAAGATCAACTTTTGATTTGATCTCAATAAGACACCTAGCAAAGCTACTTCTTCCCCACGAATCCTCACACATAGAGCTCGTATAAGAATCAAGCATAATAGGTTTTCCAATAAACGTAGCAATCAAACTAATACCATCCTCTTCAAACACTTGAAGAGGAACATCATGCAATTTAACCCATAATGGAACACGAGTCAATTCTTCCTTATGCAAACAAGTATCCATAGACCATTTCTTAAGGATTATTGGAGATTTGCGTATCATCCACGGACCACCTTTCAAAACAGCTTCTAACCCAGCTAATGTATCAAATTTAAAGAAAAAGAAACCTTTGGAATTCATCATAATCCTTTTCAACCCATGTTGGAAACGCCATCCTATTTCCAATAAAATAACCATACAATGTGTGTTCCAACCGTGTACTAACCTTTTCAACCACTTTGCGGGGGATAGATATGTTAACACCTTCAAATACAGGTTCAACAACCAATGGACGAAACAGAGTATCAATAATAGGTTGAGCATCCCTCAAACCTGCATCTCCAACAGTATTGATGTCCACATGTTGGACAATAGGAGACTAAAAAAAAATTGTTTGTTTACTTTGGAAAAAGATGAAAATTGATCGTACGATGGTACTAAAACCGTCAGTCGCACAAAAATTAACCGTTGGTCTAACAAAAATATCACACAAACCACTAGTACTTTTGTAATTAAATATTAACATGCTATATATCTATAATTTTCATTTGTGGAGGAATATGGATTACTTTTTCACTATCTAATACAATAACAACAACAATAATACTCGATCTCTTCTGAGCAATATATGAGAGAGGTAAAATGTAGACATATTATACCCTTTTTTTAAAGTAAACTCAAGAATAGTGAGACTGTTTTCATAAAAACCTACGACAACTTTCACTATCTAATGATTTGATTAAATGTGTCATTGCAAATATTCTTAACAAAGACTTATAATAAGGTAATTAATTTTCTTTTATGTATAGTAATTTGGATACAAAATTTTCTTACACAACAAGCAATTAGATTAATTTTATAAAAAAAATATGATCTAAAACTAAAAGTATATATAAAGCATAGAAGAATAACACATAAAGCAAAAAAAAAATGTTAAATAAGTTAAATGCATAAACTGATGAAGTTTAAAAAGTTGCGTAGATTAAAATGCCAAAAGTTTTGAAAATCTCATATAGAGGTGGCAAAACGGGCGGGTCGGCGAACACGGGCACGGGCTCGGCCAGAACGGACACGGCCAAAACAGGCTCATGTTATACGAATAGCTTTAGAAAAGACTCAAAACGACGAAATAAATTCTCAAACATAACAACGCATTTATATTTAAAAAATTAAAAACAACTGTAAATTCCCGTAACATCTATAAGTTTTTTTTTAAAATAATTGTAATCTTCTCCAATCGAGAGAAAACATGTGTCCTTTAATGCCCATGTAACTTTTAAATAGGCTATACATGCCTATTTCGAAAATAGAGGGAGCTAATTGTGTCCAAATGTTTTACATATTTGTCAAAATTAACTTATTTTTATTTTTATTTATTTTTTATTTTCATTTTTTTAATTTTGGGCACAAAACTCTAATCTCATATTTAGATTTAACCAGAAAACATAGGGTAGATTGCAAATTTGGTCCTAAAGTATCACGAAACGAAAGGATTACATCGAGACGATTTTGTTGCAAAACACACTAATGTTTACATTTTTGCAAAATGACCACCGTGAGCTACTTTTCACTAACTTTCGTTATTTTTCTCGTTAAGTGCCTCGTCATTGAGGGTAGTATTGTCATTTCACCGACGTCTCACTCTCTTTCGCCAATTATACCTCAAGGACAATATTTGCAATTATAACTTAACTTCATTAAATCAACAAGAGTAGGCTTTACAAAAACATTAAGTGCCAAAACAACCCCATTTAACATACTTTAAAACCAAGTAATCTACAAGAAACCCTAGATTATCTATTTCTCCTTGAAAATGGTAGCGAATCGGCAATGAGGTTGTTGCGAGTCAAAAAGCAGGGAGAGGGGAAGGCCAGTTGGGAGTGGGAGGAAGAATGAGGGGAAGGAAGAGCATGCGAATCTTGGTATGTTAATGTATTATACGTCAATTATTTGTCATTTTTAATTTGCTTATATTGGTAGGTTTAGTATGAACAGAGTATAATGGTTCTAATTAGGCCGTTAGAATAGGAAATTTAGTCAATTCAATAAAGTTGTAGTGACAATGGGAAATGTAGGAGTGTTTGACATAACAACTGTAGTAGCTCTATCGTATGAGTGTTTGGCATAACAGCTGTGTTGGTTCTGTTGAGACTGTAGGAGTGTTTGACATAGCTGTAGTAGCTCTTTCATCTTGATGTTCATAGTGTGTTACTTTAATTGACTCTTAATATTTGAATTTAAATGGTGGCAGGTTTAATGGGTTATGAGGATGAAGTTGTGTTCAAAATGCACAATAATGGATTATTTGATTTTGCTCCATTGAGATGGGTAGGTTTGTGTGAACTTGTGAGAAGTTAATACTCTTTTGTCTCACACAAGGAAAGTCAAACATGTGTATTTCAAAGTAGACTGACACTATATCTGTCTACACAAAAGGTGTTATGAGTTATTTTCAAAGTAGTTTGGAAAGAGTATGTGTTACGCTTGAAGTAAATTCGCCTACCAACTAGTATAGTGAAGTAAATATTGTTTCCAACTTGTCTTCCAAAATAGATATGGCACACCCTTCAACTAACAAATTAAAGAGAAACAATATGGATGGTAATGATACACACGTAGGGGTGTTGGATGACAGCAGTGAATCAACTAAAATGACATGCATTAGTTGTTATTTGGAAGATCAAAATATGACTGGTTTAACTTTTGATGCAAGACTACCTAGAAGAGAAAGTATGTGGTATTCATGTTGAGGTATGCTTACAGAGGCAGAGGTGTTGTTGTAGGCGGTGGAGGTGGTGGTGCAATAGCTATAAGTGGTGGTGTTATAGGCTTAGGTGTTAGAAGTGAAAACATAACTAGAGGGTGGTGCAATGGGTAGTGGAGATGGAAGTGGAAAGAACACCACCTAAAGATCATGAAGAAGAATGTATTGAAATAGACGTTTGTAGATCTCCCCAAACTAGTGAGAATAGTGAAGAAGAAGAAAGTGCAAGAGCAAGTCAAGCGAAAAAAAAAGTCAAAAACTTCATTAAAAACAAGAACACCATTGGATGAGTATGCTCTATTAGATATGTCTCATGTTCAGAGTTGTATTAGTATAGTTGTATCATGGTCTTGGGCTTGTCCAACGGATGGTTCACTACTATCACTACTCTATTTTTGCATCAGATATCTTAAGTCCTAATCCATTGTGTTTTATGATTGGATTAATGCCATTTTCACATTTTGGTTTATGTTTTATCATTTGATTTATGTGATTTTCATGTTTACGTTTGTGATACTAATCCATGACACTAAAACAGTAAAAACATATTTGAACACAATCTATAATGGAAATATGGATCAAACGACCCATTTCATTCATTAAGCATAACCATATTTTTACATTTTTAAGACAGGGGAAACCACAACCCCTATCTACATCTACATCAGGCTCGGGGAAACAACAACAAAATAACCCCAAGTCCCCAGCCCCTACTTAGTACCTACATTCATCATAAACAAAAGAAACCCATCGCACCTCCATTAACCAACCCCCTCACGTAAACCTTTGCCTCACAACAAACTCAATTTTCTTAATAATCTTGTCGTGAATTTGCTTGACCATCCTCATCAACGCCTCGCCTCTACGCAAATCAATATTTTGGAGTCTCCTAAGCTTCTTCATATTGTCCTCATTTCTCGAACGTGAAAAGTTTCAAGTTCAACAACCAGCTCCCCCTACGATTGACCCTATCAACAATCTTTTGGGACTTGTTCATCAAATCGTGTGCCTGCTGCATGTCTTGAAGAATCTATGTCTGGTAATGGCCAAGCATAATTTCTGTTAGCACAAAGGAGTTACAGACAAGCGCGAGGTCAATATCACACTGAGACATGTTCATGATTAAGGAAATGAGAAATTTGAGCTTATCTTAAGAGTGTGTGTAGTGATAAACAAGAGGTATGTTTCGGAAGTTAAGCCATTGAAATAAAGTCGTGCATTGGGAACGCAAAATAGACACGTGAATTAAATATGAACAGTGAAATGACAATACTACTCTCAGTGATGAGACACTTAACGAGGAAAATAACGAAAGTTAGTGAAAAATAGCTCTCGGCGCCTGTTTTGCAAAACACGTAAACAAAATTTTTTTTTAACAAAAATCGTCTCGGTGTAGTCTTTGCGTTTTCGCGATACTTAAGTGACCAAATTGGCAATTTAACAAAAAAAAGAGAAAAAATAAAAACCCTTCAGATCCAAAACATTCACCGCCTCACACACACTCGCACATCTTCACTCCCACAATTCAAATCCCCCCAAATTAAACCCCCAAACCCCAAACCCAAACCCTAACCCTAACCATGACCAAAGTCTACGGCACCGGAGTCTACGACTTCCGGCGCCACCGTGTCGCCGAGTATCCCACCTCCGACCAACAACAACCGGACTCCAAACCATCCACCACCCCAACTTCAATCACCTTAGTCGAAATCCAACGCGACAGGCTAACCAAAATCGCCGAAGCGAACTGGTCGAAAACCGCGAGAGAAGGCGGCGAAAACGTTGTGTACAATGAGGAGCTGGTTAAGGAGATATATGATAAGGAGCTGTTGGTGAAGGATGAGGGGAATGCTAGACGGACAGTTGTGTTGCAAAGAGTTATGATATTGGAAGTGAGTCAGTATTTGGAGAATTACTTGTGGCCGAATTTCGACCCCGAGCGGTCGTCGTTCGAGCATGTTATGTCTATGATTCTTATGATTAATGAGAAGGTATAATTATTTGTTGATTATGATGATTTTATAGTTTTTATGATATGTTAATGAACTTTGTGTATATAACTGTGATTATGCCGTGTGGTGTTTTTGGCTAGAATGTTGGACGATATTTGAGCGCTAGAATGTTAGACGATTATTGAGTGCTAGAATGTTGGACGATGATTGTTTCTAGTTCGTCGTTAGAACATGCTATGTCTATGATTTTTATGATTAATGAGAAGGTATGATTATTTGTTGATTATGATGATTTGATAACCAGTGGCTTTGTGGTCTAGTGGTAGAGACTTAAGAAGTTAAGTGAGCCACAGTGAGAGTAGTAAGGGTGGGTGACCTCACGGAAGTCCTCACTTATGGACCATAAGCTCTACCATCCCTCCACCGCAAATGCTCGATTGACTAGTCGGTGAGGGCTTTGGGCTTTGGGAAAATAGCACGGGTTTAAAGCCCACCTCACGATAAGACGATCATGGGACGGTGCTCGGTGCTCATTGCTGGGGCGGGTCCTTGGGGAGGGTCGGTTGGCATCCTTAGGATGCATGGGACGGTGATCCCACCGATCTTCACCTTTGGGATGATGATTTGATAGTTTTATGATATGTGAATGAACTTTGTGTATAAAACTGTGATTACGCTGTGTGGTGTTTTTGGCTAGAATGTTAGGCGATTATTGAGTGTTAGAATGTTAGGAGATTATTGAGCGCTAGAATGTTAGACGATTATTGAGCGCTAGAATGTTGGAGGATGATTGTTTCTAGTTCGTCGTTTGAACATGCTATGTCTATGATTTTTATGATTAATGAGAAGGTATAATTATTTGTTGACTATGATGATTTTATAGTTTTTATGATATTTGAATGAAGTTTGTGTGTAGAATGTGTGACTACGCTGTGCGGTGTTTTTGGCTAGAACGTTTGACGATATTTGAGCGCTAGAATGTTAGGCGATTATTGAGTGTTAGAATGTTAGATGATTATGGAGTGCTAGAATGTTGGACGGTGATTGTTTCTAGTTCGTCGTTTGAACATGCTATGTTTATGATTTTTATGATTAATGAGAAGGTATAATTATTTGTTGACTATGATCATTTTGTAGTTTTTATGATATTTGAATGAAGTTTGTGTGTAGAATGTGTGATTAACTGTTCGGTGTTTTGGTTAGAAACTTAGAATGTTTGATGATTATTGAGCGTTAGAATGTTGGACGATTATTGAGCGTTTGAACGTTAGACGATTATTGAGCGCTAATGTTAGACAATAAGTGTGTGTAGTTCGTTTTTGAACATGTTATGTCTATGATTCTTATTGTTAACGAGAAGGTATCGTTATCCGTAAATATAATGTTTTGTTGTTATTGTTATTGATGATGTAGAATGAATTTAACCAGTCAGGGGTGGCCTAGTGTGTTAAAGGTTTGTGAATAACATCACAAAAATGTGTGAGGTGCAAACAACCTTAAGTGGCTACACCAACCTTCTGAAAAGGGAGGGCTTTACCTGGTTTGAATCTTTGTGGTAGGTTTAAACCCCGTGGATTAGTCGGTTTAAAAGGCCGGAAACCATGGTTACTTAAAAAAATGTAGAATGAATTAGTTTCGGGTTTAAGTGAATGGAAATTTGTATGCAGATTGTGTACTTGTGTGAATTACATTTTATAATGTTATGGATTTGACTGTATTGTAAGTCTGTGAATGTTAAGTGATAATGAATTCAACTACATGGTAGGTTTATATTGTATCGGTGCCATGTTTGCTGAGTCGAACTGTTATCAGAATTGAAATATAGAATACAAAAGCTGGTTAGTAGGATGCATAGGTGTGAATGAGGTATCTAATACAAAAGCTGGTTAGTAGGATGCATAGGTGTGAATGAGGTATCTATAAGCTACTCAATTGTTTATGATTCTTATGATTAACGAGAGGGTATAAATATATCATTATGATGATTTGTTGGTTTTGATGATAAGTTAATGAAATTTTTGTATAAAATGTGTGAACGTGATGTACTGTGCGGTGTTTTGGTTAGAATGTTAGACAATAGTTGTTTTTAGTTTGTCGTTTGAACAAGTTTTGTCTATGATTCTTATGGTTAATGAGAAGGTATTGGTTATTTGCTGGTATGATGAATTGATGATTTGTTATTGATGCTGTTAAATGTGTTTTGAAGATGAGTGAGCTCAAATGTGTGTGCGTGACAGAATTTGTGTGTATTAGGGTTGTATGATGTTTTGGTTAGATGATTATCGAGACCTAATAACACTAGCTGTAGTACGGATTTGATGGTAATTTATATTTTCTATGTTGTATTTAAATGATTAGGATATAAAATGAGATGCGGCTTGCAGAATGTGGGTGTAATGAGAGGTTTGTATAGATAGGAAACTAAGCCTTACTGTAGTTTAGTGATGGTGGGTGGTAGGTTAGGGTCCTTTGTTGTTACTCTTATCAGGAGATGCTCTCTTAGTCATATGCTAATTACTGTACACCATTTGCTTGTTTACGAAGATGTATGATGTTTAATGATCAACGAGAAGGTGTCAGGTTATCTGTTAATACTCACTTTGTTGTTTTTATGTGGTATAATATAGAATGCTTAACTGTTGATGATGTAAAATAACTCTAGTTTCAACGATAAGTGAAGATTTGTATATATGGTGAATGAGGTTTTTCGTTGGCATATTGTGTAATACTGTGGCATATTGTGTAATAATGTAAGCCCAAAGTTCGTTTTTCAAAGGAGTACAAAACTGGAATATGACTTTTATTACATGGTAGGTGTTATTATAATATATCTATTTCATGATTGCTGAATTTAAACAGTTTGTTAGAATAGAATATGAATTTTGGTTAGCAGAATGTAGGTGTTAATGGGGTTTGTTGGATAGGAAACTAAGATTGATTTTATTTCAGTGTGGGTAGGTTGCATGTGCTTTTGCTGTTGTTGTTTATCTTGAAAGTATATACTCTCTAAATCCTGTGCTAGATATCACGATGTTGAGTTGTGATAGATTAATATCTTGCTTGTAAGGTCTAATAACAAAAAAAATAGAGTATGGTTTTCTGTGACCATCCTGTGTCATGCATGTTAAGTATCTGCTAGATGGTAGAGTGCTACTGATCAGTATAGAAGGTTAGGGTTCCAATTAATGTATTAAAGTAAACATTAAGGTTTATTTATCGATTATGATGAACCAAAAGTTGAAGGCAATGACCAGTGACTTATATGTTAACGCTATTACATTGGATTTTGCAGTTTCGAGAGAATGTTGCTGCTTGGATATGCTTTTATGATAGAAAAGATATGTTCAAGGCATTTCTTGAGAGAGTTCTTCGCTTGAAGGAGGTATGTGACACTGTGACTTACTTTCTGGGTAGCTGTTGACATTGGTCAAGGCTCAAGACTAATGGTTGGTGTTAAAAAATCTGATGCAGGGTAGAAGCTTGAGTATAGCAGAGAAGACAAATTACCTACTTTTCATGATTAATGCTTTCCAGGTACAAAGTCTGTATATCATTTTTTATGTTATCAGATAGTATATAAGTAATTGATGTCGAACCAGCTCTAGTGTCTCGATGATACTTAAAGTTATTTAGTGCACGAATTTTGAGTACATCTACTATGTTCACACAGAACTTTGAGTACATATACTTAACATCTCTCTCTGCACCCCGACCAATTGTCTTCCTCAGTTATCATATACTATATTAGGCTATGTAAATACCCTCCTATATTGTTCCTGCATTACTTCGATGGCCACATAACTGAAAACTTTTATGTTGTGGTCATGTGGAACAATTCATTGTTTTTAAAACATATTACTAGGAGTGGATTATAAACATTTGGAATGGATGTAAGCGTATAGCAGGTCAGAATATTATCACTAATAAGCATTAGTCTAACAAAATTCACCACTGTTTTTGCAACCAGGTTCTTGACTTCGTTTTTTGGACTTTTATGATTAATGCTTCTTAAAGTTTTTGAAGACTTATCCAGTTTGGTTAATAGCTATACTTATTTTTTTCCTGGGGAAGACTATTTGTTAATGGAAGATCGAGAAAATAGATGTTCCTCTCAATATTGACAAAATAAACCACAGATGCTTTTTTTTTTTTTCCCTAGTTATCTTTTGTTTATAATTTTAGGGTGTATATTATAACTTAGAAAGAAGTGTATTCCTTGTTGCTTGATAATATAGTTTGCAAATTTTTATTGCCACTGGTATTTTTGCTTTAACGGTTGTATTCACATTTTACAAATTTGAAGTGATATGCTTTGTCATATTAGATAATTGCACTGATACAAATCATTTGACCTTTTTGTGACAGAGCCTGGAGGATGATATAGTAAGCAAGAAAATAATGAAATTGGCAAGTCTTCATTGCTGGCATAGTCTATCCTTTGGTCGTTTTCAGGTAAATACTTTTAACTGTTATCTGTTATTCCTTAAACTTGATTGTCATGTTACTTATCTGATGTTATCTTGATTTGCTTTTTTAGATGGAGCTTTGTCTTAATCCAGATTTAATTAAGAAATGGAAAAGAATTGCAAAAAAAGCCAAGGAGGCAAAGAAACGAGGGGATTCTTTTGATATGTCAGTAATGCTGGAAGTAAAGTTTTTGAGGAATCTCATTGAAGAATTCTTAGAGGTGATGTTTGTTTAAATCATGTAAGTTTTTCATTGTAGGATTATAATCATGTTATCTGACTCTGGACGTTTTTATTTAATTGGACAGGTACTTGATTCAAAAGTATTTTACCAGGGCGATGAGAATGGAGGGTCCAATGTACATGGATTCGACCAAATCAATGAAGCTTCAATCTTATATTGTGAGAGGTTTATGGAGTTTCTGATTGATCTTTTGAGTCAGCTTCCTACAAGGAGGTTTGTTCTTAAGTTCCTTTTTTTTCCCCTCACAAAGTTGAATTATGTATTTGTTGTGTACTTCATTTTATGATGTTTCATATTTTGTCACTTTTCTTGACTATGATTGTCTTGCAGATACTTCAAACCTCTTGTTGCTGATGTTGCCGTGGTTGCAAAGTGTCATTTGAGTGTTCTTTATAGACATGAAAAAGGAAAGCTCTTTGCACAGTTGGTCGACTTGCTGCAGTACTATGAAGGTTTTGAGATCGATGATAACTTAGGAAGACAAATGACAGATGATGAGGTGCTTCAAGCCCACTATGAGCGTTTTCAGGCTTTCCAGCTTCTTTCATTCAAAAAGATACCCAAGGTTTGTTCTCTCCTGATATCTGTGTAGTAGAGATGGAGTTGAAAGGCTGGGTTCTGTGTAGTATAGATGGAGTTGAAAGGTTGGGTTGGGCTGTTGAGTCAGGCTGGCTTGACATGCTAACACCTCTTTCTCCACTTCTCCAATCTACTATGTAAATAGTTAATGTTTTGATTAGATAAACCTTAGTTTTGATTAGATAAACATTATATTACAATATCAGCTCAAATATTTGAATATAACCATTTAAGCAGTGGTATGCATCAAAATTGATTTTGGTCAACTTTCTGTCCATGTGACTTTTCCTATAGTAGCTTACTCTTCGACTCATTTGACACCTTTCTTGGCTACCTAACAAAATCTGTTACTTATCTTGTTCCTCCATGTTTTGTAGTTGAAAGAGCTCGCACTTGCTAACATCGGGGCGATTCACAAGCGTGCTGACCTTTCAAAGAAACTGTCTGTACTTACTCCTGACGAGCTGAGGGACTTGGTCTGCAATAAGGTCAGTAGATATACTATCTATAATATGAACGCATCATATACATATCGAGTTATATGTATCATAATCATTTTGTTCTCATCTTATTGCAGCTTAAATTGGTTTCGAAGAATGACCCATGGACCGAGAGGGTTGACTTTCTTGTTGAAGTTATGGTCTCTTTTTTTGAGAAGCAGCAGTCTCAAAAAGAATCCATAAATGCTTTGCCACTGTATCCAAATGAACAAATAATGTGGGATGAAAGCCTCGTCCCTAGCATCAACTACTCAGGGGAGGGCTGTTTAGCACTTCCAAAACTAAATCTACAGTTTTTGACACTTCATGATTATCTTCTTAGAAACTTTAATCTCTTTCGTCTGGAATCTACATATGAGATTCGTGAAGACATTCAAGAAGCTGTTCCCCATCTTCTTGCTCATACTAATAATGAAGGTCAACCTGCTTTTCGTGGTTGGTCAAGAATGGCTGTACCCATTCAGGAGTTCAAAATTACTGAAGTGAAACAACCAAATATCGGGGAAGTAAAACCGTCATCTGTAACCGCAGAGGTTACTTTCAGCATTTCGAGTTACAGAGCACAAATAAGACAAGAATGGAATGCTTTAAAAGAACACGATGTGTTATTTCTGCTTTGTATACGTCCATCTTTTGAACCATTAAGTGCTGATGAGGCAGAGAATGCGTCAGTCCCGCAAAAACTCGGCCTTCAATTTGTTCGAGGATGTGAAGTTATTGAGATGCGTGATGAAGAAGGCACTCTAATGAATGATTTCACGGGAAGAATTAAACGGGATGAGTGGAAACCTCCAAAAGGTGAATTGAGAACTGTGAGGGTTGCTCTTGATACTGCACAATATCATATGGATGTTAGTGATATTGCTGAAAGAGGTGCTGAAGATGTTTATGGTACATTTAATATCTTAATGAGGAGGAAACCTAAGGAAAACAACTTTAAAGCAATATTGGAGTCTATAAGAGATCTCATGAATGAAACTTGTATTGTCCCTGATTGGCTGCATGACATATTTTTGGGATATGGTAATCCTTCTGCTGCTCAGTGGACCAATATGCCCGATCTTCTTGAGACAGTTGATTTTAAAGATACTTTTCTTGGCGCCAATCACGTGAGAGAATGTTTTCAGACTATCAGGTTTGTTTCCAGTATTACTACTAGCTTCTTCTTTACTACATTTTCATATGTAAACACCCTACTAATGTATTCACAGGTTTATGTGGAAAACATATTATAGTTGGAATTATACATCACTACGTTTTTAAAGATTTTTTGATAAATAATTGTCCAAAAAGTATACGAATAATACATTAATACTTGATAGAAGCAGGGGCGGAGGCACGTTATAGGTATAGGGGGGGCAGTGACCTCTACGTTTTCTCCCATGACATCTGAATTTAGAGTATACTTGTTCACTTTTTGGGCTTTTACTAAGGTTGCCCTCAGCCCATGTTTGAGGTTTCCCTCAACCCACTTTAATTTCCAACATAAAAACCTTCCAACATTATATAGGTTTGTACACAAGCACTGCTCCAATCTTCGATCAGTGTGTGTTTGACTTTTTCTATGAGTTTAAAGTTAATTTTGTGACTTCGAATAATTTTTATATGGATTTTGACTGTCATAATTGCAATTGTAGTGTAATCCGTAAAAGAAACTAAACACCAAATTGCTATCGAGGTTCGTTGATGACTTATTTAAGATGGAATTGTTCTTGCTTAAGATAACATGCAGTTTCAACTCAATTTTGCTAGATTTTAATAGTTTCTTGTTGCCATTTTTTGCTTGGGACATATTTTTTTTGTGCACATTTTTTTCTCGGTTAAAGATTTTGTATGTTTTTATAAGCTCTTGCAAATGTAATTTTTTGCCCTCTATAACCTAACTTTCTGGCTCCGCCATTGCATAGAAGACTAATGTTGGTGCTGAATTTTGATAGTTCAACATTATATAAGAACGTCATTGTTAGTCATTTTACCTGCAAAGGTCTTAAATAACTTGAGTTTGCTGTTTTTGCAACTAATTGTGACTGATAAGCTGATTCTGCTTATTCTGTATTACTGACTCTAACTCACTTTCAGAACGTAATGGCAAGCTTGTTCAAAGAGTTTTAACAAAGTGATTCCCAATTTTCAGGTAGTATTTACACATCCAGATGGCACAGAGAACCTGAATCCAGGACCTCCATTCCGGATCAATATTCCTAGAAATCTGAAAGGGATTTCTCATGCTCTCCCTGGAAATGATAAATCCACCACAGATTCACTTGATGTTACCAAGAAAGATGTTGCTGATATTGAGAGAGAAAAGCTTATCGTTGAGGCCTATATGCCTCCAGATCCTGGTCCATACCCTCAAGATCAGCCAAAACAGAACTCTGTTAGATTTACCCCCACACAGGTATGCATTTTATCTCTTTGGTATTTTATGTATGTGTGTGCATCATTAGTATTTGATCTATATATTCTAGCTTATTTCAATCTATGGTGAATCTGGGTGTGAAAGGTTTGTCTTCTTCGACAAGAAGGTGCCTGCCTAATATATAAAATAGTGAATCATAGTTTATGTAAGGCCTTTGACAGTGTGCCAGGAGAATGGTAAATATATCTTTAAGATATATGATTTGTATTCGATAACACTTATTAAAGGTTTACATAATTTACAAATTTAGATTAAGAATTAAATGCAACTACAGAGCTCAAAAAAGTATATTAAAAGTCACCAAAAGCTGTCAGCTGTGCCAATTAACTTTATTAATTTTAGAGGCACACAATGTTTGTTTCTGTTGCTCCATTAAAGTGGCTTGTGTAGATTTATCAATACACCAAAATGCTTACTTGGCTTTTTATAGAACTTAAAACATTTGAAGTGTTTTAGTATTACGCGAACCCTGATTTTTGTTGATGTTTAATCTTAATGCTCCTTGGAACAAGTTGACATTCAAGGTTACCCATTTGGTTTGAGGGATACATATTTACTCTATTTGTCTTGCTTACATAGCACTTAATAGGAACTAATGAACCACCAAACTGACCTGTTGAACTGATGTTATTTATCCCACACTAGTACAATAGTATGTCTAAAAGAGTGGTATATCCTCTGATTTCAACGGTGTGCCATAATATTACCTTTTTTGCAGGTTGGTGCCATAATCTCAGGAATACAACCAGGATTGACAATGGTAGTGGGTCCACCCGGTACTGGAAAGACCGATACTGCAGTTCAGATATTGAACGTGCTTTATCACAATTGTCCTTCTCAAAGGACATTAATAATTACTCACTCAAATCAGGCTTTGAATGACTTATTTGAAAAAATTATGGAGGTATGGATCTTCTACATATTCAAAAAGATATATTCCATTTATGAATTAGTGTATATCTGAATGATCTAAATTCATTTATTTTGACAGAGGGATGTACCAGCCCGTTATCTTCTTCGACTTGGTCAAGGTGAGCAAGAATTAGCGACGGATCTTGACTTTAGTCGCCAAGGTCGTGTCAATGCAATGCTTGTGAGGCGTTTGGAATTGCTTAGTGAAGTGGAAAGGCTTGCAAGGTCTTTGCAACTGCCTGAAGATGTTGGCTATACTTGTGAAACAGCTGGCTACTTTTGGCTGCTTCATGTTTACTCACGCTGGGAACAGTTTCTAGCTGATTGTGATAAAAATCAAGAAAACCCCACGTTTGTTAAAGACCGGTTTCCATTTACCGAGTTCTTTTCGAACACCCCACAACCAGTTTTTAATGGGAAATCATTTGAAGAAGATATGCATGCTGCTAAAGGCTGTTTTCAGCATCTTAAAACTGTTTTCCAAGAGCTTGAAGAATGTAGAGCATTTGAATTGCTGAAGTCAACGGTTGACCGAGCAAATCACCTTATGACAAAGCAGGCCAAGATTGTGGCAATGACTTGCACTCATGCGGCCTTGAAAAGAAAGGACTTTCTACAACTGGGATTTAAGTATGATAACCTTCTAATGGAAGAAAGTGCACAGATATTAGAAATCGAAACTTTCATTCCAATGTTACTCCAAAGACAAGAAGACGGGTATGCTAGGCTTAAACGGTGCATTTTGATTGGTGATCATCACCAGCTGCCACCCGTTGTAAAAAATATGGCTTTTCAGAAGTATAGTCACATGGACCAAAGTTTATTTACAAGATTTGTTAGGTTAGGAATCCCGTATATTGAACTCAACGCTCAGGGTCGAGCTCGACCAAGTTTGGCCCAGCTTTATAATTGGAGATACAGGGATTTAGGTGATCTTCCTTATGTTAAGGAGAATTCATTTTTTCATAGAGCAAATGCTGGGTTTTCTTATGATTATCAGTTGGTTGATGTTCCTGATCACAATGGGAAAGGTGAAACCGCACCTTCTCCATGGTTTTATCAAAATGAAGGAGAGGCTGAATATCTTGTTAGTGTTTATATCTATATGCGGTTACTGGGGTATCCTGCAAATAAAATATCCATCCTGACAACTTATAATGGTCAGAAACTTTTGATACGTGATGTTCTTGACCGAAGATGTAAACCCTATCACTATATTGGCCTTCCAAACAAGGTTAGTAGTTATGAAACTTATGCGTTTTACATCAGGAATCTTGTTATATTCTGTTTTAAAAGAGTTATGCCAACATCGAACTTTTAATAGGGCCAAATTTAATTGTTTTATATGTTTAGAGATCGCTGACTCAGCCCGTGTACTTATGAATGGGTTGATTTGGGTTACCTTTAACATTTACGGCTCTCGAACATTAAAATAAAATATAGCTAAAAGGGGCGAGACAAACTGGTTGAAAGTGTAATTTTAATGCATATCCTAGTCCCTCTTTGTAAGACAATTTGGACAAAACGTGTTTCGGTTTACCTAATCCGCCTTCTACTCCCTTGTTTTCTACCTCTAATCTGTTTGAATAATGGTTGCTGGTTTGCATGTGCATGTCAAACATCATATCTTGTTGGAGTACCCAACTTATTATCTAAAAGTATATTGTGTGATCTAGATAAACTGTGAATTGCTTTGATAGTTCTGATATATGGTTCATTTGTCTTAACGTGATTGTTCAATTTATCATTTTCAGGTTGCAACAGTAGACAAGTTTCAGGGTCAACAGAATGATTTTATCTTACTGTCTCTTGTGAGGACTCGATTTGTGGGACACCTGCGGGATGTTAGAAGATTGATAGTTGCCATGTCACGTGCCCGATTAGGACTTTATGTATTTTGTCGCCGATCATTGTTTGAGCAATGTTATGAACTGCAACCCACTTTTCGGCTTCTACTTCAGAGGCCTGACCATCTCGGCCTCAATTTGCATGAAATTGCACCAACTACTGATCGTCTTGTTGGAGAAACCGGACCTGTTCACCTTGTGAAAAATACTAAGGAAATGACTGGGATCGTTAACTTTAGAATGCAACAACTTCATGAGGTATCGTTTTTCTTATGTAAATCTTTAAATATAATACACTTTTGTCTTTATCGTAATGCCTTGTTCATGCCTGATGGGTTTGGGTCAGGTTGCGTTAACAGCTAACACTTAATCCTTCATTTTTTTGGACTTTGTAAATATTTGTTGCGTTAAATATAAAAAACTAAAACTATATCAATGGAATACATTCTTATCTTTTTAAGCAATACTTTTGATACGATCTTGGTGATTTTGACTAGGTTAAACTAGGCGACCCGTTTAACTTCTGTTTTATATAGTATTCATTTTATATCTAATGTGTTTGGCATGCTATCATTAGAACACAACCCAAATTGATTCCTTCACATACAAAGTAGTTGGTAATGCAATCTAGAGACCAGTTTTAATGATGGGAGGTGATTTGTACACATCCATTTTTTATTTGCAGTTTTGCGCACACCTCAGGCTGTAAACAGCTGTACATATGTTACATGCTATTCTGCCTGTACCTTGTGTGCAAATCAAAAGTAGGTGTGTGCAAATCACCTCCCGTGATTGTATGTCTGGTACTCTGGTAGCAATAATATAAGGGCATATATGCTTGTTGGGTAATTTAATTTATAGATTATAGTAAAAGCATTTTATAAGCCCAAAGGGCTACTAGTCTAGCGGGTATCCATGTCGTTTGGGTTCAAGTCCCAGCTGGGACAAGTGTGTGGTGTATTTGTATATATAGTGTGAGATTATAGTGTCTTGGTTGCTAAATAATCGGATCTTGTCCTCTTCGTCCTTTTTACTTTTTCTTCATATAATTGAACAAAGTGCTGAATAAATTAACATTTTTTTCTATTTTAATTAGGCGATAATAAGGAGCCACCAAGATTATTCTGGACATTCCGCTTCAGAAGGAAGAATTGAGCAAAATGGTTCACCGGATTTATCATCCGGGCATGATATGGGAACTGATTTCCAGAATCTGCCAACTGGTGACCAACCAATAGGAGCTGAAACACCAAATATGGACACTAACACCAATGATGATATGCAAGTTGATGCTAGTGCTGAAACCAGTGGAGCTGACAAAGCTGCATCGCTTAATGAAGATGATTCAACTGTAGAAAACAGCAACATGGAACATTAGTCTGCTGATAGAGCAGTACCCAATTATCTCACGACTCTTGACACCGTGAAACTTCTGATCTTTCTTCACTGTATCTAATTGAAATATAATTCAGTGGACTGAAAAGCTGCAATTATCCAACCCCCTGGAACAGTTTTGTTAAAGCAATGCATCTGGCTGATCGGTGTGATAGATAATGGTTCACAATATATTTAAACTTGACCACTATTGCATGCATTTTTATCTTTTGTGCGATATAATCTGCATCAGGATTGTCAAAATGCACACAGATGGTTCTTTGGCTTTAACATCTTTGGTCTGTATGGAAACTGTACGATGCTATTTAGGGGTACCTCAGTTTTGTAGAATTGTTTCTTGTACAGTGATTATGCCAAAAATATGTAGTCCTTGGCTTCTTAAGATGACAATTGTTGTTGGATAGTAGTGTTTTATGTGTTATGATGTTAGTGGTTCTGAATAGTTGCATGTTGGGACATTTAAATTTTCTTTCAATTGATATACTCGTATCATGATTTTTATTTATAGTGTTTCCGAGTCTGATTGCTTGTTATCGCTAGATCAACCTTGTGAGGGCTAGATTGTTGTTTTCATATCTGTTGAGATCCAAAAGTTTTACCAAAGAATCAGACCATTGGATCTAGACTGGTTCAGCTCTTCTCTGGATCGGTTCTTATATCCAATATGAATGTCCCACATGCTAAATTCAAGCAAGGAACAGCATGAGACAAAAGAAACCAAGCTAAAACCAATCCGATGTATGAAAACATGTTTAAGTACAAAAGGAACCAAAAGGAGAGTTAAACTGCTGTTACATGTCAAATGTAACAAACACAAACGAGAAAAAAGACCGTATTGTAATGCAAACCAAAAAAGAAACGTTGGTTTTTTAAAGCCAAGTGTAGTACAACAACCTTCTTAGTTACTACAAATGTTTTTTTTGGCATCATAACCATTGTCATTTATTACAGATGTCTGACAAAACTCCATAGTCCTCTACTCCTCTTAACTGCATCTGTATGTAACTTCATGTCCAAGACCTGAAACACAATTGAATTACAACCAAGTAACTGTACCATTGAAACTATAACTAATTAAGCATGTATATCATAAAGCAGACTCACACATTAGAAAAAGATGGACTGAACTGAATGCAGCTAACAATACAACCAATTGATACACTGTGCAGAGAGTCTAACACAATTTTGTATGTACACGATAAAGAGACCAGAAGGGGATCAAGGTTAGGGATTTAGGGCTGGCGATGAGTAAAATCAGGAGATGTAATGAGAGATAACCAGCATTTAAAAAGAAAAGTGACATAACAGGTAGAAAAATCAGGGGATGTAATGCAGAAATGAAGATTTTACACACATGTTGCACTTACAAAAGTGATGGTTGTTTACTTGTTTTATACTAGAAACCCACAACTTGAGAGAGCTTGCAGGTGCTTCTTAATTCATAATCTCTCTTTTAACCTTAGCTGCTCATTTTCACTTTGAAAGGGTAATAATCCGTTACTCAGTGAGCGAATATCTTTTGTTGCGTGCATGAAATGGAGAAACTCAGCCACAATGTCATAGATACTATAAGTGTTCACATTGTATAAATCAAGAGAACTGATTAAGCCATCACAACCTATATCGATTCTAAATTTTGAACACCAACCTACAAGTCTATAGTAGGAGCCATTGAAGTAAATTGCTGTTTTGGGCTTAAGGCATTACAAATGACAAAACAGCTCATAAATCTTACTACTGTGCGGGTACTAACTTAAGAAAAAGTTGACACTTTAAATGTCACTAGGTAAGCATGCTCCTTTATCCATAGAAGATACAGGACACCAATAGCACCATTATGAGTTTTCAATCAATCATTATAGTTACAACTCATAAATTGTATCCATATCTTTGTACACAATGAGCATCATGACAGATCAGTGTTAAAGGCTCTCCACCAGCTCTTTTATTAAAAATGAATTTGCGCATATATATCAAGAGAACAAATAGAGCAATGAGAACAATTACCGATTCTAAAATACACTATAACCAAGTAAATATAGCATCAACACTATAACTAAGCACATAAATCATACCGGAAACGGAAACAGAAAGCCGAATCACACATTAGCCAAAGATGGAATAAACTGAAAGCAGTTAGAAAGAATGCCAGTTGTTCCCAAATCTTCACAGAGTGTGCACAGAGTCTTTGACACGATTTTGTATTGTACAACCTTTTCACGATACTTCATCACCATTAAAGAATCCTCTTCTCTTTGTCCCAAAACAATACAACAAACAACTGATCTAATATGCCTGAAATTGGGAAATGGGATCATAATGTCATCAACATTAACAATGTACTTCACTGACCATTTAGAATACTCATTCCACATCTCGTAAATAGTCAAGTGTCGTGAGTCAATAACATCCTTACAAAGAAGAAGCAAACAACCACGAGACTCAAAGAGCATGCGGTTAAAAGGCATCTTGTCATCCACTGTTAAAGGGGTTTGTATGGTATTTATAAATGGGCGGTCTACAATATAAAGCATCGAATGCAAAGGCTGATCAACCTTATAATCTAGCCAATGAATGGCATTCTTCCAATATATTCCATATTCAAAATCTACAAAACATTGGTTGGGAAACTGATCAGAGCAAACACTCCAATTGTCTGTTTCCGAAGAATAAGTCTGTACTTCATTAAAATATCTAAAATCTGGATCACATATCCATCTAGCACGCACGACTTTGTAGTGAGGTGATATTGCAGGATCAAAAGCCAAGTTGATCCGATCATAAACATTACGAGCATCGAGATACAAATTCAAAATCTGGGGTTCAGGAAGATTTTTAAACATATTATTAATGGATGGATTGTATACATATAAATTCTTAGATTTCTTAGACCTGTCACGACATAAAATCAAACCATTGCACGACTGCAAAATATCAACCTCAGAGCCAAAAGTGAAAGTGAAGGTGGTATGTCGGAATGCGGATATCCAATGGCACAAAATCATATTTATGTAGGAATGGAAATTCGGGTCGCCATATATGAATGCGCAGAAAAAGACCAGACAGGGTATCGAGGTAATCTGAGTAAGATTTCGATTAAAAGGTCGTCACTGGACAAGACTGCATGTACGGATGAAGCAAGTTTGTTGTTTCTGGTATATGTAATGAGCTTTTTTGATGCTCTGGCATCATCATCAGCGGAAACTATCTCAGATAGCAAAGTAAATTCTGTTGAAACTCCGACAATTGTTTCCATGAAGAAGGTAAAACCCTAGTTGGCCTGTTCGGTAACTTTATAATTCTTTTGTAAACTAAAGTTATTTGAATTTGATTTTCAGTGTGTTGAATTAAAATTAAATGATATATTTTGTTTTTTACTTTTTAAATATCGAATCGGTTTTATTCTTATAAAACATGAATTTGTTTAAATATCGAATGGAGCATTTGAGTAAAAAAAAAAAAAAAAAAAAAAAGAAGGAAGATAGTCTAGGAGCATAGAAATAAAATATCTTATATAAAATATTCAAGAAAATTATGTGGCAATCTAACCTGAAAAATTAGTGATATGTTGTTGATTTGTCGTACTTCCGGTTAGTGGCAGAGCCAGGAAATCTAATCAGCCAGGTAACGAGCTATAAAACAGATTAATTCGATAATGGTTTGATATGTTTTTAATAAAATTTAAAATGGGTCGGGTCGGTTATAATCAAACACTAAAACAATATAGTGCCACTAATAAAAACTTAAAATGTTTACGTATTCATGTTAAAATTCCCAATCCACCCCACTACCAACAAGGTAGCTCCGCCGTGGTTGAAAATTTACGTCAATTTAAAAATTATCACCATTATTTTACTTTACAATGATAAGATTGCGGAAAGAAATATTTCATAGTATGCTTCACATTCTCTATTAATCATTAAAATATTTTTTAATGAAAAAATTTAAGCTCATGTTCAACTATGCGACAATTTAATTTCACAAACTAGTTATATATTACTATTGTTGGAAGATTTCTAAAATGTTTGAGCATCGTTACTACTATTATCTTTGAACATTATTTGTATAAAAAAATTTGCGTAATTTCGGAAACGTACTATCAATATTAATAGAAAATTCGAGAAAAAACACAGTACAAAATGAAAAAAAATAAAAATAAATAAAACATAAAAAATAATTAAGCAGGAATAATTAAGAGCCATTAAGTCACCACTTCCAGTCTTCCGTATCTAATTGGGTAAGATGTTTTAACCTCTAACCAGTTTGAACGAGAAGAAAAAGACAAATACTCTTATTAAACAAAATGTTTGACCATATCTGAATGAGTCTCAAAAGAAACAAACACCACCTAACTCATTGACTACATATTAAACTTTGTCTTATACAGTAGTTATTAGTAATATCTTGGGCTTGTTTTTAGATTTTATAATGGGCCTTTGAATAATCCCATTAACGTAACGAGTTATTTAGGTGTTTACTTAATTTCAAAATATTCTAACAAAAAGTGTTAACATTGAACAGATGGCCAAGGTGGAGATCATTAATAAGTCTACAATTTATAAAAAGTGTATTAAAAAGTGAAGCCTTTATACATGATCGTTGGTGATCAAGGCCATATAATCCCAAACTAAGATCGTTCTTTATGATGGAGGATGGTCATGGAAGTACATAGGAAGCTAGCTTCTCAAAAACTTTCTGCGAGTCATGTAATTAATTAGTGCCAATTCAGCCCAGTGTTACTAAAATTTGAAGTTTTTTGTGCATCGGGCCTGTACGATGCTGGTATGAGATTATATTTTATGTCGATCAGGCATGATTTTGATATAGTTGAGGTGATTATATCAAGATGTAGTATATCATAATTCCATGGGAGTCATGGGACCATTTCACAGGCATGATACTTTATCTCAGACATATATTGTGAAAGGCTGAAAGCGATTTTCACATAATAATTCTAAGTGTATGCAAGGAGTTTAATGAGTGACCAATTCTGGGATCCAGAATCAACAATACTTTAGGTATAAAAGGAAGCTAAAGGAGATGGAGTTGAATCACTATCACAAGCCAAATATAATGAACCAAAAAGAGATTGAATAACGATATACTAGAATACTAATCAAATGTAGACGAACCAAAATGAGAAATCATCAATATTCAAGTTAAAAATGGAGCTCTTTTAGTTACAACTTTTGACAAAAAAAATATATTCTGCATCATAGATTCAAAACCATCGTCACTTGCTGTATTAAAAATATCTAACAACTTAAATTCCATTCTCTTTCCCTCTACTGCATGTACCTTCAAGTTCAAGACATGCAAGGACATGTTAATATTAAGCTTAGTACACAGTAATCAGTTCACAACTTTTCTGGGGCATTTGTGATTAACTTGCTCAGAACATCATTATAACAAAACAGCGAGAGCTAATAGTAGCTAGGTCATTCTACATTCATGGTTTTTCTTTTAACCTTTGTTGTTTCATCGCTTGTGAACTGCACATAATCGCTTATTTACTAACATTACTTAAAGGCTTAATGCAATCATATGAACAATCATTCATTAGTTGATATCCCACCCAATTTCTTGAATGGTTCTTGGTATTCATCAAAGAAAAAACTCATTTAACATTTGCATAAATATAATATATAAGTTGCAGATATATGTTTGCTATATAACTCAATCATAGACACCCGCATTATCTGCCACATAAAACTATTGGGGGATACTATGCCACCTGCGATACTCACTGCCAAAACAAGTCCCCCAATACCAAAATCTTGTGCACATTTTCATACTTATAAAACGGGCATTAACGGTTTTTCATTGTTTCTATTCTCCAAGTGTTAATCAACTTGTATGAAATTCGCTCAAGCATCAAGGCATAACTTCTATCTTTAACCAAAAAAAACTTCTTTCTTTATTAAATATCTCTAACTTTCTGTTCTCAAGGATATCTATAGGGGAAAAAGAAAAGAAATGAAGGGATGCAAAAGAAAGTTGTGCTCTTTAGATTTTTGGGAGACACAAAAGGGACCGAAGAGGACTGATGATTTGGGTGCTTTTCATCCAACATGTATCCTTCAAAAATTGGGATGACTGGGAAGGACATAAAACAAAAAGACACAAATACCCCTGGTTAATTCTATTATAACCATCCAGACACACACTTTTTTTGTAACTTTCCGGTGTGTGGCATAGTAATGGTACATTCGTATTTTATTAGAGCAATAAAGATTGTGGTGAAAGCTACAATGATATACGTAGTATATGATTGTGAAGGACTGAAAGGGAAACATAGACACTTTCATATTTATAGTTACAGGGTGAATTTGATTAGACAAAGTCAGGTTTTTATCTACTTGTGGACTGAAATTGACAATCAAAAACATAAAAAATCACAGAAATTAGGATTCTAAGCAAACAATAACAATAACTGGTGTGAAAAAATAGAGAAATGGACAATTTATGAATGCAAATTAACAAAATTGAGCAAACTCTTTCTTAAAAATTAGGAGAAAACAACAACACTTAACTATATTTATCAACAACCTACTACAACCCAATCTTTTAATAAAATATTATTTTTTTTCCTCCACCTACACAACTAATATATACAACCAATCTACATTTTTTACCATTTATCAACAACCCAACCCAACCTACCAATAAAAATGTGACATGTGGCCAAGTTGGGCATCATATTTGCAAATCACTCAACAACCTAGATTGCCAACTTCACCTTCATTCTTTGCACATTTCTAATATAATATATATGTATTTTTTGTTTTTTCTTACCCAACCGGTTGCCAACCCAATGGATAAAGATAGTCTTAAGGATTCACGCAGTTTATAAACATACTGCTGATAATTTGTAAGGTTTCAGCGGCTTCAGTTGAACCATCTGACCCAAGTGTAGTGTGCTGATCTATCTGGCAGTTCACTACGCACCGAATGATTCTTTGTTATTTCCTCTCTCTCTCTCTCTCCTCTCGGTCTGCCTGAAAAGAGTTCCCGGGACAGTCAGAACAAGATGATGATTTTCGGTCCACCCTAACTATAATTATGCAGCTGTAGTATCATAACTATAACTAAGCATGTAAATCAGTCATACCTGAGACTAATAGCAGATTCACACATTAGCATAAGATGCAATGAACTGAAAGCATCCAACGGGATTGATGAGTGATCCAAGCTCACAAAGAGTGCAGAGAGCCTTCGACACGATTTTGTATCGTACAATCTTTCCAGAAAAATTTATCACCATAGAAGGATCCTCTTCTCTTTCTCCCAAAACAATACAAAATACACTTAAACCCATACTCCATGAATCGGGAAATGGCATCATAATGTCATCAAGATTAACTATGTACTTCACCGACCATTCACAATACCCATTCCTCATCTCATAAATATGCAAGTGTCTCGAATTAGTATCCTCCCTACAAATAAGAAGCAAACTACTACGAGACTCGAACAACTTGCAATCCCGAGGCACCCTCTTATCAACGGTTAAAGGAGGTAGCATAGTTGTTAAAATTGGACAATCTGCAATATCTAACTTGTGATGAAAAAAGACCCCTTTCCTATTACTTAGCCAATGAATGGCGTTATTCCAATATATTCCAGATTTAAAATCTACAATACTTTGTTTCTTGACGTTATCAAAGAATGCATACCAAATATTCCCGCCGTTCCAGTTACCTGTTTCTGAAGAGTAAGTCTTTATTTTATAGCAGTCGCACATACCGAGTGTAAATTGAATGACTTTGTAGTGAGGTGATTTTGTAGGGTCAAAAGCTATGTTGTAATAAGTATATGACGCCAGATGCATATCATCACGTTCTGGAAGCCTCTTAAACATATTATTTACGGATGGATTGCATACATATAATATCTGGTTAAACCAGGTAGCACATAAAAACAAACCATTGCGTGATTGTATAATCTCAACATTAGCAGGTTTCTTGGAGCCAAAGATGAAGGTCATTGTGTCTAGCGCAGATGTGTTGAACTGAATCCGGTTATCCAAAGGCACAAACCTGATGATTGATGGATCTTCCCATGATGGATCTCGCCACAAGAGAAAGAGACCGGAAGGGGGATCGAGGTTGGTGATTTGTCTCCGATGCATGACGACATGTGGGGATGTGATAAGAGATAACCAGTGTTTGGATACGGATTTTAACAATGAAAGTGAGATAGCAGGTAACATGGGTAAAATTTCTTTCAAAAGGTCGTCGTTGGAAACAACTGACTCTACCGATGAAGGGATTGTGTTTGTGTTGAGCTTTTTGGATGCTCTGCTTCCGGTAACCACCTCGGAGACTTCTGACAAACTTCCAGCATTCGAATCCATGAAGATGGTAAAAACCCTAGTATGCCTGTTGGGTAACTTGTGTTACTTTCTACATAATAAAGCCATAAACACAACTTTAAAGCATATGAATTGCAATCAACAAATTACATAACAATCAACAACACTGTCCACATTATATTTACAATTCGCTTAAGCATTTTTCGACTCGAACTAATATATATATACACAATATGTAACATTATAAGTAACATAAAACTATATCAATTAATAAAATAAGAAAATTAAAAAAAAATGGTGATAAATTGAATGCATAGAAAATGTATACGGACCTGTAGGTGAAGAAGATGGGAGTGATTAATTGAATACATAGAAAACGCTACGTTTCTTTTTATGGGACAACAAGACCTTGTAGAGGATTCAAATCCTCTCAAGTTATCCTACCAACTATTTATAGAGGGTAGGATAAGTATCTTCTCATGTTTATTTGAACATAAGAGGTAATGTTATGCTTTATCTTATTGTACATTGTCATTATTGTAAAATATCTATTTTATTTTAATGACAATGTACGATCCCAATAAACACAACATTACCTCTCATGTTCAAATGAACATGAGAGGATCCTTATCCATTTATAGAAGAGAAAAGTACAAAAGGGGACAAAATCTTTTTTAAAGTCTCCATCATAGTCATTTTTTAAGACAATTCCTGAAAGAAAAATGATTGTTGGACCTACTAATCATGCTTACAAATAAACCTAATGATTTGATTGGTTGATTTAAAAAATTGATTGGTAGGAATTTAGAGAGAGAAAGTACTTAATGCAATTGTACAAGTGATTTATGCATTAGGTAAATATTTAGGCTTGTGTTGTATACTCTTCCTAAAATGGTCATACTCGACTACTCAACTACGCAACTCCACCCAAAATTTGGCACGTGTCCGATTACGCAACTACTTAACTCCGCAACTCCACTTAATACTCGACTAATGTCCAACTCCGCAACTACTCAACTCTGCAACTCCACTCAATACTCGACAAGTGTCCAACTTCACTCAAAATTTGACACGTGTCCAACACATGTCGAGCAATGAGTGGAGTTGCGGAGTTGAGTAGTTGAGTATGACCATTTTGGGAATTGGCTTAAAAAATGACCATGATGGGGACCTCAAAAAGGATTTTGTCCCCTTTTAGTACTTTTCTCTTTATAGAATACAAATGTTTTTAGGGTTTTGCTAACAACAGCCCTAAGAGGTTGTCGTTAAGCAAATAATTTTCATTACAATATCTCTTTTGAATGATTCTGATTGGTTGATAATCCCAAAAAAAAAATGGAGAAAATTCTGAAAATATTACAAATACAATTAATGATTGATTGTGATTGGACGAATTTTATTATTACAAGAAATTGTAGTAAAACAAAGCATCTTAACAACAACCTTAGGGCTGTTGTTAGCAAAACCCATATTGTCAAATCATTTTTAGCTACACAATAAGATTAAATTTTTTTAAAGGATGCATATGAAATGTGTAATTGTTAATCTGTCTAAGATATGCAACAGTAAAAGAGAAGATTAAATTTTTGTAGTTGGTAACTATAGATGAAAACATCGAGAAGCGTATTGTAATTGTTTCTGATTTTAGAACGACTCGAAAAGTATATCAAGATTATTTGGAATTGTTTTTTTACTACTTTGCTTTTAGACTAAAATACACCGTTGGTCCCTAAACTTGGTCATATACTTTACGATAGGACAAAACTGGGCGTTATCATCGCCGGGGGTCCAAACATTGGCCTTTAAATGCCAAACTCGTCCCTTGACCAGAATTGGCATAGTCAACTTTAATTTTCTAGATTTCCTTCAAGGATATAATATACCATTCACATTTTTGACCCAACATAGTTAAAATGTAACCCAACCTTCAACCATATTTGTATCGTCAAGGACTAACATTGAACCCTAAAATACAATCAACACACATTCTACCCAAAGCAAAAAAAAAAATAATAAATAAAAAAAATAAATAATAATGGCACAAAACGATAAGGGGAAGGCTTTGTTGAGTTCGTTGAGGAAAGCAGACTGCCCAAATGAAAAGGGTTTGGGTGTTAAGAAGGAGAAGGATGAGGCTGACATCGTGTTATCAAAGGTTAACGATTTGGGAGAAAGGATTACAAATCTTGAAATTTTGTTTAAATATCTTAAGGAAAGGAAGGAAAAGAAGGAAAAGGATGATAGGGAGAGTTGTGGGTCTAGCTAAGTGTATGTTTAGATGATAGTAAGCATTTGTAGTTTTTGAGAACATGAAATCGATAAATAAAAAATTGGGTTCTTATTTAAGTAATTGTGTTTGGTTGTGCATTGTATCTGCTTGAATTTGTTTTGCATTTCTTAATAGGTTTGACTTACCCAAGTCATACCATAATAATAAGTTACAATTTGTTGCCTTTCATAAGTTGTTTGACTTGGGTAAGTCAAAATTCAAGATGTTACAATACACCATTGTCAATACATTATTGTTTACTGCTAAAGCGTTTGCATTTTCAACACATATTTTTAAACCACGCATTTGATTTTCTTCGTCACGGGGTGTTTGGTTTCTTTGTAACAATTTTCTTTGATAAAAGGGTCATTTGGTTTAAGCGATACAAGGGGATGTTTGGTGATACATTATGATTTAGTGCTAAAGTATTTGCATTTTCAACACATATTTTTAAACCATTGCCTTTGCTTTTCTTGATACAACGGGGTGTTTGGTTTCTTGATTCAAGTTTCTTGATAAAAGGTACATTTGGTTTCTTTGATACAAGGGGATGTTTGGTTTTGCTGTTACTAATTAGACTAAAATACACCCAAAATCACAATAAAAGAACAAATTAAATACATAAAACTTAGATGATATTTTATCATTAATATAATCTGTTAAAGATCTGTTGAACCTCAGACCTTGATAGATCTTTGAGCACTCGTAGATCGTTAGTAATGCTTATGTAATCACAAACACACTAATAGAAAGTCTCTAATACTTGTATTCTAAAGCGGAAAACAAACACAAGTAAGAACAATAATAACTAAGAATACTTTGATCCTCTATGGATCTTTTAATAATGCTAAAACTTGTTTTTCAACTCGTACATAATTCATACTAATGTGTTCCTTTTATAAACAAGGAACCCTAAACCGTTCCCAAGAAATGTATAAACATAAAACTAAATAAGATATACATTATCACTTCTAATAAAGCTCATGCATATCTAACTAACTATAAAATACGCGAATATCTATTTAGTGAAACAAACTACTGCAGTATTTCTACTTCATGAGAATCTCTTCTTAGTGAGAATCTTTGCACTTATTGATTCTTGATGAATTTTACTTAGTAGAATTCCTAAAAATCCTCCCCAATCTTGAATTTGACATGGTTAAGTTCAAGATTCTTGATAGATCTTTAACACTTGGAAGAAGAGGATTGTATCTGAACATCGTGACAAAAGAACCAAAACAATCACATCTCTATGATGACAAAACTTTGAAACTCGGATCTTTGTAGCAACAAATGACAAAATGTACATCAAAACATATTAGTTTCGGACTATTCTCATCACATCCGGTGTGTTAACTCTGTGAGAGGTGAATCATTGAAAATAATGGATTTGATGTCTCTTTACCAATAGCCATAACTCTTGGAGTAGCCATATGTTTAAGTTCAAAACTATGGTACATCGATAACCATCGATTTATAGCAAATCGGCTGACTATAAATGGATTTGAGATGTCTTTACCGTAGCCGTTTGCTCAGGACTAGTCAATTCTTAGGGGAAAGAATCACCTTTGGTGAATTGAGAACCCAATATGGTATTCCACTGCCTTTACCACAAGCCATATACTTGTGGGCTAGCCAATTCTTGGATACCAAAAAGGTATAAGTCATGGTGAATTGATGACCATACAACCCTCAGCAATTAAGCATGGGTGAGTTGCATACCCTATGATTTTGAGCAAACTATTACAGCTAACAACAGATTTGATGTGTCTTTACCAAAGCTGTACCCTTTGGACTAGCCAACCCTTTGATGTACACAAGGCACAGCTGGTGAGTTGATAACCAACTACAGGGTAATGTACAACAAACCTGCAAGAAAAAGTTAGACAAACAAAGAATATACATACTTTCTTTATTTATTTATTTTTTATTTTTTTAACTAAGAAATATACAACTCAAATCCTCCCCTGAGGCGTATGCCTCCCCTGAGGCGTATGCCTCCCCAGAGGCCTATGCCTCCCCTTAAACTTTGCAGTTAAGGGTTAACCATCCCAATATGGACAACTAGGTGTTGAAACCTAGGTCCATCAAAAGCTTTAGTCAATAAATATGCTACATTATTATCTGTGTGAATCTTAAGCACCTTTATCAAATGTTTTTCATATGCATCTCTTATAAAATGGTGCATGATCTCAATATGCTTAGTTCTATTATGAAAAACTGGATTTTTAACTATGCATATGGTACTTTGATTATCAATATAGATTGTGGTGTTCATGAAATTAAACCCATAATCCAGCAATTGATTTTGGATCCAGAGTACTGACCACAACAATTAGCGGCGATAACATACTACGCTTGATGAGGAGGTAGCAACAATAGTTTGTTTCTTGCATTGCCAAGAAATCAATCTTCTACCAAGGAATTGGCAACCTCCCGTTGTGGATCTCCTATCCAGATTCGCACCAGCATAATCACTATCACTATATGCTTCTAATACAAAAGAAGACTCTTTTGGGTACCAAAGACCTAACTTGGGTTGGCCTTTTAGATACTTGAAGATCTTTTTGACTACATTCAAGTTGGAAGTAAGTGGAGTGACCTGATGTCTAGAACAAGCACTCACAGCAAATGTAATGTCAGGCCTAGAAGCTGTTAAATACATTAATGAACCAATCATAGATCTGTATAAATGAACATTCACAGTGGATCGGTTCAAAATTGTTCTTTGGTTTTGGAGCTTCATAAGGTGTAGTGGCGGTTCTAACATTTTCCATATCAAACTTCTTCAAAATGTCTCTCACATATTTATCTGGTGATAAAAGTATCATCGTTTCTCTTGAACTTGTAAACCCAAAAGTAAGCTCCCCATAACACTCATCCGAAACTCTCCTTTCATTAACTCCTCAAACTCTCTCGCACCAAGCTTCTTTAGTGTATCCAAAGATAATGTCATCCGCATAGACTTGCACAAGGATGATGTCTCTGTTATTCTTCTTTAGGAAGAGTGTCTTGTCAATGACACCTCTTACGTAACCATCTTCATGAAAATGTAGATAGCCTAGCATACCATGCTCTTGGTGCTGATGGAGTCCATAGAGAGCTTTGACAACCTTGTAAACATGCTGTGGATGATCTGGGTCTTCAAAGCCTTTGGGTTGAGTAACATAAACTTCTTCTTCTATCTCCCCATATAGAAAAGCACCTTTCACATCCATTTGATAAACCATGAACCCCATATAAGATGCATAGGCCAAGAAGATTCGAATGGCCTTAACTCTAGCTACAGGTGCAAATACTTCATCATAATCAATTCCTTCCTCTTTCCTGAACCCTTGAGCCACTAATCGTGCTTTGTTTTTAACCACAATACTCCTTGCATCTCTTTTATTCTTCAAGATCCATTTTGTCCCAATTGCAATCTTCCCATTTGGTAGTGGTACCAATATCCATACCTGCTAATTTTTGAATTGTTGCATCTCATCTTGCATTGCTTCAAGCTAACTTGAATCTTCAAGAGCTTGAGTAACACTGGTTGGTTCCACTTGAGAAAGGAAATAAGCAAACAGACAATGCTTAAAGTATGTGTGATTATCCCTTTGCTGGTTTGAGACATAGGAAAGAAAAGCAACTTGACCATACTTAGAGCTTGACACAGCACTTCTAGTTCGAACAGGTGCTTGAGGATCACCAATAATATTTGCTTGAGGATGAGCACTGTTGATCCTTTTTGTAGCAGAGGGGTTGACATTAATTGTGGTGTCAAGATTGTTGACAGTTGGTTCAAAATCACTGTCATAGGAAGGTGAGGTGAAGATTCCATCATTTGGTTGATGATTACCAAGATCTGAAGGACTTGGAAATCATGTATATGATTCTTCAAAGTTGGTGGACACACTAGTAGGAATTGGAGTAGATGCGCATGGTCACGTGATTGGTGATTCAGAGAAAGCAGGATGGTATCGGGAGAATCAAGGTTTCCACTGACTGCTTCTCTTGCAAACTCCCCACCAAGCCTCTCAGCTTCTAGATTGGCTGCATACTCTTGTTTCTTGAGCCTAACAAGGTCCTCTGCATAGTGTGACTCATCTTCATGCTCCTCAGAAGTTACTTTAGAATGATCACCTGTAAAATGGTTAGGAGAGAAGGAAGGTACAAGAATTGGTTGTTCATCATGATCAGACTCACTCTCTGAGTCATCATCCAGGGTACCTGCATTGTCAGTGGGAGACTCTTGTGTACCTGCAGATTGGTTAGCAACATGTCTCGTATAACCCAAGTAATCAGTTAAGTAATCCAAGTCAAAGGACCAAACATGACCTTGACCTTGAACATTGGGCTTATCTTCTAGGTATCTCAGGTTAAGTGTCTCCTCAATATTTCTAGCATTCAAATTATATACCTATAAGCCTTACTATGAGTGAATAGCCCACAATATACCCTCATCGACTTTCTCATCAAATTTTCCCAATGGATCACCGGTGTTCAAAATGGTCACTTGACATCCAAACGGTTTGAGGTAATGTATAGCGGAACTTTCCGATGAGAAGTTCATAAGGTGTCTTGAAATGAGTTCTAGTAATGGATACCTGTTGAGTACATAGCAAGTCGTGCTCACCGCTTCAATCGAAATAGTGGGTAATTTAGAGTGCGCAAGCATGGATATTCTTGCCTCTATTAAGGTCCTATTCTTTCTTTCGGCTACCTCATTTTGTTGTGGGGTTCTTGGAGTGCTATAGTCCCTTTTATCCCTTTAGACTTACGAGTTCTATTAATACAACATTTTTGAACTCGTCCCATTATCACACCGAATTCCTTTAACCTTTTGTTCAATTGGTTTTCAACAAGGGTAATGAACTCTTTTAAAACTTGAGATGTTTCATCTTTAGTCCTCAAAAGAATACCCAACAAAACACGCTATAGTCATCGGTGATTACTAGGAAGAAATACTTGTGATCAATACTCCCGACTTGGGTTGGACCAAAGAGATCCATATGTAGCAACCCAAGAGGTTACGAGATAGTGCTTACAATTGTAATGGCTTTGTATGAGGCTTTGTGTTGCTTTCCTTTGTTGCGAGCAACACAATTGTGTTCATTGGTGAAGACTTTGGAAGGAAGTCCTTCAACTAGACATAGTTTAGAAAGCTTGTTAATGGTCTTGAAGTTCACATGGGCCATCCTTCTATGCCATTTTGTAGACTCATCCAGGGATGCTTTAGCCACCAAACATGTTAGGTCACTTTCTGGTTGAACATCATTCAAATTGAATGTGTATAGATTGTGGCTTCTAGAAACTCTCAACAGAATGGATGTATCTTCTGGAAGTGTGAAGTCTTTAGAGAGCACAATACATTCATCCTCACAAAATAATACTTTGTTCTTTGTGTCACAAATTTGTGATCATCGAGAACAAGTTGAAATATTGCGCTTCTTTTACATAGTACACATTCTCAAAATCCAAATGAGGTGTTCTAATGGTGCCTTTCCACTGTGATTCTACCATCTCCTCCACCAAAAGTCACACCGCCTCCTCCTTCTACATGGGTACAAAATCATGCATCTTTTCTTTGTTTCCTGACATGCTTCTCAGGGTAGGGTACACTATCCACTATGCCAACATCTTTACTCCTCGGGGATGATCCTACAATAACAACAAAAATATATACAAATTATCGAGACACTATGGAGACTCAAGTCATTCTTGACTTGAGCACATAATGGATCATAAGATTTAGGCCATGTAGATGTATAAGATCCACTATTGTTCTTGGTCCTCCATTGAAAATTACGTCCTTTTTAGTCCAAGAACAACTCACTTGAAATTTGCATGCAGTATCCCTATATCCCTTCCCATCATACATTGAGTCAACACATCCGGGCCAATAACCATTTTGAAAATATGAACTAGTTGGTCTCACATATGGTCTAGCAATGATCTTCTCCAAGCAAATGGAGCGGTTTATGAGTTGCTTGTGGAACAAAAGATGGTATATCATTAACATTTTCCACATTGGTCTAGGTTTCTTTTGACTAGCACATACACCCATTCTTTGCTCATGAAAATTACAATCCTTAATCAAATGAAATTTACTTCCACAAACAAAACATTTCTTCTTGTTAGAAGATTTATTCAAAGTGAAAGATGTTCTATTACATGCAAAAGCATTCAAACCAAAAACATTAACAGGAATTGTTTTTAACAGAACTAAAGACATTATTGTGCAAAGAATTAAATGACAAGTCTTGAGAGGAAGCTGTCTTGGAATTTGATTCCCAAAGACAACTCTAACGAGCTTGTAAGGAGTCTTGGGTGTAGGCTTGGGTGAGGTCTTGGGAAGGTCGATTTTCACTTGAATCTGGCTGGTATATGTAGTAGACCTTGGTGGAGGACTTGTCACCGCTCGTAACAAGAGACAAAGTCATTAGATGAAGAATCGAGGTCCGCAAGTCTTTTGACTTTTGCCATAAAGATGGTGTGATCCATCAAAGTCAACATGATGGAAGGTCAATGGGCATATGTTCACTCTAATAGGTCCGAGGACGACATGTAATTTTCCTTCTTTTACAAAATTAGCTAATCCTGCTGGTGTAGATTTATGCATATCATCTCTAGCTTCTAAGCCTACATATTTTTTAAAACCTAAAGCTACTGTTGAGTTAGGAGATTGACTGCTATAGATGAAGCTAGCTAAATTGTCACCTGACATTAACCATTCTTTATGTCTTGCTACTTCGTTATCTAGTTTCTTTTTCAGCACTTGGTTTTCTAAAACTACATCAGCTTTTTCTTTCTCAGTACGTTTTAAATCAATTTTAGCACATTCTAAATCACTTTCTAACACCCTTATCTTTTCATCATAAGCCAGTTGATTCTTTTGAAACCAAACTTTTTGTCTTTCTAATGTTTTTAAAGCATGTTTATAAGCCTCAACTTCGACATAACATTCATTATATTTTGGTTTCAATTCATTATAGGCTTCCTTAAGTTCATTATATCTTTCACTACAACCACACACACAATTATGTACCTGAGAGATGCCCATTAAGGCAATTTGATCATGCTTATCCTCTGAAGTACAGCTTGCCAGCAATCCAATATTCTCGTAACAGGAGCTTCATCATTCTCGTGCTCATGTACCTTCCAGTTGACATGGTCATCGGAGTGACCATAGCGATTGAGGATCGACTTTGGAATTTCCAACTTCTGGCGATAGGAAGAATACCTAACCTCATCACGATCTTCCTATCCTTGCATTCTCTTGAAGTGACCCATCGACCACAAGTATATCACTTGACTTTCCTTCATCAAATCTTGTCGGATCTCTTCCACGAAACCAAACTTTCTCCTGACTTACGCTCAAACCTCTTGATGTCCATGAAAGCATGGCGGTTGCTTCAAGTTCATATCTTCCATATCAAGTGGATCCACCTGTTCAAAATCCTCAAAGGCTAGTTCTTCTTGAGTGTCATAATGATTGGTGCTAAACCGTCAAGTTATCTCACACAAGCTAGCCACTTGTGAATGTCTAACCGTAAGAAACTTAAAACATTTCAAACACTAATGCAATTAAGATCAGAGGAATATAGTGGATTCCTGGGTCGTTAAGTCCCACGGAGGATGAATTGGTGTTTAACACAGACAGATGTCGAATAATCACTAAGGATAGTGATCAGTAAGGATTTTGAATTATTTATACCTAAAGAAAAAGTTTGTAAATTACAGGAGCTTAAATGCAAATTAAAGAAAATTAAAAAATTAAAATATTTTAAATAAACGCTATCACTATTTTTACAATGATGTTTTTGTGATTTTTTAAAACAAAATAACTTAAATAAACTATTTTAACTAAAACGTAAACTTAAATTACCTAAAAACTTAATTTAAAATGAAAACGTACGTTATTTATAAAAATTACGCGAGTGCGCAAGCAAAAACGTAAAATTTATGAAATAAAAGTCCTACGAATGTAAAACAATTTTCTTACGTGCTATATGACAAAAGAAAATTTTAGAAAAAGATTTATATTTTTAGACTTTTATATTTTTTATTATGAATTAAATACTATTTTACACTAATTAAATGTTTAAAAATACTAAAACTATTTAGAAAAATCTGAAACTTTTTTATAAAATACTTTATACTAATACAATTATATGAAAAATACAAAAGTTGAAAAAGCTATTTCAAATAAGCTAGAAATAAGCTTAAATACTGTATAAGCAAAACCGACAAAGTGTACTTAAGTATTAGATTGTGCAAAATAAAACCAGTCAAAGACCCAAGGGCAACTGGTATACAGGTACACACTTATCACTCTCAAAGGTGGGAGGTCTCAGGTTCGAGCCTGCCTCCCCACCTTTGTGCTAAACATTTTTTTTTCGATTTTTCTTTTTACAAACTTGTTAAGCACAAGAAAATAAGCAATTTTTACAGCTACAACTTTTTATGAAAATGACTAATAAGCTCAGTTTTGAGCTTATTATCTTAACAGTGGGCTAGAAAATGGATTTAAGCACAAGATTTTAGCCAAGTGGCTTAATAAGCTGATAAATAAGCAAAATTATGCTGAAAATAAGCTAAAACAAGCTACAAGCTACTAATATTAAGCTAGAAAACACAATTAAGTACTCTGATAACCTGAAACTATGCAAATAAGCACTTAAGCTAAACTAACTATCCAAACAGTCCTGCAGCTATGTTTAAGGGCAAATTAAGCTAGGAAAATAAGCTCACAAGCTCAAAACAAGCCTTGATTCAACAAGCTGGCTAGGTGGGGTATCCAAAAAGTCCAAGCTTACTTACTATGGTGCACTGATAAGCTTTTTACAAGCTTATGAAAAAGCTTGTAATTCACTGAGTTGCTTAGTTATACAGAAAATGGGACAAACAAAAGGCTTATTGCAGCCCTACCAAATAAGCTATAAAATGGAAAAATGAACTTGGGACCTTAAGATGGCTTGGTTAGCTATCCAAAAAACCAAGTTTCACAAGATTTGACCAACTAAAAAGCTTTTTACAAGCTTATGAAAAAGACTATAAACCTGTGCACAGGGCACATATTTGAGATGGTGTCTAAAATAAGCTAAGGAAAAAGCTATTAAATAAGCTGTTTGGAAAATATAAAAAATACTAGGTTAAAGATAAGCAGCTCTATTTTAATATCCTAGAAGCTCAAAAGTTGAAAACTAATGTTAAGCCCTATATAAATTATTCTATTTTATTCAAAAACGACCAAATGTAAATTTTGACTTTTTATAAGAACTAGATAAGTTGACTATTATGAACTTGTAATTGATCCTAAGCACTGATTATGATGTATTAAGGTGTATTAAGACTAAATTGAGCAATTATAACAACTTATTAACACAAAACCATGATCATAGAACTTAAAAATCCAACAATGAACAAGAAAAATGTGATCAAATGGTATTTTGACTTTTCAACAAATGAAGACTGGTTTTATTGGTTTCAATGAGATGTTAGGACCTAGTGTGACACAGAACAAGCAATAACACTGTCTTGAACACTTTTTAGCACAGATAAACAAGCTAATCCAAACACCTTTTAACTAGACTGATTTGAAGCTTTTCAAAGAGAAACACAGATTAAGATCATGAACTTGATTAAAGGTTTTATATTATCCATTAATGAGACTAATGAAGCATTAAACAAGAACAATGACAGTATAAAACTTAGTAATGACAAATATGCTATTATTCTTTGTTAAACTAAAATTTTAACAACTACAAATTTTAATAAACAAGCAACTAGTTTTATAGGTTTATTTATACTTAACTATGACTACTGAACATGTAAACACAAAGATTTGAGCTTATGACTGTCTTACACAGTAAAATGCCAAATTGGATCAAAAGAGCTTACAAGTGATTTTAAGTGAAAGATGAGAACCAAGGACTGAGAACATATCCTATAGCTTCCCAAGAAGCACTAAACCAATAAGCAATCCAAAATCAGCTCTGCTTCAGTATTTAATCTTCATTACCATTGATTTTTGAATTTCAAGCTATTTTTGAGTATTTTGTGATTTTTCTGCTTTTGATTCTAAACTGGTTTTAAGGTCTCTAATAGCTTTTAAAAGCTATCTAGGAGCTTACATGAGTTATTCAGTCAAACAACAATTAAAAACAACATTTGAATCATATTGAGATTTTTACTTAAAATGCATAAACTTGAAACAATACCGAGATTTGAAATTGAGTACTTAAATGATTCACATACACTTTAAAAGTTTAAACAAAGCACTTGAAAAGCTTAAATTACAATGAGAAGCTTAAATTAATAAAAGCGACTAAAGAAAATACAAAATTACACTAGATAGATATCACATTGCTTCTTCCGTCTTTATAATCATCTTTGAGACTCGGTCTTTGTCTCGAATCTTTCCCTCAATCCAACCATTGGATTGGTCAAAGCTATCATATCGTCCATGTGGAGATTTTGGCGCCAAAATCTCTTTAGCGTGTTTTGCATTAATTAAGTTTGGGAGGTTGTGGAGGTGGAGGGTGATGTATTCAAGTGGACAAACAGGTGGAATGTTGAAAAGGAGGCAAAACCACCTCGGTATTGGATTTGCGGTGTTGGGTGAAGGGATGAGCAGTGATAAATTTGTTTGGCGCGTTGACTTAATTTGACGAAGGATATAATAGACAGGGGTCCAAAATGGGGTCGCGGGTCATTTAGCGGGGTCTTTTGGTTTGGATGGGTTCTAAATACAAAGGGGGTCTAATTGGCTTATTTAATATCAAGGACCAAAGTTGTAATCGCCAAACTTGAGGGCTGATCTTGACAAGTTTCCAAAGTTATCATAAGGACCAAACCTGCCATATATGAATAGTACAAGGACCAATGATGATTATTTTCCATTTTAAATGTCCAAGGACCATTTTGTCATTTTCAAAACTTGAGGGACTAAAGTTGTAATTTTGCATTTTGATTTCAAGGACTTGTTTTGACAACTTTATGAATCCCTAAGGACTTAAAATGATATTTTCTTTATTTTGATATACCGGGGACTATTTTGACAACTTTTTAAACTTGGGGACTAAAGCGCCAATTATGCAAACTTGATACGTTTTCACCGATTTTGATATTTTGCATTTAAAACACATAAAACACTTGTTTGTGATATTTTCATCATTTTGATGCATTTACGAGTGTTTTCGGATGTTTTGTAGTCTAGACAATATAAAATGATTAGACACTCATCAATCCCCACACTAAGATATTGCTAGTCCCTAGCAATGATTTGAGAAAATTAATGGATTTTATCTCTTTACCAAAAGCCATTACTTGGAGTAGCCAATTGTTTAAGTTCAAGTAAGAACTTTGGTACAATGATAACTAAATGATTTTGAGCAAATCATAAGTCAGTAACGGATTTGATTTGTCTTTACCGGCTTGTTTGCTTCGGACTAGCCAACTCTTAGATAAATTATCAATATTATCTTTGGTGAGTCGATTACCAATTATGGATTTCAATCGCCTTTACCACAAGCCATAAACTTGCGGGCTAGCCAACTTTTCACTAGTTTAAAGATATGGTGAATGAACACCATACAATTTTGGGCAAATGCAAGCCATAAACGGATTTGAGATATCTTTACCAAGAGCCGTTTGCTCTGGATTAGCCAATCCTTATGTGGGTTAGACATGGCGGATGATTACCATTTTTGAGTAAGTGAAAACACTTACTCCAAAATTTTTGTGTGCCAAAACGGGAATTGGGTGGAATAATTACATGATAAAATTCGTGAAATTCCCCCCACACTTAGAAATGAATATTGCCCTCAATATTCAAAGTACCGACAGTTATGCGAAACATAGAACATAAAAGGGAAATACTCGACCATTATTTTGTTTTGATATATACATTTTTTATTTTTATTTTTTAGAGATTGATATATACAACAACGGGCAACTCCCCACACTAGGGTGGTAGAAAGGGTAAGAAGATAGAAACATGGGTGAAAACCCATATGGTGTGTCTCTTGTTTTTGATTCCCGAGTCACTAGCTTGACTCGATCCCGCATTCATTGGTTCATGGAGAAAGTTTGTAGATCCGGGACAATCACGGGTGGAATGTCCTCTCCAAAATAATGCTTTAATCGATGACCATTCACTTTAAAATTTGGACCATCGGTGAGATAACTCAATGGTGCCATAAGGATAAACCTTAGTGATAGTAAATGGACCGGACCAACGGGACTTAAGCTTTCCGAGAAAATATTCAATCTTGAATTGAAAAGAAGGACTCGATCACCAACGTTGAAAACGCGGTTCTTGATTTTAGAGTCATGAATCTTCTTTGTCTTTTGTTTATAGATCAAAGAGTTCTCGTATGCTTGATCACGAGTTCATTTAATTCATTCATTTGAACTTTTCGTGATCACCAAATATCTCGTATATCGAAGTTTGCATGCTTCAAGGCCCAGTGGGCTTTGTGCTCTAGTTCAATCGGAAGATGACATGCCTTCCGTACACTAGCTTGTATGGAGTACACCCAATGGGTGTTTTGTAAGTATGCGGAAGGCCCGAGTCGTCATCCGGTTTATCCGACCGGATGCACGATTTTCGCCTCATCCGTTCTAAAATTCTTTTAATACCACGGTTGGAGACTTCCACTTGCCTACTTGTTTGGGGTGGTATGCGATAGAGACGGTGGGTAACACCATACTTTTGCATGACACGATCAAATTGGTCATTGCGAAATGTGTACCACGATCATTTATAGCTCTCGGAGTTCCAAACACGGCAAAAAGAGATTTCAAAATTTTACAACAACTCGGGCATCATTGGTGGGTAAAGCTTTCGCTCAACCCATTTTGACAAATAGTCAACGACCACGAGTATGTATTTGTTACCTCGAGAAGATGGAAATGGCCCCATAAAGTCAATACCCGGATGTCAAATATCTCACAAACTTGAATGGCGTTTTGTGGCATTTCATTTCTTTGAGAGATATTTCCATGACGTTGACAAGCGTCACGGTGTTTGACAAAATCGTGGGCATCCTTATAGATAGTGGGCCAATAAAACCGGAATCAAACACCTTTTTGGCGGTGTAGTTTGGACTATGATGGCCCCAGTGGGTCCAAATGGCAAGCTTTGAGAATGTCAAGAGCTTCTTGTCCATAAACACACCGTCGAATGACTTGATCCGCACATATTTTGAATAAGTAGGGTCGTCCCGAGTAATGTTTAACATCCTTGAAGAATTTGTTCTTCCGTTGGGTCGACATCCTTTCACTATGAAGTTACCCGCATGGTAATTTGCAAGTCGACAAACCATGGGGTAGAAGAGTTTCCACGAAAAGAAACCGCATTGAGTGTCTCGAGAGAAATGTTTCATTTATTTCCTTTTCTCGAAAACATCTTGGTGAGGTTCTCTAATCGGGACAGATGATCGTGACTGTGTTCTCGGCTCCTTTTTATTACGTATAATGATATCAAATTCACGGAGAAGGAGAACCCAACGAGTAATCTCGCTTTGCATCTTGTTTTGCAAAGAGATATTTGAGAGCCGAGTGATCCGTATACACCACACATTTGGTCAAGATTAAGTATGGCGAAACTTCTCAAATGCATACACCACGGCTAATAGCTCTTTTTACGTGGTGGTGTAATGAGTTTGAGCTTCGGTTATAGTCTTACTTGCGTAGTGTATAGGCTGAAAATGCTTATCTCTCGTTGCCCTAGGGCTGCACCGATAGCAAAATCACTTGCATCGCACATGAGCTCAAAAGGCAAGTCGGTCGGGAGCAACGAGAATGGGTTCTTGATAAGCTTTTTCTTTAATGTTTCAAAAGCTTTGATGCACTCGGGTGAGAAGATAAAAGGAGCATCCTTTTCAAGAAGATGAGTCATAGGTAGGGCGATTTTAGAAAAATCTTGTATGAATCTGCGATAGAAACCGGCATGACCTAGAAAACTCCTAATACCTTTGACGGTAGTAGGATGAGGTAATTTAGCAATAACATCGACTTTTGCTCTATCTACCTCAATCCCATTTTTAGAAATCTTATGGCCAAGGGACCATAAAGTGGCTCTTCTCCCAATTTAGACAAAGATTGGTGTCTTCACACCGTTGAAGCATTTTTTCTAAATGGGAGAGACATGTTTGAAACAAATCCCCAATGACCGAGAAGTCATCCATAAACACCTCCATTGTTTCCCCGATCATGTCGTGGAAAATGGCCATCATACATCGTTGGAGCGTGCGGGAGCGTTACATAAGCCAAAAGGCATCGTCTGTAGGCAAAAGTTCCGTATGGGCGGTGAATGTGGTCTTTTCTTGATCCCGTGGATCAATGGGGATCTGAAGTAACCCGAGAAACCATCAAGGAAACAATAGTATTAGTTCCATGCTAATCTCTCAAGCATTTGGTCCATAAAGGGTAGAGGAAAATGGTCTTTACGGTAGTGTCATTCAACTTACGATAGTCAATGCAAACACGCCATCCGTTACCAATCGAGTTGGAATTAACTCGTTATCTTCATTGTGACAACAGTTATGCCACCCTTTTAGGAACACAATGAATTGGGCTAACCAAGGACTATCGAGATCGGGTAAATCAATCCTGCATCAAGAAGTTTGATAACCTCTGTTTGATAACATCATGGATTTTGGATTTACTCTTCTCGATGTTGAGCTAACGGTTTGAAGTCATCCTCCATCAAGATTTTGTGAGTACAAAACTCGGGGTTGATACCCTTAATGTCGGAGAGTTTCAAGCAATTGCTTGCTTGTGTGACTTCAAGATCTTTATGAGAGCAAACTTTTCATCTTTACTCAAATCTCGAGCAATAATGACCGGTAATTTATCATCACCTTCAAGAAATGCATACTCGAGATGAGGCGGTAAGTCCTTAAGTTCGACTTGGAAATTCTTGATTTTCTCAAGCGACTTGACTTCCTTGTTATGAAGTTCGACGGGAGGGTGATGATGATGATGGATCATCATTAAGCAACTTCTCAATGAGAAGTATGTCCCCTCAATGTCGATGGGAGCGTGATCAATTTCCCATGGAGCAGAATCACTAGATAAGTAGGCTTCAATCTCTTCCAAGATGAAGTCACTTTCCTCAAATGGGGTGATAGAAGGAGTAGAATTGGCGATGATAGGTTGAGATGAATGAGTGAGATTATCACTCAAGAATTATGATTATAACCAAGAACTTCTTGAGTACTCTTGAAGCAACATCAATGATATCTATTCGGTTACCGACTCGAATCATAGTTTGCGAGTACCTCGAAGTTTGATCAAGGTTAAAGGTGACAACTTCATTACCAACACGTAATGTGATTTCTTGCTCAAATACATCAATGAGAGCACGGCCCGTTCTCGTGAATCCTCGACCAACAATGAGAGGAACCCGATGATCGGCATCAAAATCAACAACCACGGTCACCGGAAAATGGAACTTTCCTACTTTCAAAATCGTCCTCGGCAATGCCAAGAGGGCGGGATTGTTCGATCTGCAAGCTCGAGAGTCATGCATGTAGGAGTAAGTTAGGAAGAAAGTTTCTTCCATCTTGAATAAGGCATCAGTTGATGCTTGCACCAAGATCGGCTAAGGCAAAGCATTCAACCATTCACGAAATACACAAGGTAATAGAAATTTTCCGGGATCTCCAAGCTTTTCTGGAAGCTTCTTGGATAATCGCAGCTAGAGCGCTCGTTAAGAGGAGTTTAGCCATTTCAAACGACTTTTCCTTGTTGCTTAACATGTGTTTGAGAGTTGATGCAAACTTGGGCATCGGCATGATAGCATCCGCAGCTTATGTCAAAATGTAATTCTTGGAAAATTTTGAAAAAATTTATCCATTTGATGACCGGCTTTTTCATGAGCTTTGCTCATTCAAACGTGATGGGTAAGGAATAGAAGATTTGGTTGTGGTTTTCAGCGGAGCTACGGGAGGTTCAAAACAACTCTGGATTGGACTTGGGTTTCGGACAACTTGAGGAATGACATCATTGGTACCTCCGTTATTAATAGGAAGTTCCTTATCCTTTGTAGCCTCGATTCACTTTCCACTACCTTCTGGAGAAGAAGAAGAGGTAGTAGGAATAGCGGGTCCATTGTATGAAACACCACTTACGGTTGTGATCGCTTTAGCATCGCCCCTCGGGTTAGCGATCGTGTTGCTCGGAAGTTTTCCGAGCCCGGGGTTGATCATTTAAAGACTTCTTGAGATCGTGATCCGTGACCAACAACCTGCTTCATTTCATCTTGGGATTTCATGAATTGCTTTAATAGCTCATCGGATGATGGTCTTGGAGGATGTGGAGGGAAATTCGAGGTCGGATGTTTTGATTATGACCTTGTTGTTGAAAATTCCTTGATTAGGATTCACATTTCCACGAAATTGATTCCCTCGATTGAAATTGTTTTGATTAAGGATTCCTTGATGTTGGAAACCTTGATTGGGTCCAGGATAGAAATTACCTTGGTTTTGATAACCTTGGTTCATTCTAGGTTGATTCGATTCGGTTAGGATTACGTTAAACCGGTGGTGCTGATAAGTATTAGCTCGGTAGTTTGGTTCATTTTGAGGACGGTATTGATTACCTCCACGATGTGAAGTACCGGCTATAGCATTGGCTTCAAACGGACTACCATCCGTGGCGATCTGGTTGTAGTATGCATGAGGACCACCACAAGTAACACAAACTTCAACTTTCTTCACTTCACCATGTGATGGTGTCTCGAGTGAAAGTGACTTTCTTTTGGTTAGCAAGAACCAAAGTTCGAACAATATCTCGTGAGTTTATCAATCTTAGCATCGGTGCTAGATGTACTCACGGAGATGAAGTAGAAGGTCCAACATTAGGCGAGTCGATATGTCTTTGTGCGGAAAGGCGGACACAGGACTTGTTTTCAATGATTTGTAAGGCTTCTTTTGTGGTTTTGCTAAGGAAATTACCTCCGCGGAGGCATTCAAAGAGTCTTGGTCGACTTGTCTCGGACCATTGTAGAAAGTATCCATTTGCATTAACTCGGTAAAACCATGATGTGGACACTTGCGGAGCAATTCTTTGTAACGATCCCACGCCTCCCGAATGATTCATCAAATCTCCGAGAAAATTTCATTATCTCATTCTTAAGACTTGTAGTTCGGGATGGAGGGTAGAATTGCTTAACGAACTTGGTAACTAGATCCTCCCATGTCTCAATGGAGCGAGGGGTTGTTTCTCAAGCCAATTCCGGCTTGTCCTCTAGAAAATGGGAAAGAAGAAGCTTAATGGCTTCATGTGGGACATTCTTGTATTTGATGGTAGATGCAATCTTGTTAAACCATCGAATGTGTGCATGAGGATCATCCGCTCAAAACCATAGAATTGGCTTTGGGTTGCAGTTAAGCAACCCGGTTTGAGCTCAAAAGTATCGCCCACGATGGTTGGGACAACAATGGCATCTCCGTAACCCTCGATGGGTGCTTGGAGAAGCTCATTCATCGGCTTGTCTTCGCCATTTCGACGGGAGGTGGTGGTGGTAGACGTTCCTCGATCACGGTGAAGGAGCGAACGTCCTCGTCTCGAGGAATGTTTGCAAGCTCGGAAAGTGGACTTGTAGAACTGGAAGAGCGAGTGCGCATGCACTAAGTATAAAAATCAGTTTTCAAAACAAATGCGAGGCAAAGCGACAAGTGAACTTAACCAATAATCACAAATGAAATGGCTTCTTTGAAAAAGGTACACCAAATCACAAGGACACAAAGGCAAGTTTTAAATCGTGGTTCGGGAACTTATTATGGTCACACCCCGGTTAGTAGGTGTCTTGCCTTGATTTGCGGTGGTTGATTTTTATGTATATATTAAGTACCACGTAAAAGGCGTAGGTAATGATTTGTGCTGATGGCTTAAAAACTTTTGGACAATATTTTTGGTATCGTCTCGTTTAACCAAATCGTATTTCTTTAAGAATCACCTTAAAAGAAACACAAGCTAGAAAACGTTACGATTGTTTTGTTGTTTTATATTGTTTTTGGTATTTTTAACACTTTAGGAAAAGTGTTAATGAACTTTTTGATTTAGGATTAACTTTACAAAAACACGCTTACAAGCGATGGTATATGTGCAAGTGCGGTCCGAAAATGCTTAGAACACGCTTCGGCCTCCCGTGGCGCCAAAATTTGATTGGTGCTAAACCGTCTGTTATCTCACACAAGCTAGCCACTTGTGAATGGCTAACCGTAAGAAACTTAAAATAGTTCAAACACTAATGCAATTAAGATCGGAGGAATATAGTGGATTCACAGGTCGTTAAGTCCCACTGAGGATGAATTGGTGTTTAACACGACATATGTCGAATAATCACTAAGGATAGTGATCGAGAAGGATTTTGAATTATTTATACCTAAAGAAAAAGTTTGTAAATTACGTGAGCTTAAATGCAAATTAAAGAAAATTAAAAAATTAAAATATATTAAATAAACGCCATCACTATTTTTACAATGATGTTTTGTGATTTTTAAAACAAAATAACTTAAATAAACTATTTTAACTAAAACGTAAACTTAAATTACCTAAAACTTAGTTTAAAATGAAAGCGTCGTTATTTATAAAAATTACAGCGAGTGCATAAGCAAAAGCGTAAAATTTATGAAATAAAAGTCCTACGAATGTAAAACAATTTTCTTCGTGCTATATGACAAAAGAAAATTTTAGAAAAAGATTTATATTTTTAGACTTTTATATTTTTATTATGAATTAAATACTATTTTACACTAATTAAATGTTTAAAAATACTAAAACTATTTAGAAAAATCAAACTTTTTATAAATACTTTATACTAATACAATTATATGAAAATACAAAAGTTGAAAAGCTATTTCAAATAAGCTAGAAATAAGCTTAAATACTCAGTATAAGCTTAAACCGACAAAGTGTACTTAAGTATTAGATTGTGCAAAATAAAACCACCAAAGACCCAAGGGCAACCGGTATACAGTACACACTTATCACTCTCAAAGGGGAGGTCTCGTGTTCGAGCCCCTCCCACCTTTTGCTAAACATTTTTTTTTCGATTTTTCTTTTACAAACTTGTTAAGCACAAGAAAATAAGCAATTTTACGACTACAACTTTTATGAAAATGACTAATAAGCTCGGTTTGAGCTTATTATCTTAACGATGGGCTAGAAAATGGATTTAAGCACAAGATTTTAGCCAAGTGGCTTAATAAGCTGATAAATAAGCAAAATTATGCTGAAAATAAGCTAAAACAAGCTACAAGCTACTAATATTAAGCTAGAAAACACAATTAAGTACTCTGATAAGCTGAAACTATGCAAATAAGCACTTAAGCTAAACTAACTATCCAAACAGTCCTGCAGCTATGTTTAAGGGCAAATTAAGCTAGGAAAATAAGCTCACAAGCTCAAAACAAGCCTTGATTCAACAAGCTGGCTAGGTGGGGTATCCAAAAAGTCCAAGCTTACTTACTATGGTGCACTGATAATCTTTTTACAAGCTTATGAAAAAGCTTGTAATTCACTGAGTTGCTTAGTTATAAAGAAAATGGGACAAACAAAAGGCTTATTGCAGCCCTACCAAATAAGCTATAAAATGGAAAAATGAACTTGGGACCTTAAGATGGCTTAGTTAGCTATCCAAAAAACCAAGTTTCACAAGATTGACCAACTAAAAAGCTTTTTACAAGCTTATGAAAAAGACTATAAACCTGTGCACAGGGCACATATTTGAGATGGTGTCTAAAATAAGCTAAGGAAAAAGCTATTAAATAAGCTGTTTGGAAAATATAAAAAATACTAGGTTAAAGATAAGCAGCTCTATTTTAATATCCTAGAAGCTCAAAAGTTGAAAACTAATGTTAAGCCCTATATAAATTATTCTATTTTATTCAAAAACGACCAAATGTAAATTTTGACTTTTTATAAGAACTAGATAAGTTGACTATTATGAACTTGTAATTGATCCTAAGCACTGATTATGATGTATTAAGGTGTATTAAGACTAAATTGAGCAATTATAACAACTTATTAACTCAAAACCATAATCATAGAACTTAAAAATCCAACAGTGAACAAGAAAAATGTGATCAAATGGTAATTTGACTTTTCACCAAATGAAGACTGGTTTTATTGGTTTCAATGAGATGTTAGGACCTAGTGTGACACGTAACAAGCAATAACAACATCTTGAACACTTTTTAGCACGATAAACAAGCTAATCCAAACACCTTTTAACTAGGCGATTTGAAGCTTTTCAAAGAGAAACACAGATTAAGATCATGAACTTGATTAAAGGTTTTATATTATCCATTAATGAGACTAATGAAGCATTAAACAAGAACAATGACAGTATAAAACTTAGTAATGACAAATATGCTATTATTACTGTTAAACTAAAATTTTAACAACTACAAATTTTAATAAACAAGCAACTAGTTTTATAGGTTTATTTATACTTAACTATGACTACTGAACATGTAAACACAAAGATTTGAGCTTATGACTGTCTTACACAGTAAAATGCCAAATTGGATCAAAAGAGCTTACAAGTGATTTTAAGTGAAAGATGAGAACCAAGAACTGAGAACATATCCTATAGCTTCCCAAGAAGCACTAAACCAATAAGCAATCAAAATCACCTCTCAAGATTTAATCTTCATTACCATTGATTTTGAATTTCAAGCTATTTTTGAGTATTTTTGTGATTTTTCTGTTTTGATTCTAAAGCTGGTTTTAAGGTCTCTAATAGCTTTTAAAAGCTATCTAGGAGCTTACATGAGTTATTTCACCAAACAACAATTAAAACAACATTTGAATCATATTGAGATTTTTACTTAAAAATGCATAAACTTGAAACAATACTGAGATTTGAAATTGAGTACTTAAAACAGATTCACATACACTTTAAAAGTTTAAACAAAGCACTTGAAAAGCTTAAATTACAATGAGAAGCTTAAATTAATAAAAACGACTAAAGAAAATACAAAATTACACTAGATAGATATCACATTGCTTCTTCTGTCCTTTATAATCATCTTTTGAGACTCAGTCTTTGTCTCTGAATCTTTCCCACCTCAATCCAACCATTGGATTGGTCAAAGCTATCATATACGTCCATGTGGAGATTTTGGCGCCAAAAATCTCTTTAGCAGGTTTTTTGCATTAATTAAGTTTGGGAGGTTGTGGAGGTGGAGGGGTGATGTATTCAAGTGGACAAACAGGTGGAATGTTGAAAAGGAGGCAAAACCACCTCGGTATTGGATTTGCGATGTTGGGTGAAGGGATGAGCAGTGATAAATGTTTGGGCGCGTTTGACTTAATTTGACCGAAGGATATAATAGACAGGGGGTCCAAAATGGGGGGTCACAGGTCATTTGGCAGGGGTCTTTTTGGTTTGGATGGGTTCTAAATACAAAAGGGGGGTCTAATTGGCTTATTTAATATCAAGGACCAAAGTTGTAAATCCAAACTTGAGGGCTGATCTTGACAAGTTTCAAAGTTATCATAAGGACCAAACCTGCCATATATGAATAGTACAAGGACCAATGATGATTATTTTCCATTTTAAATGTCCAAGGACCATTTTGTCATTTTCAAAACTTGAGGACTAAAGTTGTAATTTTGCAATTTTGATTTCAAGGACTTGTTTTGACAACTTTATGAATCTAAGGACTTAAAATGATATTTTCTTTATTTTGATATACCGAGGACTGTTTTGACAACTTTTAAACTTGGGGACTAAAGCGCCAATTATGCAAACTTGATATGTTTTCACCGATTTTGATATTTTGCATTTAAAACACATAAAACACTTGTTTGTGATATTTTCATCATTTTGATGCATTTACGAGTGTTTTCGGATGTTTTGTAGTCAGACAAGATATAAAATGATGAGTATTTGACACTCATCACATAATCGATAACAAAAGAGTGAAGTACATCTTCCAATACACCACCGGATTTAGGTTGAGAATTTGATGGAGTGGTAATGTAGGATGATGATGCTGAGGAAGCGGACTTGGAGCATAAGTCATCTTATTTGAGAGCCCCCAACAAATCTTTGTGTGACTAGGGTGGATGGACGAAAAGGACTTCTGACATCGGGCTCAAGAGATTTAAGTCTGTTGTATAGTTCATCAAAAGTGATCATATCTAGCCCACCTTTAGCTTTGAGTGCAATGCTTACTTGCAACCAAGATGGAGGTAAAGATCTTAAGAACTTTGAATTGCAATCATCATTGTCAGGCCTTGCCTTCAGCTGACTCAACTGACTCAAAATCTTATGGAACCTGTCATACCCCTTGTGGATACCTTCTTCTTCAGAGATTTGGAATTCTTGAAACTGCTGTTTCAGAATTGATTTCCTCATTCTCCTTGACTCCTTGTTCCCACTAAACCTAGCCTTTATAGCCATCCAGATGTCCTTAGCATCCTGCATGTAGTGAAAGTCACCCATGTGATCATCAGGTATAGCCTGAAGGAGAATCGTTCTAACTTTGTTCTCTCTCTGAATAGCCAGTATCTCTTCAGCAGTTTTAGGACCAACAATAGTAACAACACCATCAACATCTGTGACATGCCTCTTCAAACTGTTCCCCTTCTTCACAACTTCCCAAAGATTCCAATCAATGTTGGAGATCCAATTCTGCATCTTCATAGCCCATAAATCATACTCCTCCTTCTTTAGGTATGGGAACTTTGCATTGCTGTTTAAGAGATTGAGTTGTTGCAGAGATGTGTTGTTTTTGATTGTTGGTGACTTCTATTTCATTGTATGATCCAGGCATGGTGAAGGTTGTTTTGGTTGTGAGGGTGTAAAGAAAAGAATTTTCTTAGTATCACATAGACTCTCCCGAGGCTCTGATACCACTTGTTGAACCTCAGACCTTGATAGATCTTTGAGCACTCGTAGATCGTTAGTAATGCTTATGTAATCACAAACACACTAATAGAAAGTCTATAATACTTGTATTCTAAAGCGGAAAACAAACACAAGTAAGAACAATAATAACTATGGATATTTTAATAATGCTAAAACTTGTTTTTCAACTCGTACATAACTCATACTAATGTGTTCCTTTTATAGACAAGGAACCCTAAGCCGTTTCCCAAGAAACGTATAAACATAAAACTAAATAAGATATACATTATCACTTCCTAATAAAGCTCATGCATATCCTAACTAACTATAAAATCGCGAATATCTATTTCATGAAACAAACTTCGCGGTATTTCTACTTAGCGAATTTCTTCTTCAATGAATCTTTGCACTTGATGATTCTTGACATAATTCTTACTTAGTAGAATTCCCAACAAGATCATAAACAACTACATCAAACCAAGACCAACAACTAAACAAAGATCCAATTTACATACCCTTTTTACCAACCTATATTTCCAAAACTAGCACCCAAAAGACCGCCTTTATCTACCCCATGAAAACCCAAAATTCGGGCATTATGTTCACCATTTTCTTAACAAAATCTTCATTGAAGCGAATAGCTTCATCGGTTTGACCAACAATCATATGAGTTGAACAAGTTGGTGTGTGTGCCTCATTTGGATTTTCGTCGGCGCATCCACACGTCAAGCGCAATTCCCGAGGTCCCGAGCTTCATTCTCTTCGATCAGCTCCCCACACTTCATGATTCCTCTCTTCAGATGATCAATGCACTGAAGAACTAGCCTTTTCAAAATCCCTTCTTGTGCAGCCTCTTGTTCAAACCACACAGCCATACGATCATTCAACTTTGATGAACCAGCAACCTCCATGAGTTCATTCAAAATGAGGAAATCTTCTATTGGAAATTGTTTGTGTGTGGAAAAAGTGGTGGATGGGTTTATCGATTGGTGTGCACAAGTTAATAGCGTCTCCGGTAAGAGACGATCAAGGGGTCTAATAGTGATTTTTTTTCACACTCGGTCCATGAATTTGTCTTGGTTGCCGTTGTCATACTTAAAAATCCCGCCCAATAATCACTGTAAAATACACAATTGGTCCCTCAAGTTGCCAAGTTACGTATACTACAACTTAGTTGAAGAATAAACAACACAAAACCATTAGAAGTTTAACTTTGTTAAGTCAAACTTCTAAAACATTTCAAATTATCAATAAACTCCAAAACAAATATTGAGTAATGGTTTTGCAATTTTGACTTTACAAAGTCAAATATTTGAGTAGTGGTTTTGCAATTTTGAATTTACATAGTCAAAATGCAAATACTACCTACAAAATAGCCATTCACCATTTTCAAGTATTGACTAACTAAAGTAAACCTGAAATGCGGTTTACTTGCCACAATCAAATTGAAATGCTAAATGAAAGTTTGACTTTCGAATGTCAAACTTGCATCACCTACAATCTGCACAAACAACAACATATGAACAAGCTTATTTTAAGCAAACCATATAAACAAATCTGTTCCAAAATACCAAAACTATTTTGCAACATAAATTTTCATAGGAATTCAACCCATACATAAACTACAACCACTCAAAGAAATCTACCACGGTGTGGGGAAGCTCGGTGGAGTTTCAATGACTTCTAGCCAACTCCCAGTTGTTCTTGATATTTTCATTCCCATCATGACTCCTATCATCGAGCACGATATTCATTGTCTTTAGCGACCGGAACACGCAAGTATAACTTTATTAAAGTTAATTCATGCTCTGTTCTAGGAAAAGCTCAAAACACCACAATCATGGTGGCCATGGTCGAATGTGTTTCATCACAACATTGGGAAAATTTTCCAAAGGTAGAACACTAAGCGTGTTTGCGACTGAAAAATCAAATAGTGTTGAGAGATATACAAACATGGCAATTTAGGAATGTTAATTTGCTACATATGCATTACTCCAAAACACTTACTTTGGTATCCATCATTTTAAAATTTGGACATCTACGAATCATTTCAATGATGAACGATAACATAAAAATATTCCCAAAATCGACATGGGACAGCTTAAGGTTAATCAGGGATACACAGGGCACATTCATCCTAGAATTAGCTTCCCGTATCAACTACAATAAGTTTTTATGATTAAATGTCATTACTGTTACACATTTCTTTAACATTGTAAAATCATAAGTGTAAAACTCAAATTGTTCTTACCGTGCAATCATCAAAATCCAATGTAAGGGTCTCAAGATTTTGAAGTCTTGTCGTGAAAGATATCGGATGTTGTGATTGTCGTCACAACATTATAATGACCGAATCTCAAATCTAACTTCCTCAAATTCCTAACTTTGCAATATCCCATAGTCTCATCTCGTTTGTACTAGGACGATTCATTTCTGAGACTCAGTGAGGACAACCAAAATAAAGTCCCAAACTGTACCGCTTAGAAAATTGACATGAATCAATTCTAAGCTCGGTGATTTGGAAAGCCATGAAAATATTCCAAACTAGCCATACCACAAACATGAAGTACGAGATGTTTCAACTCACTACGAGAGTAAAGCTGGGTTGGGAGCGTGGCGGGTCACCATACCGGTTTGTAATAATTAGCTCCTCAATTCCATGCTCAACCAAAACAAGAGCCACTCACGAATCTCTTCATAATGAAAGTTGTCTATTCCAATCATTGATCTTGGCTCTACAAATAAGACAAACTTTCTTATTGGACCCATAAGCCGATTTAAGAATCTAGTAACAAGCCTCCCATCAAACTCATATGTTAAATAATAAAAGAAATCCTCATCAAGTATGACATCGGTGAGCAAAGTCTACTTAGACCTCCAGTTTTGCGCGAAACTAGAGGTTCTCACCGCTTCTAACAAAGGCAACCGATTCAAAATTGTGGAAAACTAGAAGGGGGGTTGAATAGTTTTGCCAATTAAAACTTCCTTTTAATCTATTTAGATCAACTTATGTCAATCTATTTGGATGTGTGTGTTGGATGTTGATAAACAAGCATATAAAGATAAGTAATGAAAAGATAAGAGTAAGAAGCACAAAACCACAACGCGAGTATTTATAGTGGTTCGGCTACAAGGACACCTTCCTTGCCCTACTCCACTCCCGAGTCACCTACTCGAGTTCGTAAACACTACACCAATCTCCTTATGGCGGAGAAGCCTTCACAACGTTGCCTACCCTTTTTCCGGTGCTAGGCTAACCACGGGTTCTTTTACTCAAGGTGAACCACACCTACACAACGTCGCCTACCCTTTATAAGGTACTAGGCTAAGTACCTAGTTCTTTCACTCCAAGGTGAACTACACCTACACAACGTCGCCTACCCTTTATTAGGTACTAGGCTAAGCACCTAGTTCCATTGCAATGGAGGAACTACTATCACACTACACCAACGACTAATCCCAAAGGAGATCTACTCCTTTACAACATCATCAAGGATATCAAAATCCTTGGATCTAATACTAGTCTATCTAGTACATCGAAACACACCATATCGAATGCACATCTAAGGCACCTTTCACTAATGCCTTTGACTAGATCTACAAGACACCCTTCACTAATGTCTTGTGTCTTGACTTCTAAGCACCTTTCACTAATGCTTCTAGTTTTGACTTCTAAGCACCTACTACAAGTGCTTATGATATGGACGATAGATACCATTCACTAATATCTTCGTCTTGACACTTGAGACATCTTTCACTAATGTCTTCAACACTACACTTCTTACAAGAAAGAAAGGAATCATCAACAAGAAGACTTCAGTAGCCTTGATGATGAGGAAGCATGGCAACTCATGGACTTGAGCTTGCTCGACTTCAAAGGTGGTGATCTTGCCTTTAAGAGGAACCTAGAAGATCACACAAAAACAAAACTACAAACATATATCTCTTGGATGCGAGGTTAGTGAGTTTTAACTCGGGAGAAAGTGTGTTAGAAAGGGTGAGAAACAATGAAGAAATGACTCACTATTTATAGAGAAAAATCTCATTCCCGGATCCCACGGATCCCTTCCACAAGGGATCCATCTAGCGTTAAGCTAGGGATCCGTGGGGCCTCCTTTACCCATGGGTATTTTGGTTATGGGTCATGGGTTGAACCATGGATCTTTAGCTAGATACAATGTATCTCTTGAGTGCAATGCACTTAGTCACTAGGGTATGGGTTGATCCATGGGTTATGGATATTATCCATGTATGATATAAGCATGATGTCATGCAATGGGTTATGGGTCAAGCTCCATGGGTCAAGATACCTAAAAAGTGAAAAGGAACGATATTGAGTAATAACGGATACAAAAGTGATCAAATAAGGGCTTAAACGACCCCTCAAAAAGGTACATTTTAAAACCTTATCAATACTTAAGTTTCTACCCATTTATATTACCCAATATACTACATACTAGTTATGTGTATATTTTACCTAAATATGTAAACACTAGTTGTTGTACATATGTAATACTAAATCATAAAATCACTTATACTTGTTTTAGTGTTTTATGTGAAAATGTGAATATGTTAGAAACTATTAGTTCAAACCATTTACGTATTTTATTGTTTTGTTAAAATGATTTTATGTTTGTTATCGACAAAACATTAGAAGATCGTAAAATAAAAATAAAAGTTTTTACGGCTCTTTTGTATTAACAATCTCCCTTTTGTTGATGACAAAACATAAAATTATTTTAAGGAAAAGCTAAAATTAGTAAAAGTTTGAATTTGTAGTTTACTTTCTTCTCCCCTTTTGTCGAAACAAAAGAGCTTGAAAAAGCAACACATTGTCTTTAAGAAAAACATGTGAAAGAAATAAAAGAAATAGAGAGCAAGTAACGGAAAGGATCTCGTCTTTACTCCCCTGACGAGTCCATCCCTATGTAAGGGCGTCAAGAAAGTGATACTAATCTAGTTTGTTTGCAAGTAAGTTTGCAAAATATTTCGTCTAAGTGACGAATGTGCCCCCCTTGATGATTGCAATTTTGCAAGGGGATGTCACGAAATGTAAACCTAATATTTCAAGTAATTTGCAATGTATTGCTTTGACATAAAGCTCCCCCTAGCTTTAGGATGTCAAAGTCTTCATGTGTAAATTGAATAACTACAAAACAAAGGTTAGAAAACAAGTATAATTCACAATTTCTTGCAAATGTGGTCCAAGTTAGTAGAAAATAGTTTTCTGTCTCACGGATCCTACGGTTCCCTCTTAGTAGGGATCCGTCTAGGCAATTCTGAGGGATCCGTATAGTTGATGATCAATTTCAGCAATGGTGATATAACAAGTAATGTTATCACAAAAATGAGATATGAATACAATGTAATCATATGGTCGAAATATAACAAGTAGCATGTAATTTCATTTAATAAAACTAGAGTTATGATATACATGACTCTAAAAACTAAGAAAATAAGAAAATACATGACTAGGAATTTCTAGACCAGCTGTCAAGCTGATGCTAGGACACCACTAAAATCTTCTAGCTCAAGTTTTGTTTAGGTTTAATCTCGTCAAAGCGTTCGAGGAGATGATAGAACATGAAACGTTGGTCTTCTCGTACTTCATGTATCAAACTTTCAACATGTTGAAAATGATAGCAATCTTTGTCATGGCTAGGTAGTGGTGGTGGAAGAAATGAAATGGCTTGATGTGAAGGATCAAGTGAAGGGCTTGTGGAGCTTCAAGCGATGGAGGGATTGGTGGGGCGATATGAGAAGGGGTCACCAAGAATGATGGTGGTGGTAGAAGTGTCAACTTCCATATGGTCGGGTGGTTGACTTTGATGATTTCTCATAATCCAAATGGGATTATATGATGGAAACGGCGAAAAGGAAGTCGGAGCTAGTGTTGACTCAACACTTTGATTTTGTACCATTATTCCTCTTAATGAGGAAAATGTTGTCGGCGGAGGCGGATGAGACGGCCTAGGAGGCAAGTCCTCTAAATTGTAGAGGTGTGGTGATGATGGTGGAAATGTAAAGGAGATAGCTCTAGGAATTAATGGTGACGGTTTAGTGGAGATGATATTTTGGTTAAGCTAGGGATCCGTCTAGCATTAAGCTAGGGATCCGTGGGACGCTCCCTTTTACCCATGGGTATTTTGGTTATGGGTCATGGGTCATGGGTTGAACCATGGATCTTTAGCTAGATACAATGTATCTCTTGAGTGCAATGCACTTAGTCACTTGGGTATAGGTTGATCCATGGGTTATGGATATTATCCATGTATGATATAAGCATGATGTCATGCAATGGGTTATGGGTCAAGCTCCATGGGTCATGGGCTTTGGGTTGTACCCAACTACATTCAATGTATTTGCCCAATGGGTTATGATACTTGATAACGCTACACGCGTCATTCGGGTCAAAGGAACTTCCTTTTAAATCGAAAGCAAGTTTTCAACACCTAGGCGGTGAACCTAATCGTTGTAGTGTAGTATTAGGGTAAGCCACGGAATTGATATCGTTCTCTGGGGAATAGGAATGCTAGTGAGAAGTTACTACGCTAAGGTTGGGGTTGAGGAAGATTTTTTTTATCTTTTATGTTTTTAGGAAATGGAAAGGTACGAATCTCGGGGTTTGGATTTGGGGGTTGGTATTTCTACCGATTACTTCTACTTAACTAATTATCTAAACTAAGGTGTATGTAGCCTATGTCTAATTATTGTGTGCTCGTATGATGATTTAAAGATGTGTTTACTTAGGTTTTATTACTCCTTAATTATCTCCTATTGATGGTTGAATTGTCACGTCCTTATTCTTAATCGCGTTGTGTGTCTAAGGTTGTAGGGTAAGCGTTTATCCCTAACTCTTTGAAACTACCAAAGGTTATCGCCTACAAAATTTCTAGGATTTATAAACTCAACTCTAAGGTACTCTTCGGATGGTTTAGCCTACAATGACTCTAGGTATTATAAGCTAAGGTTCACAAAGATTAATCAAGCATTAACTGCACAATGAATGACCTATCGCAAGACTAGATCATTAACAATTAAGATAAGAGACAACCAATCAATATTCAATAATTAAGTTTCATATTCCCTAAGCAAACACACAAGTAAATTAGCCGGACATGGAGAACATGCAAGCATACACACAAGTAATTGAAGAAATAATTGAATTAATGAAGTAAAACACTTATCTTGATGTAAGATAGGGTTTGGAACCCTAAAATCTTGTACAAGACACCTTGGTTGGTTTAGGTTTTACTCCAAAAGACTACACATGAAAACTAAAAATTCGGATTCTATATATAAGATTACATATCGTGGCGTCTGCTTTGATTTGTGTGCCGTGGTCACCGCTCGTTAGGGTTTCGTCTTGGCCATATTAGTCTTGCGGCGACGTCACCTTATGCTTGTGGCGCCGTCCCTTCGATCTCGGCGTCGTCTGGATCAAATCTAGGCCGTCGAGTTGCGACGATCTACTCTTTTAAAACACAAGCCGTCACTTGTAAATAAGCAATTTGGCTCTTGGCCGTCACAAAGTGGTCCGACGGCGTCATGAGATAACACCGACGCCGTCCCTCGAGTATCGGCACCGACTGAGTGCCTCGATTCTTGACTTTTGCCATTTTCTTCATATATTCGCGCCTTTTCATCCGAATAAGTGTCATTCCAGCATTTTGCCTTCAAGATATCTAAAAAGTGAAAAGGAACGATATTAAGTAATAACAGATACAAAAGTGATCAAATAAGGGCTTAAACGACCCCTCAAAAGGGTACATTTTAAAACCTTATCAAATATCCCTACACTTGGTATTTGCTTGTCCTCAAGAAAATGTGCTTTTAGCCAATTAATTAATAAGTTAGGGGTCATAAAGCATTGGCTTAGAACAATCCACAACACATATAAGCCCCGCAAAAGTCATAACAAGCACGGAAATTACATACTAGCACCTCACATGGGGTGGTTGGATACTCACATCTCTCGGGTGTATATGAAATATAACAAGTTGGAAATGTGATAGGTCACTAGTTTTACAACACAAGCAACATAGAAAAAGATAGAGAGGCGATTGAACAAGATTCACACACACACACGATAATAAAGATGGTTTAGGCGTAGGAGTATGTGAAAGAAATAACTTGAACAACCAACCCTCAAGTGAGGGTTTACATGAGGTATTTTTAGGAGGAAAGCTAGGGCAACACTCCTAGTTTCCATCCTTTCCTTATTGGACATGGGCCTAAGCTTATGGGCCTTCTACATAAGCTAGACCTTAAACAAACATAAATGCCATAATAAGCTACCTATTACATAAGAATAACTAACACTTGAATTATAGTTTAGGAGTGATTCCAACAATCTCCGCCTCAAGTGTTGGTGATTAAAAACGGTGAAGGCGTTGATGTAATAGTAGCTTTGACGTCTTCTGACATTCTTCTTTCTTGTGAGAAGAATTTCCTTGATACGAACAATCTCCCCAGTGTAGAGAAATTGTCTTCTTTGAACAGTTATGCTTTGACGTCATCTTTAACTTTGTTCTTTGATCGTTGTTCTTTGTGATGAAAGTGATAGTATGTCGTTATGCGCATCAAATCGCCTCAGTGCCTTCTTCATCGGTGTCTCCACGTCATTCTTCAACATGCTCACACGCTCTTTGGCGTTGGATTTCATCTTGATGAAGTTCTTTAAGTCTTTAACTTTGTAGATTCTTTGGTTGACGAAGAATCATTACATTGTGTGTTGCTTTGAGATAGAACTTTCATTAGTAATGATGTAGGTATGAGCATGAGAAGAGTCTCGCACGATCATTCTTCCAAAGCTTCCATAAGAAGAAAACATTAAAGCGGTTAGTAATAAGCGGATACGCACTTACAAGTTTGAACTTGAGGTGTTAACAAGATAGTGTGAAAACACAACTCTAATTCTTACAAAGGCCGTTCTGAACCGGAGTCCCACAAGTGAGATAACATGATGTACCAAAGTACACCTATGGTTCGGATGAGTCGTTGAGGTACAGAAGCATCACCTCACGATGTAGACCGTTTGAGACACACTAAGCGTAATCCACGGGAGTTACCGAAGTGACCTCTTGCCGTGGCCGTTTGATGTTGACCTCGGCAGAGTTTCCATTCAATCACCGAGGATCATAAGTGAACCTCTCATAAATGTTCTCGACAGTTGCTAAGATCTCGTGAAGGACTCGATATGAACCACCGATGATCTTATTTGGTGATCGCAAGTGATGAAATGTCAAGTGTACCTAAGAGATCTTTTGATGAATCTCGTGGCTCTAGACTCAATTGTGCGTTTTGGTTTTCCTAAGCGGAGACTAGGGAGAGGGTCTCCTTCTTCAATATCGCAATCTCTAAGAGAAAGCCGACAGATTATGTAGGGTTCCTGTGAGAATGAAACAAGCTTCGTTGATAGAAACTTGAGTGGCTAAGAAGGTTTAGTGCATGCGCCACTTTGGGTCCATGACGACTTTTAATCTTCAATACAAGGTCATCTAGTGACAACCAAGAGTATATGAATTGAACCCGGTTTCGCCTAAGTTGAATAATTTGGAGGGCTATTTCTTTTCACCCTTTACTTTACATTTCTTTTTGATTCTTCAACTCCTTCTTTCTCCGATTCTCATTTTCTCCTTTTTTACAATCATACCTAAGGACTTCTAAGTTCTAACTATTTGTGGTGTCCTTGGGTAGATCCATCCGGCTCTGGTGGATCATAGGATGGTTATTCCTAACCTTAGTCACCTTATAACTCCATGACTAACCTATGTTGCCATAAAACCATTTACTTTGAAAAATCTTACACAGTGGTTGTGATTGAAAACATTTTGTGCCACTGTTGAGATGAATTTAGCATAAATACTCCCCCTCCACATGTGCTTTAGAGTTTTAACGGTTGTTTGCACAATGAGAAAAGAGCGCGCACATTTTGAATTGATCAACTTAGGATAGACAATCCCCCGCGAGACACGGTTACGTTGCATAGTTAAAGAGTTACATTGTCAGCTTTTAGGTGACAACTAGCTCTAATAACTATCTTGAAGGTGTAGACAAAGCCTCGAAAGGTTGTCAAACCCGTCAGAGTTCATGTCTACCAAGAGTTTCTCGAATGGTACATTCTACTCGGACAAGTCCTTTGCGAGACACTTTTACATCACTAGCGAACTAGCTTGAAATTATTACCCGTCCCGGACAAGTCTTTTTGAGTTACTAACAGTTGAGTATTTCGTCAATTCGTTGGTTAAGTCTATACACACGAGAATTCAACTAACATATTTCTTATCACATATTTTCTCCCCCTCAAAAATGGCATATAAAATGTTATTTTTGAAACGTTTGAGAATGAATATGACCATTTCAAGTGTTGCGGGAAGAGTGACACAAAGAACATTTTGTTGAACAAAGTTTTAAGTCAAATACCCCTCAACAAGTGATATAAATGGTTGAGGTTTTGAAAATCATAAGGAAGTACTTGTTCTTTTGAGTAAAACCTTGAAAAAAAAGGTTTGATAGGTTTTACTCAAAAGTAAGAAGCTTTCGCTCCTTTTATAAGGATTGTGGCACTGAAGCGTACCACAGGGTCCTTTCTTTACAATTACGGGTTGTACACTGTTATGTGTGCACAAGCCATTGACATAATTAATCATACATCCAAAATATTATGAAAAAACAGTTCAAGGAGTACCAGGTAGTCCAGTGATGTTCTCAGGAGTGCGAACTGGGCGTTGATAGCCGGTGATATTTATCCTGGGTCGACCACCAACAAAGCTTTCCAGCGTTCTGAACTGATCCCGTCAAAACAACCTTTCATCAATCATTCTTATGATCCTTCTCACGTCCCTTCTTTCCTGAGAATTCCACCGTTTAGGAGACCCAATCTTTTGACGTATGTCCTTCAACCTGTACGCCAATCCGTCCCTAACCATCTTCAAAGTGTGATCTCCGAATTTGTGAAGTTCACTACACGCCATTAAGCAATTTCTTTGTAGTTCACTACGGTAAACGACGCAGAAAGGTTTGCTGATGAGTGTGTATTATGAGAGCTGGTTGATATCGGGAAGATCAAGCAGAGGTGGAGTGAAGTTGACACGCGTCTGATAAGATTCCACGGCAAGCTGGAGATCTTCAACACGTTCTTTGATGACTATGCGTCTGATGAAGATGAGCAATGACTTGATGAATTCACGTTGTACTTCGGTTGAAAATTGTCTCATGCGACCTTGTACTTTGGCAAGGTACATGTCTTCAATGTCGTTGATAGACAAATTCTCAAAGTCAGCTTTAGAGAATGCATAATCTCTTTCATCTTGTCGTTTGACCACGATATTCTTTAGGAAGGTGTAGTCCCACTTAGATGAAAGATCAACATGTTTGATGGCAACGATACTCTTTATCTTGAACACCGCATGTTGAGACTTCAACTGGCGACTTGGTAGTAGATTCTTGACGTTCGGCCAATGATAAATCCCGTACAATGCATCTCGGTCGTATGCTTCCACTTTGTTGGAGAAGAAGTGATTGCACGTTCCTCAATGGCTATGCGATTCGAGTATATAGTCTGGGAATGGAAGTGTCAAAGATGTGGCGATTTCCTTGAACCATCGCCACCGTGGAGAAGAAATTCAAGGTCTTTGTTGAAGAAATATCTGAATGGAATCCTCGGTTCATCTGGTTGGCCAATTGTGGGTAGAGGTTTAGTCCAGTCGGTGTAGTATGGAAGATTGTCCCGTTTGGTGAAGTCGATGTTTGCTTCTGGGTTGAGCCAATCCATGTTGTTAGACATAGCTCGAGCAATGTTTTCAAGGTGATATTCGACCTCGAGGGCACTTTCAGAGCTGTCTTTTAACAGTTGAAATGCTTCATTCTTGATTCGCTTCAACTCGGATTTCGTCATCTTCTTCACATGGAACTTTTCTTGCAAAATTTTAGCGTGCTCCAATGTGTTACCGTCTACCAGATCTTGACCTTCTTCAGGATAGGGAGTTGAGTTGACAAGTGTAGAAAACCATTCAAATTCCTCTGTAGTATCGTCATCTAGCCATGATACGACTTCAGTCAGAGGCGTTTTCTTTTTCTTTTTCGAAGGCCTAGATGATGATTCTGGTTTCTGTACTTGTTTGGGAGAGGTGGGTTGTTGTAGGGCTCAAGGACTTCCTCATCGTCACCACCCGAATACTCAAAATAATCACCGGTTTTACGAGTGCAGGTAACTCGTAATCCCGAGGTTTATCAATGAAGACCGAGGAGGATACCTTTGTTGAGTAGGAGTCCGTTGGGGAGGAGGTTACATAGATGAAGATTCACCGATCGCTTTTGACGTTTAGGTGCGAGTCCTTGTCCGTATCATCGTCATCTTTTGGCCGTTTGGGTTGATCGGTGACTCTTGCATGATGATCGAGTTGAAAGTCAAGTAGACCTTCAAAAATTTAGCTTCATCCGGTAAGCGTTCGGATCGCTTTGACATTTGCATTATCGCTTTAACGAGTAACTTTCAGTTGAAAGATCGACTTCTTTGGCCATTATATGTTTAACCAATGCGACGATGTTTGGAGTGAGTTGTCTGGAAAATACTTCTCTAGTCACACCGGGGACAGTGTTGAGAAGAAACTTGTGATTATATTCTCTTGCCGTCTTCTCCAATTCCTTTGTGACTTTAGAAGTGATATACTGAAGGTACTTGTGAGTGTAGCCTTCGATCATTCTTTCCATTTCCCTTGTAGATCATCCTGCTTGAGCTTCTGTATGTATTCCCTTTCCTCTTGCATCTTTTCCGTCTCATCATGAAGGTAAGTTATCTGATCAACAATGAAATTCAGCTTTCGATAGAGCATGTCTTTCTTTCTGACTCTTTTGACAGCTTTGGTGATTCGGTTCTTAGCTTGAGACATCCAAGATGGAGTTTGCTTCTTTACAGATTTGGATGTTGATTTGGTTGATTTCATTGATGGTGGTGGTGATGAATGAGAAGAAGAATCCGATGAGGATGAGACGTGAGGAGACTCCGGATCCTTTGGCGGTTCAGAAGTTGTCTTCTTTGAGTGTGTAGGGCTATCCAGAAGAAGCTTATCATAATCGTCATCATATCCAGACTTTTCTTTCTCTTCAGACTTTTCTGACTCAGTCTTTCCTTTGACACCCTCTTCTTTTTCAAATTCATACTCAATCGTGTCTTCCACACGCGTTTGTTGCTGTACCAAAGTGGTGGCACCAGCTCCCTTATCGGGTTGATTAACCGCATCAGGAGTTGGTGTGGATTGAGCTGCACCACTTGACCCTCCGGGGCCACCCATTTGGTCTTTTACAAATTCTTCAGCTTTGTGTTGATGTCTAAGGAATTTCATCTTCTTCCTGAAAGTTGTATCCAGTGGCTCTTCATCACTTTCCGAGCTTTCATCATATGGCACGAGTACAGGAGTCTTCCCTTTGCCATGTTCAGCTACTGGACTAGGAGGTTTTGCTACGGATGGAGGTGGTTCGTTTGCAGATTCAGAGTAGTGGACCTCCTCGTGTGATTGTGTCTCTTCAGAGCTTTCGTCCAGTAGCTTTCTTTGCGGTTCAAACTTGGGAATCGGGATAGGGATAGCTTCCTCCGAGGAACAATCCTCTTTCTTGAAGGTTCCTCTTGGGAACTTCCTTTGACTCTCTCGGCTTACGCACTTCAAAGACTTCCTCTTACGGATCTCCGAGTAGGTGTTCCAGAAGCCTTTTCATCAAGATGACCAACTTTGCCTTCTCGTACTGCTACTTGATACCTTTTGTATGTTTCAAGCTTTTTGATTTCTTTAGACAGAAGGTGATCAGGCAGCACGGCACCCTGCTTCTTTGTTGTCGATTCTTTGATTTTGATTGAAAGGATAGGCTCAGACAACATGTCGTGATTGTCGGGGTCATTGAGCCTCTTGGGAATATCAGGATTAAGCCCAAGTGCTCTTTGGATTAAAAGCTTTGTGTATCTAACATAGGGAATCTTTGAGCCAAGCTTCTTGTGAAATGACATCATGTCATCCCATATCAGTGCTTCGATTTCAATGTCCTTCTTATTGATCAATGACCAGAAGATTTGCAGTTCCATGAGCTTGGGATGCTCATAGCCACTCTCACGACCAGAGACAGACTTGGTGATGATGATGTAGAGGGTTCTCCACGGTTGAGGAATATTCTTCAGCTCCACGTGAGAGTGCTTAGTAATGATTCCTGATGCTTCATCATAGCCAATATCTAACAAGAATTGCAGAACTGTCTCTTTAGTAGGTGTGGCAAAGAAGTCAGTTGGTGCGATGTCTGGAATGATAAGAACAGCCCATAAGTCTGCAGGAGTGATGGTGACTTGTTTGTGATTAAGTGTCACTGTCACTGCACTTTGACCTGTGATCCTTGATCGGTGCTAAACAGTCAAGTCTAAAAGACTAAAAACTGCTCAAACACTAATGCAATTAAGATCAGAGGAGTATATAGTCTCCCCGGGTCGTTATGTCCCAAATGAGCTATGCAATGGATCAATCAACGTCTAGTGATCGAGAAGTTTGAGCGGAAAAGGATCGATTATGATATTATAACTACGGAAAAGCCAACAAATTACAATGGCTTAAATGCAAATGAGAGGAAATTAAAAGATAAAATCTATTAAATAAACGCTATCACTAAAATTAAAATGATGTTTTTGTTTTATGTTTTACAAATCGAAATTAAAATCTACGACGTACAAATTAAAAAGTGAAACTTAAGCAATATTAACCCTAAAAATATGAAAATGATATTTTACAATCCTAATGATAAAAGAAACTTATTAGAAAAAGAAAACTATTTTATCACTAATTATCTAATTATTATTAATTAAAAACTAGTTTTAACTATTTAATAATTAACCAAAATGCAAGAAATTAGGAAACAAAGCTAGAAAAATAAAATTATGAAATGGAAAAGTCTAAAATAACAAACTAGAATTTTCAAAACTATTTTTGCAATTTTCAGATTAATTTCCTATTTTCTACTAATTTAAAACTAATTTAATCTAATTTAAATTTTGAAAATACAAAATAAAAAGGAAAAATATGGAAAAATCTTTTTTATGTTTTTTATATTTATCTTAACCTATTAAAATTGAAAACTTATTTTTTTGAGCTTTTTCTTAATTATTTGCAATAAAACCTATTTAAAATTGATTAAAATCTATTTTTAATATGGAAAAATAGCAAACAGTGACAATAAATGATGAAATTTTCAGGAAAATTCTAAAAAGTTATATAGAATCTATTAAAAATGAAAAACAACTAGCTTATGTGTAAGATTAATGAGCTACAATGCAAGCGCTAATTGATTAAGCTAGGAAAATAAGCTAATAAGCTACTATGCTAACCAAACAGTGACCACAGCTAAATAACACTAGATTAAGCTAATAGCAACTACTATAACCTACTCCTAACAAGCTTGAAGCTCAGATCAACCAAACAAGCCAACTGCTTATTGGAGCCAAACAGTGGTTTACCCCCACTGTTTGAGCTTATCCAACAGCTTAACTGATAAGCTCAACTAAAAACTACTTATGCAATCTTACAAAGTACCTGGCCAACTACACTTGTACCAAAATTCAGACCTAAACTCTTAGAAATGAAGCTGATTCACCAATTACAATCACCGCTTGGCACTTATGTGTGAGCAGGCAACTAATAGTCAAGTTTAAGCTTATTTGAAGCTCAATTTGACCAAATCGGTTGAAACAAAAGGTGAATATCGAACAAGACCAGTTGAAATTTAAGATTCCAAAGTTTCAAATTCTCACACTCAATAATGAACCGAAATCTTCTCAAAGTTTTGATGAAAACCGCACTTGATGATATTTTGACTTTTGAAGATACACAAGAACTTTGACCAAAATGACTTTAATTCAATCTAGTTAATCAGAAATGATGTTATAACACTAGAAATGACAACCAAATGCTAGATCTAACCAATCCAAACCAATAGCGAAATTTGATGCTACCGATTATAATGATTCATTCACAAGATCGGTTTCAAATGATTCTTGACTTTTAAAGTGTGATTGCTAAACTAAATGACCTCAAATGACCTCAAAACACTATCTAAACATATAACAACTACTAACCACCGATCTATAAGCTTTTATCACGCTTATATAAGCTAATCCAAACACTACTTAAACTATAGTATAATGAAGTAACAAGCGATTTATTAGCAATTTAGACTAAACACAAATCAAACTACAATCAAACAAGACAATAAGCAACTTTGAATGATTCAAACACCAATTAATGATCGAAGCAGTTATGGAACTTACAAGTTATCCACACCACTATGGCTTGCAAAATGAAGATCTAGAACCACTAACCTAACAACCCCTAATCCTAATCCATTTCCATTTCGGATAATCAGAAACACCCTATTTCCAAACACCGCATCAACCTTTCCCATTTACGCACCATTTTCACCCATGTTGACTTTTGTTGACCCAAGTTTAAAAGTGAGTGAAACTACAATGTGAGCTAAGGAAAGCTTAAATAAGCTTGAATAATCATTTTTGAAATGAGAAATAAGTTATTAGAAGCTTGTACATAGGATTTGGGAACTAGTAATTTCAACAAGGAACAAATAATTTAAAGCGAACAAGAACTTCAATTGATACTTAAAGACAGGTTGAAATACACTTAGAAACCGTTATTTGATACAAATAAACTCTAAAATACAAATACAAACTAATTAAGACTTGACAATAATTGAAACGACATACAATTTATAAAAATAAAATCTAACTCCTTTCTTGTAGCTTCCCTTGGTCTTTTATACATCCCAAGCTTCTTCTCTCTCCTCTATGAGCAGTTCCCAGCACAAAAAGTGACCCTTGGATCACTCAAGTCCATCATAGCCGTTTAAAGTGTTTTGGCGCCAAAACCTTTTTTAACCATTTGTGAGGTTGAGTGTGAGATTGGAGGTGCATTAAATGTACCTTGGATCTTTGTGTTTGGAGGGGGGGGGTTGTAGAGGTGATGATGGAAATGGTGGAGTGTGATCAGGTGGTATGCAGGAAGTGATGATGGTGGTGTTATCACGTGAGGGAGAGAGGGAAACAGACGGGTCAAATGGGTTTGACCGGGTTATGATAACAAAGGGTGTGGGATGGATTAGGGTTAGAACCGGGTTTTGGTTTGGGCTGGGTTGGGCCATCAGTTGGGCCAAAGTGATAAAAAGGTCCAAAAGGCTAAGCTTAAAACACAAGGACCCAATATGCAATTTCCACAAAACAAGGGACCAAACCTGTAATTTTGCAAAAGTGTTTTAGGGACTGAATTTGTCAAGACTTGATATTACAAGGACCAAAATTGCCTTTTTCAATTTTTCCAGGGGCCAATTCTGTCAATTTGCAAACTTGAAGGACCAATTTGTAATTTTCTCAAAACTTTTACATTTTTCACCAAAGGACCAAATTTGACAATTTATGATTTAAAAGGACCTTTGATGATTTTTCTTTGAAATTTTGACTCGGGGACTATTTTGACAATTTTTGAAACTTGGGGGCTAAAGCGCAATTTTTGCAAATTTGATATGTTTTCATCGATTTTGATATTTTGTATTTAAAACACATAAAACAACGATTTGTGATATTTTGATCATTTTGATGTGTTTCGAGTGTTTCGGATGAATTTGCGTTTATTTTGTACAAAATGATGAGTATTTACATACTCATCAATCCTCCATTGAATTCGAATTATTGAATGTAGATTTCGGTCTTGTGTGAGTGTGAGAGCATGTTCGGTAGGGATGATTTCTTAGAATATCCACAACAATGAGACAAGAAGATTACGAGCATGTGAGGGTTTCAAAGTCAACCCTAAGGTTGTTCTTTCCAATCTTTCTGATAACCATTGGGAAGATGTCGACAATTGTGAGAACTTCGTGCATCCACATTCATTTGAGCGACCATGTCGTGATCTCGAATTAACATTAGCCAAAAGAACCAACATATCGAAAGACATAATGTTAGTCAATGAAGGTTTTATTGTCTAATTATTGAATGTATAGTGTTAATGATTGTTACGAGTCCTAAGTCACTTGTTTATCCAATTGTCCAATGACGTTGTGAAACGTTTTGTGAGTTAGTTAACTTTAAGTTTTAAAGTTTATGTTATCACTTATAGTTCACAACATGTCAAACGTTTAAGTTTATTAGTGACATTGTTGGTTTCGTGACGATATGATTAGTTTATTAACAAGTTTGTACACGTAACAACTCATAATGAAGGTCAATCAAGGCTTAGGCGTAGATTTTGGCAAAGTTACGCGTAAACAGGAGTGATATACACGTGAGCGAAAGCTTATGCGTGGGATCCTAACTTCGCGTAAGAAATGTTACGCGTGGGAAAGGGGACCTTATGCGTAGAGCTTACGCGTGGGAGTATAAGAACCTTACGCGTAAGGCTTACTCGTGAGAGTAGACCTTATGCGTGAGGTCATTGTTACGCATATCCTTCACGTGATACGCGTAGTCCCATTGTAGAACCTTCGGCGTAATAGTTACGCATAGGTTTCTCTTCGCGATAACTTTCTACGCGTAAGGTAATCCTTATGCGTAGAGTAACAAGGACCTTGATTCTGAGTATTATGCGTAGCAAGCCTGAAATAAAGTCATCATATCAGCAATCTTAACATGTATAGTCATATTAAAACAGATTATGGCATGAAACACATTACACAGTTTACGCGTAGAAACACATACACGTAAGTCAAAAACCCTAAAGTTTATGAATTACGCGTAAGATTTCTAGCCATAGGAATTGCACCATAGTGATTCTGGGAGTTCTATGAAGCATTTAAAGTTGTTTTGGTCAAGTTTTAACATCAAAAGTGTCAAGAATCAAGAATACCTAAACCGTATGAACACAAAACCCTAATTTCCATTTTATGATTAATTAGTGTTTCTGGGTGTAATCTGGGCCTGGATATAATCAATTCAACTTGATAGTAATCTTATACAACCATCTTTTTCACCAAAAACATTCTCGTTTGGAAAAACCCAAATCCACGCATAAACCCTAGTTTTCAAATACATTCAATTCGTGTTTCTGGGTGCGTTTAGATGATTAAAAAAGTATCATTGATGTTTTAAGACCGTTTTGACACAACCCTTTTTAACCATAAACACCCTTTCATGATTTGGTGTTCTTGCGCTTACGCGTAAGACACAAAACTGATGATATATCAAGATTGAACCGTTGGATTTTTGAAAAATTCAAAACCATTGCTTAAAAACTTGTTATAAACACGAAATCACTTACAAATTGATGATCTAAAACACGGATTTGTCAAATGATTCTTAGGCGTAGGATCTTTTTGGTGTAAGTAATAAATGTGATGGAATAGTTAGGTGGAGAGTTTTTTTTATTTAAAATTACTTTAACATTTTGACAGTTTTGGTCCCTCCACCTTTTCCTTTTTCATACAAAGCCATTTAACTTCCATTATGGTTACCAAACAAAGATTTTAAGAAAGAAACTTGACGACACTCCCCCTCGACTTAAGAAAATAATGAAGGGTTATAAATTTTAGTCCGAGGAGTGTCATTGAACCAGAAAAATTTACCACCATTGATAAAAGAAACAACCGGGATATGATAACATGCAAGTACACGGATGTTTTGAAGCAGTTAAGTGATTATTTTCTTCCCTCAACACTTGATCGGAAAAATACTAAATTTTGAAAGATTAAAGTGTTGACGAAAAAATGTACTTGCCATGTTGAGAGAAAATAGATTAGAAGAATATTTTGTTGTTTTATCGGGTTTTATATTTTTGTATTTTGTTTTGAAGAAATTATTTACAAAGGATATTTTGGTGTTTGACGGGGTTTTAAGATCTGTTTTAGGAGGTCATCCAATTCCTCTTGTGTCAAACACCTCATACCAACCGGTGGACCAACTCATTAAACCTAGCGGGAGGCAAGGCTTTGGTGGCGGATCCGCCAATTGGTATTCATGCCACAGTATAATTCAACAAGACCACTCCACGTGATCCTTGATGAAATGATAGCGAAGATCGATGTGCTTTGATTTAGTCTTGAATCGAGTTGCACGAGATCGCAATGGCATCCGATTGTCGCGATACATCGGATTCATCAAATACATAACCATAGTCTTTGAGTTGTGTTCGCATCCGGATGACTTGAGCACAACACGCGACATGGCTACATATTCGCTTCGGTTGATGACAACGATGTACAATCTCCGCTTCTTTGATTGCCAAGACACGGTTTATCACCAAGAAATTGTAGTGCTCCCGAGTACTTTTTCATGAATCTAAACAACTGCGTGATCGACATCCGAAAAAGCGATTAGTTCAAAACCAAAATCCTTCGGATACCGGATCCCAAGTTGTTCCCTTTATGTATCTGGAGGATTCTTTTAGCCTCGAGAGAGGTGGGTTTCATTGGTCTTGATCGATAACGGGAGCATAGATAAGCAAAGAAGACAATATCGGTTCTCTGGTGTTAGGTACATTAGAGACCCAATAATACTACGGTATTTTGTAGGGTCCACTAATGTCCCATTTAAATCGACTCTAGCTTCTTGGTATGAGTCATTGGTGTGGCATAAGTATCACGGTTTTCATTCCAAATTTGTTAAGCAATTCAGGGCATATTTGGATGACTCGAGAAATACCACGGGTGATTGATGAACTTGTAATCCTAGAAAGAGCGTAAGTTCACCCATCATGGACATTTCAAAATTTTTCTTCATTAGTTTTGCAAAAGCGATTGAGTACTTTTTATGTGTAGACCCAAAATGATGTCATCCACGTAAATTTGAACAATTAAGATATGTGCCCGTGATATTGTATAAAAAGAGTAGGGTCGACCGAACCTTTAGTGAAATTATTGGCAATGAGGAAAGATGATAGCTTATCGTACCATGCCCGAGGAGCTTGTTTGAGACCGTCTGAGCTTTGTTCGGTTTGTAGACATGGTTCGGGAACTCGGGATCAACGAATCCGTGCGGTTGGTCGACATAAACCGTTTCTTTAAGTTGTCCATTGAGAAGCGCAGCTTTGACATCCATTTGATAGACTGTCATATTCATAGGAGCCGCGAACGCGAGAAATATCTAACGACCTCCAAATGAGCAATCTGGAGCAAAAGATTCTTCAAAGTCTATGCCTTCTTCCCGCGATAACCTTTAGCAACGAGTCGTGACTTGTTTCGGATAACATTCCTTGACATCCAATTTGTTCTTCCAAATCCATTTCGAATCGATTAAAATCCTCGTTGGTCTTTCAACCGTTCCCATACTTCAAGTCGTTTGAATTGGTTGAGTTCTTCTTGCATGGATTCAATCCGGTGTCTTTTGTCATTGCGTCTTTGATGTTTTGGGCTCAGATTGGTGAGCGGTGAGTGCATAAATGCAATGTTCACCATCTCGAGTGAAGACGTTGTCTTGTAACAACCGGTTGATTCGGGTTGCCAATAATATTTTCCGAGGATGATCTTTGTCCATCTATGTGTAGGGTTGATGTTGGTATACATTGTGCGATTTTGAGGATTCAAATGGTTTGTTGAAGATTCCGCGACATCCGTGCAGTTATCTCATTAGCAACCGGGTTAAAGAACGATTTCGATCAAAATCGGCAGTGGGGTACTTCATTCGAACATCATCACCGGTTCATCATTGTTGGAAGCGGTTTGTTCAACTGTTGTGTTGGAGTCAACCGGTGGTGCTTCTTCAACAATAGTAGTTGTCACAGTGTATCGGTATAGAATATGATCGGGTTGTGCAATGGATACACCCGAGCACGCTCATCAATATCGCCACCGAGCAATGGAGCAAATAACCTTTCCATTTGTTGACGAGTGAGTCAGGGGCTTTGTTCACCGATGATGGGGTTTGGGGAAAGTTTAAGCGGTTGTGACCGAAGTTCTAAGTCGTTATACTCGGAAGCCATTTCCGTGAGTTCATCAAAATGAGCATGAATCGCTTCCATTACCTCCTTTGTTCGACGATTCGGATGCGAAAACCTTTAGAATTATCACGATTATCCAATAAAGACTCCAATATCGCCTTTGGCTTTGAGCTTTCCAAAGTCATCACGATCATTATTCGGATAGCAAAGAGATCCAAATACATGAAAGTGTTTTAAATTTGGTTTTCTGTTATGGACAAGCTCGAAGGTGTTTTGTTGTGGCGTTTGTAATCATAGAACGGTTTGGAGTATAGCATGCAGATGATACTGACACGCCCACAAGTAATCGTGGAGTTCGGCATTGATTAACATTGTTCTTGCGCTTCCACCAACGTTCGGTTTCATCTTTCAACAACACTATTTTGTTCGGTGTACGAGCAATAGATGTCTCGATCTTGTATTCCACTTTCTCGTAAAATTCACGAAGGGTTTGGTTAACAAATTCGGTTCTCCATCATGCTCGATTTGTTGGACGGTGTTCGGAGTTGAACACAGTATTTTCGTGAGAAGGTGATAATCATCTGTGGAGCTTGGTCTTTGCTTGAAGAAAGTAGACCCAAGTCCAGCGTGAAGAGTCATCAACGATTACTAAGATGTAGCGTTTGCCATTTATCGTTTGCACACGCATCGGCCACACAAATCCATGTGAAGAAGATGAAGCACATCTTTGAGAGTCATGTTCCACCTTTGAAGGAAAATGAGCATCGTGTGCTTTTCCCTTGTTCACACGCTGAACAAAGGTGATCTTTTGAATACCGAAATCTTGGGAGTCCTTCAACTAGTTTGTGTCGAGCAAGGTTGGTGATGGTCTGAAAGTTTAGATGTGAGAGACGACGGTGCCATAGCCAGGATTTTGTTGATGTTGCCTTTGAGAGTAAGCAGATGGGAGAAGAAGCAACCATGTCTTGCATAGAGATAGTGTAAAGACTAGAATTACGCGAGCCAGACATAAGGTCATGTCCTTGTAGATCATGAATGAAACAAGTTTTCTCCCGAATGCAACCTCCAAATCTCCATCACAAAATTGACCCATCGAAAGCAGATTGTGAATCGAGGCCTTCCACATAGTAAACCCCGCTTATTTTGATGTTTCCATTGATATAGTCTCCGTAGCCCATGATAGGCTGCGAAGTGATCATTCCCGAACTCGACGGTGCCAATGAACTTTGCAATAAAGTTTGTTAACAGTTTAAGGTTGCTGTCATGTGTCGGGAACATCCGCTATCAACAATCGAGAGAATGATCAGATCACCAGCATTACACACGATTTACACTGATGGAATAGAAGTAGATGTGGAACCCAAAATGTTAGAGGGTTCCGGAGCGGTTATAAGAGACATACACATCAATAACTTTAGGCATCCATTTAAATCCTAGTGTGTTATATATCCATTTCGCCATCTATAACTACTATTTGCTTTAGTCTTTGTGAATGCCTTTGGTGGTACTACATTCAATGGAGGTGAAACTGGGCTCTGAGGGGACAATAACGCGTTTCTTAGAATCTAAAGAAGGCGGTCTACCAAGCCACGACTTAGGCGATTAGTGGGCCTAGAGGTATTCCGAGTCTTAGGATTCCTTAAGCGAGAGATGATAGCTTTAGCAACACATTTGTCATGACAATCGAATTCATACTTTTACGACAAATAACACAAGGTGCATCGATCAATATCAAAAGTACTTAACGGTTTAGCATTCGTTACATCACTATTTCTATTACATTTTCCAGACGCAATGGCTATAGTAGGAGCAACATGAGTCTTATTCATAGTCCTAGGGTGTTCTTCACTTTAGCATTCCTTATTGATCTTTTCTTAGGTCGCAACTTCCTATTCTTCGATTGAGTGCTCTAGGTCGTGAAGTGCGGACGTTTGGAAAAGATGCAACTATTCTGTTTCAAGAGAAGGAAGCACGTTAGCAACTTGTGATTTGGCGTAGGGATTCTAGGTTCACGATTACTAAGTGTGACCGGTGCTATCTTCTTAATGACGGTTGGGGAAGATGTTCATACTTTCCTAACATTTCTCTTAACTTAAAGATAGTGTGCACCAATTCTTGATTTTCGAGCGAAGATTTCCGAAAATTCATGACTTCCTTAGTGTGTTTGAGAAAATGATCAAGCTCGTTTGATGCTTCATCACGAGTCTTTTAAGTAAATCAAATATGACACCATATTCCTGTTTAACTTTTACAAATTCTTGTTCATATTTAGAGATTTGACCTTTTAAAGACACGTTTTGATCATCCAGTTGCTCAAATTTTGGATTAAGCGATTTAGATTGCAACTGGGTGATTTTGTTTTGCAAAGCAAGTTCACGATTTTGACAATCTTTTTGACACCATTGAAGACGACGTTTTGCGTTTGAAAGCTCGTTATTCAATCGTTCATTTTCAGCTTTTAAAGATTTGAACTGATGCACATTATCAGAATTATCAACGGTAACAACATTATCAATGATATCAGCAGAGATATAATCAGATGCATATGGCAAAGCATGAAGTAACACAACATTATGGATATCAACACAGATAACATCTTCCAAGAGTCGATCAACATCTTTTCTCAACATTTTCTTTTTACGTTTAGTATTAGAAATAGATGTTTTTGTTTTCTCGAAAACGACCTTCATCACTCCAAGTTCCTTATGAAATTCCTTTTCCCAAGACAATGCACAATTTTTCAAATTTTAACATTAGGTAAAGATTTTTCCGAAAATGTCTCTTTGTTCTTGCGCCAGAGGCGATTGAAAATGTTGAACTTTGATTTCAGAATTATATTCTATCTCATGTTCCAAAGTTTTGAGGTCGGCCATGATAATGTCAAAATATCTAAGAATTTTGCGATTTTCAGGTTTTGAATTTACTTCACTGATGGAAGGTTTTGAATTTGGCGATTTTCATATTTCCCGAAAAATTCATGACTTCCTTAGTGTGTTTGAGAAAATGATCAAGCTCGTTTGATGCTTCATCACGAGTCTTTTTAAGTAAATCAAATATGACACCATATTCCTGTTTAACTTTTACAAGTTCTTGTTCATATTTAGAGATTTGACCTTTTAAAGACACGTTTTGATCATCCAGTTGCTCAAATTTTGGATTAAGCGATTTAGATTGCAACTGGGTGATTTTGTTTTGCAAAGCAAGTTTACGATTTTGACAATCTTTTTGACACCATTGAAGACGATGTTTTGCGTTTGAAAGCTCGTTATTCAATCGTTCATTTTCAGCTTTTAAAGATTTGAACTGATGCACATTATCAGAATTATCAACGGTAACAACATTATCAATGATATCAGCAGAGATATAATCAGATGCATATGGCAAAGCATGAAGTAACACAACATTATGGATATCGGCACAGATAACATCTTCCAAGAGTCGATCAACATCTTTTCTCAACATTTTCTTTTCGTTTAGTATTAGAAATAGATGTTTTGTTTTCTCGAAAACGACCTTCATCACTCAAGTTCCTTATGAAATTCCTTTTCCCAAGACAATGCACAATTTTTCAAATTTTTAACATTAGGTAAAAGATTTTTCCGAAAATGTCTCTTTGTTCTCGCCACAGAGGCGATTGAAAATGTTGAACTTTGATTTCGAATGATATTCTATCTCATGTTCCAAAGTTTTGAGGTCGGCCATGATAATGTCAAAATATCTAAGAATTTTCATGATTTTCAGGTTTTGAATTTACTTCACTGATGGAAGGTAAAGGACCATAAATTTGTGCATAATCTGGTTGGGGATTAACATGAGAAGACTCGGGTGTTTTAATGATAACCCTTGGTGTGTTAGAAGAATCCTTTGACGGGACGAAAGTGACCGCTTGTGAATAAGTAAAAGGTTTGTTATAAACAACTTTTTCTAATTTTGATCGACTCTCATCTTCAGCATCTAATTCCTCTTGACGATGATATTCAACAACAGTCATAACAGAATCATCAATTTTATATTCTGCACTGGAAACTTCCGGATTTGGTTTGAATGTTTTGGGAGAAAGCTTAGGTTTGTAATCGGCAAGATTCATCCCATATCCTTTGGATTTGGTTTTAAAGTAAAATTTTCAATAGTCATTCGACTACCATGTTTATAAACAACGATTTTAAACTCTTTAAGCTTGTTTTGCAAATCAACAATTTCTTCCAGATAGTCATCTATTCGATTCGTTGAATGCTTTTGACAAGTTAACAACTTCACCTCGCTTTTTGATTTTCCAAGGTGAGGCGTTAATTTGCTTTTATGTTCATGTTTCGCTTGTTCTATTTCGCACAACAAAGCATTTTCAAGCGGCTAGATCACGATCCGTCTCTAAATATTTTTCGTTTTGATGAGATTTAGCAAAAGTCGCTTCAAAACCTTCTTCACGTTTTCTTGAGCTTTGAAAAATTGAGTTGCATATTTAAACATTCAAAATCCTTGGTTAACAGTGCATTTTTGCTTTTTAAGTCCTCATTAATGGCACTACATTCTTCCATTATGGTTTGTTGGTCTTGTATTAAACGAGCAAAATCTGGATGAGGCAAAAGTTCGGCTTGTTCAACGTGAGTCTCAACATGATCATTATTTAGATCCTCAAGTATAACTACGGAGTCAATTTGATTATCAAAGGAAACCATAAAGTCATCTTGATCGTCAAATGTAACTACGGGGTCTATTTGAAAATCGTCGAATGAGATGTATAAGACTCATTTTGAACATTACGAGCCATCTTTGGATTCGAGATATTGGCGGAGATATTAGATCGAGATAAACATGGTTTGTTCGGTACTGAGACAAGCCATCGGTGTCATACTTGGGCTGTTTACTCATGTGTAGCTCTTGCATATTAGCCATCAACATAGCTCACGAGTTGGTCTCGCAAGTCCTCCATATCATCATCTCGAGTCTCGCATCCGCCATAAAGCTCGTTCTTTGTGTGTGAGAGTTCCACCACTTCATCCCTAAGAGCCAAAAGAAGAGCCTCTTTGTAATAAGCACTACCCCTAGTCCTCGGCTTTGGGCATGCATTATCCAGTGTCCTTCTCATTGCGGTTGTAGCATCGAAGACCATTTAACCTATTTTGAGCATTTCCTGTTCCACCACTGAGCTCATGTTATTCCTACCACAACATTAAACCTCGACCACCGCTCATCGGCGACCATAGCCACGATTACGAACTTCAACTCGTCCATTGTTCACAACTTGATTCCTTGTGTTTGATGAGGAACGAATCGATTGTTGGATTTGTTGGTATAACGGCCAAAAGCATTAGAAATCATAACAAATCCTTGTTGCAATGCTTCGAACGGATCGATGTCCTCATTAGCTTCACTGACAAGTGCTTGAGCATTGTTGTTGTTGTATGGAACCAATTGATTTTGTTGAGATTGTTGCTGTGAAGGATCATGTGGTGGGTTTGAAGCAGTTGGTTAAGTTGCTGATTGTGGAGAATAATTGTTTTGAGCATACAAGGCAAGTTGTTGATTTTCCGGATGTGTTGGTGGAGCAATTTGAGCACGTTCTTCGCTGAAATTTGAGCATGTTCTTCGCTTGACGAAGAAAAATGACATACTTCTCCCATTCAGGACCAAGACTACTCAGGAACTTAGTATTCACTGCAATTCTTGGCATAATGATGTTGTGTTTATCCAAATCATTGATGATGTCTGAAAATCGATGATGATAAGACTCTAGTGTCTCTCCAGGTTCAATCATGAAGAGTTCTGATAAGGTTTTAAAATGTACCATTTTGAGGGGTCGTTTTAGTCCTTATTTGATCACTTTTATATCCGTTATTGCTTAATATCGTTCCTTTTCACTTTTAGGTCTCTTGAAGGCAAAATCTTTGGAATGGCACTTATTTGGACGAAAAGGCGAATATATGAGGAAAATGGCCAAAGTCAAAATCGAGACACTCACGATTCTTTGAAATTAGAAGGCGACGGCGTCGGTGCTAATGGCGACGCCGTCCCAAGATTTTTGTGATGATTCGAACTCAAAACTCAGATTTCAAGTGGCGACGTCTAGTTGTGAAAGAGTAGGCCGTCGCTACTCGGGCGGCCTAGATGCAATCCGGCGACGTCGGTGAAGAGACGGCGTCACGGACATAAGGTGACGCCGTCGCAAGGTTAACGTGGCCAAGACGAAACCCTAATGACGGCGACACAACGCGTCACTAAACATAAGGTTACGCCGTCGCATATGTAATCTTATATATAGAATCCGAATTTTTGGTCTTTTGGAGAGTCTTTTGGGTGAAAACCTAAAACCGAACCTAAGGTGTCTTGTACAGATATTTTAGGGTTTTAAACCCTATCTTACATCAAGATAAGTCTTTACTTCATTAATTCAATTATGTCTTTGATTATTTGTGTGTATGCTTGCATGTTCTCCATGTCCGGCTAATTTATTTGTGTGTTTGCTTAGGAAGTATGAAACTTAATTATTGAATATTGATTGGTTGTTTCTTATCTTAGTTGATTAATGATCTAGTAATGCGATAGGTCATTCGTTGTGTACTTAATGCTTGATTCATCTTTGTGAACCTTAGAATATAATTACCGAGTAGTTGTAGGCTAAACCATCCAAAGAGCGCCTTAGAGTAGGAGTTTATCATCCTAGTGGGTTTGTAGCGAGACCCTTTGGTAAGTTCAAAGAGTTAGGGAGAAAGCGACACCCTACAACTTTAGACACACAACGCAACTAGGAATAAGGGCGTGACAACTCAACCATCAATAGGAGATAATTAAGGAGTAATACAACCTAAGTAAACACATCTTTAAACTATCATACGAGCACACATTAATTAGACATAGACTCCCACAACCTTAGTTTAGATAATTAGATAATAGTAGAGTAATCGGTAGAAATACCAACCCCCAAATCCAATACCCGAGATTCAGTACCTTTCCATTTCATAAAATATAAAAGATAAAAAATAATCTTCCTCAACCTTAACCTTAGCGTAGTAACTCCTTACTAGCATTCCTATTCCCTAGAGAACGATATCAATACCCGTGGCTTACCCTAATTACTACACTACAACGATTAGGTTCATTTCCTAGGGTGTTATAAAACTTGCTCAAGAAAAGGAAGTTTCCTTGACCACGGCGTGTAACGTTATCAAGTTTTGGCGCCGCTGGGGAAGAGAATAGCTAGTTAGTAGTCCACCTCGTTTAGGTTTCTTTGTGATTCCTATCAAGTAAACTTTTTCTCATTTTTAGCTTCCTCGTAGTCTATCCCCTTCTTCGTGACCTTTGTTCAGAACCATTTTCATTGACTATTCCGTTAGTCAGCATGGAGAACGCGAATCATAAAACTTTCACCCAATCAACGAAATCTACTACATAATCTACCCTTTCCACTCCAAAATGAGATCTTGAGGTTCCAAAGAACATCATGATGAATCCTTTCCTAAGCGTGGACTCGAATTAAATATTTATTACAAAAAGTCCTTTATCATGGTATTGATTTATCGTTTCCACTACAATTCTTTACACTCGTATAGCCCACAAAACCCAAAGGAGACTTGACTATGTAGCGGATGGGGATATTTGGGGCGTGGTGTTCAGTGCATGGGAAACCTTTGAGATTCACGCCCAATTTAGAAGTGGAACATGGGACCCAAAACGAACCTTTAGACCTATTTTCAATTTGGAAACTTGATCGGAAAGATTGTTTAGGAAGGAGATGATTAGAGTTGAGGTACCAAGGTGCATGTCATGGTTAGGCGCTACCACAAAGACAAAATGAATACATAGGTGATCTTGATAAGATGGAGGATAGAGTAGAAAATTCAATCCCATCGGATAACCTACAAGTCCTACCATCACTTGAGAAACACACACCGCCTATGACTTACCCGAGCGAAGAGAAGAAACTATAGGAACCCCAATAAAGGTTGAACCTTTGGACCGACCACAAGTAGTGGATGTGGGTTTGAACGCTTGTAGTGATGACCTTTCTCTTAGCCCTAAAGAAGTTTCTAGTTTTGATGAACCGAAGCCTCAACCGAAACCCTTACCCAATTTTCCGTCTTTAGATGTGAATCTTGGAATTGAATTATGCTCCAATCCACCCATCAAAATAGATAGTTCGGGTAGTTGGTTGATAAAAGTGGTAGACTCTAGGCCATGTAGAGTGGAAGCTAATATAGGAATAACCCATGACCTTACACACTTATATCACCCATTCGTGGTTGATAACAAGAAACATTATGGGTTTAAACCAGGTTTATTAGGTCAAGATGGATCCCTAACTAAGAATCTTTTGAAGTTGCTAAAAGTTTATCCATTTTTAGGAGAGAGATTTGATTCACCCGCTACACCAATAGACTTAGGTAAGGTTATAATGAATAGAGCACACTCCTTTGAGCATATAAATCACCCATCACACTCTCCTCACGTAGCAAATTTCCACCCTAAGGGTGTGTATTGCTACTATCACCCGCACTTAAACTTAAGTGTAGGGAAAACCTCCCCTTTATCCGTTAAATAAGGGTAGAGTCAGGCTCGTGACTCGAACAAAAACAAGCGCTTCTTGGGAGGCAACCCATGTGTTTTTCCTTTTTCATTTTTATTTGTGTGTCATATATCTTTTATTGATTGTTTATTCTCATGTTTAAATTTGTAAAAATGCATTATTTTGTTTTTAACCTCGTCTTAATTACATATAAAGGTATTTTACATAAGGGATAAGTGTAGGGAGGATTACACACATTTTCAAAAGAAACGTAAACATGAGAATAACAATTAAATAAAAGATATATATGTTTGTTTGTTCGAGTCAAATGCTTGTATCGAGTCATAATGGATGTTTTTGCGTAATTTTTCCATTCTAAAGATGTAAATTTTCGAATTTTTTCGAAAAATCATGAGCAGTTTTGTCGAGGATAACTTGACGTCGTCAGATTGTAAATTGACGGCGTCGTGAAGGAGTAAAACATCGAGATAACTTTTCTCGATTTCGAGCTACTTATAAATTTTTGGAATTTTCGGATCTTAATTTTCTTAGAAATTTTGTAAACATCCATTCCACAAGCATTATATCCTAGTTTAAATCGAGTCTTATATATATTATTACCACGATTTTACGCGAAGGTTTCGTTTGTTTTCTTCAAGTGTGCAGGTTTAATTTGTCAAGAAGAAGTTACATAAGATTGGAAGGAGCTTTTCACGCAATAATTCTTCTTGAAAAGGATTTAACCACCACTTTACACGGATCTACCGAGCTAATCGGGGGTATTAGTTTCTTCGTTTTAATTACCTTCTTTTATCATAACTTTGATACTTTCGGGAACATTGGGGACAATGTTCAGGTTTAAGTGTAGGAGGGAAAATAAAGCGGAACTTTGAAACTATGCTTATCCTTGATTATTTGCTTTGTCAATTGTGATTGTGTAATAAACCATGAGAAAATGTCGGATAGGTAATTTTGGCACCAAATTTAAAATTTTTATGACATATAGGGTGGGCCATTAGTCTTAACAAAAGCGTCTCATGGATAGGAAGTTATATGACTAGCACAAAACCCTTTACCACCCAAATTCCACCAAAATATGAGGATCGCCCTTAGATTAGTAGGAATTAAAGCATTCATCTTCAATGCTTAGAGTGTGAACGGTAGTATATTAGATTCTAGAACTTGTTTTGTGATGCATTCGAGATCGCAAGTGAGGCTACACTTGTGTAGTTAGGAATAACTAAATGATAAGAGGCATTAGGATAACCCTTGTTTGATACCGTAATATAATTACTTCTTCCATATCGGTTGAGTAATTCCCCACACCCTTGCGTTGTACTCATCTTTAGTACACGATACCCTAGTTAACCCCTCGAGCCTATCCTTTTCGCGGTTCTCGTGATGTTTCGGTTTTGGAATATCAATGAAGAGCATTGTTTACACCCCACCCCAAATATACACCCAAATCGCCTTAGCCTACCCCTTATGCACTCACTTTTAGTGCAAATGTTTGTTATCACCCTAAACCCTTAGTTCAATTATCTAGTTGCTTGCATAAGTTGCTAAGTCGAGTCATATCCTTTGTATCTGTTTTGGGACGATTGGGATTCATGGGAAAAGTTAAAGTTTATGAAATGACGGAAGGGAACGTTAAATTCAAATTCCCTTGTTTGCGTAATAATGTACCCCAAGTGTTTTGATCTTTTCAATTCGGGTCAAATTAGTGTTAGAGTAATAAAAACTCAAGTGTAGGGATATGCCTATAAATCCCTATTATTTTGATGTTATCGTAGAGGATGGTAGAGTAAAAGTGTATGAAAAAAAAAAAAAAAAAAAAAAAAAAATACGGGCTACCATCCTACATCTATCCTTTGAATTTATGTTTATTTATTTCAGTTATCTAGATTTTAGAGTGTCGAGTCTTGGCTTAACAACGCCATTCTTCATATGCATTTAACATAGAGATTTTTGACTTGCCACCACTAAATAGCCTATCCCACCAAACCCTTATTTCCCTACCGTAAGCCTAACATTACAACCCTTTAAAAGACCTCTTTGATAGTCTTTCCTAGGTACTTACGCCAAAGCGATGGAGGTTTGATCTATTCTCAAGCCTATGGTAATCTATGTACTAGGACCGGTTAATGAGTGTTTATCTTCCATTTCCTATTTGTTATATTTCATATATACACCGAGAGATGTGAGTATCCAAACACCCCATGAGAGGTGCTAGTATGTAATTTCCGTGCTTGTTATGACTTTTATGGGCTTATATGTGTTGTGGACCGTTTTGAATTAATGCTTCATGACCCCTAACTTATAAATTAATTGGCTAAAAGCACATTTGCTTGAGGACAAGCAAATAACAAGTGTAGGGATATTTGATAAGGTTTTAAAAGGTACCATTTTGAGGGGTCGTTTAGTCCTTATTTGATCACTTTTGTATCCGTTATTGCTTAATATCGTTCCTTTCACTTTTTAGGTCTCTTGAAGGCAAAATGTGGAATGGCACTTATTTGGACGAAAAGGCGAATATATGAAGAAAATGGCCAAAGTCAAAATCGAGACACTCACAGATTCTTTGAAATTAGAAAGCGACGGTCGGTGCTAATGGCGGCGCCGTCCCAAGATTTTTGTGACGATTTATCGAACTCAAAACTCGTATTTTCAAGTGACGACGTCTATTTGTGAAAGAGTAGGCCGTCGCTACTCGACGGCCTAGATGCAATCCGCACGACGCCGGTCAAGAGGACGGCGTCACGGACATAAGGTGACGCCGTCGCAAGGTTAACGTGGCCAAGACGAAACCCCAATAATGGCGACACGACGGCGTCACTAAACATAAGGTGACGCGTCGCATATGTAATCTTATATATAGAATCCGAATTTTTCGGTCTTTTGAGAGAGTCTTTTGGGTGAAAACCTAAAACCGAACCTAAGGTGTCTTGTACGAGATTTTAGGGTTTTAAACCCTATCTTACATCAAGATAAGTCTTTACTTCATTAATTCAATTATGTCTTTGATTATTTGTGTGTATGCTTGCATGTTCTCCATGTCCCGCTAATTTATTTGTGTGTTTGCTTAGGAAGTATGAAACTTAATTATTGAATATTGATTGGTTGTTTCTTATCTTAGTTGATTAATGATCTAGTAATGCGATAGGTCATTCGTTGTGTACTTAATGCTTGATTCATCTTTGTGAACCTTAGAATATAATTACACGAGTAGTTGTAGGCTAAACCATCCAAAGCGCCTAGAGTAGGAGTTTATCATCCCTAGTGGGTTTGTAGACGAGACCCTTTGGTAAGTTCAAAGAGTTAGGAGAAACGCATACCCTACAACTTTAGACACACAACGCAACTAGGAATAAGGGCGTGACAACTCAACCATCAATAGGAGATAATTAAGGAGTAATACAACCTAAGTAAACACATCTTTAAACTATCATACGAGCACACATTAATTAGACATAGACTCCACAACCTTAGTTTAGATAATTAGATAATAGTAGAGTAATCGGTAGAAATACCAACCCCCAAATCCAATACCGAGATTCGTACCTTTCCATTTCATAAAATATAAAAGATAAAAAATAATCTTCCTCAACCTTAACCTTAGCGTAGTAACTCCTTACTAGCATTCCTATTCCCCAGAGAACGATATCAATACCGTGGCTTACCCTAATTACTACACTACAACGATTAGGTTCACCGCCTAGGGTGTTATAAAACTTGCTCAAGAAAAGGAAGTTTCCTTGACCCCGAGCGACGCGTGGCGTTATCAAGTTCATAAGCCAAGTAAATTTTGGATTCCAAATCCTCCCGATTGAGTCTGCATCCTTCCATAAGAAGACGAATATGATCCCACATTTTTTGTGCGTCTTTTGAGCATCAACACTACGAATAATTGGGTTTGGTAATCCTAGGAGGATATATTCCATTGCAAGCTCATCTGCTTCATAGTGTAGAAGTTCTTGAGGATTCAAGTCTGCAACAGTAGCAATGTTTGTTTGTTCATCTCTTGGTGGATTAGCATTCGGATCTCCAAGTACAATGATATTAGGCATCTGAAATGGACCTTCCAAGATAACCTTCTTTAAGAACTTTCCATGTGGCTTCTTCAGATCACAAAACCTAAAGAACCGTATCACCCATTGATCGTAGTTTCTTGGAGTAAGCATTGGAGGTCTATCAAGTGATCCAGCCTCATGAATTGATTGTTGGCTGCTTAAAGCTTCACACATCTTTGCAAACCAAGTGGGTTCCTTCATAGTGTTCCTTGATGGATGTTGATTGAAATCGGTTGAGTAGGTTTAAACTTGAAGACTTGGTGGTGGTTGAACCATTTGAGGTTGTGGAATTGCAGCAAGTTGTGGAGTATGTTGTTGATTAAATTGTTGTTGATAAATTGCTTGTTGTTGATTCCATTGTTGATGTTGGGGACTTAATTGGTGTTGTTGTTGACGTTGAGGATAAGTGTAAGGGAAATAGTTAGAGTATGGTGGTTGAAACATGTTGAAAACTTGTGTTGGTAAAAATGGATCTTTGTAGTCGAATGAACCTTTGTTGATGAAGTATCCTTAGGCGTAGAAATAACAATAGCCAAGTAGCACTTATGCGTAAAAACACCAAAGTTACGCGTAACAATCAAGAGTTACGCGTAGAATTAGTTTACGCGTAAGGAGGGAAAAGACGCTAAAGTTATGCGTAGACACAAAGTTAGGCGTAGGATTATCTTATGCGTAAGACTAGGCTTAGGCGTAAGATGAATCTTATGCGTAGGATTTCTCGCCGTAAGCTTTATGCTTATGCTTAAGTTTAGGTTTTGCCCAAATGATCTTTTACACTATCACAAAGGCAAAGATATCCAAAGTCGACGTATTTTCAGGCTTATCCAAGCAAGAAAACACGGAGTAAACCAAGAAAATGAAGATCAAACCACGGAATAACTTACGCGTAGTTTTAGGGTTTTGCTACGCGTAGGATTACTCGTAAAATTGATTTTGCCCAAAGATGTTTCTAAACCAGTTTTTGTGTGATGAAATAGCTTCAATAACACCAAAATGACACAAAAGTGTGAAACTTGATGATCCAAAGCTCTTAAAGCAGTTATGCGTAGGATGAAACCCTCGTATAAAAACTAGTTTAAAAACAACGATCCACGCATAAAGTTTGAAACTTTTTGCCAAAAACACGTATTTTAACACCTTAAAACATTGAAAGTACAAGAATCTTGTATTCAAAAGTGTAAAAAAGACGTTTTTAAGCGAACCAAAGTATCAAATGTGTGTTTTAAGCGTAGGACCGAAACCCACTTCAAAAACAAACACGATTCACCCAACTAGTAGGCGATTGATACCACAGATAGGTCACTAGTTTTACAACACAAGCAACATAGAAAGAGATAGAGAGGCGATTGAACAAGATTCACACACACACACACGATAATAAAGACGGTTTAGGCGTAGGAGTATGTGAAAGAAATAACTTGAACAACCAACCCTCAAGTGAGGGTTTACATGAGGTATTTATAGGAGGAAAGCTAGGGCAACACTCCTAGTTTCCATCCTTTCCTTATTGGACATGGGCCTAAGCTTATGGGCCTTCTACATAAGCTAGACCTTAAACAAACATAAAGGCCATAATAAGCTACCTATTACATAAGAATAACTAACACTTGAATTATAGTTTAGGAGTGATTCCAACAAAATGGAAGATAAACACTCATTAACCGGTCCTAGTACATAGATTACCATAGGCTTGAGACTAGATCAAACCTTCATCGCTTTGGTGTAAGCACCTAGGATGACTATCAAAGAGGTCTTTAAAGGGTTGTAATGTTAGGCTTACGGTAGGAAACAAAGGGTTTGGTGGGATAGGCTATTTAGTGGTGGCAAGTCAAAAATCTTTATGTTACAAGCATGTGAAGAATGGCGTTGCTAAGCCAAGACTCCAGACTTTAGACTCTAGATAACCTGAAACAAACAAACATAAATTAAAAGATAGATGTAGGATGGTAGCCCGTTTTTTTTTTCAACACTGCTTTTTTTTCTTTTTTTTTCAACACTCTATTTTTTTCTTTTTCTATTTTTCTATTTTTCTATTTTTTTTGATTTTTTTATTTTTTATTTTTTATTTTTTTATACACTTTTACTCTACCATCCTCTACGATAACATCAAAATGATAGGGATTTATAGGCACATCCTTACACTTGAGTTTTTATTACTCTAACACTAATATGACCCGAATTGAAAAGATCAAAACACTTGGAGTAAATTATTACGCAAATAAAGGGAATTTGAATTTAACGTTCCATTCCCGTCATTTCATAAACTTTAACTTTTCCCATGAGTCCCAATCGTCCCAAAACTGTGTACAAAGGATATGACTCGACTTAGCAACTTATGCAAGCAACTAGATAATTGAACTAAGGGTTTAGTGTGATAACAATAATGCACTAAAAGTGAGTGCATACAAGGTAGGCTAAGGCGATTTGGGTGTACATTTGGGTGTGGGGTGTAAACAATGCTCCTCATTGATATTCCGGAAAACTGAAACATCACGAGAACCGCGAAAAGGATAGGCTCTGAGGGGTTAACTAGGGGTATCGTGTACTAAAGACGAGTACAATGCAAAGGTGTGGAGGAATTACTCAACCGATGTGGAAGAAGTAATTATATTACGGGTATCAAACAAGGGTTATCCTAATGCCTCTTATCATTTAGTTATTTGTAACATATTGGATTTCACAAACACATCAAAACATGATCACAAGTAGGCGTATAACTTAAGGTTTTTAGAGAGAGAAAGAGTTAGAGGTTTGGGAACTTAGTGAGAGAAAATGAAAGTATTATTATGAGCTCCAACTCTCTACCTTGGGAGGTAGAGAGTATTTATAGTCTTACATAAAACGCCACCAACGGGCTGGGATCAGGCATACAGTGGGTAAAGACCCGTTCGTCCTCCACGGTGTTACTTAACTAAATACTACTTAACTTGTAATAACTACGACTACGAGGTTTCTAACGATTAGATATACTTGAGGTGACCGACACTTTAATAATTGGATTTACTAAATCCTAACAATCTCCCCCTAAGGGAGGTCACCTCAAATTACAATGAATACGAACATATATTACATTAGCATTGTTCTTGGATTCTTGTTCCTGTTCTTTGCTCAGTAGCTCGTAGTCTTTGATTCTTCATTTTTGCATGTTTGGATAATCCAAGTGGAGGTATTTAACTGATCTACATGATAATGAGTGTTGAGCCAGCTTTGAGATCATTAGCTAACATAAATCTCTGACTCTTCCATTGTGGTGTTAATATTATGTGATGTTGTGACATTATGGACCGACATGCTCACATTATGGATCATGATTTCTTCTTATCAGAGTAGCGGAAGCTTTAGTTGATTCATGATATTTGCGCAGCCGTAATGTAAGCATGGAGTGAAAATATCGTAGTCGTTGATGCACTTCATCATGATTTCTTTATAAATGAATGTGTTGTGTGAGCATGCGGCTATGGATTGATTTCTCCATTCTAATCACCGCAAACGTCGGAGTGTACCGCATAAAACAGCTTAGTAATAAAACGCATGAAAGTGTCATTGATCACTTCGTTGAATTGAGGTACACGGCCCACGGTTCTCCGCTGATCAAGATAAATCTTTGTGATCGTGTATAATTCCTAAGAATTTCCTTGACAGGTTTCGCAAATGCTCTAGCCGTTCTCAAACCGGAACGTCTCAAAGTAGACAACACGGAATGAGTGAACCAGCGAATTGAGATTCACTGATTGATGAAAATGATTTGAAAACAATCGTTTATTAAATATAAAGATTTTGAAATACAACGGAGGTTTCATGGAAAATTAATTATCAATCATAAATATCCTTTTTGATTTTGAAAACATAATACACAGTCGACGTGCTAAAGAAAAGAATTTTGAGCACACCGATCGGTTTTTCAAAGGAATCATCAATCCATTTTCCCGGACAAGGAACAAATCAATTTTGAATCGCCCATTGATGAAGTCCAGATGACACAGACAAGTCTTGGAAATACCACAAGGATAATGCGTAGGACTCTCAAAATATATTCTCACATTCCACATTGTGTGAACCTGTGAGTCTTCAAGGATGATGTGTCCTAACGAGATTTAAAGATGATCTCGTGGCTCTAGACTCAATAGTGCACATTTGGTTCCTATGGGAGACTAGAGAGGGTCTCCTTCTTCAATATCAACAATCTCTAAGAGAAAGTCGATAGATTATGTAGGTTCCACAGTGAGAATGAAACAAGCCCTTTTAGAGGAACTTGAGTAGCTTGGGAAGTTTAGTGCAGCAACATGGGTCCATGACGCCTTGTCTTCAATACCGACGTTACCTTAGTAACCACCGAGCATATGTATTGAACCCGATTTACGCCTCTAAGGTTGAATTGATGGAGGCTATTTCTTTTCACCATTTTTTACTCATTCATTTCTTTTCATTCTTCAACCCCTTCATTGCTTACCGAGACTTCATAACTAGAACCTTGTTGGGTTTATTCCAAGACTAGCTCGGTCTCGATCCGCACTCTTCCCATATCTCACTTTTCTCCTTTTTCATCATACCTAAGGACTTCTACACTATCTAGTGGATTGTCCTCGGTAGATCCCTCCGGCTCGGCGGATCATGGGAACCAATACCTAACCTTATCATCCTTATATCACCATACATAAAGTAAATTTGGTCGGTCTATTTGGTATTGTTCATCCGCCATTGGAACCAATTGAAAACCATTTGAAAATCAATCCGGATACTTGTGATATATTATCAAAGCATTTTGTACCGAATTGTTTTGATATTTTTTAGAAAAGAGCTCCCCTTCAACATGTGCATCATCTATTTGAAATCGCTTTGGCACACGGAGGCAAGAGGAAGAATTAACTTCTTTGATTACCATTTTCTAAAAGATATCAACATCACTTCCCGATTAAATCAAGTAGATAAAGCATATTGGGGAAGGATGAGGTTTTCATATGTTTGCTCCCTCAATATGTGCCTCGAGGTATGAAAGAGTTTTGCACATATTAGAAGGAACTCAAGACTTAGAGAAAATCAATCACGTTACAATTCTTTGTGGTTTAAAAAGATGCTCCCCCTCAACATGTGCATGGAAAATTTGAAATAGTTTGGCACATGAGGGGAAGAAAGCTTGCTAAACACTTGTGAAACCATTTATCGAATCATCAGTTTAAATCACAAATTCTCCCCCGATCACAATTTTCAAATCATTTGAGATTTGTGATCTCTGTAGATTTAAATTGATATTGAAAGCTTTTGAGGGGAGATGTGACTTGATTATGGGAAACATTTAACCGATAAGGATCAAGTTTGAGACTTTAGACTCCAAAGATTAAACATGCTTGAGTATCTTTTGAAAACATAATAATAACAAAGGTCTTGTACCAATTGTATACAATATTGTAAAACATTGTTCTTTTGATTATTCAAGAGTAGACCATTATGTATTAAGTGCCAATTTTTTGAAAAAATACTCTTTTTGATTGAAATCATTCTCCCCCTCAATCAATGAAATATGTTGTTGATTGAAGGATAGTGATTTTGACAAATGAAAAGCCCGAATGATTTTCAAAAGTAGAGTCCGAAGTATTTTCAAAGCAATTTTTTTTTCATAAGATGACAAATATTTTTCAGAAGAATCATTTGAAGGAAAAATATTTGGAAGGAAACATTTGTCTTTTTAACGACAAACATTTGGTTTTAGAATCAGATCGTGAGGTTTGTATATTTAAGATAAAGCATGGCTCTGTTCTTTCTTAGAAAAACGGGTTACTGCCTGAAATGACAATAAACCATTGTTTCACTTTATCCCAAAAATAAATTATGATTTATTTTTTTTAAATTATGTACATTCGAAGAACATCTAAAGACCCGTGTCATTATTTGAATGACACACAAAGACCGTAGATATTATCGAATCGAGAAAACATGACAAAAGACAATATTTTTGGAATTTTCAAGATTTTCAAATTTTATGGATTTTGAAAGTTTTATATTTTTCTATTTGCTTTTTGTTGGTTTTGTAATTTTGTATTTTGCTTTTTGAATAGATATATACAAGAGGATAAATTAGTTTAAGAGGATGATGAACTGAGTACCGAGATAAGGATATCGTTCAGCACGTTGTAGAAGAAAGGAATCATCATCTCTTAAACTTTCGCCACCAAAGCATTCGAGGCTTCTAAGGAAATCGTCTGAACATGAGCCTTATGAATTTGAATCTTTGGTAGCTTCTCCCCAAACTGACAAACATCGAATAAAGACCATTTGGTCTCATAGAATGAAGCTCAGCACCCCGACGAACACGCGAACACCGAAGTAACAAGTTGAAACATTGATCATCTCAGTGGTTATCAAATCCAGAATAACTGATTCAGTCCGATCACATGAACCTGTGGTGCATCCCCGATGTACACATTACTCTTCGAGATTGACCAGTTGTCTATTCAGGGGAACAATATATCAACACCTTCATTTCACCAAATGCATTCCAAGTATTTAACATATAACTAATCAGCCCATAACGTACACATGTACCCAACAAGAGAAAAGACAATGACATCACAATAACAGGTTGAATCACTGATCTTCTCTGCGGATGTCAACTCCGGAATAACTGATTAAGCTCGATCATGTGAATATGTTGTGTGACACAGATGTACACATATCTCTCCCTTGATGGTTGCGATCACATCGAAATCATCATTACATTGTGTACATGAAGCACTAACCGGAAGCACTTTATCATAAATCATATAGAAGATGTCGATAAGCAATATCATCTCATGCTCCACATATTCTTCTCACATTTCTTCCAACGAGAATCAAGTAACACATACCAAAAGTCTCCGTGAGACCATTTCCCAAATAGTTGGAATAATACATCCTTCCCCAAATAGTTGGAATAATATATCCTTCCCAAATAGTTGGAATAATACACCAAAGGCTACGAGTTAAACACCGATTTTCTCTACTGTTATGACCATTGTCTTTCCGGATAACTTCAATCGGTAGAAGTGTTAAGTTCATCAAGTGTACTCATTGTGCTTTTAGATATATGTCTCCTTCCCCTTCGGTTTTGATACCTCGTAATCAACAAAACATAATATACCCATAAACTTGAAATCTTGTGAGAAGAACTCAAATAGCCCAAATGAATCCCCGTGAGAGTCAATCACATGTAAACTCTCTCGACTATCTTTATCAACCCATATGTAGACAATTTGAAGTGACCACTGTTGAAGAAAACCATTTATACCAAACTTGAAACTGAAGTCGAATTCCCCGAATTTGTATCTTAAGCTTGAACTTAATGATGGAAGAACGGTGTCGAGAATCTATGCTTCAAGCAAATCTCTAAGTACTCACTACTCAAAAAAATTATGAGACATTAACACCTCTTGAGATTATCCACATCGTCATCTGCATGTGACACTAAGTAAAACAACGTAACTCCTAATAGTGATAGTTAACCAGGTCTTCAACCAACCTGTAACACCCCCAATTTCGTGATACATGTGAATTCAAACCGGTGTTAGTTTATGGTCTATGACAATAAAAATAAAACGTACTCTAATGGAGTCGTTTCAAAGATTTATCATTCGATTTGTATAAATATCGAGTTTACAAAATGAGGTCCAGATGGTTCCAAGTTTACAAAATACATTAAATTGGTTTTGAATGATAATAAAATTTATAGCCTTCTTGAGTATCCGTGCTCCTCCGTGCCGACTTCCGACATTATGAACACGAAATACATGCTTAAAGCATCAACACAAAGGTTGAGTGAAATTCATAGAGTTTAGAAATCGAGTTGAACACATAATGTTTGTAGTGTGAGCTATAGACTCACACCAATGGTTTGAAAACCAAAATGTTATTATTAGACTAAGCATCATGCAATCAAGGCGTTAACGTATTCCAAAATTAATTGGAGAAAATGTCGGTGCGTGCTCATCGAGGTAAAATTGCCGCTTTTACCAATGTTACTCAAATATAGTGCGTTTGTTTACCGGACCGGTCAACACAAACGGGATTAAATCAATCCCAATAGATCTATTCACAATATTCGCGCCTCTCACTAGTGATTAATGATTCATGATTAAGGGACTTAAGTTTGGCAAATGAGGTAACTTAGTGCTAATAACAATCGATAAGTATATAGTTTGAAAGCAATGTGTTCGGTTTAAAATAAAGCATGTATCTCCCCGAGGGTTTGTAAAACAATTAAGTAATAGAAAGTGGGGCTATGAACTCACCGTAGTGTAAATGATGTTAAGTACTTTAACGGATGATGGATAAGTCGAAAACTCCTACGTGCGACCTAGAAATGAAATGTTGCGTCTTAAGTTTGGAATAATGTTTTAGGAAAACATAAACCATTCTATATATATTTCTATGTTGATCATGATGTAGTCAATTATCATTTGATGTTTATAGAAAGATCTTTAATATGTGAAAACGTATTTAGTTTATAGATATCGTATACCGTTCGGGCCATCATAATTCGAGAGGTCATGTAGTAAACTTCGAGAGCTAGGACACTTTAAATCGTAAATCCACAGAACTCGTCGACACGTTTTACTCAAATGAAATCCCTCATGAAGCTCCCTACTATTGTAGCACTTAGTAGATACAATATATGTTTTGAGTGAAGATTGTTATATAAACAAGTTTAGCATGTTTTTACAAGTTCTCGTCGTTTCATAAATATGATTACCTTAGTTAACGGTCTTGGGTAAACAAGCCTTGAGGCTTTAGCCATGGCCTTGCCGTGACTTTGGTCTTGACTACCATGGTCTTGAGACTCAGCCTTGACCTTAGCCGTAGCCGTGGTCTTGGATTATGGCCATTAGGCCTCTTGGTTTGCTTTTAGTTGTGACAAAAGTATAGTTGTGAGACTAAATATAAGGCGCTTCGCTTTTAAAAGATAATGGCCTGTTTAAGCGTTTTCAAGGTCCGAGCTTCTTTACGATTGAAGGAAAACGTCGTTCCGGACAACTTTCGTGTTTTAAATTTTTGATGAAACAGACTAGAAGGGCCTAAAAAAATTCGGAATTTAGGCAGAAAGCTATTTTGGCAGATTCATATTTTAGCTTCGCTAATTTCTATTTGACATAACTTTTGACTCGTGTGTCCATTTCGGGTGATTCAAATTGCTACGTTTTTGTTTTAATATTATCTACAATAATGTGAAAAGTATCAGATCTATATGTGGCCAATTTTATAGAAACTTTGTACAAAAGTTTATCATTTAAACACTTATTAACCCAAGTTTAACATATAAGTTCTTATAACTTGTTTTAAAGATTTTTGTACATCATGATCCAACATATGAGCATATATAGCATAGATTTAAGAAAATGAAACATGTAAATGATGTAGAGCAAGAGTGGTGGTTAGTTATTCTTACAACTTTTGGCTTTCAATAAAGAAAGGAGTAACTTAGTAAGGATAGGACTTTGATTGATCACTTAAGACTTTGGATTGAGCTAGCTTTCCACACCTTGGCACCCTTGCAAACTTGAAGAGTTGGTGATGAAGTACTAAGTGACTTGAGTGGATTTAAACTCAAGAAGATCACTTAAACTTGCTAGAGATTTGATGTAGTAGCTTGATCTTTGGAACTTCCTTGCATAAACTTGGAGTTTATAGATCAAATGATAGAAGATGTGAAGGATTTGTGATATGAACGACCAAGAACATTTTGTGAAGATGTTTAGGATGTATTTTACTTCTATTTATAGGAGGTAAGTTTGGTTAACCATATATTGGGTTAAATATTAACCATGGTTAAGTCAGACACTTGTAAAGATCTAAATGAACCATGGTTGTGATGATGCCACCAAAATGATGACTCCCCCCCTAAGTCGGCCATATAGTGATAAGATGACTTAGGTGGATAGTTTTGATCTTATCTTGAGTTTAGCGCATGATTTGATTCCGCTAAATGCCAACCGTAAGTCGTTAAGCAATAAAATGTAAAACCGGGTATCGTAAAAATACGAAACTTATAGGAATGATGAGACTCATCATTATACTCCATCTAAAAATATAAAATGAGTGATAAGTCTCATTGGATGCAAAAACGCTGTTTAAAAGTTTAAAGTTATTCTTTATGGTCAAAGGTTAATTCCTACGCGGGATAACTTTAAAGTGATATGAGATGTCAAAATGTGGTTTTCTTCATACGCGGGATAACTTTAAACAGCGTGTTTGCATCCAATGAGACTTATCACTCATTTTATATTTTTAGATGGAGTATAATGATGAGTCTCATCATTCCTGTAAGTTTCGTATTTTTACGATACCCGGTTTTACATTTTATATGGCCGACTTAGGGGGGGAGTCATCATTTTGGTGGCATCATCCTAACCATGGTTCATTTAGATCTTTACAAGTGTCCTGACTTAACCATGGTTAATATTTAACTCAATATATGGTTAACCAAACTTACCCTCCTATAAATAGGAAGTAAAATACATCCTAAACATCTTCACAAACTGTTCTTGGTCGTTCATATCACAAATCCTTCACATCTTCCATCATTTGATCTATAAACCCAAGTTTATGCAAGGAAGTTCCAAAGATCAAGCTACTACATCAAATCTCTAGCAAGTTTAAGTGATCTTCTTGAGTTTAAATCCACTCAAGTCACTTAGTACTTCATCACCAACTCTTCAAGTTTGCAAGGGTGCCAAGGTGTGGAAAGATAGCTCAATCCAAAGTCTTAAGTGATCAATCAAAGTCTTATCCTTACTAAGTTACTCCTTTCTTTATTGAAAGCCAAAAGTTTTAAGAATAACTAACCACCACTCTTGCTCTATATCATTTACATGTTTCATATTCTTAAATCTATGCTATATATGCCCATATGTTGGATCATGATGTACAAAAATCTTTAAAACAAGTTATAAGAACTTATATGTTAAACTTGGGTTAATAAGTGTTTAAATGATAAACTTTTGTACAAAGTTTCCATAAAATCGACTACATATAAATCGATACTTTTCATATTCTTGTAGATAATATTAAAACAAAACGTAGTAATTTGAATCAATTCAAACTGACACACGAGTCAAAAGTTATGACAAAAAGAAATTAGCTAAGTTAAAATATGAATCGCCAAAATAGCTTTCGCTTAAATTCAATTTTTAGGCCCTTCTAGTCCGCTTCATCAAAATTTAAAACACGAAGTTGTCCGAACGACGCTTTCCTTCAATCGTAAAAAGCTCGGACCTTGAAAACGCTTAAACAAAGCATTATCTTTAAAAGCGAATTGCCCATATTTAGTCTCACAACTATACTTTTGTCACAACTAAAAGAAACCAAGAGGCCTAATGGCCATAATCCAAGACCACGGCCACACTAAGGTCAAGGTCGAGTCTCAAGACCATGGTAGTCAAGACCAAAGTCACGGCGAGGCCATGGCTAAAGCCTCAAGGCTTGTTTACCCAAGACCGTTAACTAAGGTAATCATATTTATGAAACGACGAACTTGTAAAACATGCTAAACTTGTTTATATAACAATCTTCACTCAAAACATATATTGTATCTACTAAGTGCTACAATAGTAGGGAGCTTCATGCGAGGATTTCATTTGAGTAAAACGATCGACGAAAGTTGTCGGATTTACGATTTAAAGTGTCCTAGCTCCTTGAAAGTTTACTACATGACCTCGAATTATGATGGTCCTAACGGTAGTACGATATCTATAAACTAAATACGCCACATATTAAAGATCTTTCTATAAACATCAAATGATAATTGACTACATCATGATCAACATAGAAATATATAGAATAGTTTATGTTTTCCTAAAACATTATTCCAAACTTAAGACGCAACATTTCATTTCTAGGTTGCACGAGGGAGTTTTCCGACTTATCCATCATCCGTTAAAGTACTTAACATCATTTACACTACGGTGAGTTCATAGCCCCACTTTCTATTACTTAATTGTTTTACAAACCCTGGGAGATACATGCTTTATTTTAAACCGAACACATTGCTTTCAAACTATATACTTATCTCGATTGTTATTAGCACTAAGTTACCTCATTTGCCAAACTTAAGTCCCTTAATCATGAATCATTAATCACTAGTGAGAGTGGCGCGAATATTGTGAATAGATCTATTGGGATTGATTTAATCCGCTTGTGTTGACCAGTCCGGTAAACAAACGCACTATATTTGAGTAACATTGGTAAAACGCAATTTTACCCGATAGGCACGCACCGTCATTTTCTCCAATTAATTTAGGAACACGTTAACGCCTTGATTGCATGATGCTTAGTCTAATAATAACATTTTTGGTTTTCAAACCATTGGTGTGAGTCTATAGCTCACACTACAAACATTATGTGTTCAACTGATTTCCTAAACTCTATGAATTTCACTCAACCTTTGTGTTGACAGTTTTAAGCATGTATTTCAGGTTCATAATGTCGGAAGCTGGCACGGAGGAGCACGGATACTCAAGAAGGCTATAAATTTTATTATCATTCAAAAACCAATTTAATGTATTTTGTAAACTTGGAACCATCTGGGACCTCATTTTTGTAAACTCTGATATTTATACAAATCGAATGATAATCTTTGAAACGACTCCATTAGAGTACGCTTTTATTGTTATGATCATTGCTATGAAGTAACACCCATTTGAATTCACAGATCACGAAATTGGGGATGTTACACAACCACCCCGACTCATCGGTAACTAGATAAACCAAGTCTTCAACTCAAAATCTTAAGCCCGAGCAAGTTATCAAAAAAGAACACGCCTTTGTTGAAAGTCAACTTCAATCTCAAATAAGTGATAAATGATTAACTCTGAAGTCATCAACTTGTGTCAAATGCCCAACACGTGATAACAACATACAATTGGATGTACATTGACCCACTGAATGAACCGCAACAAATGATTCATCAACATCAATGCTTTCTTCCTAAAGGTATACATGTAGAGACTGATCTGAAAGATTCACCAATAATGTCTTCGAGCGGATGAGGTAGTCATTTTACATAATGTTCATTTGGTTGATTTATAGCGTGCACAATAATCCGTGAAGATTTGGCAAAGGAATACCAAAGAGCGGATCATTATTCATGAACAATAATATGTGAAGATTTGGCAAACGAGTACCAAAGAGCGGATCATTATTCATGAGTGCAACTATAATGATAGTCATTATCAATGCCTTTTGAAGTGACTAGAGATAAGGTTTCTTGAGAATTCCGAGAAGTACTTCTTAGATGGTGAACCAGTTGAGTCAGTAGGAACCAGAGCATAAGCTTCAGAAACTAGATGATCAACATTCGTTGGAGGTTGGAAGTACTCATCAAACATATCTTGAAACAATGAATCCTTGTTATCCTTAGTAGGTGAAGCATTAGGCGTTGGAGAGTTGTATGACCAAAACTAAAGCATCCATCATCATGTAGTATATTCACTCTTCTCCCCCTCAAAAATTGCAAATGAAGTTTACCATTTTTGATTGAGCAAGTGAATAAGAATATATATCAATGAACGGAGATCCACTTGAGGATTGAATAAGCATGGAAAAACATGAAGCTTGTTGATGAAGAATGTCGATGAGAATGGTCATAAAATGAAGATTTATCTTCTTCGAATATAAAGCGCCGAGGCGCACACTTTTCTTTACTTTGAGGAACGGGCTCAAGTGTTATCTGCGAGTATCGCAGACGCCATTATGTTGAAGCACGAGGCTGAATCGATGTGAGCAGGCGTCATAGCCGAATGAATATCAAGATTGAGTTACTTGAACCCATGAGTTATGAGATATCAATCCATTTGTAATCCATACTTTAAGCCACCCATGTAGTGAAGGATCAAGTATCTACAACCGAGTAAGGACCACCGCACTAATATTATAAACTTGATTGCATATATTTTGGTTAGTGACATTAGCATCCAAACCTTTGGGGTTTCACAATCAACCTTGATTTTGTCATCGATGAAATGCTTTCCGGTAGGCATCCACCTAAGTCCAACATCCTTAAACATTTTATCGACGGAATCCACTTATGGCAAGGTCTAGGATTGTTGATATTCTTATGCAAAGTGGAAGACTTATCATTATTCCTAGACTCCAAAGATTTAGCAGTTGGGATCCATCTAGACGAAGTTTTAGGTTTTTTTTGCATCATAACATGTTGTACCTTAGCCATGTAGGTAGTCTTAGTGGATTGTACCTTGGCATGTGAATTAGGAAAATGTTTCTTATTCAGAAAAGACACAGAGTTTCTAGGTTCATTTTCTACATGCTTAGCATTCTTCTTCATATAACTACTCTTAGATGCAAGCAGACCCCTAGTGTTTTGAGTGTTCCTAGGTAATGGTTTACAACTACTAGTAGTGCCTTGAAATCTCGTGGAATGCATCATCCTAGGTCTTGCACCTAAAATTCCGTCTTTTCGAATATGTGCCTTTTTCTAGCTTTTTTTATATAATAGTTCTTCCACAAGTCATTCATATCATAAGAATTATGGGTTTTAATGCTCGGTTTTGACACTGTTTTTGAACTATTCCTAGAGGTGCTGGGAGTAGAAGTAGATGCTTGTTGAGGTTTAGAGGAACTAGAAGCATAATTCTTAGGCAACTCAGTTGAAGTGACTGGTTTTGACAAAACTTGTATCGCATCAACTTAGGAGGCAAGCCTTGTCTTTAAAGATTTTGTTCTTTCGGATATAAATTCGTGAGGTCGCCTAACAATGGACCGGTCTCTAGTGGAATGAAATTGGCTTCCCAAGGTTGATGTTTTTGTAGACTTAGTGTTCATACATTTCCTCAGCTTTTCCTAAGCTCATTTTTAAGGCAACAATAGAAACTCTTTTCCGAAGTTGATCTTTGAGTTCATCAATTTTGCTATCAAAGAATTTGTTTGTTCCATTGACTTAGTTCTAGCTTCTTTGATAGAGTAACTTAATTCTATGTGATGCTTTCTCAAAGACTCATTTTCCTTTAGTAATTTGGCCACACAAATTGCTAATTCATCATTCTCATTTGAATATCATCAATAGCATTATCATCGAATTACTTGTAACCAAATTACTTTTCATGCATATCGTAAATGTGATTCTTCAAATTGTAGATTGTCGAGTTTTTGTCCCGTGAGCTTTTAAATCATTTATTTCAAAAATTCACGAAATTCGTGGAGTTCCTGATTGTTGCAAGGTTTCACAGTTTGAAAACTTTCTTCTTTACTTTGGATTGCAATTTCAAGTGAAATGCAATGTTTTCAAGTTCGAGAATTTATATGAAAGCTCATCAAAAGTTATCTTATCAACCATATCATTAGTTTTGAAACACTTTATCTCGCACTCGGCTTGATTCTGAACATGTATCAAGAACATGTTTTGTGATGTGATCGATTGCACAAGAGTATTTTCAGGATGCATTATGTTGTTCATTAAGGGTACCTCATCATGTGTAACAAGAATCATCGAACTCTTGGCGTGTCAAGCTTATACATTTCGAATCTATGAGTTCACTCAAGCGATCCATCATGTGATGCTTTACCCGACTCAACACTACAATCTTTTGATTGTGCTGACATTCATTCACCTTTCGATCACAAAGATCCACTTCTTGTATGACAGGAGTTACCGAAATTGGTTACATCATTCTTTGTTGTCTACGATATTCGCAACAAGAACACCGACCTTTCAATGGATACATTACCCGACTCATCACAAGTATCTCTCAATTGCACCGACACTCATTCACGTTTCATCCTTTTGCGGCTTCCTCGATGTACTTTTCCACATTATCCATGAGTTGGATAAATGTCTCAATGAATTTATGAATTTCCACTCAGATATGTTTGTTGAAGGAAATACCGGTCAAGTGTTGATTCTAATCATCAATATTCCCACCGATGAATGGCGTAAATTGTTTGTAGATTACTTGAAGAGCTGACCGAATCATTCTTTTGAACCTTTTCATTGGTAAGTTGCAGCTTCAATTGTTCTAAGTTCAACAACAAGGTTCTCATCAATGTGGGTAAGTCACAGGGAAGAGAGCACTACATGTTCGATCCCCAGTTGTGGATAACAATTGTATGAGGTGCGAGATGAAGTAAATGATAGGGCTCAATGATGCATTCCATTTTAATGGCATTCTCAGAGCATTAGCGGTGTAATTCATTCTCATTGTACTCGAAACATGGAGATCTCACATCCTCATTGATTAATTCAAACATCTTTAATCGCTCGATTAGTAGCATTCATTATCATTTTGTCCACGACATCATACAATTTAAGCACTTCAAATCACTAGGTCAGTAGAATAGGACATGATGTTGAAGTATGCACGGGATTTTACAAGTCTATGATTTAAACCGAGAAATAGAATCTTTCGTGGGATTTTACAAAAATCAAGACAAAACCGTGAGACAATGAGAAATAGGATGTAGTAAGGTAACTAGGAGATGATTTGGTGTTAAAGATATATATGGTGTTATGGTTGAGTTTGTGATATTCCCTAATTCTTTATATATACCCCCTGTTCCGCGGATCGAACTCAGTCCTTGACAAATCTCTTAGAAGACAAGTCGCTAGATCACCAAGTTGCTAAGTAACAACTCGCTAAAGAGGCTCAAGTCGTTATGAACCAAGTCGCTAAACACAAGTCGCTATGAACCAAGTCGCTAAGTCACCAATTCGCTAGGTAGCAACACGCTAAACCTCAAGTCGCTGTGAATCAAGTCGCTAAGCACAAGTCGCTAAGACCCAAGTCGCTGAACACAAGTTGCTAAAGCACCAAATCGCTAAGCAGACAAGTCGCTAAAGAGCAACTCGCTAAGTATCCAAGTCGCTAAGAATCAACTCGCTAAGAACAATAAGGACAAGTCGCTAAAAATAATAGAGACAAGTCGCTACGCCAACCAAGTCGCTAGCCTAAGTGGAACCTCCACAACGTTGTACTGTTTTTTGGCTTGTCTCAATAGACAAGTCGCTAGGCTCAAGTCGCTACTACTTCAACTACAAGTCGCTGGAAATTAACAAAGCAAGTCGCTATGATGAAAACAACTCCGAGACTCAAGTCGCTAGGTAGAAAAACTTAAAAACAACACTTTTCAATCCAAAACAAGCTCAACCACAGTGATTCAAGCTTTCCAAATCCAAACCCAAGCACTTACAATGATTCTAAACACAAAAGTACACTCAAAATTCAAACTTTAACACAAGAAATGATCCAAATGATGCAAAAACCACTAAACTTTTTCAAACCCAAAACCATATAAAACCACTAGAAATCAAGGATATGTAAGAGAGATGATCAAACCATGGCTCTTGATACCATTTGTAACATATTGGATTTCACAAACACATCAAAACTTGATCACAAGTAGGCGTATAACTTAAGGTTTTTAGAGAGAGAAAGAGTTAGAGGTTTGGGAACTTAGTGAGAAAATGAAAGTATTATTATGAGTTCCAACTCTACCTTGGGAGGTAGAGAGTATTTATAGTCTTACATAAAAAGCCACCAACGGGCGTTGGATCGAGCATACGGTGGGTAAGACCCGTCCGTCCTCCACGGTGTTACTTAACTAAATACTCGATTGGCGCTAAGCAACAAGTCAAACAGACTTAAACCGCTCGACGCAAATGCAATTAAGATCGAGAGGAATATAGGAATTCTGGGTCGTTAAGTCCCACGGAGGATGAATTGGTGTTTAAAACAACTTCAGATGATAGAATGATCACTAAGGATAGTGATCAGTAAGGTTTTCGATGGATAATTACCTAAAGAAAAGATTTACAAATTAAAGCGACTTAAATGCAAATTAAAAAGATTAAAAAGTTAAAATCTATTAAATAAACGCTATCACTATTTTTACAGATCGATGAACGTTTATGATTTTATAAAACAAAATAACTTAAATAAAATATATTAACTAAAACGTAAACTTGAAATACTTAAAAGCGTTGTTTAAAACTAAAACGAAGCGTTATTTACGAAAATGGTATTTGGGCCGCAAGCAAAAACGTAAATTTTAAGAAATAAAAGGCCTAACGAATGTAAAACTAATTTTATTACGTACTATATGATAAAAGAAAATTTTAGAAAAGGATTTATATTTTTAGACTTTTATATTTTTTATTATGATTTAATTACTATAAAACACTAATTAAATGTTTAAAAATAGTAAAACTAATGAGAAAAATCCGAAACTTTTTTATAAAATACTTATTACTAATACAAATTTATTAAAATTACAAAACTGGAAAAAGCTACTACGAATAAGCTACAAATAAGCTAAAATCACTTAATAAGCTAAACGGGGTAAAACATGTATAAGAGAGTATTTTGTGCAAACTAAAACAGAAAAAGACCCAAGGGCGCTTTGGCTTACAGGTACAATGCTAACACTCTCCTATAAGGGGGGAGGTCTCAGGTTCGAGCCTGCCTCCCCACCTTTTTGCAAAACATTTTTTTTTTTTCAATTTTTTTTTTACAAACTAACTAAGTACATTAAAGTGAGCAATATTTAAAACTAAAACTTTTTGTGAAAACTTCTAATAAGCTGAGAAACAGCTTATTTTTCCAACAGTGGGCTGAAATGAGATAAGCTCATTGATTAAAGCCAAATGGCTTTTAAGCTACTTAATAAGATAAAGGGAAATGGGAATAAGCTATTAAACTAATAATAAGCTAATATTAATACTAAAAAAAAACACAATAACCACTAATAAGCACTGATTTAAGTACAAATAAGCAAAAGCCTCCACTGTTACACAGTTAACTATGGTTTCTAGCTACTTTCTAGATTAATTTTAAGTACTTAAATAAGCTACAAAATGAAAATGATCACTTGGACTAACAAGCTAACCAACTTAACTTTCTAAAAAACCATTTTACAAGTTTTAGCTTACACTAATAAGCCCTTGAGAAGCTTATGAAAATCTTGAAAACACCACTGAGTCAATACTCAGTGAATGCTGAGTTTTGGACAAAAATGAAAAGCACTAGCAGGCTTATCTAATAAGCTAGGAATTGAAAAGCTAAACTTGAAACTTTGAGAGAGCTAGATGAGCTTCTCAAAAAGCTAAATTGCAAAAGCTAAGGGTCACTAATAAGCTTTGAATAAGCTTGAGAAACTAGGTAGCTACACTGTGAACAGGGCAGTTATTTGGTTTTATGGGTACTTTCAAGCTAATTTATAAGCACTAAAAGAAGCTAAACAATGAGAATAAAGACTGCATGTGGCTAGTATACGGTGAGCTTTCAAAAAGATCTAATTTACTAAGCTTAGCTTATACTAATAAGTTTGATAGAAGCTTTTGAAAAAGCTGAATAAAACATCGCTACTCGGTTCACTAGATGAATTGTACAAAATCAAAAACACTTAGCGGTGCTAATGAAATAAGCTATTAAGGTAAAAATAAAAGTCGAACTAGAGAGATAGCTAGGTTAGAAACTTAAAAGCTAAAATGCACAGCATAAGCTCACGTATGAACTCTTAATGAGCTTATGAACAATTCTACTAAACTCACTACGGTGTCCTATGTAAATGGACAAAACAATAAGCTCTTTGCGTGCTTATTAAATAAGCTATATATTAAAAAGTAAAACTCGAAACTTGAGATGGTTAGGTGAGCTTTTCAAAAGCTAACTTACACAAATTTTATAACTAATAAGCTCTTAAAGAGCTTATGAAACTATATAGCTAATCGTGCACAGGACACATTTTTTTTCTTTGACTTTTTAATTTACTACAGTTTGACTTTATTGAACTTAGGATCTATTCTACTAACTTATTATGCTATTATAATCGTAATGAGATGAGATTAAGCTAGAGATATAAGTTACAAGCTATTGTAATGAGTTTTAGTTTCTAAATCCTAACAATTAGCTAGTTAAGTGAGATTACAAGTTATTTTGACTAATTGGCAAATAAGGACTGTTTTCTTTCTTTGAGATGAGATATTAGGACCTAAAGTAACACGTAACAACCAAGGACAAAAGCTCTAACAAATGCTAACACAAGAGAACAAGTTAAACCAAACACCCTTTTTAAAAGTCATAAGAAACTTTTCAAAGCGTAACAAAGATTTGAACCATGAACTTTATTGAAATACTATTACTAACTATAATGAAACAGATTCAAACCGAAATTAACAAACTTTAAGTACTAAAACTATAAAATGCAAATTATGAGAAATTGCTTACAAAAAATGTCCAATCGAAAATGAGAACCAAGAACCATTACCATATCCTATAGCTTCCCAAGAAGCATCTAACCTGTGGCAATCCATTAGCAACCACGCCCAAGCCTTCATCATCATGAACACTTTTTATTTTATTTCTATTTTCTTTGATTTTTATGTTTTTTAAGTAAACTAAGTACAAGTCCTCTAAGTGATGACCAAGCTTCAAAAGCTTAAAGGTGACCTGAAATGAGATGAAATGAACAAGAACAACAATATTTTAACAAGATTAAAACAAAGTGTCAATTTTGCTTAAAATGCTAAAAATTAATTCAAACTTAAAACCGAAACGAGAACTATTGAAATAACTTTCATTATCATGAAACATAATACAACTTTGAAAATAAGACCAATTTAAAAGTTTACAATGTAATTGAAAGTTTACACTATGAATTTGGTCTAAAACTTTGACACCTCTCTCTTACATCTTTATTCTTCTTTATAGTCATTTCTTTTAGTTCCTTGTCGACATGAGATAATCCCTCTCTTCGACCTTTGGATCCATTCACATCATCACATTGCCAAATGGCAATTTTGGCGGAAAGGTCAAAATAGCGGTTTTGCATTAAATGCAAATTGGTTGGATGTGGAGGTGGAGGGATGTATTACAACCAAGAGTGGGTGAGGTAGTGGTGAGGTGGAGTGGAAAACCATGTCCGGTTTTGGATTTCGGAATGAAGGTGAAGGGATGCACAGGATGGTGGTATATTTGGCGCGTATGGTGGGTTTGACTGGGGAAAGGGGTTTGACTTGGGCTATGGATTGGGCCATGAGTCGGTTTAGGTTAATAATGGATCCGTTTGGTTTTTAAGAAACACAAGGACCAAAATGTAATTTGGCCAAACCCCAAGGACTGAATCTGCCAATATGCCATAGTTCTCACAAGGGTAAAACCTGCCAAACTTGAATAGTATAAGGACCTATATTGATTATTTTCCATTTTTGAAAATCCAAGGGCCTTTTATGTTAATTTTCAAACTCCAGGGACCAAAGTTGTAATTTTCTCCAAAGTTATCATGAAGGACCAATATTGCCATTTATAAATAGTATAAGGTTAAAAGTTGATAATTTTCACTTTTTAAATTAACCAAGGACTATTTTTGACATTTTTCAAAGTTAAAGGACTAAAGTTGTCATTTTGTGATTTTTAAACTTTAAAAGGTTTATTTTGACAACTTTTGAATTTCAAGGACCTAAAATGATATTTTACAAGTTTTTGATTTAGCAGGGACTGATTTTGACAACTTTTGTAACTTGGGGGACTAAAACTGCCAATTATGCAAACTTAATACGTTTTTCACCAGATTTTGATGTTTTTGCATTTAAAACATATAAAACACTTGTTTGTGATATTTTTATCATTTTGAAGCATTTCGAGTGTTTTCGATGTTTTGGCATTCTTACAAGATAAAAATGATGAGTATTTAGACACTCATCAATCCCCATTACTAAGATATTGCTAGTCCCTAGCAATGATTTGAGAAAATTTAATGGATTTTATCTCTTTACCAAAAGCCATTACTTAGAGTAGCCAATTGTTTCGAGTTCAAGTAAGAACCTTGGCATAACGATAACCAAATGATTTTGAGCAAATCATAAGTCATCAACGGATTTGATTTGTCTTTACCGAGCCGTACCTTCCGGACTAGCCAACTCTTAGATAAATATCTTTGGTGAGTCGATTACCAATTATGGATTTTCAAGCGCCTTTACCACAAGCCATAACCTTGCGGCTAGCCAACTTTTCACTAGTTTAAAGATATGGTGAGTTGAACACCATACAATTTTAGGCAAATTGCAAGCCATAAGCGGATTTGAGATATCTTTACCAAGAGCCGTTTGCTCTGGATTAGCCAATCCTTATGTGGGTTAGACATGGTGGATGATTACCATTTGTTGTGTTTAGTACATAGTACTTCCACTAAATAAAAATTTTAAAATTTGGCCATTTTGAGGAAAAAGGACTAAAAGGGTACATTTATGATCAAATTCATGAAATTTCCCCACACTTAGAAATGAATATTGTCCTCAATATTCAAAGTACCACCGTAATGTCAAAACTTAAAATATAAAAGATAACATTTACTAGCTAAGTGTAGAAACACAACAATTATTCTTTTTGAATATTTACAATTTTCATTCATTTCGAATCTATATACAACATGTGGGCATCTCCCCACACTATGTGGTACACGGGTGAAAACCCATGTTCACTCTTGTTTTTGATTACCGAGTCGCTAGCTTGACTCGACCCCGAATTAAATTGGTCATGGGGAAGTAAGTGGAAGAGACAATCTCCATCGGACTTTCATTCAAGATGTTTGGACAAACATTTGAAGCACGTGAAAGTTCCACACCGATGAGATATACAGACAGACCCGGCTCACAAATGATTAATGAAAATGCCGGGGTCAAAGATAATGTCTTCATTCCCGAAGGAGTGAAGAACAGGAGAAACTACGGGATAGGTGAAAAAGAGAAAGAAAGTCATGATAAAGATCATGATTAACTCATCATCACTCGCGGAGAATTCATGGTTTCATGAATCTCATCGATTAAGCTCATTTGGTCTAGACATATCCCGGGTGTGTCTAGATCAAAGTAGAAGTTATCATACTCCGTGGAGATATGATATGAGTGAGTTCACGGAGAACTCCTCAAAGGAGAATGATTCATATTCGTGATTGATTTGACCGAGTTCACCTGGGAACTCCTCAAAAGTGAATGATTCATAATCGGGAGAGAATTATGAGAATGAGAAGTGGTAATACCACTAATCTTCTCTCTATATGATCAAAATGGAACGTTTGTAATTCGGGAATAGAATCATTGAACAAAAGTTCACTATCCTCAAAGGGATAGATATGAAGTAGGCTTTTCATCAAAAGCCTTGATTCTAGAAATGAGAAGATTAACATTTAATAATGTAAGGCGAAGAGCTCGTCTTGGATTATTTCTTCTTCATTCTCTTCTCCTGTCGACAAGCTCGGAAGGTAACTCACCTACATAACTTATGTCTCCACAAGATAAAGAATGGTCCTCATCGTAATCGAGAAACATCTCAATATGATCATTTTGGTAGACAAGAGGAGGAGGATATCACACATCCGCCGAGAATTCCGTGACTCTCTTGGGATTGGGACAAGGTTCTCGACACTAGACTTTATGAATTCGTCCGGTTCCTTTTCGTGAACAAAGTGTCAAGAAGCTCATCCCCATGATCGAGAGGCGAGTGGGAACCTCGGGTGTGATAGCGATTGTTTGAGAATGAATCTCAACCGCCGGATATCCACCGATGAATCGATGAATCTTGAAGTGTATCATCATCATCACTATCATCGTGAATAAAACGAATTGCGAGCTAGATCCGTCGCTTTTTCTTGTGCAATTGATTCCTTAATAGCTTTTTCAAAGGCAATTTGGGAATTAATTTTAGCGACTTTGCTCTTCGCCTAGCAATTCTTCCATGGATTTCTCATGTGAATTTTGAATTACACAAGAAAACCGGGAACATTATGAAATCTTTGTCTTACTCAACTCCTTAGTTCTTTTCAACGACCCGTAAGCTCTAGATAAGTGTCTTGTTGAGTTTCTTTGAGGAGTTTGAGTTATTTGGCACCGGAGATTGGTCGTGATATGGATAGTCATAATTGTTACAAGGAAATGGATTCCCTGTTTGACAATCGAGTGAAATGAGGACCTCCATAGTTCACAACAAGAAACTGTTGAGACCGGATTGGTGAATCATATGGATATTGGTCATACCCAAAGTTCGAGCATCATCTCGAAAACTGCTCATAGACAAACGCGTTTCGGATTGACACTCAAATCCTTGGTGAGGACCTCCACAAAATTCACAGCAGATTGTTGATTATATGAAGATATGTCGGTACATGGTGGGTAATTAGAAAAATTTGAGGGTCGTTAAATGAGTTCGGATTAGGATCATAATCAAATGAATTCCTCGAACCACAAAACAAACAACTCCTGCTCGTAATATCATTACCACACCGTACACACGCACATCAATGACATGGTGAACCAAAAGAGGCTCACCACAACCGACACAATGAATAAACGATTCTGCTTTGAGAGTTATGAGAAGGAATCGAGTTCATTCAAAGAATCAACAAAACCAACATGGTGATCGAATGACTATTTATACTCAAAGAACATTTTGAAAAATCCGGAGGTGGACAAGTGGTGTGCTCGAGAGCTAGCAATTTCCACCACTTCCGCTATGGACTCCGTTTTGGTTCTTGAGAAGCGTGAAGATTAGGTAAGTCATTCTTGCTAGTCACCGGATCAATTTCGCATGTTTGCTTTTAACCGTAAATCGTGAAAGTTTATTATCAATTCTAGACGACTTAGGAGCAATCGAGGATTAGATCTTTGAATAACCGTAGGTTGGACGATTAGTACCTCCATTATCGATGAAAGTACCGGTCCTTTGTCACCTCGGTTTTCTTTCCATTTCCCTCGGCGAAATTAATGGATCTTCGAACAACACGAATTCTAGACATTTGTGATAAAGTCCAAGCTTTTCACCGTCCAGTCGTTCTCGAGAGATTCCATGAGAATAGAGTTTAGAATCAAATTGATAGAGGTAAAGGAATAAAGAATCAAAAGGGTAAGAGGGTAAAGATGAATATTTTTGGGTTTTGAAAACATGCCATAAAAACAAAGAATGAAAATATTTTGGTGTTATCAACACTTGAGAAAAGTGTTAATGAACTTTTGGCTTTGAAAACTGCTTACGAAAACTTTTACAAACGATGGTATATGTGCAAATACGGTCCGAAATGCTTAAAACACGCTTCTGCCTCCCGTGGCGCCTGGGGTTTGATTGGCGCTAAGCAATCAAGTCAAACAGACTTAAAAGCGCTCGACGCAAATGCAATTAAGATCGAGGAATATAGGAATTCTCGGTCGTTAAGTCCCACGGAGGATGAATTGGTGTTTAAAACAACTTCAGATGATAGAATGATCACTAAGGATAGTGATCGGTAAGGTTTTCGATGGATAATTACCTAAAGAAAAGATTTACAAATTAAAGCGACTTAAATGCAAATTAAAAAGATTAAAAAGTTAAAATCTATTAAATAAACGCTATCACTATTTTTACAGATCGATGAACGTTTATGATTTTATAAAACAAAATAACTTAAATAAAATATATTAACTAAAACGTAAACTTGAAATACTTAAAAACGTTGTTTAAAACTAAAACGAGCGTTATTTACGAAAATGGCGCTGGAGCGCAAGCAAAAACGTAAATTTTAAGAAATAAAAGGCCTACGAATGTAAAACTAATTTTATTACGTACTATATGATAAAAGAAAATTTTAGAAAAAGGATTTATATTTTTTAGACTTTTATATTTTTTATTATGATTTAATTACTATAAAACACTAATTAAATGTTTAAAAATAGTAAAACTAATGAGAAAAATCCGAAACTTTTTTATAAAATACTTATTACTAATACAAATTTATTAAAATTACAAAACTGGAAAAAGCTACTACGAATAAGCTACAAATAAGCTAAAATCACTTAATAAGCTAAGCGGGTAAAACATGTATAAGAGAGTATTTTGTGCAAACTAAAAGCAGAAAAGACCCAGGGGCGCTTTGGCTTACAGTACAATGCTAACACTCTCCTATAAGGGGAGGTCTCGGAGTTGAGCCCCGCCTCCCACCTTTTGCAAAACATTTTTTTTCAATTTTTTTACAAACTAACTAAGTACATTAAAGTGAGCAATATTTAAAACTAAAACTTTTGTGAAAACTTCTAATAAGTCGAAAACGACTTATTTTTCCAACAATGAAATGAGATAAGCTCATTGATTAAAGCCAAATGGCTTTTAAGCTACTTAATAAGATAAAGGAAATGGGAATAAGCTATTAAACTAATAATAAGCTAATATTAATACTAAAAAAACACAATAACCACTAATAAGCACCGATTTAAGTACAAATAAGCAAAAGCCTCCATTGTTACACGCTTAACTATGGTTTCTAGCTACTTTCTAGATTAATTTTAAGTACTTAAATAAGCTACAAAATGAAAATGATCACTTGGACTAACAAGCTAACCAACTTAACTTTCTAAAACCATTTTACAAGTTTTAGCTTACACTAATAAGCCCTTGAGAAGCTTATGAAAATCTTGAAAACACCATCGAGTCAATACTCGGTGAATGCTGAAGTTTTGGACAAAATGAAAAGCACTAGCAGCTTATCTAATAAGCTAGGAATTGAAAAGCTAAACTTGAAACTTTGAGAGAGCTAGATGAGCTTCTCAAAAAGCTAAATTGCAAAAGCTAAGGGTCACTAATAAGCTTTGAATAAGCTTGAGAAACTAGGTAGCTACACTGTGAACAGGGCAGTTATTTGGTTTTATGGGTACTTTCAAGCTAATTTATAAGCACTAAAAGAAGCTAAACAATGAGAATAAAGACTGGTACAGGCTAGTATACCAGCTGAGCTTTCAAAAGATCTAATTTACTAAGCTTAGCTTATACTAATAAGTTTGATAGAAGCTTTTGAAAATCGAATAAAACACGCTACTCGGTTCACTAGATGAATTGTACAAAATCAAAAACACTTAGCAGGCTAATGAAATAAGCTATTAAGGTAAAAATAAAAGTCGAACTAGAGAGATAGCTAGGTTAGAAACTTAAAAAGCTAAAATGCATAGGCATAAGCTCACAGATGAACTCTTAATGAGCTTATGAACAATTCTACTAAATCGACTACTCGTCCTATGTAAAATGGACAAAACAATAAGCTCTTTGCAGGCTTATTAAATAAGCTATATATTAAAAAGTAAAAACTGGAAACTTGAGATGGTTAGGTGAGCTTTTCAAAAAGCTAACTTACACAAATTTTGGCTAACTAATAAGCTCTTAAAGAGCTTATGAAACTATATAGCTAACTGTGTGCACAGGACACATTTTTTTTCTTTTGACTTTTTAATTTACTACACAGTTTGACTTTATTGAACTTAGGATCTATTCTACTAACTTATTATGCTATTATAAGCTGTAATGAGATGAGATTAAGCTAGAGATATAAGTTACAAGCTATTGTAATGAGTTTTAGTTTCTAAATCCTAACAGCTAGCTAGTTAAGTGAGATTACAAGTTATTTTGACTAATTGGCAAATAAGGACTGTGTTTCTTTGCTGAGATGAGATATTAGGACCTAAAGTAACACAGAACAACCAAGGACAAAAGCTCTAACAAATGCTAACACAGTAGAACAAGTTAAACCAAACACCCTTTTAAAAAGTCATAAGAAACTTTTCAAAGCGTAACAAAGATTTGAACCATGAACTTTATTGAAATACTATTACTAACTATAATGAAACAGATTCAAACCGAAATTAACAAACTTTAAGTACTAAAACTATAAAATGCAAATTATGAAAATTGCTTACAAAAAATGTCCAATCTGAAAATGAGAACCAAGAACCATTACCATATCCTATAGCTTCCCAAGAAGCATCTAACCTGTGGCAATCCATTAGCAACCCCGCCCAAGCCTTCATCATCATGAACACTTTTTATTTTATTTCTATTTTCTTTGATTTTTATGTTTTTTTAAGTAAACTAAGTACAAGTCCTCTAAGTGATGACCAAGCTTCAAAAGCTTAAAAGGTGATCAAATGAGATGAAATGAACAAGAACAACAATATTTTAACAAGATTAAAACAAAGTGTCAATTTTGCTTAAAATGCTAAAATTAATTCAAACTTAAAAGCTAAATCGAGAACTATTGAAATAACTTTCATTATCATGAAACATAATACAACTTTGAAAATAAGACTGAATTTAAAAGTTTACAACAGAATTGAAAGTTTACACTATGAATTTGGTCTAAAACTTTGACACCTCTCTCTTCTGTCTTTATTCTTCTTTATAGTCATTTCTTTTAGTTCCTTGTCGACATATGAGATAATCCCACCTCTTTTCAGCCTTTGGATCCATTCACATCATCACAATTGCCAAATGGCAATTTTGGCGGGAAAGGTCAAAATAGCAGGTTTTTGCATTAAATGCAAATTGGTTGGATGTGGAGGTGGAGGGGGATGTATTACAGCTGGGGAAGAGTGGGTAAGGGTAGTGGTGAGGTGGAAAGTGGAAAACCATGTCTGGTTTTGGATTTCAGTGAAGGTGAAGGGGATGCACAGGGATGGTGGTATATTTGGCGCGTATGGTGGGTTTGACTGGGGGAAAGGGGGGTTTGACTTGGGCTATGGATTGGGCCAGTAGCTGGTTTAGGTTAATAATGGATCCGTTTGGTTTTTTGCTAGTAACACACAAGGACCAAAAATGTAATTTGGCCAAACCCCAAGGACTGAATCTGCCAATATGCCATAGTTCTCACAAGGGTAAAACCTGCCAAACTTGAATAGTATAAGGACCTATATTGATTATTTTCCATTTTGAAAATCCAAGGCCTTTTATGTTAATTTTCAAACTCAGGACCAAAGTTGTAATTTTCTCCAAAGTTATCATGAAGGACCAATATTGCCATTTATAAATAGTATAAGGTTAAAAGTTGATAATTTTCACTTTTAAATTAACCAAGGACTATTTTGACATTTTTCAAAGTTAAAGGACTAAAGTTGTCATTTTGTGATTTTAAACTTTAAAAGGTTTATTTTGACAACTTTTGAATTTCAAGGACCTAAAATGATATTTTACAAGTTTTTGATTTAGCGGGACTGATTTTGACAACTTTTGTAACTTGGGGACTAAACGCCAATTATGCAAACTTAATCGTTTTCACAGATTTTGATGTTTTGCATTTAAAACATATAAAACACTTGTTTGTGATATTTTTATCATTTTGAAGCATTTCGAGTGTTTTCGGATGTTTTGGCATTCTTACAGTATAAAAATGATGAGTATTTAGACACTCATCAACTACTTAACTTATAATAACTACGACTACGAGGTTTCTAACGATTACATATACTTGAGGTGACCGACACTTTAATAACTGGATTTACTAAATCCTAACACTATTCCTAACTACACAAGTGTAGTCTTACTAGCGATCTCGGGATGCATCACAAAACAAGTTCTAGAATCTATTATACTACCAGTTCACACACTAAGCATTAAAGATGAATGCTTTAATTCCTACTAATCTAAGGGTGATCCTCACATTTTGGGTGGAATTTAAGTGGTAAATGGTTTTTGTGCTAGTCATATAACTTCCTATCCATGAGACGCTTTTGTTAAGACTAATGGCCCACTCCTATATGTCATGAAAAATTTTAAATTTGGTGCCAAAATTACCCTAACCGACATTTTCTCATGGTTTATTACACAAATGCAATTGGACAAAGCAAATATTCAAGGATAAGCATAGTTTCAAAGTTCCGCTTTATTTTCCTCCCACATTTAAACCGAACATTGTCCCCAATGTTCCCGAAAGTATCAAAGTTATGATAATGGAAGGTAATAAAGATGAAAGAAACTAGTACTCCCGATTAGCTCGGTAGGATCCGTGTAAAGTGGTGGTTACATTTTCTTCAAGAAGAACGCTTATGAAAAGCTCCTTCTCATCTTATGTATCTTCTTCTTGGTAAATTAAACCGCACACTGAAGAAAACAAACGAAACCTTCGTAAAATCGATGGTAATAATATATATAGGACTCTACTAAACTAGGATATAATGCTTGTGGAATGGATGTTTACAAAATTTCAAAAATTAAGACCGAAAATTCCAAAATTTATAAGTAGCTCGAAAACGAGAAAAGTAATCATTGTTTTGCTCCTTCATGACGCCACAGTTGCGATCTCGACGTCGGTTATCCCGACAAAATGGTCTCATGATTTTGAAACAATTCGAAAATTTACATCTTTAGAATCGGAAAATTTCACAAAACATCCATTATGACTCGATACAAGCATTTGACTCGAACAAACACACATGTATATCTTTTAATTAATTGAAATTCTCATATTTACGTTTCTTTTGAAAACGTGTAATCCTCCTACACTTATCCCTTATGTAAAATACCTTTATATGTAATTAATGAGGTTAAAAACAAAATAAAGCATTTTACAAATTTAAACATGAGAATAAACAATCAATAAAAGATATATGACACAAACAAGCAAACAATTAAGCATGGGTTGCCTCCAACGAAGCGCTTTTCTTTATTTATGAGTCTTGTAGCTAGAATCGTAGTCGTGCCCCTACGTGACTTCGTTACCGTCACCTTCTTCCTTCGCTCGTCCTTCATCAAAAGGGCGTAGTCGTTGTATGCTCACTGTGGATTCCTTGCCCACGTGGTCTATTATGGTAACGGTTTTATCCTTTAGATTAGTTTCCTTCACCGTATAAGGCCCAAACCATCTTGCTTTGTTTCTACCTCGTAATGCTTTTATTCGTGATTTGTATAAGAGTACTTTCTCTCCATTTAAAAATTCCTTAGGGTTCTTTTGTGTTTGTGGTATTAAAGTGGGATTATTTCCTAATTTTTTATCGCGCTTCCACAACGTTGCATGTAATCCTTGAACCATGAAATCTCTAAGCCCTTTTTCTCAATCGTTCATTTTCTTCTTAACCACATTGTTATGGACTTGTGGATTCTCATCCGTAATTTTTTTCATGATCTTAAGAGGGTACCTTGAAACAATGGGTATCCTAGTGTACCCCTTTCCGATTTTAAGTATCATGATGCCCTCCCCGCATTTGATGGTTGCTTTGGCGGTGGCCAGAAAAGGTGTCCCGAGAATGAGTGGCATGTTTCTATCTTCCTCAATGTCTATGATCACGAAATCTACCGGATAGACGATATTAGCCACCTCTATTAAAACAACCACTGCGATTCCTATAGGGTAGACATAGGTGTGATTTGCTAAGGAAAGTCTAAGATTGGTCTTGGCTGGCTTCTCCCTAGTCAACTTATTATAGATTGATAATGGCATTATGTTCACATCATACCCCTGATCAGCTAAGGCATTTATATTATCAATGTCACATATGCTACATGGTATCACGAAGTTCCCTGTGGTGTCTCATTTTTTAGTGACTGTTTTTTTTAGAACCAGCTCATACAGAGGTCCCATAGGCATCGTGTCATACTCTTTTTCTGTTATTTTTCCTTCAAGAGCTTCCCTAAGAACCTCGTTTTACCTAAAGTTGTTCACTTGGTTAACAATGGTTTTTTTGTTAATTTCGTGCTTAAGGTAGTACTCAATGGTCTCGGGCTCATTATTAGGTTCAGCCTCCTCCCTCTTGCTTTCTCAGTTTTCTTCTCCTCAACCCTTCCATCTTCAGGCATAACGGAAATGGCGTTAACAAACGAAGTGGGAGGATAATCATTGCTTCTTACTAGTACCTTTTTGGGAACTTTTGTCTTGGTATATTTCTTTACCAGGTTCATCATTTCCGTCATCTTTGCCTGCATTTCCTCTCTTTGTCTATAAACCTCCTCTTCAAATTTTGCTAATCTCTCCGTATGAGCTGCCATGTACTCCTCATTTGTTCCTTAAAGCTTGGTGAGAGTGGTATTGGGAAGTAGAATGGGCCTGTTCGAATTAGGATTTTGCTCACGACTTGGGATTCGGAGAAGGGTCTTGGGTGGTTGGTGGAATTAGCGGAATTGATTGCTTCCGAGGATTTGTAACGAGCTATCTTATGCCTTTCTATCGATAATCAATCCTTCTCAAGAGCACTCATTTGCTCCTCGGTGACGTTGGAAGATTTAAGAGGAGTTGATATGGCATTAACCACTTTAACGGGGTTTCAGGGGATTCATTCCAATCTTCGTAGCTTTGCTCGGCAAGCACTTCTATGATATCCCAAGATTCCTCTTCATTAAAGTCGCTAAGCCTTCCACCAACGGCTTGATCAATGGATCGCCTTGTGATGAAATCGGTATGGTCATAGAATATTTGGATTTGAAGCCAAAGATCAATACCATGATGAGGGACTTTATGGAGTAAGTCCTTGAATCGAGTCCATGCTTTGTAGAGAGACTCGCCCTGAAATTGTTGAAACGTCAACATGTCATTCCTAAGCTTAGTGGTTCTCCTCGGTGGGAAAAATTGAGCAAGGAAGCGAGAGGTGAGATCATCCCAACTTGAGATGGAGCCGGCGGGAAGTCGCTCAAGCCAATTACTAGCTTGGTCCAGTAAAGAGAATTGGAAGAGACGCAGACGCGTGGTCTCCTGAGTAGTAGCATCGAGGTCGATGGAATCGACAATTTCAAGGAAATCCCTAAGATGCTGATTAGGATCTTCGGAATGAAGTCCATGGAATGCACATCCGTTTTGCACCAACCGGATGGTGTCGGATTGCAGGGCCGTAGTTTGGGCTTGGACGGGAAGCTTAATGGTGTTCCTATAGCCTAGGTGGCTTGGTCTCGAGTATTCACCAAGAGTACGGCCTCTTGGCGGGTCGTTTGGTGGTAAGTTGATGAATGGTGGTTGGTTATCACCTTCCATGATGAAAAGTGATGGGGTTACTAACAAAGGTCACGAAGAAGGGGATAGACTATGAAAGCTAAAATGGAAAAAGCTACTTGATAGGAATCAAGCAAGTAAACCTAACGAGGTGGACTCTAACTAGCTATTCTATTCCCAAGAACGCGCCAAAACTTGATAACGTTACACGCGCCGTTCGGGGTCAAAGGAACTTCCTTTCGTCGAGCAAGTTTTTCAACACCCTAGGCAGTGAACCTAATCGTTGTAGTGTAGTATTAGGGTAAGCCACGGGAATTGATATCGTTCTCTAGGGGAATAGGAATGCTAGTGAGAAGTTAATACGCTAAGGTTGAGGTTGAGGAAGATTATTTTTTTTTTATCTTTTTATGTTTTTTAGGAAATGGAAAGGTATGAATCTCGGGGTTTGGATTTTGGGGTTGGTATTTCTACCGATTACTTCTACTTATCTAATTATCTAAACTAATGTGTATGTAGTCTATGTCTAATTATTGTGTGCTCGTATGATGATTTAAAGATGTGTTTACTTAGGTTTTATTACTCCTTAATTATCTCCTATTGATGGTTGAATTGTCACGTCCTTATTCTTAATCGCGTTGTGTGTCTAAAGTCGTAGGGTATGCGTTTATCCCTAACTCTTTGAAACTACCAAAGGTTATCGCCTACAAAATCTCTAGGATTTATAAACTCAACTCTAAGGTACTCTTCGGATGGTTTAGCCTACAATGACTCTAGGTATTATAAGCTAAGGTTCGCAAAGATTAATCAAGCATTAACTACATAACGAATGACCTATCGCAATACTAGATCATTAAAAATTAAGATAAGAGACAACTAATCAATATTCAATAATTAAGTTTCATATTCCCTAAGCAAACACACAAGTAAATTAGCCGGACATGGAGAACATGCAAGCATACACACAAGTAATTGAAGACATAATTGAATTAATGAAGTAAAACACTTATTGATGTAAGATAGGGTTTGGAACCCTAAAATAATGTAAAAGACAGCCTTGGTTCGGTTTAGGTTTTTACTCCAAAAGACTACACACTGAAAACTAAAAAATTCGGATTCTATATATTAGATTACATATGCGACGGCGCACCTTTGATTTGTGGCGCCGTCCGGTCGCCGTCATTAGGGTTTCGTCTTGCCACGTTAGTCTTGCGACGGCGCCACCTTATGCTTGTGACGCCGTCCCTTCGTCTCGGCGTCGTCTGGATCAAATCTAGGCCGTCGAGTTGCGACGACATACTCTTTTAAAACCCAAGCCGTCACTTGTAAATAAGCAATTTGGCTCTGAGTCACAAAAGTGGTCCGACGCGTCGCAGATAACACCGACGCCGTCCCTTCAAGACGCTGACTGAGTGCCTCGATTCTTGACTTTGGCCATTTTCTTCATATATTCGTGCCTTTTCGTCCGAATAAGTGTCATTCCAGCATTTTGCCTTCAAGATACCTAAAAAGTGAAAAGGAATGATATTGAGTAATAACGGATACAAAAGTGATCAAATAAGGGCTTAAACGACCCCTCAAAAAGGTACATTTTAAAACCTTATCAATACTTAAGTTTCTACCCATTTATATTACCCAATATACTACATACTAGTTATGTGTATATTTTACCCAAATATGTAAACACTAGTTGTTGTACATATGTAATATTAAATCATAAAATCACTTATACTTGTTTTAGTGTTTTTTGTGAAAATGTGAATATGTTAGAAACTATTAGTTCAAACCATTTACGTATTTTATTTGTTTCGTTAAAATGATTTTACGTTTGTTATCGACAAAACATTAGAAGATCGTAAAATAAAAATAAACGTTTTTACGGCTTATTAGTATTAACAAAAATGTTAATGGACTAACGGTGCAAAAAATATTGATGGAGGGACTAACTGTGCAAACACTTAATGGAGAAACTAACGGCCCATCCAAAATAAGGACTAAATGAGTGCAATGTTTCAAAAATCGGTATCTCTAGTGTAATTAAACGACTTAGGGACTAAACATGAAATCTGGGCAAACCATAAGGACTAAACGTGTAATTTTTTTTAAATTTTGTCTTATTGTTATTAGTAATATCTTGGGCTTGTTTTTAGATTATATAATGGGCTTTTGAATAAAGTAATAAACCCATTAACCCAACGACTGTTTATTTAAGTGTTTACCTAATTTAAAATATTCGAGCAAAAAGTGTTAACTTTGAACAGATGGCCAAGGTGGAGCAAAGAGCTTTGGTTCTCTTGGTATCCACTTTCGAAAAACCCTTGAATCCACTAGAAATATTTTGTGGATAAAAGGTCAAGGGTTTGAGTCTCGGCTCTTGTCACTTCAATTGGTGCCTCATTAAGCCAGGCTAGTTGCCGAAGCTATTCTTTGTGGGTGAACAATGGCGGGTGCCAAAAGACACCCAAAGTCAGTGTGTTCCCACCAATTCACACTAATAAGTCTACAATTTATAAAAAAGTGTATTAAATAGTGAAGCCTTTATACATGATCGTTGGTGTTCTCTAACTGTGATCAAGGCCATATAATCCCAAACTAAGATCGTTCTTTATGATGGAGGATGGTCATGGAAGTACCTAGGAAGCCCTAGCTTCTCAAAAACTTTCTGTGAGTTATGTATTAACTAGCAGGGTACACGTGCGTTGCAGCGGCGGGTACCCTGAAATAAAATTTTCCGGTGAATTATATATTTTAGTTTATTATGTTCTTTTTTGACAATAAATTTACGGATATCAAGAATTTCGTTTAGCCGTGCCCGTTCGGGCTCGAGCCCGTTGGCCCGTGCCTATTTGGCCCATGCCCATTCGGGCTCAAGTTGTTTGGCCCGCACGCAGCTCGGGCTTAAGCACATATTGCCTTTGACCGTTCGGCGAATATCCGTATAATGTCTTTATTATTTGTATTAGTGACATTTAATGCAGGGTTCCTGCGTTGCGGTGGATACCTGAATAAAATATTCCGTGAATCATGTATTTTAGTTTATTATGTTCTTTTGATAATAAATTTACGGATTTCAAATTTCGTTTAGCTCGTGCCCGCTCGGCTCGAGTCCGTTGGTCGTGCTTCACGGGCTCGACCCGCTTAACCCGCGCCTGTTGGATCGCACTGTTTCGGGCCAGCCCATTTTGACCGCTGTCTGCTTCGGGCTTGAATATTTGTATAATGTTCTTTATTATTTGTATTAGTGACATTTTAATGCAGAAATTATGTTTAAGTTGGTTGTACAATATGCTTGATAATTTGTATTTTTTGTGTAAGGGGTGTTTTAATAACTGCATTAATTGTATTTATTGACCAGTTAATTAATTAACTACATTAAATATTTGACCACGTTAATAGTGCTTTGTATTTTGTACATTAAACTTAAGACTTGTAAGTCTTAAAATTAAGCTTGATGAGAAAGATCATTAATAGTGCATTATGTATTGTACAATAGGCTTTGTATTTTGTAAGTCTTAATTTTAAGACAATGAGGAGAGAGATTCATTCATCTATTATAAGTAGTATAGATTACTGCCAATTCAGCCCTGTATGTGTTACTAAAATTTAAAGTTTTTTGTGCATTGGGTCTGTACGTTTCTAGCATGAGATTATATTTTATCTCGACGAGGCACGATTTTGATATACTTGAGGTGATTTTATCAAGATGTAGCTTATCATAATTCCATGGGAGTCATGGGTTCATTTCACATGCATGATACTTTATCTCAGACACGATATTGTGAAAGGCTGAAAGCTATTCAATAATAGGACCATTTCACATCATAATTACTCCGTATAAGTGTATGCAGGAAATTTAATGAGTGGCCAATTCTGGGATCCAGAATCAGTAATACTTCATGTATAAAAGGAAATTAAAGGAGATGGAGTTATATCACTGTCACAAGCAAATATAATGAACAAAAAAGAGAACGAATAACGATATACTATTATACTAATCGAATGTAGACAAACCAAAATGAGAAATAATCAATATTCGAGTTAAAAGTGGAGCTCTCTTAGTTACGACTTTTGACAAAACAATATATTACGCATCATAGATTCAAAACCATCGCCAGTCGTCACATACTGTACTAAAGATATCTAACAGATTAGATTCCATAGGTAATACTTCTCTTTCTCTCTACTGCATGCGCCTTCAGGTTCAAGACCTGCAAGACATATTAATAATATTAAGCCTAGTACACAGTGATCAGTTCACAACTTTTCTGGAACATTTGTGATTAACTTGCTCAAAACATCATTATAACAAAACCGCGAGAGCTAAATTTAGGTCATTCTACATTCATGTTTTTTTCTTTTAACCTTTGCTGCTCATTTACTCTGAATGGTAGATAATTTTAATATACTCAGATCTAAGGGTGATCATGTGGATCAAATAGACAAATATCTTGGGTTGGAGTTGTAATGGAGAAACTCAATTATCATGTCAATGGTGATTATGTCATAGATGCTCAAAGAATGTTCACATAATACAAATCAAGAAAATACACCAAGCCATCACAAGTAATAAAGATTCTAAAATCAACACCATAACCAGGGCAGAGCCAGAAAGTTAGCTTTCATTTTCTCCCTGGGTTCTTTTGTATTTTTAAACACACATAAAAAAAGAAGTAATATAGCATTCATAATTTGTGCCTGCCGAGTTTTCATAACTTGTGAACAGCACATAATCGCTTACTGACTTACATTACATAATGGCTTAACACAATCATATGAACAATCATTTATTAGTTGATATCCCACACGATTTCTTGGACGGTTCTTGGTATTTATCAAAGAAATGACTCGTTTAACATTTGCATAATACATAAGTTGCAGATAGATATGACATCATTTATATGCTTATTTTATAACCCAATCATAGAGACCTGCATAATCTGCTACGGGGGGATACTAAGCCCTCTGCGATACTCACTATCCTTAATAAAAATACCATAGGACCAATGAAGAGCAAAACCACTTACAAGAGCCAAAACAAGTCCCCAAAAACCAAAATATTGTGCACATTTTCATACTTACATTAATAACTACTATAAAATGGGCATCAATGGTTTTTTATTGCATTTTATTCTCCAGTATTAATCAACTTAATTGAAATTCTCTCAAGCATCGAGGAATAACTTCTATCTTTCTAAACGTATTTCTAATTCATTTAGTGTACCAACTGTGAAAGCTACAATGATATGATTGTGAAAGACTGAAAAAGAAGCATAGATACTCTTTCATGTTTTAGTTATAGGGTGAATTGATTAGAGAAAGTCAGGTTTTTATCTATTTGTGGCAAGCATATATCTAACAAGAGCTCGGCCAATTGAACTGAAATTGACAAACAAACTTTAAAAAATTCACTGAAATTAGGATTATCAGCACACAATAACAATAATTGGTGTGAGGAAATAGAAAAATGGACAATTTATGAATGCAAATTAACAAAATTGAGCAAACTCTTTCTTAAAAACTAGGAGAAACCAACAACATTGGGTTCATGTTACCAAAATCAGGAGGTTCAAGCAACAAATTATACAAAAAGTGATGGATTGCACGTAGTTTTATAAACATACTGCTGATAATTTTTAAGGTTTCAGCGGCTTCAGTTGAACCATCTGACCCAAGTGTAGCTCCGTCTATGCAACTTTAGCATCAAAACTATAACGAAGCATGTAAATCAATCATACTTGAGACTAATAGCAGATTCACACATTAGCATAAGATGCAATGAACGGAAAGCATCCAACAGGATTGTTGAGTGATCCAAGCTCGCAAACAGTGCAGAGAGTCTTCGACACGATTTTGTATCTTACAATCTTTCCAGAAAAGTTTATCACCATAGAAGAATCCTCTTCTCTTTCTCCCAAAACAATACAAAATACACTTACACTCATACTCCATGAATCGGGAAATGGCTTCATAATGTCATCAAGATTAACAATGTACTTCACCGACCAGTCACGATACTCATTCCTCATCTCATAAATATGCAACTGTCTCGAATTAATACTCTCCCTACAAATAAGAAGCAAACTACTACGAGACTTGAACAACTTACAATCCTGAGGCACCCTCTCATTTACGGTTAAAGGAGGTAGCATAATTGTTAAATTTGGACAATCTGCAATATCTAACTTACAATGAAAATAGCACCGGCCACTTGAATTACTTAGCCAGTGAATGGCGTTATTCCAATATATTCCAGATTCAAAATGTACAATTCTTTGGATCTTGGATTCATGATACCAAATATTCCCGCCGTTCCAATGACCTGTTTCTGAAGAGTAAGTATTTATTTTATAGCAATCGATAGTTGTATAGAGTGTAATCTGAATGACTTTGTAGTGAGGTGATTTTGTAGGATCAAAAGCTATGTTGACATAAGTATCCCTATAATCACATTGTGGAAGCATCTTAAACATATTATTAACGGATGGATTGCATACATATAATAACTCGTTAAACCAGGTAGCGCATAAGAACAAACCATTGCATGATTGTATAATCTCAACATTAGGAGGCTTCTCGGAGCCTAAGATGAAGGCCATTGTGTCTAGCTCAGATGTGTTGAACTGAATTCGGTTATCCAAAGGCACGAACCTGATGATTGATGGATCTTCCCATGATGGATCTCGCCACAAGAGAAAGAGACCGGAAGGGGGATCGAGGTTAGTGATTTGTCTCCTACGCATGACGACATGTGGGGATGTGATAAGAGATAGCCAGTGTTTGGATACGGATTTAAATAATGAAAGTGATATAGCAGGTAACCTGTGTAAGATTTCGATCAAAAGATCGTCGTTGGAAACAACTGACTCTACCGATGAATGGATTCTTTTTGTGTTGGTAACCTGGGAGACTTCTGACGAACTTCCAGCAATCGAATCCATGAAGATGGTAAAACCCTAAACCCTAACTGATTGAATAAATATTAACTTTGTGATTGTTAATATTATATATAATGGGCCTTTTTACCCAACGACTCGGGTAGAGGGTCTTTTGAACTATTTGTTTTTAGTGTTTATTAGTACTAACTTAAAACATTCCGACAAAAGAGGTTTCTTATTTGAGTAAATTACAATGTTTTTATACGTGGGTTTTATATAAGCGGGTATTTATTTGAAAAGATGAGGATGAAGATGACGAGATTTTTAATGGTAAAAGCAACGGGGGTGGTGGGTATGGTGGTGACGGTAGTGATGAGGATTGGAGATTGAAGAAGAGTGGTGAGTTAGAAGGAGCGTTTGAGTTAATGGTGTAGAGTGTTAAAAAAGATATTAATGGGGAAGAAAATAACGAAAGATGAAAAAGCCCTTGCCATAAACGAGTGTTAGAAATTTGAACCCACAGCGAAGCAAAATCAGGATGTTAAGCACTATCAGTGAAATATTGCAGTTATTTTATCGTATCTCTACTGTTCATTCCAAGTTCATAGGTGTGTTATACAATTTTTTAAAATTGAAGGCCCGTTTGTTTGATGGGTTTAAACGCTAAAGATTGGGATTAGGTTAATAAATGTTATTTGGTTAGAGGGGTTAAGTGTTAAAATTAGGCATGCATACCATGACAGTGGGGCTTCTCAAAACCAAGCAAAAGAGGTGGAATTTCTTTCTTTAATAAATATATATCAATGTGTTGTACAACTAGTAGGATTATTAATTTAATTGACTTTTATTTACAAAGTAGTAAACCCTTGTGTAGACCAAACAACATTTTTTTTTTCACTAAACCAAATCCTATGCCAGCCCTTTATTAATCCAATACAATAGTAAGTCCTAGCTTTAAACTAAACAGGCCCTTAGTTGGAGGAAAACATTGTTTTTAATTTATTTATTTTTGAAGTTTTACAAAACATTAAAATGTTACTATACAATAAATATCTTCACGAAACGAAAAATAAAAATTACTAAACACACATTTAATGGGTTACTTGTTTCTTTTGTAAGCCAAAACCCCCACTTTCCTTCTGCAAAAGAAAAATCCATTCAAACGTGTTATCTTGATTCTTTTGTCAAGATTGGTAAGAAAACTGACAAATAACCTAAGCTTTCAGGATCTTTTGGGTTATTGAACACAAAGGTTACATGAACTACAACAAATGGATGGACTATGTTATACCTGGTATGGACCATGTCATGAACCCATGTAGGGTGGAATTAAAGAAAATGAATTAAGAATAAAACACGGATATATCTCAAAACTTTGGAGAACTGCATCAGCTACAAAACATGACACAGTATATACTTGCGACTAATATAGAGTACAATTCTTTGTAAATGCCATCTTTGTATACATCTCGATAACAGTAGGATTTTAAAATCCTATTTTTTGAGTAGTTCAGGACTGTAACATTCTATGACCGCATAGTATACCTTCACTAGTATTTAAAGAGAAAAAGTGTGTGTTGATTTATACTTGTTGCGCTGAGTAGATCCTGCAAACAGATACAAAAGTAGATGAACATCAAAAACTGAATTAACGGTTTCGGTAAATGGCTGTTTGGTTTATGTTTTATCAATAATGGATCAAATGGGTTAGGCTAAAGAATTTAGCTAACAAGGAGACCTGTCAAATGGGTTGAGCAAGCAATATAGATTGGAAGCCATCCAAAATGTATCAAATCCATAAAAACCTCGTAAATGCTTTATCAAAAAGTATTAGACCATTTTTTTTTTTAAAAATACCTTCATAAGAATATCAAGCACATAATTTTTCTAAAAACTCTTAAGTCACAAACTAACTTTGCAGGCAGGTCCAATCTGATTATTCCTTTTCCACTTTATTGATGCATAATGTCCATTGTTACTTAACAGCGAAACAAGAAACATCAAAAAGGTGCTTAAAGTACTCAACGATTCAATTTCTTGTAAAATAGATAAAAAATCATCAGTGTCACTTTCATATTACTATCAGTTGCATACTTGAACAACAGTTTATCATCTACTAGATGCTTAAACCTTCATTACCATCATTAAGTGTTGGAGTGTCCAGTAAAAGAAGTGTGAAAATGCAGCAACACTTAACTTTCATCTAAATATTTCGTTACTCTTTATTATTTTTTTTCCTTTTGTTATAAATATATTGATTTTTTTGCCGTGTGTAATGTTTAAAGTCAGTTGGGTAGAAGAGACCAGTTATAGACTTATCACTGATACAGTTGAAAAAATAATTATCTGATATTAGTGTAATTACCCCTAGAGATGTATAGGTATCCTCAAACCATCATGTGCAAGCTGAACCGGAATTCCTTCTCTGCAACAAGCACCAAATGATAGATTACAAAATTAGAAGTGAGTATTAGAAGAGGTGGCAACTTAGGCCCATTTGAAATTTACCAGAGGAAAAAAAAAAAGAAAAAAAAAAAAATAAAAGAAACAGGTAAAATGAGGATCAAAAACTGTAGATATTTATTTTTACTTCATACCTAAATCACTTCTTTACAAAAATATTATTTTATTGAAAAGTTTTTACAATTTATTGAATATTTTAACTTTTTTACTAAAATGGACAAAAAACATGTGTGCGTTAACTAGACCGGTTTCAACCCATACTGGCCAATTCCTAACCCACTTAACTGGCCCAATTTGCCTTTAAGTATTAGCAACAATTTTAATCCTGGGTACCTTTTAGACCAATCCTGAAGGAACTCATTATCTCTGTGGTGATCAAACTCATGGGTCATTCCAATTAAGTATGCTCTCTTTGGTTGCAACCGTTTAATGGCTTCAAGTGTCTGTTATTACATATGTAAATTAGGATACCAGAGTTAGAACTGAAGTATATACGTCAGATAGATGTCGATAACAGAATTGGGTTACAAACCTGGGGAAAGCAAAAGTGGGTATTATGGGAATTATTCTGCAGAAAAAAAGAAAAAAAATCGTTAATACAAGCCATTATAAGGAATTGAACGGTGAACAACAGTCATTACGATACATTATTGAAATAAAGAGACTTTGTAAGAAAAGTACTATATGAAAATTACATAAAACCTTCCTACTTTATTTCCTTATTGCTTCCATAAAAAAAATCAGTAGGGACAAAATGGTATTGACCAGCAGATGTTATAAAACCATCTTATACAGAATCGTGGACCAAAGAATATGTTGATTCTCCCTTACATGTGCTACAATAGGTTTGTATCTTCCGGGAAAAGTGCTTCAAATTATACAAGAAAAAAAATGTTATACTGCTGACCTTATAAAGTGTATCCAATATAAGAAGATCCAGCTGGTGACCTTCTTTTTTAGAAATATCTGCACAATCAGAAAACACGAAGAAACAAATATGAAAACCATAGTTTTTAATCTCACCAGTTGAACTGGTACCACTCAATAATCATACAATGGAACAGTATATAAACATAACAGCTTCTAAACCTACATATTCATTAGCTGTATAATGAAATGTGACATAAAGAAGAACAGATATACAAAAGGAATGGAAGAAACACTCACAGAGTTCTGTTCCTTCAATGAAGCGTGAAATATCAGATATATAAGCTACTTTTGTGTTTTTTCCAAAGGAGAAACCTAAACAAACATAATCCTCCCCATGCATTACCTAAATGAGGGTAAACACAGTCACAATCTGTAGTTTGAGTTTATTATTCATACAGAAAATAATATAAAAAGAAACTAAAGTTTAGAAGATTAACTGGTAATGGAACAATTTCTAGCCCAGATGCAACAAATGAGCTCTTACAGTCATTCTCAATTACTTTCCAATCAAGTTGGGCTACACGTCTAACTTCCTGACCAGCTTTAAGCTTCTTTTGAACCAAGTAAGGAAATTTCACTTGTAAGCTGTTCAAAACACAGAAGAGCCAATAAGTACCATCATGGTGAACCGGCCTTATACAATGAATTGTCAGGATCATATTGCCATACTCCTTTAGTCCAAATATAATTCTCCACTAGACAAATCCACAGTTTTAGGAAAAATTGTAACAATTACAGCTTTAGATTGGCAGATTGATTATTTTATCAATTTTTAGAAGTAGACAATTATGTTGGAACAGAGGGAGTACCAAGCAACACGACAAACAGGGTAACGCATGGGTTAGGAGTCAGAAAAAATGGATTACTCATTTGATAGACTGATAGTGGCAAATGGAGCACATATAAAGGGAAGTGGTTCATCAAAAAGGTGTAACCAGAATGATCAATCTAGCTAAGATAAAAACATAAAATAACATAGATAGCCTCACAATTCTAACATACCTCATCAAGTTGGAAAATGAATATTAAAATATTAAGCATGCCCAACTTTTTATATATAAGGCCAATTGAACATTGTATATAGAATCAAATGCGCAGTATGAAACAGAACCTAGAACTTGAGTACCTATCCATGGCATGCTGGTTGAGAAAAATAGGTGTAGGCTCAATGTCATTTACTGGACTGAAAGGTTGCACTGCACGGATATCATCAAGACCAAGAACTGCATCAGCATGTTCATGAGTCAAAACAATCTGCATTTAAAAAAAGGATTAGCTATTTATCTAAATTTTAATTAGCAAGTACAAAGAAGCTTAACTAACAAATTTTATTACATAAAAAGAACACAGTAAGTTCCTTGTTATTAATAGTATACTCCCAACAAGTAGCATGGAAAGAAAAAAAGCATAATTTTTTGCATTAGGACAAGGTGAGATGAGTTCATGGAGGTGTGTGAAATTAGTTCAAATGTATCATTCGTTATGTGATGCCAGTTGCACTTCTTATAGGTAACTACCACAAGGATTCTTTACAATTAGAGAATGACTTTGGAATTGTAAAATCATTTTTTTAGTTATTTTGTGTAGATGACAAATAAACTTTGATTGTTCTATTTGGTTCTGTTATATATAAAATATATGTTGCTGTTCCAAAAAAAAAAAAAAAAATCAGAAAGCCAGTCCAACTTGTTTAAACAAGATTTGATCTGATAAGCTATATAACCTCCTTCTAAGCTATAGAACCTCCTTCCATTATGTCAAAAGATTGCAAAAGAATTTCCAGTGAAGAAACAATACTTTCACATCATACATTATCACGTTCCAAAAATCCTTAGTGCAAAACATTCTAAGGGAAAAGATGCTCACAGAATCAACTTGAGGAATCTTATGATAAGTGAACCACCGGAGAACTTGCTCTCTAAATGTCTTTCCAACATCAATCAGTATGTACTTGTGTTCCTCACCAGTTGGGCTATAATCAATTAGAAGAGATGTATTGCACCTACACAACATATGACCAAAGCTCTTATGCACCACCATTAACACAACAACAAAAAAATCAACGAAACTTTTTTAGAGATTCAGAAAAGTGATTGAATAAATGATACTGTAAAGCATAATACAAGGCTTCTTACCAGTTTCGGACATCTCACACACAAAAATTGTAAAGAATTTGTTACTATTTTACCACCAACACGTTTCAATATGTAGACCTCCCTCTCTCGAGTAATTAAAGTCCATTTTTATGTAAAGGGTGTTTAGGATTGCATTTTGACAGTGATTATCTAACTATTTTGTTATGCAAAACAAAAAAAAAAAAAAAAAAAAAAAAAAAAAAATTAAAGAAAATAGAGAGAAAACACAGTTCTGCTTATAGAAAAAAGGGAGTGATTATCTAATTATTGCGTTTGGCAAACCACTAGAGAGAAAACACAAGTCTGCTTCTGCAAACACGTTATCTATTTCGTAAATGCAATCCTAAACACTCCTTTACAACTGAAGATGAATTTCCCTCTCTCGAGTAAAACGAGTCCATTCGTATTTACAGGGTGTTTGGGAATGATTATCTATCTATACTACTTTATAATGCATTTAGGCCTTCTAAAATTAAAGACTTAAAATTCAGACTTTTTACTGCTTATTATGGAAAGATATATTATAATGCATGTAAAATTAAGATAAGGAGCCCGTCGTGAGATGACATGTGTCACTTAACAAACTCCAGCCTAACTTCTAACAAACTCCAGCCTAACTCCTAACCTATGTAGTTAATCTCGGCGATATATCGTCGATATCTCGCATCTCGCTACTAGAAAAAATATCGGTTCAAAATATCGGCCCAAAATATCGGATCCGATAATATCGGCGATATTTTCCGATATTTTGACGATATTTTGAAAATCGGCGATATTTTCGATATTTTGGCGATATTTTGACTTTTTTTTTTAACTCTAAGATCTGTAAAAAACCCAACTGAAAATAACCCAATTAAAAAACCCACTTGAACAACCTTTAATGATTCGTTATAAGGTGAAAACCCTAATCTCCGAATCTTAAAAACTCGATCTAGGGCGCGTTAAGGTGTTTCAAAACGCGTGTGGCACGAAAATAGAACCATGAGACCTTGATCTATCATCTAGGATAGGTGGTGTAAATGTTGGATTTCGCCGGAAAGTTGGCCGGAAATGAAGACGGCGCCGGAACCCTAATGGGTTGGCCGGAAAATATAGAGAGAGAAAGGAGGAATATGTGTGTGTGTGTTTTGTAGTGAGAGAGTGAAGAGAGTGAAAATGAGAGAGTGGGAAGGTAGGGGGTATTTATATTATGCTATGTTTTTTTGTTTAATTTGTTATGATTTTAATATATATATATAGTTAATATTCTAGATAATATAAAAAACCGATATCTCACCGATATCTCACCGCGATAATCGATATTTCAAATATCGGTCCATGAACGATATGTGATTTCAGGCGAGATAACTACATAGCTCCTAACCACCAAAATTAAGATAAGGAGCTCCAATTATAAAACGACGTATATCGACTACCAACTAAAATTCATCTTTATTTTCAAATTAAAATATCTTTTATCTACTTATTTATATTATAATCTAATTTCACCATATTTTCTAAAATTTTATCTTTAATTCAACATCCATTTTAATATATTTTATGAGTTTTAGTTTTTATATTTTTAGTGGGTTTATTTTATTTTAATTCAATTTTTACAACTTTAACCTTTATTTCATTTATTCCAATCAATATAATCTTGATTCACAAAATCATATACTTTTGGGGGTGTTTGACGCTGTAAGAGATTCATGGGGTATTTTATATCGCGGGAATAATGATGTCGCGTGAAAGTTACGGAACCCAAACAAACACTTACAACTAACACATATACATTCGAGTGTTGTGAAACGAATTCACTAAACGGTAAGTAAACACATATAACTATACTTATCGCCATCGTCACCACCATCTCATCACATCACCACCTCAAAACATTTGTTCGCTACAAATAGTTTATCGGTCTGCACCACGCGTTCACATGCGCAGATTCTTCTAGTTGATTATAGTGTTTGTGAAACACATATAACCAGAAAATACTGTTCAGCAAGCCATTAGAAAAGAAGTGATTATCTACGTTTTTCTAGAGAGAAAAGCAGTTGTGCAAACACATTATCTATTTTGTAAACGCAATCCCAAGCACCCCTTTACAACTCAAGAACATACACTGCATAAAATTAAAGACAATCGAGTTTTGCAACCATGTTGTCGATTGTACTATTTAATTTCATTGGAAAATAATCAATGGACTTGGTAAAATGGGAGTTTAACAGTTTAGACTGCTTCAAATACTTTTAATGCAACAGAAGTTACAAAGCTACAAGTATGATGGTTAAAATTGATTCGCAAACCTTTTTTTATATAGTCCAATCCACATCTCTTCTAATCATAAAACTTTTTTCATAAAGTTCGATCCAGCTAGCAACTTCTCATCGTTAACGCTTCTCATCAAGTCTAAACTTCATACAATTACACTTACTAAATTATTCTACCCAACCACAACATCCTAACTGTTCGAAACTCACGTCTCTAAAACCAAAACATACAAACACCTAACAGAGAATATCTATCCACGACATTACATTCTAAAAATTCAAAAACAACAAATCTAATCCTAACAGATCTGAAACAAAACATTGCACACTATATACACAGCTACAACCCTAACTATTATCAGATGAAATCAGTACCTAAAATTACGATTACGCCCTGGCGGAAGCGATGACGACCGACACATTTTCTCTTCATTACATCCATAACTATTCTAATCACAAATCCTTTTTATGCAGGTTAATCCAGCTAGCAGCTTCTCATTACATCATTAACGCTTTATATCGATTTCAAAACTCATACAGTTACACTTACTATATTTTCCTCTTAACCAAAACATTCTAACCGATTTCGAAACTAATGTGTCATATAACCAAAACTTAACAGAGAACTATTTATTTGAAACTAATTAATCATAAACATATATCGCTATACAGATCTAAAAACACATTACGATACAAAACACTCAAATAAACACTTATATAACCCTAAATTTTATACCTAAATCAATCAATACCTATAAATTGGGTTACGTTACAGTTACAACATTCTTCTACCTAACCATAACATTCTAACCAAAATTCGAAACTTAAAACAACACACATATCACTAATCCAAAACTTACTAATAACTAACAGAGAACTATTTATCATAAGTTGATCTATTATAAACATTAGTAATTTCTACACATTCAAAACTATTGAACCTAAACCTAACACATCTAAATAATAACACATTACATAAAATACACACACTTATAACCCTAACTTTTATAAAAATATTGATTGCGTTCAGGTGGAGCCGATAGTCGATCACTCATTCCTAAACCACAAATACATTATTTCTTCATAACTACATTGAACCTTCTCCATGATACCTTTTCTGTACATAGTTAACACTTCTCATCGATTTCTAATCTCATTCAGTTACAACTCTACACTTTTCCACCTAAAAAGAAAACATCCTCACCGATCTCGAAACAATCTAATAACTAACATATACCTATTTGAATTCACAACTAATTAAACAGATCTAAAACAACACATTACATACAAAATACTTAAATTAATACTTATAACCCTAACTTTTATAAAATATGAAATCAACACCTATAGTTACGTTTAAAAATATTAAACCTAATAGCTAACAGAGAACTATTTCTACACATTCAAAAATATTAAACCTAAACCTAACAGATCTAAAATAATAACACATTACACATTTACAACCCTAACTTCTATAAATCATACAATCGATACCTATAACCGATAACGACTCAACGATCAGAACAAGTCGATTATTCATTCCTAAACTCAAAACATTATATCTCTTATATTCAAATTACAGATCTAAAACAACACATTGCATAGTGCATACAAAATAGTTAAAATAAACACTTATAACCTAACTTTTATAAAATATATAAAATTAATATACCTATAATTAGGATTACGTTCAGGCGGAAGAGATAACGACTGGTGACAAACATGACAGGGAGGATCAGACGGTTGGATCAAACACATTGCATTTGGTACAGCACTTGAACAGCCTGTGCCTAAAAATATTAACGCTGATGATGATGAATGAGGTGAATTCATCTTGCCGTTACTTAAGGGGTGGTTAACGGCGACGTCCATTTGAAAAAGTGTGTTTTTGAGAGGGGGGATTTATATACGGGGTGTGAATGTGAATGTGATGGGTGTGATGGTTTTTGTTGGTGATGGTGGATCCCACGTTTTGGTACTTTTGTATGCTTAAAAGATGCGTATTGGTTGTTATGTGGGTGAGCTGAATATATCTCCTAAAATTAAAAGATTTACGTTTTTGTGTTATCTACTAAATTTAAATTTGAGAGTGCGTTTGTTAAAACAATCAATAGTGCAGTTTAATTTATAAAAGTTTTTATAAGTAGATGTAATTTAATATCTAAAATGATGTATGCTAAATGCTTAATCAAAGTGTATTAAGAAACTAATGTTTTTATAATTTATAAATGATATATGCTTTTTTTCAAACGAGCTTCGTAATAATAATATTAAATATTAATTGTTTTAAAATGCTCTCAAAAGCTATCTGCCAAACACACTCTGAATATATCTAAAACTGTTTATTCAATCTACTATTCATTTATTTTTTCTTGGATTTCGTAATGTGGATTTTGAAAACAAATTGTTGCTACACAATGGGGATCCTTCGTACAAAAGTTCACATGTTTCTGATGGAAAAATTAGTTACGAGTGGGTCAACACATATATTAGCTTTTAGCCTACAAAATAATATCGCTATGCAAACCTTTCAGGTGTGGGGTACTGACAAAAAACTTATGAGTATCATAATTAAAATGTGAGATGTCTTTATTAAAGGTAAATCAGTTGATTGATTCATAACCATAATGTCGTACACATATATACAACTAGCTTATAAGACCCGTGGAATCCACGGGTTTTTTGAAGAGATATTGCAAAAAAATGAAACATTAGTCCCTAAACAAAATAACGAAAATAAACAGGGTGAATCATTTATTCGAAAGTAATATGAAGTAATAAGTCAATTATAAGATATAGACAACGCTTGTAAGTAATAATGTAATAAACGCAGCACACGTGAGCCCAATTTTGACCGCCTTTAAAAAGCAAGTGTATGTAGTGGGGATAAAGTGATAAGCCAATAAACATTAATTGACAACCTAATAAAGTATAAAAATAAAGTGTAATTAAAATATTTGTGTGACTGATAAAACATGTAAAAAACAATGGCATATCACATGATATGAATATTCATACGACCTCTTAAAACTTGATAAAAGACCGTGAAGAACCTTTTTGTAGACAACATTTGTAGTAGTCTTTGATAAATTACCATCTAGATCAAGTAGATCCCACAAGTAGATCCAGTTATGCTCATCATATATGAAGTAGATTCAGTTCTGCTCATCAAAAACAATCATCTAAAACAATCATATAGGAAGTAAATCCAGTTCTACTCATAAAAAACAATCATCTAAAAAATAACAATTCATCTAAAAATGCCAAATAAAAATTTAATATGGATATATAGAAGTAGATCAGGTTCTGCTCATAAAAACAATAATATGAAAATAACAATTCATCTAAAAATGCCAAATTTTAGTTTTATATGGACCATATAGGAGTAGATCCTGGTTCTGCTAATCAAAACAATCATCTAAAAAATAAGAATTCATCTAAAAATGTCAAATAAAAACTTTAATATGGACCATATATGAAGTAGATACAATCCTACTCATAAAAAAAATATCTAAAAAATAACAATTCATCTAAAAAATGCCGCATGAAAATTTTATATGGGCGTATAGGAGTAGATCTGATTCTAACATCAAAACAATCACCTAAAAATAACAATTCACCTAAAAATGCCAAATTTTTAGTTTTATATTGACCATATAGGAGTAGATCTAGCTCGCTTAATAAAAACAATCATCTAAAAATAAGAATTCATCTAAAAATGCCAAATAAAAGTTTAATATATACCATATATGAAGTGAATCATAGTCCCGCTCATAAAAAATCATCTAAAAATAACAATTCATCTAAAAATGCCGATAAAAGTTTATATGAATTATATAGAAGTAGATCCAGTCTTTGCTTATCGAAAACAATAATCTAAAACAATCGGGAAGTAGATCCAGGTCGCTTATAAAAAAAATCATCTAAAAATAACAATTCATCTAAAAATGCCGAGTATAAAAGTTTATATGGATATATAGGAAGTAGATCCAGGTCCCGCCATCTAAAACAATCATAAAGGAAGTAGATCCAGTTCTCATCAAAACAATCATCTAAAAATAACAATTTATCTAAAAAATGCCAAATAAAAAATTTAATATGGACCATATATGAAGTAGATCCAATTCTGCTTATAAAAAACAATTATCTAAAAAATAACAATTCATCTAAAAAATGCCAAATTTTTAGTTTTTATATTGACCATATAGGAGTAGATCCAGTTCTGCTCATAAAAAACAATCATCTAAAAAATACCAAAATAAAAAGTTTAATATGGACCATATAGGAGTAGTAGATTCATCCGCCATCCAAAACAATCATCTAAAACAATCATATAGGAAGTGGATCCAGGTTCTGCTTATAAAAACAATTCATCTAAAAATAACAATTCATCTAAAAATGTCAAATAAAAATTTAATATGGCCCTATATAGGAAGTAGATCCAGGTTCTGCTCATAAAAACAATCAACCGAAAATAACAATTTATCTAAAAATGCCAAATTTTAGTTTTATATGGACCATATATGAGTAGATCAGGCCATCAAAAACAATCATCTAAAAATAAGAATTCATCTAAAAATGTCAAATAAAAGTTTAAGATGGACCATATAGAAGTAGATCCAATCTCGCTTATAAAAAAATCATCTAAAAATAACAATTCATCTAAAAATGCCGCATAAAAGTTTATATAGACTATATATGAAGTAGATCAGGTCATCTCATCTAAAACAATCATCTAAAATAATAATATAGGAAGTAGATCCAGGTTCTGCTTCATTAAAAACAATCATCTAAAAAATAACAATTTATCTAAAAATGCCAAATAAAAATTTAATATGAATATATAGAAAGTAGAAGCGAGCTCTGTTATAAAAAACAATCATCCGAAAATAACAATTCATCTAAAAAATGTCAAATTTTTAGTTTTTATATTGATCATATAGTCTTAGATCCAGGTTCGCTCATAAAAAAATCATCTAAAAATAAGAATTCAACTAAAATGTAAAATAAAAAGTTTTATATAGACCATATAGGAAAATAACTTCTTAACATAGCACTTCACTATAGATAAGTCATTAATACTTTCCGGCTAACTCAAGCGATCTTCCTATTAATATTATATTTGGAACATAAATTTGATTAAGTTACGCACTTTTACTTGATTGTATGGTCTAAAAAATAACAATTCATCTAAAAAATGCCGCATAAAAAGTTTATATGGACTATATAGGAAATAGATCTAGTGCTGGTCATCGAAAACAATCATCTAAAACAATCATATAGGAAGTAGATCAAGTTCTACTCATCAAAAACAATCATCTAAAAATAACAATTCATCTAAAAATGCCAAATAAAAATTTAATATGGATCATATAGGAAGTAGATCAGGTTCTTCTCATCGAAACAATCATCTAAAAATAACAATTCATCTAAAAATGCTAAATTTTTAGTTTTATATTGACCATATAGGAGTAGATCAGGTTCGCTTCATAAAAACAATCATCTAAAAAATAAGAATTCATCTAAAAATGCCAAATAAAAGTTTAATATGGATCATATAAAAGTAGATCCAGGTCCCGCTTATAAAAAAATCATCTAAAAATACCGCATAAAAAGTTTATATGGACCATATAGGAAGTAGATCCAATCCTCGCTTATCTAAAACAATCATATAAAGAAGTAGATCAGGTTCGCCATCAAAACAATCATCTAAAAATAACAATTCATCTAAAAAATGCTAAATAAAAATTTAATATGGACCATATAAGAGTAGATCCAGTTCGCTTATCGAAATAATCATCTAAAAATAACAATTCATCTAAAAATGCCAAATTTTTAGTTTTATATTGACCATATAAGAGTAGATCCAGGTTATTATCAAAAACAATCATCTAAAAAATAAGAATTTATCTAAAAAATACCAAATAAAAAGTTTAATATGGACTATATAAGAAAAGAACTTCTTAACATAGCACTTCACTATAGACAAGTCATTAATATCTACCTGCTAACTCAAGCGATCTTCCTATTAATATTATATTTGGAGCATAAATTTGATTAAGTTACACACTTTTACTTGATTATGTGGTCAAAATCATTTGTCTATCCGTTATTTTAGAAAAAGTTGCATAAGGCTACTTCATGAGTTTTTAATAAAAGTGTGATTTAAAATAAAAATAAAAAATAAAATAAAATAAATAATAATAATAATAATAATAATAATAATAATAATAATAATAATAATAATAATAATAATAATAAAACTTGTTCACCAAATCCGATTACCATCATTTAAATCCAACCATTAGTTCTATATACATCATTGTAGATGTGTTCTATCAAGAAATTAAGCGTGTCAGTAAAAAAAAAAAGGTAAAGATTTTGTATTGTTTTTTAATGGAATAATATGTAATAAGCGAATGATACAATAAAGAAACATCGATGTAACTATTAATCTAATAAACATTCATGCACGCGGGCTAAAATCTTCATGGCCTTCTCTTTCTCCAATTGGTAGATAGTCTTGGAGAGTCAACGTCAAACACTTGAGTAGTTCATGCACATTCCGTGAACACCCAAAACAAAAGGGGGGTGGGGGAAGTTGTTGATAAGCATATATGTAAAGTTAAAAAATTGTATAAAACATGGCAGTTATATAGTTGTTTATACGTTGAACATTAATCATAGGCCTTGAAGTACTTCTTTATAGACAATGTTTGTAGTAATTTTTGAGATATTACCATCTTCATCACAAATTACAACCTTCAAACCTCTTTTTCTTTTGACATAAAGATTGCAACTTTTTAAGGATTGCAAATTTTTAAGGATTATCTTTAAAGATTGCAACTTTTTTAAGGATTATCTAAGTCGGTCATTTTTAGGACAATCTTTTAGCTTAAAGGCTATTTATCAATCTGGTCATTTCTCGCTGCTGATCAAGTGTAATCAATGTTTGCATCATGGATCAATGTACATATGATATACACCACAGGCAAAAGACTTGTTATGCATATTGATCAAAAAAATACCGGTCCTTGATTCAAGGCCCGCCCATTGGGCGGCTAATTTTTAGAATTTGTTTATAAGATAAAATAAATAGTAAAATGGTTTGATAAATAATGTTAAACATGTACTAAAATGAGTCAATGGTTTGATAAAAGAAATAGTCCTCCATGGTAGTTAATTAAACTTGGTCACTCCCACTGATGAAACTAAAATGAGTCTTAACAATGATAGAGGCTGCTTTGACACTAAGGTTTATTACGCCTTCTCAATCTACAACAACAAATGATATTGGCTTATGAGAACTTAAGGCAATAAACAAAGATAAGTGAACAAAGTAATATTCAAAACTGAATTTCAACCAAGTATTGATTCAGACCTACTCTTTCAGGTATATTATCACCATCCCATCGCTTTGACGAAAAAACTGTAGTACACGTTCAACAAATAACATGAGTTACACCCTTTCCATCATTCAAAATGTTGAATGTTATTTCTAATAACTCTAATTCTCGCAACAACCACTAAACCGCACATATAAAATTACTAACAATACCTTTTTGTTTCCCATATAATATTTCATGTGTTCCTCACTATTTATTAACAACTTATATGCGGTTTGAATCCTAAAAAATTGAGCTTCATCGTTTTCTCCTTCGTGTTTGGTGGGCTAGTGGGTTCACCATGGAAGCTGCACACATTAATAGCAGATGGTGTGACGCATGAAATACCAAAGCATAAGCAGGCGATGCTAGTGGGTTCACCATTGAGCTTCATCGTTTTCTCCTTCATCGTTTCATTTTGCAGTCAAGATTTTAACGTTAAACTATAAGAGGCGATGCTTATATGTAGTTCTTTAAATACCAAAGCTTTTCATATAAGTCAATAAAAGCCTGCTTTAACTTTGCTTATGCTTATTTGAGTTCATTCTTGTTGTGACCTGCACATATAAAAGATATAGGTGCAAAGACTTATAATATAAACTACTAAAGGTTTTTGAATACTTCCTGAGCTTACCAGGTATATTGAACCTTTGACTATTGATGTAGCATCGGACTGTCTTTCTACTCCCGCTAGTTTCTTATAGTATTACTTGCAGTGCCCGATTTGTGTGACCATGAAATCATACCATGCTTCATAGTAAAGATAGATTCGAGATACATTGTATCAAGAACACGTTAGTATGTAAGCTGACTCCACCCGTTAAGACATACATAAACTACTCTTGATACTCAAACCCAATCTATTCCATAATTTAACCTACCCTTTATCTAATGCCAAGGTAAATGACCTATTCTTATTTCATATAACTAATTTAAACCTCTATACCTCTGATTTTCTACAACTACTGAACTCAAAGGAATCATGATAAAGTTGTTATAATGATGTACAATAATATCATAAATTTGGGCATACATATAGGTTGGCAGCCGTTTCATGGTATTCAGAACCGCTAAACGTGAAATTAGCCCCAAGTAGGAGATTCTTCCCCTTTGCTATAGGTTCTAATCTCACCATTAACAGAATGAATAACTATAGGCTAAGTTGTAACGAAACTCCAACTGAGGATCAAAACAGCAACAAACCTAGGCCAGAAGCAATCTCAGATCCTGCACGCACACATAAAAAACAAACATCAGCAGAAACACCCAGGATTATATACTGATATACAGAAAATAAGCTACTGATAGATTAACAAACCAACATAACTGATCATAACCACCACCAATTCAGAAACCTACAATCAAAACAATCTGCAACAATAATTGAACAGTCAACATTCAGTACAAAGGATTAAGAATACGTGGAAAAAAATCACGTATTTTACGCAATTTAACGCAAGTCTAATAGTACTTATCAAAAAACTAATATACTTAGATATAGACGAATATTGATAGCCAACATGATTAACAAAAGCATCAGTAGGAAGTACCGACATAAGGAATCCTATAGGTAGCGTTGGACTGCTAATCTTCATCCAATCTAAAGGAATAAAAAAATTGAAAGCAGTATGAGGAAGGATAAAATAGCTGAAAAGAAGAGAAAATATATTTTGATTACAATATATAGAGTAAAGCAAGGATCAGGCAGTGTTTTGGACAAATAGTTCCATACGCGCTGGACCAAAAGTCACCTGATTTACAATTCGCTTTAGTCGTACATATAATAAAAGGTAAATTAAAAAGCCTTTGTCATTCAACTAAACGTTAAGAAAATAATAGTGGGCGGATATTATTTGTTTATATAAGAATTGCACAGTTTGGAATTTGCAGAAAAACTGAGTTTTGTTTACATAACCTAAGCTTACGACCAATGATAACTATGCATCAGTAAACTAATATCTAAAATCTAACCCCTTTGACCTGGATGGAGTAAACCAAATGGCAACATGCAGTAAGACTCAACCCATTTATTTTTCTAGGGCCAAATTACTTTTAATAACTTTATACGATGTAACCTAAAGAACCTATTGATCGGTCCGCTAAGCGGTTTTGATCAAGTCTAAAGACTAAAAGCGCTCAAACACCAATGCAATTAAGATCGAGGAGGATAGAGTCTCCCGGTCGTTATGTCCCAAATGAGCTATGCAATGGATAAATCAACGTCTAGTAATCGAGAAGTTTGAGCGAGAAAAGGATTATGAATGATATTATAACTACGAGAAAAGCCAACAAATTAAAAGCATGTTAAATGCAAATTAAAGAAAATTAAAAGATAAAACCTATTAAATAAACGCTATCACTATTTTTAAAGTGATGAGCGTTTAAAACCTAAAACGTCGTTTAAATTAAAATCTACGTGACGTACAAAATAAAAAGTGAAACTAATGCGGTATTAACCCTAAAAATATGAAAATGATGTTTTATAAACCTAATGATATAAGAAAATATTTAGAAAAATAAAATTATTTTTAAAACTAATTATCTAATTAAAACTATTTTAACTATTAATTAATTACCTAAATTACAAGAAAATAGGAAATTAGCTAGAAAAATAAGATTAAGACTTGGAAAAGTCTAAAATATCAAAATAGACTTTTCAAAACTATTTTTGTATTTTTGTGACTATTTTCTATTTTCTATGGATTTTAAACTATTAAAACTAATTAAATTACTAAAAATTACCAAATAAGCTATGAAAAATCTAGAAAATTACTTTTTCACTTTTTATATTTATCTAAGCCTAAGAAAATTGAAAACTTATTTTTTGAACCTTTTTCTAATTTTTTGTATTAAATGCTATTTAAAAGTATTAAAACTAATTAAAAATAGGAAAAATAGCAAAACGACATAAAAATCTGAAAAATTCAGGAAACTCTAAAATAATGATAAGAAGCTATGAAAATTAGAAAACAGGTGCTTGTGTACAAGATTATGGGTGATGTGATATTGCTTATTGAAATAAGCACAAAATAAGCCAAATGATTAAAACAGGCAACCAGCGATCACGAAGCACTAATATACCAAATTAACTAGATTTCATTAAAAACAATAAGCTCTAACCACTGAATAACAAATTAACTCAGTTTGATGTTATTGATATTAAGCTAAAAGCAGAAATTGGTATCACTGCGGACTAGAAATAAGCACCAAAATAAGCTCTAAACTAAAACCAACTATTGAGTTCTAAACTATACCTAAGTGACTACCATGACCAAAAGACTAGACACAGGTGAGATCTTTTGAACCACATGCAAAACTGCACAAATTCGAGAAAAATCTCGGTTTAATGCGAGAGCAGTGGAGCGAGGGACCGAGGTCACATCTTTGAGCTTATCTGAAGCTTATTTAGCAAACAAAAGCTAGAACCAGATAATATGTCTTAAAGACCAACTATTAGACTGCTTATAACCAAAAATTGAGACCACAAACACTTGAAATGAACCACATGTCTCATTGCAATCTCTGCATAAAACCACTTTTTCACTATTTTGACTTTTTGAAAGCAAACACAGTTGACTTTCTTGAGATTTGATCCAATTTTATGGTGATCTAGGTGTAATATGATGTAATGAAGCTACAACAACCTTTGTTAATTACTTTTGAACACAAATCAAGGATTTCCAAACCCAAAATTCCAACGGTGGACAAGTGAGACAGTTCACAATAAACTTTGACTTTTTAGCTTGCGGGCATACAATTTTGTGAAATGAGTTGAATGAGATTAAACAAGCATGAGTCAACAACGAGATAAACAGATTGGGTCTTTAATCGAGAAAACTTTGCAATCCCAAACACCCTTTAAAAACTTGTTTTGCCAATTTAAATGAGATAACACCTAACTAATCATACATAAATGATCAAACTAGATTACTTTACCTAATTACTACTACTTAAACTGAATTGATGCTTATAATCACCACAAATCTGATTTTAGCAAAATAACTTGAAACAACTTACAAGAGGTCCAAGACCACTATGGCTGCCACACATGAAACAAGGAACCACTATCTAATCCAACCCAATAGCTTCCATTTCAACCCATTTCCACCTTTGAATCACCCACTTATCATATACGCACCCATTTTGCTCCTTGGTTTGACTTTTGTTGACCAGTTGCACAAGTTGTATGAAATGTACCAATAAGCTTATACAAAGCTTTAACAAGCTTATTAGACCTTGTTTTAGCTTTAAAGTAGATTGCTAACAGTTTTGATAGTGAATTTGATATTGAGAAAATGCAACAGTAGCATAAAAATTGGAAAATGATCTTGAACTGAAATTGATACTTGATTAAGATTGAAATACACTTGAATACTATTGTTGAGTACAAATTAACTTCAAAACAATACTGAATACTAGTTAAAGTGATACAAACTAAAAAAACGACATACAATATTTTAAAACTAAGACTAACTATGTCTTCATGCTTCCACAGCTTCTTATAAGCTCAAAGTCCTTCTCTATCTCTTACGGTCAAATCCATCAAAACACAGGCCCTTGGATGTCTTTTGAGTAATCTTGACCGTTGAGAGGATTTGGCGGAAAACACAGGTACAAGGGAATTGGGACGAGGACAAGGTGTATTAATTGTAGTGGGATGGTTGGTGAGGTGAGGGGACAAATGGTGAGGAGTAGGGTGGGTTGGCGGTGGGTGGTGGTGGGTATGGTGGGCGAGACAAGGTGAGGAAAGAAAGGAGAAAGGGGGCGGGTTTTGTTTATTTAAATGGTGGGTTGGGTTGTTGGGTCAAAGGGTTAAGTGGCGGGTAAAGAGTTTTGGGCTAGGGGTGTTGGGTTTGGGCTTGGGTAATATTTTGAGTCCGTTTGGTTTGTAGAATTATTAAACATAGGGACCAAAGATGTAATATTTCAATTCCCAAGGACCAAACATGCACATTATGAAAAGTAGCCAAAGGGTGTTGTTGCCAACTTAAAATAGTCCAAGGGTTGATTTTGACTTTTTGAAAATCCCAAGGACTAATTTTGAACAATTTGGATTTTAGGGACTAAAATGTAATTTTCTCAAAACTTTTAGGTTTCTCACCAAAGGACTAAATATGACATTTTATGATTTTAAAAGACCTTTGGTGACTTTTCTTTTGAAATTGGGCTCGGGGACTATTTTGACAATTTATGAAACTTGGGGGTAAAGCGCAATTTTGCAAAATTGATATGTTTTCATCGATTTTGATATTTTGAATTTGAAACACATAAAACAACGATTTGTGATATTTTGATCATTTTGATGTGTTTACGAGTATTTTCGAGATGATTTTGCGGTTTATTTTGTATAAAAATGATGAGTATTTACACACTCATCAATCCCCACATTGAGATATTGCTAGTCCCTAGCAATGATTTGAAAAAAACTAATGGATTTGAAACTCTTTACCAAAAGCCATCACTTACGGAGTAGCCAAATGTTTCGATTCAAGTAAGAACCATGGTACATCGATAACCATGTGATTTTGAGCAAACCACCGACTTTCAACGGTTTGATTTTGTCTTTACGAAGCCGTACCCATACGGACTAGCCAACTCTTAGATAAATTATCAACATTATCTTTGGTGAGTGAATACCAATTATGGATTTTCCTTGCCTTTACCACAAGCCATAATCTTGCGGGCTGTGACTCATTATCTTTTGAGGATGATGGGGGTGAAGAACCATACAATTTTGGGCAAATTGCAAGCCATATAAGCGGTTTGAGAAATCTTTACCAAGAGCCGTTTGCTCTGGATTAGCCAATCCTTTTGTCTTCTGAGACAAAGGCGGATGATAACCGGATGAGAAAGTGTAGAACACTTACTCGAAAAAAAAAAAAAAAAAAAAATTTTGGCCAAAAGCGGGGATTAGGCGGTATAATTACATGATAAAATTCGTGAGAATCCCCCACATAGAAATGAATATTGCCCTCAATATTCAAAGTCCGCGGTTATGCGAAACAAAAACGTGAAAGGAAATACTATGGCCATTATTTAGAAAGATGATTTTTTTTTTTTTTTTTTTTTTTTTTTTTTTGAAACATGTGGGCAACCCCCACACTAGGGTGGTAGAAAGAGGTGAGAAGGCGAAATATGGGTGAAAACCCATATGGCATGCTCTTGTTTTTGATTCCCGAGTCGCTAGCTTGACTCGATCCCCGCATTCATTGGTTCATGGGGAAAGTTTGAAGATCCGGGACAACCATGGATGGAATGTCCTCTCCAAAATAGTGCTTCACTCGATGACCATTCACTTTGAAATTAGGACCATCGGGTTGAGATAACTCAATGGTACCATAAGGATAAACCTTAGCGATGGTAAATGGACGGACCGGTGGGATTTGAGCTTTCAGAAAATCTTCAATCTTGAATTGAAAAGAAGGACTCGATCACCAACGTTGAAAAGCGGTTCTTGATTTTTGAGTCATGGATCTTCTTTGTCTTTTGTTTATAGATCAAAGAGTTCTCGTAAGCTTGATCACGGAGTTCATTTAATTCATTCATTTGAACTTTCCGATGATCACCCGTTGTCTGAATATCATAGTTAGCATGCTTCAGGCCCGGTATGCCTTGTGCTCGAGCTCAACGGAAGATGACATGCCTTCCGTACACGGCTTGTATGGAGTGCACCCGATGGGTGTTTTGTAAAATTGTCACGGAAGGCCAGTCGTCATCTAATCTATCCGACCAAGAGGCACGGTTTTCGCCAACCGTCCTCTCCAAGATTCTTTAATCCCGGTTAGAAACTTCCACTTGCCCACTTGTTTGTGGGTGGTGCGCGATAGAGTGCGATGAGTTACACCATACTTTTGCATGACTCTTGCAAATTGGTCATTGCGAAGTGCGTACCACGATCGCGATGATGGCTCGTGGGTTCCAAACCTAGCAAATAAGGATTTCAAGAATTTCACAACAACTCGGGCATCGTTGGTGGGTAAAGCCTTAGCTTCAACCCATTTTGACAAGTAGTCAGCGACCACGGTATGTACTTATTTCCATGAGAAGAAGGAAATGGCCCGTAAAGTCAATGCCCGTATGTCAAAATCTCACACACTTGAATGGCGTTTTGCGGCATTTCATTCCTTTGTGAGATATTCCGTGTGCGTTGACAAGCGTCACGGGTTTCAACAATTCATGGGCATCCTTATAGATTAATGGGCCAATAGAATCCCGAATCAAACACCTTCTTGGCGGTGTAGTTGGGGCTATGATGTCCCCAGTGGGTCGAATGGCAAGCCTTGAGAATGTCAGCGGCTTCGACCATACACACATCGCCGGATGACTTGATCATACAGATTTTAAACAAGTAGGGGTCGTCCGAAATAATGTTTCACATCTTTAAAGAATTTATTTTTACATTGGGACGACATCCCTTTCACCACAAAGTTACCCGCATGGTAATTTGCAAAGTCGGCAAACCATGGGGTAGAAGAATCTCCACGAAAAGAAACCATATTGAGTGTTTCGAGAGGAAAAGTTTCATTGATTTCCTTTTCTCGAACACATTTTGATGAGGGTTCTCTAATCGGGAGAGATGATCGTGACCAGTTCTCGGCTCCTTTTTATCACGAATGATGATATCAAATTCTTGTAGGAGGAGAACCCAGCGAGCAATCTCGGCTTTGCATCTTGTTTAGCAAAGAGATATTTGAGTCTTAGAGTGATCCGTATACACCACGCATTTGGTCAAGATAAGATATGGCGAAACTTCTCAAGCGCATACACCACGACTAATAATTCTTTTCCGTGGTGGTGTAATGAGTCTGAGCTTGATCATCGTTTTGCTCGCGTAGTGGATTGGTGGAAATGTTTGGTTTTGCGTTGCCCAAGGCGCACCGATTGCAAAATCACTTGCATCGCACATGAGCTCGAAGGGTAAGTCGGTCGGGGCAACTAGAATGGGTGCTTCCGTAAGCTTTTCTTAAGTGTTTCAAAGCTTGATGCACTCGGGAGAGAAGATGAAAGGAGCATCTTTTCAAGAAGATGGGTCATAGGTAGGCGATTTTAGAAAATCTTGAATAAATCTACGATAAAACCGGCATGACCAAGAAAACTCTAACACCTTTGACGGTAGTAGGATGAGGTAGTTTAGCAATGACATCAACTTTTGCTCTATCTACCTCAATCCCATTCTTAGAAATCTTATGGCGAGGGACTATGCCCTCTTTGACCATAAAGTGGCTCTTCTCCCGGTTTAGACATAGATTGGTGTCTTCACACCTTTTAAGCATTTTGTCTAAGTGGGAGAGACAAGTCTGAAATGAGTCCCCAATGACCAGAAGTCATCCATAAACACCTCCATAGTTTCCCGATCATGTCGTGGAAAATGGCCATCATACAACGTTGGAGCGTGCGGGGAGCATTGCATAAGCCAAAAGGCATCGTCTATAGGCAAGCGTCCGTATGGGCGGTGAATGTGGTTTTCTCTTGATCCGGCGGATCAATGGGGATCTGAAAGTAACGAGAAACCATCAAGGAAACAATAGTACTCGTTCCTGCTAATCTCTCAAGCATCGGTCCATGAAGGGTGAGGAAAATGGTCTTTTCGGTGGCGTCATTTAACTTTCGATAGTCAATACACACCGCCATCCGTAACCAATCGAGTTGGAATCAACTCGTTTTCTTCATTCGTGACAACGATAATGCCACCCTTTTTGGAGCATAATGAATTGGGCTAACCCAAGGACTATCGAGATCGGGTAGATCGGACCGGCATCAAAGTTTGAGAACCTCTTGTTTGATAACCTCGTGAATCTTAGGATTCACCCTTCTCGACTTTGAATTCTTTGGTTTGAAGTCATCCTCCATTAAGATTTTGTGAGTACAAAACTCGGGGTTGATACCATTAATATCGGAGAGTTTCAAGCAATTGCTTGTTTGTGTGACTTCAAGACCTTTATGAGGCGGTTTTCTCCTCCTCGGTCAAGTCTTTAGCAATTATGACGGGTAATTTATCATCACCCTCAAGAATGCATACTCGAGATGAGGAGGTAGGTCCTTAAGTTCAACCTCGGGAAATTCTTGATGGAAGATTGCCTTGATTTGATTTCCTCAATTGTGATTTCTTTCGGAGGGTGAAGGTAATGGATCTTCATTAAGCAATTGCTCAAGATAGAGAATATCCCCTCCGAATCATACACACCATCAATTCGGGCGAATTGATTCATCGATAACCAAGAATTCATCGATCTCTTCGGAAGGAAGTCACCTCCCTCAAGCGGGTGAGAGAGGGAAGAGTCGGCAATGATAGGATGAGAAGATGTGGTGGAATTGGAATTCCCACTCACGAATTATGAAGATAACCAAGAAACTCTTGAGTACTCCTCGAAGCAATGTCAATTAAATCGACTCGATTAATTGATTCGATATCATAATTTGAGGTACCTCGAAGTCGATCGAGGTTAAAGGTATGACTTCATTACCCACACGGAGTGATCTCTTGCTCAAATACATCGATAAGACACGGCCCGTCCTCGAGAATCCCGCCCAACAATGAGGGGAACTCGAGGATCGACATCGAAATCAACGACCACAAAGTCGGTGGGAAGTGGAACTTTCCTACTTTCACGAATACATCCTCGGCAATGCCAAGAGGACGAGATATAGATCGATCGCAAGCTCGAGAGTCATGCGGTGGGAATAAGTTCGGAAGAGCAGTTGTTTCCATCTTGAATCTGACATCAGTTGATGCTTGCACCAAGATCGGCAAGGGCAAAGCATTCAATCATCCTGGAAAAACACAAGGAAGAAGAAATTTTCCGGGATCTCCAAGCTTCTCGGGAAGCTTTTTCAACAAGGCTGGCGAGCAATTCTCATTCAAAGGAGTCTTAGCCATTTCAACGACTTTTCTTTGTTGCTCGGCATATGTTTGAGTAGATGCAAACTTTGGCATTAACATGATGGCATCCATGAAGCTTATGTCAAAGTGAAGTTCTTGGAAAATCGAAAGAATTTTTCCATCGATGACTAGCTTTCTCGCGAGCTTTGCTCATGTAACCGTGAGGGATAAGGAAGAGAAGATTTGGATTTACGTTTCTCAGCAGGAGCTACGGGAGGTTCAAAACAACTCCTTGATTCAACTTGGGTTTCGGACCACTTGAGGTTGGACTACAGAAGGTTGGACGTGTCTTGATGCCGTGGACTTGAATAATGCACTTTGTCCGTTGTTTCCTTGGTAACTTGACTAAATGCCACGGGAGGAGGGGCATAGGGTCGTGGGTCCATTGTGTGTCGAGGTTCACTTTCCACTACCTTTGGGAGAGAAGAAGAAGGGTAGTAGGAGCAGTGGGTCCGAATAAAGCACCACTTGGGTTGTGATCGCCTTTGCATCGCCCCTCGGATTAGCGATCGTGTTGCTAGGTAAAGTACACAGGCAGGGTCGATCATTTAAAGACTTCTTGATGTCGAAATTTGGGCGACCAACAACCGATTCATTTCCTCTTGGGATTTCATGAATTGTTTCAACAACTCATCGGATGATGGTCTGGAGGGAATGATGGCTTGAGGCGGGTTGCAGGAAAATTCGGCCTCTATTGTTAGGATTAGGGCCTTGATTACGAAAATTCCGGGATTATTGCCATGATAATACCACAGGTTGAAATTCCACGACACAGGTTTCTATTGTAATTTCCTTGTTGGTGGAAATTTTGATTACGATTCGAAAACCGTTGTTTTGATTGAATTGACCTTGGTTTTGGAAACCTTGGTTTGGTCTATTACGATTACGATTACGGTTTTGGTTTTGATTGAAACCGGAGGTCGAGTAGTGGTTAGGGCGGTGGTTGGGTCTCTGAGAGCACGATATTGATTGCCTCCTTGATTAGACATCCGCCCACGCATTGGCTTCAAAGGGTTACCATCGGTGGCCATACGGTTATAGTAAGCATGGGGGCCACCACGGTAACACTGACTTCCACTTTCTTAACCCGGCGGGAGGTGAAGTTTGTGGAAAAAGACTTTCTTTTGATTGGAAGAACCAAAGCTTGGATAGCTTCCGTGAGTTTATCAATCTTAGCATCGGTGCTAGGCGACTCACAGGCGATGAAGATGAAGAAGGACCAACAACGACTTGAGAAACAACCGGCTTGCTTGTGCGGTCGGACCTTGGACTTGTTTTCGATTATCGCCAAAGCTTCTTTGGCGGTTTGCTAAGGAAATTTCCTCCGCGGAGGAATTGAGAGAATCTTGGTCGATTGACTCACTCCATTGTAGAAAGTATCGAGTTGCATCAACTCGGAGAAACCGTGGTGAGGACATTTGCGAAGCAATTCCTTGAAACGATCCGCGATTCATTGAAGGATTCATCAAATTTACGAGTGAACTTGATGATTTCATTTTAAGACTCGTGGTCTTGGAAGGTGGATAGAATTCATTCACAAATTTCTTCACGGATCTTCCCATGTCTCTATAGGCGGGGGTTGTTTTCAAGCCAAATCCGGGCTTGCCCTCGAGAAAATGGGAGCGGAAGAAGAAGCTTACTGACCTCGAAGGGACATTCTTATACTTGATGGTAGATGCAATCTTGTTAAACCATCTTATATGAGCATGAGGATCGTCCGCTCAAAACCGTAGAAGCGATTTGAAGTTACAAGATTGATAACCGGTCTTGAGTTCAAAATTTTCGACCACGATGGGTGGAACAACGATAACATCTCCATACCCGTCGATGGGTGCACGGAGAAGCTCACGCATAGGAATCTCATCCGCCATGATAGCGGGATGAGTGCGAGCGATCCGGATCTCGGATCCGGTGATGGAAGCGAAAGTCTGCGAACACGCCTTCTTGGAATCTTGTCAAGCTCACGAAATGGGCTTACGGATCTAGAAGAGCGAGTGCGCATACACTAAATTAACTCTAAGGAAACTCGAGTTAATGAGAGAAATGGAATTATGAAATTCTTTCACATGAGAATGAGAATTATGAAGGCGTTTTGTAAAAATAGGGTGAGAAGAATCTTTATGGGTTTTGGGTTACGAAGCGTCGATATCACAACAAAATCAATTAACACAAAATCGAGGCAAAACAACGATGAACTTAACCAATAATCCAAGGTGAATGGCTTCTTTGAAAAAGGTACACCAATCACAATGGACACAAAGGCAAGTTTATATCTTTAGTTCGGGAACTTATTATGGTCGCACCCAGTTAGGTAGTGCCTTTGCCTTGGTTTTCGGTGGTAATCTTTTAAGTTGTTAATTATTAGAAAGCAGCGATTCTTTTTGTATTTTATTTTGATACATATATAGAAACAAAAGAAAATATTTTTGTGTTTTATCGTTTTGCTTGTTTTGGGTTTTGGATTTTTAGAAGAAAATATGGATATATATATATAGAGAGATGGATGATATAAACAATGAGTGAGGATTCAAACAACTAATCGCTAAAGCGGAGATAAATCGACCTGACTCCCGGCGGCGCCAAAATTTGATCGGTCTAAGCAGTCAAGTCTAAAGACTAAAAGCGCTCAAACACCAATGCAATTAAGATCGAGGAGGATAGAGTCTCCCGGTCGTTATGTCCCAATGAGCTATGCAATGGATAAATCAGCGTCTAGTAATCGAGAAGTTTGAGCAGAAAAAGGATTATGAATGATATTATAACTACGAGAAAAGCCAACAAATTAAAAAAGCCTTAAATGCAAATTAAAGAAAATTAAAAGATAAAACCTATTAAATAAACGCTATCACTATTTTTAAAGTGATGAGCGTTTAAAACCTAAAACGTCGTTTAAATTAAAATCTCGTGACGTACAAAATAAAAAGTGAAACTAATGCAATATTAACCCTAAAAATATGAAAATGATGTTTTATAAACCTAATGATATAAGAAAATATTTAGAAAAATAAAATTATTTTTAAAACTAATTATCTAATTAAAAACTATTTTAACTATTAATTAATTACCTAAATTACAAGAAAATAGGAAATTAAGCTAGAAAAATAAGATTAAGACTTGGAAAAGTCTAAAATATCAAAATAGACTTTTCAAAACTATTTTTGTATTTTTGTGACTATTTTCTATTTTCTATGGATTTTAAACTATTAAAACTAATTAAATTACTAAAATTACCAAATAAGCTATGAAAATCTAGAAAATTACTTTTTCACTTTTTATATTTATCTAAGCCTAAGAAAATTGAAAACTTATTTTTTGAACCTTTTCTAATTTTTGTATTAAATGCTATTTAAAAGTATTAAAACTAATTAAAAATAGGAAAAATAGCAAAACGACTTATAAAAATCTGAAAATTCAGGAAACTCTAAAATAATGATAAGAAGCTATGAAAATTAGAAAAACAGGTGCTTGTGTACAAGATTATGGGTGATGTGATATTGCTTATTGAAATAAGCACAAAATAAGCCAAATGATTAAAGCAGGCAACCCAGCGATCACGAAGCACTAATATACCAAATTAACTAGATTTCAGCTAAAACAATAAGCTCTAACCACTGAATAACAAATTAACTCGGTTTGATGTTATTGATATTAAGCTAAAAGCAGTTGGTATCACTGCGGACTAGAAATAAGCACCAAAATAAGCTCTAAACTAAAACCAACTATTGAGTTCTAAACTATACCTAAGTGACTACCACTGACCAAAAGACTAGACACAGGTGAGATCTTTTGAACCACATGCAAAATGCACAAATTCGAGAAAAATCTCGGTTTAATCGAGACAGTGGGCGAGGGACGAGTCACATCTTTGAGCTTATCTGAAGCTTATTTAGCAAACAAAAGCTAGAACCGGATAATATGTCTTAAAGACCACCTATTAGGCTACTTATAACCAAAATTCGAGACCACAAAACCTTGAAATGAACCACATGTCTCATTGCAATCTCTGCATAAAACCACTTTTTCACTATTTTGACTTTTTGAAAGCAAAACACAGTTGACTTTCTTGAGATTTGATCCAATTTTATGGTGATCTAGGTGTAATATGATGTAATGAAGCTACAACAACCTTTGTTAATTACTTTTGAACACAAATCAAGGATTTCCAAACCCAAAATTCCAACGGTGGACAAGTGAGACAGTTCACGTAAACTTTGACTTTTTAGCTTGCGGGCATACAATTTTGACTGAAATGAGTTGAATGAGATTAAACAAGCATGAGTCAACAACGATATAAACAGATTGGGTCTTTAATCTGAAAACTTTGCAATCCCAAACACCCTTTAAAAACTTGTTTTGCCAATTTAAATGAGATAACACCTAACTAATCATACATAAATGATCAAACTAGATTACTTTACCTAATTACTACTACTTAAACGAATTGATGCTTATAATCACCACAAATCTGATTTTAGCAAAATAACTTGAAACAACTTACAAGAGGTCCAAGACCACTATGGCTGCCACACATGAAACAAGGAACCACTATCTAATCCAACCCATAGCTTCCATTTCAACCCATTTCCACCTTTGAATCACCCTTATCATATACGCACCCATTTTGCTCCTTGGTTTGACTTTTGTTGACCAGTTGCACAAGTTGTATGAAATGTACCAATAAACATACAAAGCTTTAACAAGCTTATTAGACCTTGTTTTAGCTTTAAAGTAGATTGCTAACAGATTTTGATAGTGAATTTGATATTGAGAAAATGCAACGATAGCATAAAAATTGGAAAATGATCTTGAGCTGAAATTGATACTTGATTAAGATTGAAATACACTTGAATACTATTGTTGAGTACAAATTAACTTCAAAACAATCTTGAATACTAGTTAAAGTGATACAAACTAAAAAGCGACATACAATATTTTAAAACTAAGACTAACTATGTCTTCATGCTTCCACTTGCAGCTTATAAGCTCAAAGTCCTTCTCTATCTCTTACGGTCAAATCCATCAAAACACAGGCCTTGGATGTCTTTTGAGTAATCTTGACCGTTGAGAGGATTTGGCGGGAAAACACAGGTACAAGGGAATTGGGGCGAGGGACAAGGTGTATTAATTGTAGTGGGATGGTTGGTGAGGTGAGGGGACAAATGGTGAGGAGTAGGGTGGGTTGGCGGTGTAGTGGTGGTGGGTATGGTGGGCGAGACAAGGTGAGGAAAGAAGGAGAAAGAGGCGGGTTTTTAGTTATTTAAATGGTGGGTTGGGTTGTTGGGTCAAAGGGTTAAGTGGCGGGTAAAGAGTTTTGGGCTAGGGTGTTGGGTTTGGGCTTGGGTAATATTTTGAGTCCGTTTGGTTTGTAGAATTATTAAACATAGGGACCAAAGATGTAATATTTCAATTCCCAAGGACCAAACATGCACATTATGAAAAGTAGCCAAAGGGTGTTGTTGCCAACTTAAAATAGTCCAAGGGTTGATTTTGACTTTTTGAAAATCCCAGGACTAATTTTGAACAATTTGGATTTTAGGGACTAAAATGTAATTTTCTCAAAACTTTTAGGTTTCTCACCAAAGGACTAAATATGACATTTATGATTTTAAAAGACCTTTGGTGACTTTTCTTTTGAAATTGGGCTCGGGGACTATTTTGACAATTTATGAAACTTGGGGACTAAAGCGCAATTTTGCAAAATTGATATGTTTTCATCGATTTTGATATTTTGAATTTGAAACACATAAAACAACGATTTGTGATATTTTGATCATTTGATGTGTTTAGTATTTTCGGATGATTATTTTGCGGTTTATTTTGTATAAAAATGATGAGTATTTACACACTCATCAAACTTGTTCGGAAGACATATATCGTGAATGAACTTCAAAAACACCGCATAAGATGCCACCCGAAGAACAAACTATTTCAATAAAGCGCATGAATGAACTTCAAAAACACTGCATAAGATCAAACCAAACAAACCAACATAGATTTTAGTTAACTAATAAAACTATTTCCACAAATCGATAATATCGCCTTTGATTTACAATGAAACTTAAAAATAATTGGAATATATAAGCGAATCATTTGGATGAGCATAACAAAGCGAGATTGTAATTTACATTTAAGTCGGACCTTAATGTGGGCATTTCCTATTATTGTAAAACTTGAGTAGTTTTTACTTCAACCACACGATATGCTTTTTGCCATGGCTCTCAAAGACTGACCATCTGAGCCACACAATAGCCTCCTTGAAAAACTGCACAAGACCATAAACATAGAACCACTCATCTACCAATTCCTTCCATTTCCTATAACAACAAAGAACAACAAAATGATATAGCAAAACAATTAGACAATCAGATCTCAGTTTTCTACAACCTTTATGTCCCAAATTTACTAACCTTAAAAGATGCTTCACTAATGATCTCACTTCACTCGACAGATGCTTTCGCAGCTGATTCACATGTCTCCATCTTTTTCCTCAAAAGAGTATGATATTGGTTTAGTGAATTGGCCAATCGTTTTCTCCGCCTGATCATACAAACATCATTAGTTTAGTAATCATGATTATTAAAACTAAATTATTTAAACAATAAAAGATGCAATTGATAACAAAATTAGTTTCTCATGCATTTCATCCAACACATAGTGTACATATAATTCCATCAATCAATTCTATACACACCAAACTCATAGTTGCTTCACGAAAAAAAATAAACGTAACAATCAAAAGGTTAAAAAATTTGTGAAACCTTTTCGAACAAAAACATCATCTCTTTGTATTGAGTAATCGCATTTGCTGCATAATTCCCTACAAAAATCAATGACAAAAAACGAATTAAATCAGTCCCAAATTCACAATGAAAAAAAACCCAAAACTCAAACCTGCAATCAAAAAATATAACCGAGATCATATAAAAAATTCTAAAAGTAGTGAAAGGTAATCATCTTCTCCATCTTAAGATCCGCCATAAATGAATCTGAAATTAAAACACAAAATCATTAAAAGCAATATGCAACGTCAAGAAATAAGCAAAAAAACATGAGCACATAATCTTTTACAATGGTTTTTGAACTTTCTAGATGTGTTCTGATTTCTTTGGTTTTGATTTTTTTGAAATAAAACGCGTGTGATTCTCTTGATTGGAATGAAACAGAAGATTGATATGATTTGAATCCTATAATAGGAGGTGAAATTGTAACGCATAATTAAAATCTTTAATGAGTTTCCAAAAGTATTATAGCAGAGGTGTATTGAAGAAGTTTAGGATTAGTATTGGGAAGGGATGCATTGGAATGTTGTAAATTAGTGCTAAATAAGGTAGTGTTTTTAATAATAAAATTTAATGTCATGCTTTAACGGGGTGGTACAGTATTATCATATATTATATAGTATAGATTACAATGAAGGATCTGGAAGTGGGCTTAGCCCATTAGAGCAGTCTCAACGTTCAACGCTGGAACCGGCATTATTGGGCGTTATGCCGCGTTTTCCGGCGTTAGCCGTTGCCCCTCGTGCGTTAAAACGGCGTTAAACGGGCAATGTTACCCCCTCAACGGGGCGTTAAACTTGAATTAAAAAAAAATCAAATTACCCCCTTCATGTGTGCAGAGAAGACGAAGAAGATGAGTTTGGTTTGTATTTTTTATTTTTTTTAGTTTAACAGTTTTGTTTAACGAAGAAGATGAGTTTGGTTTGTAAACGAATAAGGCGAAGACGAAGAAGATGGGTTTGCGTTTGTGTGTGTGGACCAAATATCAATATAAATTTTTTTTTTTTGTTATTTTAGTTTTGTAATTTTTTTTAATAATATAAAAATGTTATTTGTATATTAATTTAATAAATGAAATATTAGTTAACGTTTAATTTTTAGTGTCTTTTTTTATTTCGTTGTAACTTTTTTTTCTTTTTAATTTCGTATTGCAATATGCTTTCAAAATAATGATATGTTTTTTAATAAATGAAGTGTTTGTTTTAGTTTAGGTGTTGAAATTGAAAATATCAAATGTTAAAGTTTAACTTGGGATGTTATTATTGTGGGTGTTTTTTGGGGATGTTAAGGTGAAATGTTAAAGTTGATGTGGCGCTGACGTGACAGATGTTAAAGTTTAACACAAGTTATTATTGGGAGTGCTCTTACTGTTGTTCCCATTTCACAAATAGCTAAAACAATTAATAATACTAATTGTGAATCATGACTGAAGTAAAGCACTTTAAAATCAGTTTTAACAGATAAAACACAAAGGATTTTTCCAACATTTATATTCTTTATTAAAACGAATAAAAAAGAATACATTACTCAAGTACTTGCGGAACAGTACTTGGGATTGAAATGACAAGTATGTGTGTAACTCCTCACTAAGCTTAGGCTAAGTCTAAGCACAACTATTCAGGTACCACTAAGCTATCTCAGGGACATAGTCGTATTTGGAGGAGTGAAAGATGTTTGTGTGTGTTTTTCACAATTAGGGCACAAGCTTAATCTTTCACTCCTACCTTATGGCTATTTATACAAGTATGGTTTTTGACTCTATCCTAGAGGACAAACTGACATGGTTACAGAAGACAAAATATTGATGTATTTTGTCTCTATTTACAAAGGCTATATTGGGTAAGATACAAGGATGCTTTCTTCTTGTCAGTGATGACATTGATCCTGGTTGTTAGCGTTTCAGAGAAAGTTTGACTATGAGTTGATAAGGACTTCGTCTTATCTGTTCAAACTTATCCCGCCTTGTCCCGCCCATTCTTGATCTTCTTAGCCTTGACCTTGATCTTGATCTTATCTTGATGATAATAGTTGGTGAGGAGTTTTTGGATTCAAGAGTTATTGTTATCACTCACCGAATCCACCATCTTCTTCTCGACTCGCCTTCACCCCTTGAGTTCCGCCTCACTAAGTGGAGAGACTTTTCTTCTTCGTCTCGTACTGAGTATCCTGAAGATGACTCACTGAGTGACTGTGCACTCAGTGACTTGTTCGTGTTTAAGGTTATAAACACTTAGGGTATTTTCTATTCAAATCCTAGAATTTAGGGGTTTTGGTAATCACTGAACCCAACAGTCTCCCCCTATTTGGATATACAAATAGCCTAAGTGTTTGATCAGTGTAAGTGAGCAAAAGGCTTCTTCTTACACTGAATGTACTAGTAAGTATAATAAGGAACATTGATCTTAACAAAACACACATCGTTTATTAATAGATATTACAAGTCCCTAACCAACTAGTACAAAAGATGAACTACAGTGATGTTATACAATATGGATACCCAGTGCTTCAACTTTGGCTTCTTTGATAAGAGAGTTGCTTTGTCAGGATGGTCTCTTACTTTTGCATTCAGGTCAGCGCAGAACCTATGTTTTCAGGGGAATGAACTGAAAGCCATTAGAAAGAATGCCAGTTGTTCCCAAATCTTCCCAGAGTGTGTTGATAACGCCTAAAATGAACATGTTTTTAGTAGCGTTATTGTTGGTTTTGTGCATGATAATTGGCTATATTTACTCATAACTATTGCGAAGTGCAAAAGATGCGTGTGTGTATGTATATGTAGCCGTGTATCACGAATGATGAAGAAATGAAGTTTTATGCACATTTGGAAGATTCTCGAAGAAGGAAGTCGAGCAAGGAAGCTTTTGGATTCAATGATTGGGAATTACAATGATTTCTAAGTATCGAGAGCAAGGAAAGATCAAGTTTTGCCTTGAAATCAACAATAAAGCAAAGAATAAAGCGTATAAACAAGAAAGTCAACAAAAGTTGAAATAGCAACACCCAGCCGTTCGGTCGTGACCCGTAACCGGATCCGGCTGGGCATATGGTCAAATCGCAACCGATCCGGTTGCCATCGCAACCGATCCGGTTGCATGAACCGCTAGATTACACAAAGTTGCATTTATTGTTGCCTTAACTCCCCATAATCATTGGAGGCCGATCATTTCTTGATATTAACTTGTTGGGAGCGTTTTGGTCACTTGAGCAAGCATATTTGGCTATATAATGAACCTAGTCCTAGTTTACTAGGTGTGACACAACAAAAGTGTATTAGTTTACATCAAAACTAATACCAACCATATTATTCAGCCCAAAAGCTTAGTCTTTCTTGAAAACGTCCGAGAGCAAGGAGGAACAATTCATCCATAGTTTTGGTAATTTGGAGTTATACGGTGAATCTAGGTGATTGGAGGCGCGTGGTTGCTACAATCCACGAATTCTAATTCTTGTAATCACAAAAGTTAGGTATTCTATGAACTTTGTTATGGATTTCTATTCTCTTGAATTATTGGAATTACTTTGTTATGATTTGTGTTTAGTTATTATTATCATGGAGTAGTTTTTGGATATACTTGTGTGTTGGGATGTAGTTAATCATACTAGTGTTCTCATATGTGATGCATGTATATATGATCTTGTTTAAATTAGTTTGTTGGAAAAATACTAGTCTTGGTTTGATTTGTTGATAAAACATGTTTTAAGAAAAAGGACCGAAAGGATTTCTCTTGTGTTTTATTCCAAAAAGTTGAGTGACAAACTAGTATGGGGATATGGTGATTGACAACCACCATGTTGCTTATTAAAACAATACTAGGAACATTTTCATCACGAAAGGGTCGAAAGATTCGTAAGAACAAGTTTAATAAGAACATGTTGCAAACAAATGGAATTTCTAAAGGATAATCATTAGGATAAGGACCGAAAGGATTACCTATATGTTTTTGTTCTTAGAATGATTTTTACAAACATATACCATGGTTGGAGATCATTTGCTTATGATTTGTGCATCACATCAAGAGTTTACACCAAACCTTCATGAACACTATTTGTGATTGATTATAGACTACACACAAGTATATATATTTCTTATTATTGAATTTTACTATAAACATCACTATTCGAGGAAGCCTCGACAAGCTTTCTTGTTGGAATCTTTCATCAAAACAATTTCAAACACAAAATCCCTTGGGACGATCTCGACTCACCAAACTTTGCTATCACGGACGAGTATACTTGCTCGTATGTGTTAATAGAATTAGACGGTTAAATCGTGTTTATAAATTTTTAAAACTTGCACCACGGTAACACATCAAGTTTTTGGCTCCGCTGCCGGGGATTTTCTTTGATTTTCTGTAAGATTGGTAGTATTGGAATTGAATTTGGTAAGAAAAAAAAAAGTTTTGGTTAAAAGCTAACCGATTCGGTTGCTTTGCAACCGAATCCGGTTAGAGCTACGGAGTGAATTTTTATTTTTGATTTCATGGTTCTAGTTTACTTAGTGATTTGTGTTATAGTTCCTAGAGTAATTCTTGTCATTTTAGATCTTATTTACAGATTATGTCTTGTAGTTTAATGATTTATTTTATTTATTTATATTTTCTTTATATTTGTTATTATTAGTTAATTAGTTCTAGTTTTAATATTAATGATTAGATAGTAATTTTTCAGTTATATGGTTTAATTATCTTTATGGTAGATTTTAATAGAGTAGTTAATATAGTTTTTAGTTTAATGGTTTAATTATTAAGTTATTAATTATTGGTTTATGAAGAGTCTTAATTAATTTAGAGTTTAGTACACTTAATGATTCCTTAATTTCAATTAATATTCAGTTTTTTATAAAATATATATATATATATATATATATATATATATATATATATATATATATATATATATATATATATATATATATATATATATTTTGTGTCGATCTAACCGATCGGTTGCAACCCATAACCGGATCCGTTGCATCATTGGTCTTATTATTACCACCAACCGATTCGGTTGGAGCTCTCGATAAATTTTTTATAATTTTAGATTTTGAGTTTTAACTTATGTTTTAGTTTTGTTAAGTATCTTAATTTGTTTAGTTTATGTTTCTATAGTTTGTTCTTGTTTTTACTAACTCTAACGCTAATAATTCGGATTTTGTTTTGTTTTGTTTTGTCAAGTTTAGCTAGTTAGTATGGATAGTTTGAGTGGAATCTCGGAATACCTTCGTACTTTGGATGAAATGTTCAAGGATACCGGAAGTTCACTGGAAAAGATTAGATGTATCTTGGAAGAGAGTAAGAAAGATTTGGGGATTGATACGGTTAATATGGAGGAAACGGGTGAAAACAAGGTTCAACTTCCCAAGAAGGAAGAGTTGTAGTATTCACACAAGCACCTTTAACGGTGTATGATTCGCCACTAATGAGGTTTGACGCCTTGCGATGTAGAAGGAATAAGTGCTTGGGACACAACTTAATATGGCTTATGGAGAAAACTACATTGGAGAAGGTTCTTGTGAAATTGGTCATGTACGTTTGGACTATGAAGCATATGGAAGAAGGATGGTTAAAAATCTTAAGGTCAATATTCATGGACACATTTTTGAAGCGGATTTGTTGTGTTAGAAGAAGGAATGCGGATGAACCTAATGTATGTTTTGGTCGAGACTTTCTTGTCACGACCAAGTGTCAAGATTGATTTTGCAATGGGTGAAATGAGGATTAATATAACCGATTTGGAAGAAGGAAAAGGGTGAGCGAGATGCTAGTGGATGTTTGTGCCAACATGGAAGAGAAAGATGTGGAAGTAGTTAAAATGGGAAAGCAAATCGGAAGAAAACTTCATCAAACAAACTAACCCCAACCACAACCACCAACAAAAATGATTACACCATCATCACCTCCCACTACAAATACTTTCAAGCCTTTAACCGACAAACAAAAGAAGCTATTTTAGAAAACCTAGAACAAAAGTTTCTTGAGCTTAATGAAAAGAAACCGGTGATAGAGTACTTCAAGATTATGTGCTCTGGTAAGAAGTTGGATGCGGTGATGCTAGCAAGGGCTAGGTTGGAAGATAAGAGTCTAACGGAGGAAGATAGAGATAGAATTTTGTTTAGAGGCATGCCACGGAAGGAGAAGGATCCGGGTAATTTTGTGTTGCCAATAAAAGTGAATGGGACTACACCGGTTTATGCTTTAGCCGATCGGGTCAAGTGTTAATGTGATGCCTATCCATTGTTTATGACTTTAGGTCTAAGTAATCCGCAACCAAATCATTAAGGCTTACTATGGCGGATAATTCTCAAGCGAAAGCAATGGGAGAGGTGAAGAATGTGAGAGTGCAAATTGGCTATCAACCGTATTTGGCCGATTTTCTTGTCCTAGATATTCCGGTGGACAAGAGTTTACCATTACTATTGGGGAGACCATTCCTACGAACTTGTGGTGCGATTATAGACATGGGAAGAGGCACAATGACTATTGATGATGGGATTTCAAGGCAAACATACTATCCGAAACCAAGAGGACCAACTTTGGAATTTATGGAGGAGTTAGAATGGATGGAAGCAAATGATGATTTGATTTGTTTTGAAGTGGGACGTGATATACAAGGAAACCCAATGTATGGACCATTAGCTCCGCCTTATTTTGATATAGAGGATGAAATGGAACGTGCATTAGCGGTGGAAGCATTCTATAACCCATTCAAAACATACTAGTCTACAAGAAGTTGACCGACTTTTTAGGTTCTTTACCGGCAACTTAAGAATTTGGAATGGAGACCCGAGGGTGGGGCACTTACAAGAGACAAAGCGGAGATGGAGAATGGCATTTTAAGTTCGATATACTATGTCCGACGGAAGAAGATTCATGAGAAAGTTCAAAACTTTGAAACATTCCGTGAGTTGACCGGAAAATTTCAAAGTGAGGACATCCTAAGACAAGAGTATTTGAGGAATTCTAAGGAAAGACAAGGGACCATAAATTAAAACTAAATTATTTAAACAATAAAAGATGCAATTGATAACAAAATTAGTTTCTCATGCATTTCATCCAACACATAGTGTACATATAATTCCATCAATCAATTCTATACACCAAAACTCATAGTTGCTTCACGAAAAAATAAGCGTAACAATCAAAAGGTTAAAAATTTGTGAAACCTTTTCGAACAAAAACATCATCTCTTTGTATTGGTAATCGCATTTCTTTGCATAATTCCTACAAAATCAATGACAAAAAGCAATTAAATCGATCCCAATTCACAATGAAAAAAAAACCAAAACTCGAACACTGCGATCAAAAAATATAACGAGATCATATAAAAATTCTAAAAGTAGTGAAAGGTAATCATCTTCTCCATCTTAAGATCCGCCATAAATGAATGCGAAATTAAAACACAAAATCATTAAAAGCAATATACAGCGTCAAGAAATAAGCAAAAAAACATGAGCACATAATCTTTTACAATGGTTTTGAACTTTCTAGATGTGTTCGATTTCTTTGGTTTTGATTTTTGAAATAAAGCAGCGTGTGATTCTCTTGATTGGAATGAAGCGGAAGATTGATATGATTTGAATCCTATAATAGGAGGTGAAATTGTAGCATAATTAAAATCTTTAATAGGTTTCCAAAAGTATTATAGCGAGAGGTGTATTGAAGAAGTTTAGGATTAGTATTGGGAAGGATGCATTGGAATGTTGTAAATTAGTGCTAAATAAGGTAGTGTTTTTAATAATAAAATTTAATGTCATGCTTTAGCAGGGTGATGCAGTGTTATCATATATTATATAGTATAGATTACAATGAAGGATGCAGAGTGGGCTTAGCCCATTAGAAGCGATCTCAGCGTTCCAGCCTTGGAACCGGCATTATTGGGCGTTATCGCGCGTTTTCCGGCGTTAGCCGTTGCCCTCGTGCGTTAAAGCGGCGTTAAGCGGGCAATGTTACCCCACCGGCGGGCGTTAAACTTGAATTAAAAAAATCAAATTACCCCGCTTCATGTGCGGAGAGAAGAAGATGAGTTTGGTTTGTATTTTTATTTTTTAGTTTAACGGTTTTGTTTAACGAAGAAGATGAGTTTGGTTTGTAAGCGAATAAAGGCGAAGAGCGAAGAAGATGGGTTTGCGTTTGTGTGTGTGGACCAAATATCAATATAAATTCTTTTTTTTCTTTTCTTTTTTTTTTTTTTTTTTTTTTTTTTTGATATTTTGTTTTGTAATTTTTTTAATAATATAAAAATGTTATTTGTATATTAATTTAATAAATGAAATATTAGTTAACGTTTAATTTTTAGTGTCTTTTTTATTTCGTTGTAACTTTTTTTCTTTTAATTCGTATGCAATATGCTTTCAAAATAATGATATGTTTTTAATAAATGAAGTGTTTGTTTTAGTTTAGGTGTTGAAATTGAAAATATCAAATGTTAAAGTTTAACTTGGGATGTTATTATTGTGGGTGTTTTGGGGATGTTAAGGTGAAATGTTAAAGTTGATGTGGTGACGTGGCGGATGTTAAAGTTTAACACAAGTTATTATTGGAGTGCTCTTCTTGTTGTTCCCATTTCACAAATAGCTAAAACAATTAATAATACTAATTGTGAATCATATTGTAGTAAAGCACTTTAAAATCGGTTTAACGGATAAAACACAAAGGATTTTCCAACATTTATATTCTTTATTAAAGCGAATAAAAAGAATACATTACTCAAGTACTTGCGAGCAGTGCTTGGGATTGAAATGACAGTATGTGTGTAACTCCTCACTAAGCTTAAGCTAAGTCTAAGCACAACTATTCAGGTACCACTAAGCTATCTCGGGGACATAGTCGTATTTGGAGGAGTGAAAGATGTTTGTGTGTGTTTTCACAATTGGGGCACAAGCTTAATCTTTCACTCCTACCTTATAACTATTTATACAAGTATGGTTTTGACTACATCTAGAGGACAAGCGACATGGTTCTGAAGACAAAATATTGATGTATTTTGTCTCTGTTTAAAGCTATATTGGGTAAGATACAAGGATGCTTTCTTCTTGTCGGTGATGACATTGATCACAGTTGTTAGCGTTTGAGAGAAAGTTTGACTATGAGTTGATAAGGACTTCGTGCTTGTCATTGAACTTATCCGCCTTATCCCGCCCATTCTTGATCTTAGCCTTGACCTTGATCTTGATCTTATCTTGATGATAATAGTTGGTGAGGAGTTTTTGGATTCGGTGAGTTATTGTTATCACTCCATTGAATCCACCATCTTCTTACTCGATCTTACGCCCTTGAGTTCGCCTCACTAAGTGGAGACTTTTCTTCTTCGTCTCGTCTTGAGTATCACGAAGATGACTCATTTGGTGTTGTGCACTCGATTGACTTGTTCGTGTTTAAGGTTATAAACACTTAGGGTATTTTCTATTCAAATCCTAGAATTTAGGGGTTTTGGTAATCCTTGAACCCATGAGTCTCCCCCTATTTGGATATCTGAATAGCCTAAGTGTTTGATCGATGTAAGTGAGCAAAGGCTTCTTCTTACCTTTGAATGTACTAGTAAGTATAATAAGGAACATTGATCTTAACAAAACACATCGTTTATTAATAGATATTACAAGTCCCTAACCAACTAGTACAAAGATGAACTACGGTGATGTTATACAATATGGATACCCGATTAGCTTCACTTTGGCTTCTTTGATAAGAGAGTTGCTTTGTCGGGATGGTCTCTTACTTTTGCATTCGGTCGTTGTGAGAACCTATGTTTCGGGGAATGAGCGAAAGCCATTAGAAAGAATACGATTGTTCCCAAATCTTCAGTGTGTTGATAACGCCTAAAATGAACATGTTTTTAGTAGCGTTATTGTTGGTTTGTGCATGATAATTGGCTATATTTACTCATAACTATTGCGAAAGTGCAAAGATGCGTGTGTGTATGTATATGTGGCGGTATCACGAATGATGAAGAAATGAAGTTTTATGCACATTTGGAAGATTCTCGAAGAAGGAAGTCGAGCAAGGAAGCTTTTGGATTCAATGATTGGGAATTACAATGATTTCTAAGTATCAGAGCAAGGAAAGATCAAGTTTGCCTTGAAATCAACGGTGAAAGCAAAGAATAAAGCGTATAAACAAGAAAGTCAACAAAAGTTGAAATAGCAACACCAGAGTTGATCGTGACCCGTTACGGATCCGGTGGGCATATGGTCAAATCATAACCGATCCGGTTGCCATGTAACGATCGGTTGCATGAGCTATGATTACACAAAGTTGCATTTATTGTTGCCTTAACTCCCCATAATCATTGGAGGCCGATCATTTCTTGATATTAACTTGTTGGGAGCGTTTTGGTCGATTGAGCAAGCATATTTGGCTATATAATGAACCTAGTCCTAGTTTACTAGGTGTGACACAACAAAAAGTGTATTAGTTTACATCAAAACTAATACCAACCATATTATTCAGCCCAGCTTAGTCTTTCTTGGCGTCCGAGAGCAAGGAGGAACAATTCTCATCCATAGTTTTGGTAATTTGGAGTTATCACGGTGAATCTAGGTGATTGGAGGCGTGGTTGCTACAATCCACGAATTCTAATTCTTGTAATCACAAAAGTTAGGTATTCTATGAACTTTGTTATGGTTTCTATTCTCTTGAATTATTGGAATTACTTTGTTATGATTTGTGTTTAGTTATTATTATCATGGAGTAGTTTTGGATATACTTGTGTGTTGGGATGTAGTTAATCATACTAGTGTTCTCATATGTGATGCATGTATATATGATCTTGTTTAAATTAGTTTGTTGGAAAATACTAGTCTTGGTTTGATTTGTTGATAAAACATGTTTTAAGAAAAAGGACCAGAAAGGATTTCTCTTGTGTTTTATTCCAAAAGTTGAGTGACAAACTAGTATGGGGATATGGTGATTGACAACCACCATGTTGCTTATTAAAACAATACTAGGAACATTTTCATCACGAAAGAATTGAAAGATTAAGTAAGAACAAGTTTAATAAGAACATGTTGCAAACAAATGGAATTTCTAAGGATAATCATTAGGATAAGGACGAAAGGATTACCTATATGTTTTGTTCTTAGAATGATTTTTACAAACATATACCATGGTTGGAGATCATTTGCTTATGATTTGTGCATCACATCAAGTTTACACCAAACCTTCATGAACACTATTTGTGATTGATTATAGACTACACACAGTATATATATTTCTTATTATTGAATTTCACTATAAACATCACTATTTGAGGAAGCCTTGACAAGCTTTCTTGTTGGAATCTTTTCATCAAAACAATTTCAAACACAAAATCCCTTGGGACGATCTCGACTCACCAAACTTTGCTATCACGGACGAGTATACTTGCTCGTATGTGTTAATAAATTAGCGGTTAAATCGTGTTTATAAATTTTTAAAACTTGCACCACGGTAACACATCAAGTTTTGGCTCATTCTAGGGGATTTTCTTTGATTTTACGTAAGATTGGTAGTATTGGAATTGAATTTGGTAAGAAAAAAAAAGTTTTGGTTAAAAGCTAACGATTCGGTTGCTTTGCAACGAATCGGTTAAACTCTGGTGAATTTTATTTTTGATTTCATGGTTCTAGTTTACTTAGTGATTTGTGTTATAGTTCCTAGAGTAATTCTTGTCATTTTAGATCTTATTCTGATTATGTCTTGTAGTTTAATGATTTATTTTATTTATTTATATTTTCTTTATATTTGTTATTATTAGTTAATTAGTTCTAGTTTTAATATTAATGATTAGATAGTAATTTTTCGGTTATATGGTTTAATTATCTTTATGGTAGATTTTAATAGAGTAGTTAATATAGTTTTAGTTTAATGGTTTAATTATTAAGTTATTAATTATTGGTTTATGAAGAGTCTTAATTAATTTAGAGTTTAGTACACTTAATGATTCCTTAATTTCAATTAATATTGGTTTTTTATAAAATATATATATATATATATATATATATATATATATATATATATATATATATATATATATATATATATATATATATATATATATTTGTGTCGATCTAACGATCGGTTGCAACCCATAGCCGGATCGGTTCATCATAGTCTTATTATTACCACCAGCCGATTGGTTTGGAGCTCTCGATAAATTTTTTATAATTTTTAGATTTTGAGTTTTAACTTATGTTTTAGTTTTGTTAAGTATCTTAATTTGTTTAGTTTATGTTTCTATAGTTTGTTCTTGTTTTTACTAACTCTAGCGCTAATAATTGGATTTTGTTTTGTTTTGTTTTGTCAAGTTTAGCTAGTTAGTATGGATAGTTTGAGTGGAATCTCGGAATACCTTCGTACTTTGGATGAAATGTTCAAGGATCTGGGAAGTTCCTTTGAAAAGATTAGATGTATCTTGGAAGAGAGTAAGAAAGATTTGGGGATTGATACGGTTAATATGGAGGAAGCGGGTGAAAACAAGGTTCAACTTCCCAAGAAGGAAGAGTTGTAGTATTCACACAAGCACCTTTAACGGTGTATGATTCGCCACTAATGAGGTTTGAGTGCGCCTTGCGAGTGTAGAAGGAATAAGTGCTTGGGACAGCAACTTAATATGGCTTATGGAGAAAACTACATTTTGGAGAAGGTTCTTGTGAAATTGGTCATGTGCGTTTGGACTATGAAGCATATGGAAGAAGGATGGTTAAAAATCTTAAGGTCAATATTCATGGACACATTTTTGAAGCAGTTTTGTTGTGTTAGAAGAGGAATGCGGATGAACCTAATGTATGTTTTTGTCGAGACTTTCTTGTCACGACCAAGTGTCAAGATGATTTTGCAATGGGTGAAATGAGGATTAATATAGCGATTTGGAAGAAGGAAAAGGTGACGAGATGCTAGTGGATGTTTGTGCCAACATGGAAGAGAAGATGTGGAAGTAGTTAAAATGGGAAAGCAAATCGGAGAAAACTTCATCAAACAAACTAACTGACCACAACCACCAACAAAAATGATTACACCATCATCACCTCCACTACAAATACTTTCAAGCCTTTAACCGACAAACAAAAAGCTATTTTAGAAAACCTAGAACAAAAGTTTCTTGAGCTTAATGAAAAGAAACCGGTGATAGAGTACTTCAAGATTATGTGCTCTCTGGTAAGAAGTTGGATGCGGTGATGCTAGCAAGGGCTAGGTTGGAAGATAAGAGTCTAACGGAGGAAGATAGAGATAGAATTTTGTTTAGAGGCATGCCACGGAAGGAGAAGGATCAAGGTAATTTTGTGTTGCCAATAAAAGTGAATGGGACTACACGGTTTATGCTTTAGCCGATCACGGGTCAAGTGTTAATGTGATGCCTATCCATTGTTTATGACTTTAGGTCTAAATGTCTGCAACCAAATCATTGAAGCTTACTATGGCGGATAATTCTCAAGCGAAAGCAATGGGAGAGGTGAAGAATGTGAGAGTGCAAATTGGCTATCAACCGTATTTGGCGATTTTCTTGTCCTAGATATTCCGGTGGACAAGGTTTACCATTACTATTGGGAGACCATTCCTACGAACTTGTGGTGCGATTATAGACATGGGAAGAGCACAATGACTATTGATGATGGGATTTCAAGGCAAACATACTATCCGAAACCAAGAGGACCAACTTTGGAATTTATGGAGGAGTTAGAATGGATGGAAGCAAATGATGATTTGATTTGTTTTGAAGTGGGACGTGATATACAAGGAAACCCAATGTATGGACCATTAGCTCCGCCTTATTTTGATATAGGATGAAATGGAGCGTGCATTAGCGGTGGAAGCATTCTATAACCCATTCAAAACATACTAGTCTACAAGAAGTTGACCGACTTTTTAGGTTCTTTACGGTGCAACTTAAAATTTGGAATGGAGAACTGGGGTTGGGCACTTAAGAGACAAGCGGAGATGGAGAATGGCATTTTAAGTTCGATATACTATGTCCGGACGGAAGAAGATTCATGAGAAAGTTCAAAACTTTTGAAACATTCCGTGAGTTGATAGGAAAATTTCAAAGTGAGGACATCCTAAGACAAGAGTATTTGAGGAATTCTAAGGAGAAGACGAGGGACCATAATAAACAAGCAATTATTTGCTTGAATTTCATGAACTATTTCTTTTTGATTTGATGCATTTAGGATTTTTTTGTTTCTCATTTCAGTTTTACATTTTACATTTTTATTTCGAAAAACACAATTTAGAAAAAAAATTCCATTCTCTTTTTTTTGTGAAAAAAAAAAGTATTTACGAAAAAAATTGATTTTTTTTTTTTCAAATTTTTTTTCGGAAAATTTTTTCCCTATTTTTCTTAAAATTTTTTGGATTTTTTTTTAAATTTGCGAAAAATTCGGTTTTTGGAATTTGTTTTTCAATTTTTTTTCTTTTGAATTTTTTTTCAATATGTTGAAATAGTACAAAACAAACAAAAGCGTAAGAAAAGCAGACAATGTAAGAAAAGCAGACAAAAATGTAAAAAAAAAAAAAAAAAAAAAAAAAAAAGTTTGTGCCCGCAGCGTTGCCGCGGTATGTTCTATGAAACATGGATGTAAACATACATAGATAGTTAAGGTGTTTCTACATTGACATGCCAAATGATGCAAGGAGCCTACACATTAACTAATGCAAGCAGTTTATGTATACAACTTGGCCTATACATACTTGCTGCTTGCATTAACCGATGCTAGTAAGTCACATATTTTGTCGAAGATAGCAACGGTGAAAGTCATAAGATTGCAAGGATGGCTGTTGCAAGAATTTGCCGCATAAAAATCTCGGCAAACTTTGTAAAGCATACATTAGATTCATATGTACTCATTGGTATAAGAGCAATAGTTTTTTATGCTATTGCGTACCACAAAATAGGAGTATGTTGCTATGCAAACATGGCATAGCTTTTGTCCGAGTTTGACACAAAAGAATACAATGTTTCTGCAGACATTTCTGCAGTTACAAAGTCATAAGATTGGAAGGATACATGCTGCAACAATGTGCAGGCCAAAAAACTGTCCAAACCTTCTAAAAAAAGCAAATTATAACCACGATAGTTATTGTACTAAACACATAGTTTTATTCAAAGGCATTTAAGCCACTGAGAAACGACTAATACACATCATATTTGAGTAAGGGCTAATTTTTTTTCCCTTTTCCTTTTGACCCATCTTTGGCAAATGGTTTCATACCTATCTCTTTACAAAAATGAGCATTGGGAAGGCCAAGGACCTTGAGCCTGGATTTAAAAGCTTCTTTTGCAATCTGCTTTGCAGTTTTGGCCATGGCAGCATCAGTTATTTCGGAAACCTGCTTTGGAGGTTTAACCCTCCTAACATCTTCTTTTTTGGACCCTGAGCCGCAATAACCAGGCGGAAAGTAGTGGTCCATGGCATAGGAAGGTTAGTGGCTTCTGAGCTTGATTCAGTGCTTGAATTGTACATGGTCCCTGCACATAAAAAAATTGAAAAAGTTAGTACATCCGGTAATGTTGTGTCTTTTTGATATCAAGATTCAGATGAAAAAGAGAAACCTTTTTTCTTGCCACAATCCATGTTGTGGTTTCTTTTAGATTATTGTTTGGTGAATCAATGTTTGGTGGAGATGTTTTTTATAGCTGGAATTTTAAATGAACATGTGGTTTATGAGTGGAATATGTGCAGGCAATGTGCAAGTTTCAAAACCTGAATAGTTGATTAAAGGAGTCAATGTATAGACTGTTGTTGTCATTAAAGTAGAGAACATACACTTTTTATTTGACTTTTTATTAGCGATTTTAACATCGGAATATGCACGGATGTGCGATCTATGCTTGAAGAAAAAATAGTGAACTATAGATTCTTATTTCACTAAAAAGCAATGCCACATGTGAATGGTGGTGGTGATTACACAATTGCAATCTCGTGATGTTGGCCTTTCTTAGATGATTTCCATTTGTTGTATGAAGTCAGTGATTTAAAACAAACCAAAATCAAGACAAATTTAGAATTGTAAATTAGATTTTCCAACCATAATGGTGTTACTTACAGGCCAAAAATATAAGTGTAATACCAATATTAAGATGGCTGCATAAACTTGTAAGTACCATGTGTATTTGTTACTGCTGCAAACTGAAACACCGGCTACTTTAACATATCTCTGGCCTCCCTTCTTTTGTTCATTTTAACTTTTAAATTCATGCTACTGAGTCGTCACGCGATGGTGACAAACTGGGATAAAGTCATGTATGTGCTGCCACATAAACACCGCTATTCTTAGAAACTGATTTTTATCTAAATGGCCTATAAAAATGAAACATCAAGTAGCATGCAACAAAGAACAGACCTTATTCTTGATGCAGTAGAACATACGTTGTTCGTCATGGCATGCAAAAGATTATAAGTATAATTAGCAAAACATCTATTGAAATCCATAAGTAAGTATCACAAAATTTTATGAATTTTGGTCATAGCCATATACCAAAAGGAAGTCTAAAAATGTATTTATCGATTAACGGCAGCAGTGTGAACAGATTATAGATAAAAGTCACTCACCGTAGTAGCCAACTGGAAATCCAGGAAGTTTAGAGCCTCCTAGCGTCTTCTTTTTTAGAATCTGACCCAGAGTTATTAACTGGAAAGTAGGATTCCCATTGCATAGGAAGGTCAGGCCTTATGAGCTTGATTGGTTGTTTGAAATGTAGGTGATTTCTGCAGATAAAATGAAAAAATAAAAGTTAGGATGTGCTCTTTGGATATAAAGATTGAAATGAAAGAGAGCGACCTTTTCCTTGCTTGCTGGAATTCATGTTGTAATTTGTCTTAGATTATTGTCTAGTCAGCCAATGTTTGGTGGAAAAGCCCTTTGTAAATGAAATTTTAGATTAGTGGGTGGTTCATGAAGGGATCTGTGGAGATAAAGTGATTAAAGTAGACAACACACAGTTGCAGTTTAGTGTGGAGTGCTGAAATCTTAGATTAGTGGCTGGTTCATGAAGTGCTTAAAGATGCTTTTAGCTCAGCCTAGGTTATGTGTTGGCTTGTTTGGGAATCTGTCATTGGAATGATAAGTAATGATATATTGTATCAGTTAGGTTACACTAACTTAGTGCTACAATTTTTTCCTCCCTATATAAGGTGGGTTTTTTGTGGCTTCACATAGTTGCCTTTGTACCTTGTGAGTTTTTTTGAAAATCTGTTAAGAAAATGGCGCACACCCCAAACTTTAATCAACTCAAAGAAGCATGTGGCTCCAATGAACTCCACAATGCCTTTAAGTTCCTGTTTCTACAAGAGCAAGGTGAAAATGAGGGGTTCATCATGCTGCTTGGAGAGAAATGTGATGATGTTCGCCGTCGACTTGGGAGAAGGACTGAATTGTTGGAGGAGGGACGCAGGTTGAGTGTTGATGATGATGTTGCGAGTGACGGTGTTGAATGCTTGGAGGAGGCACAGGACAGGGACCATCAGATTCTTGTTGCACTGATTCAGGTCCTTGATTTGGCTAGGGAAGCGCGTATCGAGAAAAGGCGCCATGTGTTTACAATGGAGTTGCATGATTAGGGTAGTATCCTGTGTGTGTATGATGGCTTGTCTGATGGTGTTTATGTTTAATGGTATGGTGTTATGTGTTAGATTAACAGGGTGTTGTTAATCTGTGCTGGTATGGCTGTAACTTATGTCGAATATGAATAAAAGTTACGTTTGTTTGTGGTTCAATAATTTTGTAGATATCTGTTTTGTTATGTGGTGGAGAAAAGCAATGATATGATTGAGTCAGTTGTGTTTTATTTGGATAATGTGTAGAGGCAAGTGCAAGTTCCTTTTATGGGATACTGAATATTTTCTTACTATAAATTCTTTATGTTTTTTGATCATTGAAAGACTTATATGTGCTGTAAATTATATATGTAGAAGGTTAGTGAGAATAAGGTGAGGATAAACATTTATTAGTAAAGACGGTTTTGCTAATCAGATTTAATATCAATATGTATTATCAATTAACAAAAGAATTCTGAAACTGGTCAATCCTTTAAATAAAGGTTGGGTGGAAAAACAAACCATGTAAAAATTTGTTGGCTGTTGGTCATAAGTAGACACTGAAAAGAATCATGACAATGCACTTATCGACCATGGTCAGTAGTATGATCAAATTTTGAAGATAGATTACTCACCGCATCAGTAAAAGATCTTCCTATGTGATAAGGCAGCCTATGTGCCATAGCCATCCAGGCGCGAGCATCCTCAGGTACCTAAAAATCGAAAGCGACCTCGACGTAAACCAATGTGAGTGTCGTTGGTTGATGAGCATTCATTCACATTCATAGTACGACGGAAAGTGTGTTTATGAATCTAAAAAAATGGAGGACACAATTAGTAAAAAAATAACCAAAGAAAGTTAACATGTGATGATAAAACAATTGCACCCTCATGAACATCTAAGCATTGTCACTTTTGTAAATCACAGGGTAATAGAACATACATGTTTTTAGGTTTTCCATACATGCAAGTCCAAGTAGCTTGTTGCATATTGTTTCTTCAGTTGCAATTCAGGTTTGCCGATTCGATGACATGTCAGATCTAGGATGATCTATAAATCGCACAAACGATCTTATGTTTGACATGCCATTCAATCAACAAAGCTGGATTGTAAGTAAAGAAATGATTTGTGCTGGTTCTGTTGACACGCATTTAAGATATATTAGTTTTCATTCTGTATCTACAATGGTTAAATTCTGTAACCATCATGTTTCTAGTTTCTAGCACCTACCCTTTCCCAATATTTTTTTTTTTTTTTTTTTTTTTTTTTTTTTTCAGATATATAAATCCAATTTTTTTAATCTTATTTGATGGTCTCCTCTTTTTTTTTTTTAAATAAAAGTTGTTTTGTTTTTTATGGAAGCTCATTTGAAAACAGGAATGAGCATGTGAAAGGTTGCTTAATGCAGTCAAATCAAAGACCTTTATAATTGATGCACCTTGACACTATAGCAATGATACTTTAAAGCAAATTTGTCCTTTAAAACACACACATAGCAAAGAGAATCTATTTGAGAACATAAAAAAGGAAAAACCAAGGAAAAAAAATGATGAATACACCAATGCCTTTTTGTGATGAGCTTGTTGCAGTTGCTGGATCTACCCTTGTAAGGGATATGATGGTTGTTCAATTTCAGAGAGAGGTGGCTGCGACTACGGCAGATGAAGGAGAATTGATGAAAAAAGTCCAAGACATTAGGGCTCGTGTGGCTGAGAGGGACTATGTGATTGGAGAGTTGGAGATTTTGTATCCATTTGATTCTTGTGTGCAGAGTATTTGAGACCGACTAAGTCGCAAAGCCGACGATTTGAATGAAGCTGAAGCGATTCTGGTGAATGTCACGAAGAAGCAGAACCGAGCACATGAGCTTTTGTCATTCATTGAGAAGCTTAAGGGGATGGTGTATTGATGTGTTTGTTTTTGTTGTTTTTGAAATCTATTTTGGGTGTAAACAATATTCCAGATGGGTGCGGGTGTTTGGATATGCTGACCAACACTTGCTAATATTTCTGCTTTTGGATCTTTGAACACCTTTTTTTTTCAAAGTTTTTACTGGTTGATTAATTTAAGTTTTATGGTAGCATATTAATATTGGTGAAACATACATGTTTTTGATATTTGTTGTATGTTGCTGTCTTGGCATGTTGATGTTGTAGCCATGCAGTGTTAGATTGATCTTGGGAGCTTATGATCTATTCCATAAGTAGTTGGCTCTACTGGTAGTGCAATTTGCGACCTGTGACAATAAGCCTATTGATTAGGTATACATGGTGAAATAGAAATCATTGCATCAGTAACCGATGGTAAACAAAAAAGAAAGTATAATACATAGTTGTATAAGCATCTGAAATTTCAAACCTTTTTGGCGCTCTTACTTGATATAAACTTGGTATAAAAGACAGAGAAAAGCGAAACCATTTAAAAAATAATGCGCTGCACATCTTTTCCATTGTCTTCAACCAACAAAATATGAAAACCCTGTAATCACACACGCATTCTTATTTTAGTAACTGCAACTGCAGCAAGAAGCAAAAAAAAGAGCATATGTAATAAGCTAACACATGGAAAGAAGATGCTAGTACCACTATAAGCAGATTCTGTAAAGGGAGTATTCAATTGCATACAGTGTCTTCTTTTTCTCCGCACATGCAAGTAGTTAAGTTTAACATTGAAGAGGCCACAATCAGTTTCAAGACAAAATTGGACATGTCGTTGGATAGGCGGCTCAGATGGGCAAATCTTCAAGCAAAGAGGATACACCCGCTATGGCTGCAACAGTTGAATGCCACCCTGCCAAGATACGGGGCATCTCATGTTTGCCAAAGAAATCCCAATTCATCATAGCCTCAGAAAAAGGAATACAAACGCGGTGTGTTCTATGAAGCATGGATGTAAACATACATAGATAGTTAAGGTGTTTCTACATTCACATGCCAAATGATGCAAGGAGCCTACACACTAACTGATGCAAGCAGTTTACGTATACAACTTGGTCTACACATACTTGCTGCTTGCATTAACCGATGCTAGCAAGTCACATATTTTGTCGAAGATAGCAACAGTGAAAGTCATAAGATTGCAAGGATGGTTGTTGCAAGAATTTGCGACATAAAATCTCGACAAACTTTCTACTTCCTCTATAAATCTCTTGTAAACCCTCATTTGAGGTTGGTTGTTCAAGTTTTCTCTCATTCACTATGCCTTAACCGTATCTTTATTATTGTGTGTGTGTGTTAGATCTTGTTCAATCGCCTCATCTCTTTCTATATTACTTGTGTTTGTAAAACTAGTGACCTAACGATGGTATCAATCGCCTACTAGTTGGGTGAATCGTGTTTGTTTTGAAGTGGGTTTCGGTCCTCGCCTAAAAGCACCTTGATACTTTGGTTCGCTTAAAACTTGTTTTTACACTTTTTAATCCAAGATTCTTGTACTTTCAATGTTTTAAGGTGTTAAAATACGTGTTTTGGCAAAAGTTTCAAACTTTATCGTGGATAGTTGTTTTTGAACGTGTTTTTGTTCTTGGGTGTCGTTCTACGCGTAACCCGTTTAGCCGTTTTGGTACATCAAGTTTCACACTTTTGTGTTCTTTTGGTACTATTGAAGCTATTCCATAACAAAAATCTGGTTTAGAAACACATTTGGGCAAAATCAAAATTACGAGTAATCCTACGCGTATTGAAACCCTAAAATTACGCGTAAGATTATCCTTGGTTTGATCTTCATTTTCGTGGTTTATTCCGTGTTTTCTTACTTGGATAAGTCGAAAATCGTCGACTTTGGATATCTTTTGCCTTTGTGATAGTGTAAAAGATCATTTGAGCAAAAACCTAAACTTACGCATAAGCATAAGCTTACGGCGTAGAAATCCTACGCATAAGATTCACTTCTGCGTAAACTTAGGTCTCGCATAAGGTAATCCTCGCCTAACTTTCTCGCCTAACTTTTGTCTCGCATAACTTTAGTGTTTTATCCTACTTACGCGTAAGCTAAAACCTCAGCGTAACTCCTTATTATTCTGCGTAACTTTTGGTGTTTTACGCATAAGTGCTACTTGGTTTCTTGTCTTTTCTCGCCTAAGGACACTTCATCAACAAAGGTTCATTCGACTACAAAGATCCATTTTACTACACAAGTTTATCAACATGTCTCAACCACCATACTCTAACTATTTCCTCACACTTATAATCATCAACAACAACAACAATTAACTCCACAACATCAACAATGGAATCAACAACAAGCTATTTATCAACAACAATTTAATCGACAACATACTCCACAAATTGGTGCAATTCCACCACCACAAATGGTTCAAACACCACCAAGCCTTCAAGTTCAACCCTACAAAATGATTTCAATCAACATCCATCAAGGAACACTATGAAGGAACCCACTTGGTTTGCAAAGATGTGTGAAGCTTTAAGCGACCAACAATCAATTCATGAAGTGGATCACTTGATAGACCTCCAATGCTCACTCCGAAACTACGATCAATGGGTGATAAGGTTCTTTAGGTTTTGTGATCGAAGAAGCCACATGGAAAGTTCTTAAAGAAGGTTATCTTGGAAGGTCCATTTGAGATGCCTCTTGTCATTGTGCAGGAGATCAGCTGCATTCCACGAGATGAACAAACCAACATTGCTCTTTGTTGCGGATCTAAATGCTCTGAACTTCTACACTATGAAGGCGATGAACTTGCAATGGAATACATCCTCTTAGGATTACCAAACCCAATTCTTCGTAGTGTTGATGCTCAAAAGGCGCACAAAAATGTGGGATCATATTAGTCTTCTTATGGAAGGATCATACTCAATCGGGAGGATTTGGAATCCAAAATTTACTTGGCTTATGAACACTTCATGATTGAACACGGAGAGACACTAGAGTCCTATCATCATCGATTTTCGAGACATCATCAATGATTTGGATAAACACAACATCATCATGCCAAGAATTGCGGTGAATACTAAGTTCTGAGTAGTCTTGGTCTGAATGGGAGAAGTATGTCATTTTTCTCCGTCAAGCGAAGAATATGCATCATTCTACTTATGGATTGTTGTACGATTACTTGAAGCCTCATGAAAAGGAAGTTGATCGGAAAGGATTCTCCGTGCTCAAATTGCTAAGCAGATCGCATCCGGATAATCAACAACTTGCCTTGTATGCTCAGCGAATTATCCTCTCGACCGACAACTCAACCAAGCGCTTCAAACACACCTTCACGGCAACAACCTCAACAAAATCAATTGGTTCCATACAACAACAATGCTCAAGCATATGTCGATTGAAGCGGCGAAATCGATCCGTTGAAGCATTGCAACAAGGATTTGTGATGATTGCTAATGCTTTTGGCGTTACACCAACAAATCCAACAATCGTATTCGTTCCTCATCTAACACACGGACTCAAGTGTTGTGAACAATGGGCGTGTTGAAGTTGAGAATCGTGATTATGGTGCGTCGGATGGGCGGTGGTCAAGGGTTTAATCTTGTGGGTAGGAATAACAACGAGCTCAAGTGGTGGAGCAGAAATGCTCGAGAATCGGTTAAATGGTCTTAGATGCTACAAGCGCAATGAGAAGGACACACAGCTAATGCATGCCCAAAGCCAAGGACTAGGGGCGGTGCTTATTTCAAAGAGGCTTTACTTTTGGCTCTTAAGGATGAAGGCGGTGGATCTCTCACGGACAAAACGAGCTTTATGGCGGATCTGAGACTCGGATGATGATATGGAGGACTTGCGGGCCAATGCACGGTATTATGTTGATGGCTAATATGCAAGAGTTACACATGAGTGAAAGCAGGCCCGGTGTATGACAACGATGGCTTGTCTCGGTGCCGAACAAACCATCATCATATCGAACTAATATCTCCATCAATATCACGAATCCGGCGCGGCTCGGAATGTTCAAAATGAGTCATCTACATCTCATTCGGCGATTTTCAAATAAACCCGTAGTTACATTTGGCGATCGGATGACCTTATGGTTTCCTTTGATAATCAAATTGACTCGTGGTTATACTTGAGGATCTAAATAATGATCATGTTGTGACTCGCGTTGAACAAGATGAACCTTTGCCTCATCGGATCTTGTTACATTACTTAAGACCAACAATCCCAAATTCTTGAATGTGTTGCATTAAATCAAACCTTAAAAAGTAAAAATGCCTTTGTTAACCAAGGATTTTGAATGCTTACAAATGCAACTCAACTTTTCAAAACTCAAGAAAACCGTGAAAAAGGTTTTGAAGCCGCTTTGCAAAATCTCATCAAAGCGAAAAATATTTAGAGACGGATCGTGATCTAGCCGCCTCGAAGAATGCTTTGTTATGCGAATTAGAACAAGCGAAACATGAACATAAAAAGCAAATTAACGCTCTCACCTTGGAAAATCAAAAGCTAAAATGAGTTGTTAAATTGTCAAAAGCAGTTCTCCGCATACAAAAGCATTCAACGAATCGGGTAGATGACCTTCTTGAAGAAATTATCGACTTGCAAAACAAACTTAAAGAGTTTAAAGCATTGTTTACAAACATGGTGAATCGATATGACTATTGAAAAGTTTACCTTAAAACCCAATCAAAAGGATATGGAAAAATCTAGGCGATTACAAACCAAAGCTTTCACTAAAACATTCAAACCAACTCACGAAGTTTCGGTCACGAGAATACAAAATTGATAATCTTGTTATGAGTGTTGTTGAATATCATCGTCAAGAGGAATTAGATCGACGAAGGCGAGTCGATCAAAATTAAAAACGTTGTTTACAACAAACCTTTTAATTATAAAAGCGGTCACTTCGTCACACCAGCGGATTCTTCTAACACACCAAGGGTTATCATCAAAACACACAGAGTCTTCTAATGTTAATCCCAAAGCAGTTATGCACAAACTTATGGTCCTTTACCTTCAATTAGTGAAGTAAACTCAAAACACGAAAATCGAAATATTCTTAGATATTTTGACATTTTCATGGTGACCTCAAAATTTTACAACATGAGATAGAATATCGTTACGAAATCAAAATTGAACACTTTCAATCGCCTCTGGCGCGAGAACAAAGAGACATTTTTGGAAAAATCTTTTACCTAATGTTAAAAACTTGAAAAGTTGTGCAATTGCACAGGAAAAGGATTTTCATAAGGAACTTGGGGTAATGAAAAGTCGTTTCGAGAAAGCGAAACATCTATTTCTAACACTAAGCGTAAAAGAAACTCTTGAGAAAAGATGTTGATCGACTCTTGGAAGACCTTATCGTCTTGATGTCCATAATGTTGTGTTATTCTATTCTTTGCCATATGCATCGATTATATCTCTGCGATATTGTTGAAAATGTTGTAAATGTTGAGAACACCGATAATGTGCTTGGATCGAGTCTTTAAAAGCGAAAATAAGCGATTACTCAATGAAATTTACAATGCAAAGCGTCGTCTTCATTGGTGTGAAAAGATATTCACAATCATCAACTTAGTTTTCAAAAGAAAATCGCTCGGTTGAGTGCAAAATCTTCGATCCTAAAATTGAGCAAGCTGGATGATCAAAGCGTGTCTTTGAAAAGTCAAATCTCAAAATATGAACAAGAACTTTCAAAAGTTAAGCAGAATATGGTGTCATATTTGATTTGCTCAATAAGACTCGTCATGAAGCATCAAACGAACTTGATCACTATCTTGCTCACACTAGAGAGTCATGAATTTTCTTTGGTAATATTAGTTACGAAAATCAAGATTTGATTCACACTATCTCTAAGTTAAGAGAAATGTTAGGAAAGTATGAACAACTTCCGCCTACCGTGATTAAGAGATTAGCACCGGTCACACTTAGTAATCGTGAACCTAGAATCCCTACGCCAAATCACAAGTTGCTAATGTGTTTCCCTCTCTTGAAGCAGGAATAGTTGCGTCTTTTCCAAGCGTCCGCACTTCACGACCTAGGAGCACTCAATCGAAGAATAGGAAGTTGCGACCTAAGAAAAGATCAATAAGGAATGCTAAAGTAGAAGAACACCCTAGGACTACGAATAAGACTCATGTTGCTTCCACTATAGATGTTACGTCGGCAAATGTAATAGAAATAGTGATGTAACGAATGCTAAACCGTTAAGTACTTTTGATATTGATCGATGCACCTTGTGTTATTTGTCGGAAGAGTATGAATTCGATTGTCATGACAAATGTGTTGCTAAAGCTATAATCTCGATTACGGAATCCTAAGAATCGGAATATCTCTAGGCCCACTAATCATTCTAAGTACGTGCTTGGTAGACCGCCTTCTTTAGATTCTAAGGCAAGCATTCTTCACATTGTAGCTCGGTTCACCTCCTAAGAATGTAGTACCACCTAGTGCATTCACTAAGACTAAAGCAAAGAGTAGTTATAGATGGCGAAATGGATATATAACACACTAGGTTTAAATGGATGCCTAAAATTATTAATGTGTGTATGTCTAATATACACTTGGAACCCTCTAACATTTGGGTTCCACATCTACTTCTATTCCATCTGTGTAAATGCATGTGTAATGCGGTGTCTGAGATCATTCTCTGGATTGTTGATAGCGGATGTTCCCGACACATGACGAGCAACCTTAAGCTGTTATCAAACTTTATTGCAAAGTTCATTGGCTTTGTCGGGTTCGGGAGCGATCACTTGCGACTATCATGGGCTCTGGAGATTATGTCAATGGGAACATCGAAATCGGCGGGGTTTACTATGTGGAAGGCCTCGGTCTGTCTGTTTTCGATGGGTCAATTTTGTGATGGAGATTTGGAGGTTGCTTTCGGGGAGAAAACTTGTTTCATTCGTGATCTACAAGGAAATGACCTTATGTCGGCTCGCGTAATTCTAGTCTCTACACTATCTCTATGCAAGACATGGTTGCTTCCTCTCCCATCCTTACTTTCAAAGGCAACATCTACAAAATCCACGGCTATGGCACCGTCGTCTCTCATCTAAACTTTCAAACCATCACCAACCTTGCTCGACACAAACTAGTTGAAGGACTCCCGCGATTCCGGTATTCAAAGATCACCTTTGCTCGACTGTGAACAAGGAAAAGCACTCGTGCTCATTTTCCTTCAAAGGTGGAACACGACTCTCGACATGTGCTTCATCTTCTTCACATGGTTTGTGTGGCCCGATCGGCGTGCAAGCGATCAATGGCAAGCGCTACATCTTAGTAATTGTTGATGACTACTCACGATGGACTTGGGTCTACTTTCTTGAAGCAAAGACCAAGCTCCACAAATGATCATCACCTTTCTCACAAAAATCTGAGTTCGACTCCATGACACCGTCGGGATAATCGAGCAGACAAAGGCTGAATTTGTTAACAAAACCCTTCGTGAATTCTATGAGAAAGTGGAATTGACATCAAACATCTATTGCACGTACACACGAACAAAGCGGAGTTGTTGAAAGGCGAAACCGAGCGTTAGTGGAAGCTGCAGAACAATGTTAATCAATGCTAAACTTCCAGTTACTTATGGGCGGTATCTCTGCATGCTATACTCAAAACCGTTCTATGATCACAAAGCATACAACAAAACACCTTTCGAGCTTGTCACAACTATAAACCGAACCTCAAACACTTTCATGTATTTGGATCCCTTTGCTATCCGAATAATGATCGTGATGATTTTGGAAAGCTCAAAGCCAAAGGCGATATTGGAGTCTTTATTGGATCTTGTGACAATTCTAAAGGTTTCGAATCGGAATCGTCGAACTAAGGAGGTAATGGAAGCGATTCATGCTCATTTGATGAACTCACGGAAATGGCTTACGAGTATATGACTTAGAACCGGTCACAACCGTTTAAACTTCCTCAACCCCATCATCGGTGAACAAAGCCCCGACTAACTCGTCAACAAATGGAAAGGTTATTTGCTCCTACGTTACGTGGCGATATTGATGAGCGTGCTCGGTGTATCCATTGTTTCATTGCACAACGATAATATTCCTATACGATACACTGCTACAACAACTCTTTGTTGAAGATGCACCTACACGATTGACTCCAACACAACAGTTGAACACACGCTTCCAACAATGATGAACGGTGATGATATTACGAATGAAGTACCCCCACTGCGATTTTGATCCAAATCGTTCTTGACCCGTTTGCTAATGAGGCTGCTTGCACGGATGTCGCGAATCTTCAACAAACCATTTGAATCCTCGAAATCGCACAATGTATACCAACATCAACCCTCTACACACCGATGGACAAAAGACCATCCTCGGCTAACATTATTGGCAACCCGATCAACGATCGTTCACGAGACAACGTCTTCGCACAGAGATGGTGAACATTGCATTTATGCACTCGCTGTATGCCAATCGAGCCTAAAAACATTAAAGGCAATGACAAAAGACAATGGATTGAATCCATGCGGGAAGAACTCAACCAATTCAAGCGTCTTGAAGTATGGGAGCGGTTGAAAGACCAGCGGGGGTCGTCATTGGTCTAAAATGGATTGGAAAAACAAATTGGATCTTTGAAGGGCGTCATCGAAACAAGTCACGTCTAGTTGCTAAGGGTTATCGTCGGGAAGAGGAATAGACTTTGAAGAATCTTTTGCTCGGTTGCTCGTCTTGAGGTTGTTCGGATATTTCTCGCGTTCGCGACTCATATGAATATGACGGTCTATCGGATGGATGTCAAAGCGGCGTTTCTCAATGGACAACTTAAAAGCGGTCTATGTCGACCAACGGATGGATTCGTTGATCTGAGTTCCGAACCATGTCTACAAAGCGAACAAAGCTCTTTATGGTCTCAAACAAGCCCCTCGGGCATGATGCGATAAGCTATCATCTTTCCTCATTGCCAATAATTTCACCAAAGGCTCGGTTGACCCAACTCTTTTATACAATATCACGGGCACATATCTTAATTGTTCAAATTCGTGGATGACATCATTTTGGGTCTACACATAAAAGTTTTCAACCGCTTTTGCAAAACTAATGAAGAAAAATTTGAAATGTCCATGATGGGTGAACTCGCGTTCTTTCTAGGATTGCAAGTTCATCAATCACCCGTGGTATTTTCTTGAGTCGATCAAATATGCCCTTGAATTGTTAAACAAATTTGGAATGAAAACACATGATACTTATGCCACACCAATGACTCATACCAAGAAGCTGAATCTTTGATTTACATGGGAAATTAGTTGACCCTACCAAATACCGAAGTATTATTGGGTCCTCATGTATCTAACGACTAGCGACACGATATTGTCTTTGCCGTTTATCTATGCTCCCGTTATCGATCGCGACCAAGCTGAAACCCACCTCTACGAGGCTAAAGAATCCTCCGATACATCAAGGAACCATTAACTTGGGGATCGGTATCAGAAGGATTACGGTTTTGAACTAATCGCTTTTGAGAATGACGACCACGCGGGATGCTTAGACTCGAGGAAAAGTACCTCGGGAGCTCTACAATTTCTCGGTGATAAAGCGGTGTCTTGGCAATCAAAGAAGCGAGGATTGTACATCGTTGTCATCAACGAAGCGAGAATATGTAGCCATGTCCGCGTGTTGTGCTCAAGTCATCGGATGAGAACACAACTCAAAGACTATGGTTACGTGTTGTGAGAATCGATGTCTTTGCGACAATCGGTGCCATTGCAATCTCGTGCAACTCGATTCGACACTCGAAATCAAAGCACATCGATCTTCGCTATCATTTCATCAAGGACCACGTGGAGCAGTGCAGTTGAATTATACTTTGTGGAGTGCGAAATACCAATTGGCGGATCTTCTCACCAAAGCCTTGCCTCCGCTAGGTTTAATGAGTTGGTCCACGGATTGGTATGAGGTGTTTGACTCAAGAGGAATTGGATGACCTCTTAAAGCAGTCTTAAAACACATCAAACACCAAAACATCTTTTGTAAATAAATTTTCAAAACAAAATACAAAAATATAAAATCTTATAAAACAACAAAAATATTCTTCTAATCTATAATCTTTCAACATGGCAAGTACATTTCTTCCTTCAACACTATAATCTTTCAAAATTCGGTATTTTTACGATCAAGTGTTGAGGGAGAAAATTTTCATAAGCTGTTTCAAAACATCAGTGTACTTGCATGTTATCATATCTCGGTTGTTTCATTTTACAATGGTGGTGAATTTTCTGGTTAAATGACACTCCTCGGACTAAATTTATAACCTTTCATTATTTCTTAAGTCAAGGGGGAGTGTCGTCAAGTTTCTTTCCTAAAAATCTTTGTTTGGTAACAAAAATGGAAGTTAAATGGCTTTGTTTGAAAAAGGAAAAGGTGGAGGGACCAAAACTGTCAAAATGTTAAAGTTATTTTAATAAAACACCTCCCCACCTAACTTTCACTTCACATTTAATTCTAAACCTAAACACATCCTCGCCTAAGATTCATTCAAAATTTCGTGTTTTGATCATCGATTTGTAAGTTGTTTAACAATCTTAACGTATTTTCAAACATAGGTTTTGATTTGTACTTAAATCCAACGGTCAAATTATGTTCTATGGTTGATTTTGTGGTCTCGCTTATGCGTATGAACCCAAGATCAAGATAGTGTGTTTATGATTAAAAGATAGTGCGAAATGTTTCTACAACATCATTAATGCCTTTTCTATCATAAAATCCACCCGAAACTTCGAAATAAGTGAATTTGAAAACTAGGGTTTATGAGTCGAATTGGGTATTTTCAAATGTGAAGGTTTTGGTGAAAAAGATAGTTGTATAAGGTTGTTTTCAAGTTCAAATAAACATATGTAAACCCGAAATTACCGAAACACTTATGATTCTTAAATTGAAAATTAGGGTTCTAGTTCATGTGAATTGGGTATTTTTGATTCAAGGCTTATTTGATGTTAATACTTGGATAGAACAACTTTATAGACTTCTCGGTACTACGAAATGAATTGGTGCAAATCCTATGGTTAGAAACCTTACGCGTAATTCTTAAACCCTTAGGGTTTTGACCTCTGCGTATGTATTTCTCTATAAGCTGTTTGACAAGTGTTCTTGCCATAAATTGTTGTTAAAATGATATTACGTGATAATGTTAATGATTTGATGAACTTATTTGAGTTTGTTACGCTTAAAATTGAGAATCAAGGTCATTTGCATTTCTCGCATAAGGATTACCCTACGGCGTGATCGGTTATGCCTACGGCGTAAGGTTCTCTGATGGGACTACGCGTATCACATGAAGGATATGCGTAAGCGATGCCTCTCGCATAAGGTCTACTCTTACGAGTAAACCTTACGCGTAAGGTTTTATCGCCTCTGCGTAAGATCTCGCGTAAGGTCCCTTTTCCTCTGCGCGTAACTTTTTCTCTGCGTAAGATAGGATCCTACTGCGTAAGCTTATAACTCTGGCGTATAAAACGCTTACTTCGCATAACTTTGTCATTGCTACGCATAAGCACGGATGGACCTTCATTATGAATTGTTACGTGTACAAACTTGTAAATAAACTAATCATATCATCACGAATCCAATAATGTCACTAATAAATCTAAAGCGTTTGAGATGTTGTGAACCATAAGTGATAACATAAACTTTAAAACTTAAAGTTAACTAACTCACAAAACATTTCACGGCGTCATTGGACTATTGGACATACAAGTGACTTAGGACTCGTAACAATCATTGACCTTTGTACATTCAATAACTAGACAATAAGACCTTACATTGACTAACATTATGTCTTTCGATATGTTGGTTCTTTTGGCTAATGTTATTTGAGATCACGACATGGTGAACAAATGAATGTGGATGCATCGAAGTTCTCTCCATTCTTGATATCTATCCTTATGGCTATCCAATGAAGATAGGAAAGAATAATCTCCGTGTTGACTTTGACACCCTCACTTGCTCGAGTCTTCGTGTTTAATTGCTATTGATATTACGAGGACTCATCCGTATCGAAATATGCTCACTCACTCTGCAAGCTGTTCACGAGATCTATATCCAGCAGTTACGGAACACTATGGAAAGGGTCAAAGGGCGGATGATGTGTGGGTGACTACGAATCACAAACAAGTCACCATTACACTGCGAGACTTAAGGGCTGTTCTCCTAATTCACAAGTCGATCCAACCAAACTATATGCCACACTGTTTGAAGAGCTCACTCTCCAATTCTTAATCGATATCGGTTATGGCGAGGCTACGGGAGTAATCACCAAGCATTCTCACGTAGAGCTTAAGAGTATTCCTCAACCATGGAGAACTCTCTACATGATCATCACCAAGTCATTTACGGTCGTGGCGGTGGCTATGAGCATCCTAAGCTCATGGAGCGCAAATATTTTGGGCATTGGTCAACATGAAACACATCGCTATCGAAGCTCGATTTGGGATGACATGATGTCATTTCTCAACAAGCTTGGCTCAAAGATTCCCTACATCGGATATACTAAGCTGTTGATCCGAGAGCACTTGGACTTCATCACGATATTCCCAAGAGGCTCAATGACCCGACAATCACGATATGTTGGCGGAACCTATTCTATCTTCGAGAATCAAGGAATCGTCTACAAAGAAACAAGGTCTTTGTGTTGCGATTTCCTTCTAGCGAAGATGTCGAAAGCTCGAAGCGTACAAAAGGTATCTGGGCGGTTAGACAAGGCAAAGTTGGTCATCTCGACGAAAAATCTTACGGAACACATGTAAGGAGAACCGAGAAGAGGAAGTGCGAGAAGCGCAACAAATCTTGTGAGTCAAAGGAAGTTTCCTAAAGGAATCCTCCTTCAAAAGGATTGTTCCGTAAAGGAAGCGAACCTATTCCCACACTTGAACCACAAAAAAGCTTGTGGGCGAGAGCTCGAAGATCTTGTCTGAGATGAAGAGGTTCATTACTCTGCATGCGCAACCAAAGCACACCTCGGTAGCAAAACCTCCAAGTCCTCCATTTGTCCAAGGAAAGGGAAGACTCCGACAATTGTACCCTATGATGAGAGCTACGAAGAAGAAGAAGAAGAGCAATGGATAAATCATACGGGAAGAAGTTTAAAATCGTCGAGACATCTTCAAAAGGCTAAAGAATTTGCTAAAGACCAAATGGGTGGCCCGGTGGGTCAAGTGGTGCAGCTCAATCTTCACCAACTCGATGCGGTTAATCAACCCGATAAGGGGCTGGTGCCACCACTCTTGTGCAACAACAAAAGCTGCGGAGGATACTATCGTATATGATTTTGAGAAACGGGCGAGAAAGAAAAAGATCTAGAGATTCGATGATGATGTGCAAAGGATAGTCCTACAGTCCAACACACTCAAGAAGAAAACTTCGAACCACCAAAGGACCGGAATCTCCTCATGTCTCATCATCATCGGACTCTTCATCTCATTCATCACAACCACCATCTAAGAAGTCAACCAAATCATCATCCAAATCCGTGAAGAAACCACCTAAATCTTGGATCTCTCGGACTCATGAAAGAATTGTGAAAGTTGTCCAACAAGTCGAAAAGAAGGACATACTTCTGAAAAGCGAATTGGTTTCTTGACCAAATCTGATACTTAAATGATGAGAAAGACAAGATCACGAGAAAGAAAGGAATTTGTTCGAAGTTCATGAAGAGTCATCGTAAAGAGGCTGAGCGAAATGATCGAAGGTTACACTAACAAGTACCTTGGGATATCGTTCCTAAAGTCCAAAAGGCTGGAGAAGGCGACAGAGATCATACCCACAAGTTTCTTCTCGACCTTTGTCCCGGTGTGACTAGAAGTATTTTCGGACAACTCACCCCTTAACATCGTCGCATTGGTTAAACATACAATGGCCAAAGAAGGCGATCTCTCACGAATACGGGTTAATCGCTAAACTAGTGATGCAAATGTCAAAGCGATGCGGGCGTTTACTTGGATGAAGCTAAATTTTTGAAGGTCTACTTGCTTTTCAACTCGGATCATCATGCAAGGTCGGCCGATCAACCCAACGGCCAAGAGATGGCGATGATAAGGACAAGGACTCGCATCTAAGCGTCGGAAGCAATCGGTGAATCTTCTTGATGCCACCTCCTCCTCAGCGGACTTCTTCTCAGCGAAGTCTCCTCCACTCGGTCTTCTCTTGATAAACCTCGGGACGATTCGAGTTACCACCCGACTCAAAAACCGGTGATTACTTTGAATATCTGGGTGGTGACGATGAAGAGGTCCTTGAGCCCCAACAACAACCCACCTCTCCCAAACAAGGACGAAACCGAATCATCATCTAAGCCTTGAAAAGAAGAAGAAGGCGCTTCATCTTGGCGTCGTATCATGGCTAGATGACGATAAAGCGAAGAATTTGAATGGTTTGCTACACTTGTTAACAACACTCCTATCCACGAAGAAGGTCAAGAATTGGTGAGCGGTAGTACCTTGGAGCATGCAAAGATTTTGCAAGAAAGGTTTCGTGTGAAGAAGATGGCGAAATCGAATTGAGCGCATCAAGAATGAAGCATTCCTACTTTTGAAGACATTTCGGAAAGTGCAATCGAGGTTGAATATCACCTTGAAAACATTGCTCGAGCCATGTCTAATAACATGGATTAGCTCAACCCGAAGCAAACATCGACTTCACCAAGCGGGACAATCCTCCATATTACACCGGCGGTCTCGACCTCTACCTACCATTGGCCACTGATCGACCTAAGTTCCTTTCGGACATTTCTTCAACAAAGACTTAGATTTTCTTCAACACGGTGGCGATGGTTCAAGAAATCGCTACATCTCGACACTTCCATTCCTGCGCCATATACTCGATTGTATAGCCATCGAGGCGTGCTACCCATGTTCTCCGACAAAGTGGTAGCATATGACCAAGATGCAATGTATGGGATTCACCATTGGCGGGCAGCAGAAGAATCTACTCTGAGCTGCTTGGTCGAAGTCTCAACATGCGGTGTTCGATACTAAAAGTATCGTGGCCATCCAACATGTTGGTCTATCGTCTAAATGGGACTACACTTTTCTCAAGAAGATTGTGGTCAAAAGACAAGGCGAAAGGGACTATGCATTCTCTGAAGGCGACTTTGAGAATTTGAACATCAACGATATTGAAGACATGTACCTTGCCAAAGTTCAAGGTCGCATGAGACAATTTCAAGCGAAGTACAACGTGAATTCATCAAGTCATTGCTCATCTTCATCGGACGCATAGTCATCAAAGAGCGTGTTGAAGATCTTGACTTGCCGTTGAATCATATCGAAGCGTGTCAACTTCACTCCACCACGACTTGATCTTCCGATATCAACCAACTATCACAATTACGCTCATCGACAAACCGTTTGGTGTCGTTTATCGCGATGAACTTCATCGCAATTGCTTGATGGCGTGTAATGAGCTTCACAAATTTGGAGATCATACTTTGAAGATGGTTAGGGACGGATTAGCTTATCGATTGAAGGATATACGTGAAAACATTGGGAACCCTAGCGATGGAATTCTCGGGATCGGAGGAATGTGAGAAGGATCATCACCATGATTGATGAGCGGTTGTTCGAAGGGATCGATTCGAGCGTTGGAAAGTTTTGTTGGTGGTCGACCGGGATCAACATCACCGGCTATCAGCATACTGTTTGTACTCACAGGAACATCACTTGCACTTCTGGTACTCCTTGATTTGGTTCTTTCATTACAAATTTGGATGTGTGATTATATATGTCAATGGCTTGTGCACATAACGATGTACAACCCGTAATTGTCAAGAAAGGACCACGTAGTGCGCCTCGATGCCACAATCCTTATAAAAGGAGCGAAAGCTTCTTATTTTTGAGTAAAACCTATCAAACCTTTCATTTTCAAGGTTTTGCTCAAAAGACAAGTACTTCCCATATGATTTTCAAAACCTCAACCGTTTATATCACTAGTTGAGGGGAGTATTTGAATTAAAACTTTGTTCACAAATTGTTCATAGTGGTCATCTTCCCATGACACTCGAAATGGTCATATTTATTGTCAACCGTTCAAAAATAACATTTTTATGCCATTTTTGAGGGAGAAAATTTGTGTGATAAGAAATATGTTGTGCAAAATGCAAATGAATCATGTACCTCGGACTTAACCAGCGAATTGCGGTACTAAACTGTTTGTAACTCGAAAAGACTTGTCACAGACGGGTAATAATTTCAAGCTAGTTCGCTAGTAATGTAAGCGTGTCTCATGAAAGGACTTGTCCAAGTAGAAAGTACCATTCGAGAAACTCTTGATAGACATGAACTCGTGGGGTATGACAACCTTTCGAGGTTTGTCTACACCTTCAAGGTAGTTATTAGAGCTAGTTGTCACCTAAAAGGCGACAATGTAACTCTTTAACTATACAGCGTAACCGTGTCTCTCATGGGGATTGTCTATCTTGATGGATCAATTCAAAATGTCTTGCTCTTTCCTCATTGTGCATTTAACCATTAAAACTATTAAGCACATGTGGAGGGGTATTTATGCAAAACATTATCTCTCGCGATGGTTCAAACATGTTTTCATTTACAAACCATTTGAGAGATATTTCCTACATCTGTGGTTTTAATGGCAACATAGGTTAGTCATGGGTTATAAGGTGACTAAGGTTAGGAATAACCGTCCTATGATCCTTGAGCGGAGGATCTACCCAAGGACATCACAAATAGTTAGTACTTAGAAGTCCTTAGGTATGATTGTAAAAAGGAGAAAATGAGAATCGGAGAAAGAAGGAGTTGAAGAATCAAAAGAAATGTAAAGTAAAGGGTGAAAAGAAATAGCCCTCAGTTATTCAACTTAGAGGCGGACAGGGTTCAATTCATATACTCTTGGTTGTCACTTAGTGACACCGTATTGAAGATTAAAAGTCGTCATGGACCCGATGGCGCATGCACTAAACCTTCTTAGCCACTCAAGTTTCTCTCAGCGAAGCTTGTTTCATTCTCACGGGAACCCTCGTAAACTATTGGCTTTCTCTTAGAGATCGTTGGTATTGAAGAAGGAGACCCTCTCCTAGTCTCCGCTCGGGAAAACCAAAGCACTATTGAGTCTAGAGCCACGAGATTCATCAAAAGATCTCTTAGGAACACTTGACATTTAATCACTTGATGATCAACAAATAAGATCTTGATCGATGGTTCATATCGAGTCCTTCACGGATCTTAGCAATCATCGAGAACATTTATGAGAGGTTCACATCGTGATCCTCGGTGATTGAATGGAAACTCTGCCGGGGTCAACATCAAACGACCACGGCGGCGGTCGCCGGTAACTCCCGTGGATTACGGGTGTGTCTCAAGCGGTCTGATCGTGAGGTGATGCTTGGTGTACCTCGGCGACTCATCGAGCTGTAGATGTACTTGGTACATCGCGTTATCTCACTTGTGGGACTCGGTTCGAGAGCGGCCTTTGTAAAATTAGAGTTGTGTTTTCACACTATCTTGTTAACACTCTCGAAGTTCAAACTTGTAAGTCTGGAAAACCGCTTATTACTAACCGTTTGAAATGTTTTCTTCTTATGGAAGCTCGGGGCGGGATGATCGTCTTGATTCTTCTCATGCTCACGCCAACATCATCACTAATGGAAGTTCTATTCAAAAGCAACACAACCGTCGAATGATTCTTCGTCAAACCAAAGAATCTACAAAGTTAAAGACTTAGAGAACTTCATCGATATTGAATTCCAACGTCAAAGGCGTGTGAGCATGTTGAAGAATGGCGTGGAACCTTTGGAGCGTGAAGCGGAACTGAAGCGGAGACTTGATCACGAGACAACAACATACTATCACTTTCACCACAAGAACAATGATCAAAGAACAAAGTTAAAGATGACGTCAAAGCATAAGCGTTCAAAGATAACTATCTCTCTACTTTGGGAGATTGTTCGAATCAAGGCAATTCCTCTCACAAGAAGAAGAATGTCGGAAGGCGTCGAGCTACTATTACATCAACGCCTTCACGTTTACATTCATATATACTTGAGGGAGATTGTTGGAATCACTCTAAGCGTATTTCAAGTATTTATATTTCATATGTAATAGGTAGCTTTATTATGGCCTTTATGTTTGTTTAAGGTCTAGCTTATGTAGAAGGCCCATAAGCTTAGGCCCAAGCCCATATAAGAAAGGATGGGAACTAGGGTGTTGCCTAGCTTCCTCCTATAAATCTCTTGTAAACCCTCATTTGAGGTTGGTTGTTCAAGTTTTCTCATTCTTTCTCTTATGCCTTAACGTCTTATTATTAGTGTGTGTGTGTGTGTTTATCTTGTTCAATCGCCTCATCTCTTTCTATATTACTTGTGTTTGTAAAACTAGTGACCTAACACGTTTTTAAAAAAAACCACACCGATACTATTAATAAGAGGCCCGATGAATACATGCATTTGATGTGATCATATGTTTGACCAAATATTTGTAATCGTGAGATTTTCATATTTAAAGCGTGAAACAAAATACCGACCATGGTGCTGATTCAAAGCCCTGCCAAGATACCGATGTCGACGGATGATGCAAACAAAAGATTGACCCAAGCGGCCGTTCTTTTTAAAAAACCCACCGAGAATATTCATAAGAAGGCCCAATGAATACATGTATTTGATGTGGCGTATGTTTGACCAAATATCGTAATGCTCGATTTTCATTTAAAACACGAAACAAAATACCGACCATGGTTGCGGTTCAGCCCCACCTTAAGATACTAGTATTGACGAGATGATGCAAGCGAAAGATTCACACGATACCCGTATTTACCGTATTTGTTCACGCCACAAGATACCGCATTTGTTTAGAATACGGACCCGTCCCATTCATCTTGCCTCTTATGAATAGTATCGTGGGTTTTTAATTTTCCGGGCCCTTGGTTTTGCTTTAGCCTACCCGAACCGTTGGCTATTCATCTTCACTGGCAACATACGTTTACCTTTTAGATCCGATCAGGTGCGCCTCTAGAAAATTATCCGGCCATATTTTGGTCCGAAAATAGTTGCAGTCAAAAACAATACACCCAACATGGCTGCAACGATTATGGGCTGGCCTGCCAACATGCAAATAATCTCACCTTAAGGCTCATACCTGCACACGTAAAATCTGAAACAAAATACCGGCCATGGTTGCAATCCAAAACTGCCTTGCCAAGATACCAGCATTATCAGATTATGTAAGGAAAATATCCGATTGCATACAGGTATCATCATTGCCTTAACCAAATATTTTATTGTTGGCAAGTGCAACTAATGAAGTACAACGGTCAAGAGGCCACGATGGGCATCACCACAAAAGCAGGGATGTCGCTGTAACGGTGGCTCAGATGGGTGAATATTCGGGGAAAAGGATAGACCCGCCATGGTTTGCCAGCAGTTCTATGTTACCACCGCAAGCTACGGAACATCTCATATTCTTGAACAAACCCCAATTCATCACAGCCTCAAAAAACAAACACAAAGAGCAACCATCAATCAGGATAAAGTAACATTATTTGGGCCTTCTTTGTATTTGTAGCCCGCAATGATGAAGTGCATGTTTCCTGTTAGGAATTGGAAATTCCACGAGGAAGTGTCGGTCACCCCAATTATAGTCTAGCATATGTTAGCTCGTAGACATGTCGTTATTTACGTTATCTAGTAGTTAATTAATTAGTTATTAGCTTAGTGCAACACCGTGGAGGAAGGACGGGTCTTTACCCACTGTATGCCTGATCCACAGTGTAACCACCCGCATTTTTAGGTTACTTTTCATTTTTGAGAATTTACTATTCACTTTTACTATTCACATTTACTATTCACTTTCACTATTCATCCCGTAAAATTTTTATTTCACATTCTCGTAAGATAAATTATTTTAGTAATGACCTGAGAGTTCGACAATCGTTAGATCATTTTCGAAAAAGTTATTAAGAAAACATCGTTTTAAAGTTTCGTTTTGGACGGTCCACCGTTTAAACATAGCGCGCTTAACGAAAATCAACCACGACAATTTCCTCGCATCGGATAAATTTTAGATTACTCATAATTAATTTGAGAATTTTTAAGATTTATTTTATGTTACCAAATAAACCTGCGTTGACAAAACTAAACTTACGTTTTAAACAATTCTACTTACATCGGACTTAACGATTTACGCCTTGTGTTTCTAATATGTTTTGACACTTTTACATTTTTGGAAAAGTCAAACATATTCCCTCCTCCTTGACCATAAAGGAATTAACCTTGTCGTTCTACATTTTGCATAAATCGCGTAACTTTTAAACTTCACAAATAAGCATTAAGTTATTCGCGTAAAACGAAAACCACATTTCGACATCTCATATCACTTTTAGACTAATTTTAGTCTACTCTAAATAAATTCACGGTCGTTTCCACGAAATTTCGTTCTTTTTTGAAAAGCTGCAATTCAGCGTTTTGACCGTATTCAATCTTTAAGCGGTTTTGCATCCAATGAGACTTATCACCCATTTTATATTTTTAGATGAAGTATAATGATGAGTCTCATCATTCCTGTAGTTTTGTATTTTTACGATACAGGTTTCGTTTTGTAAACGCAACAACTTACGGTTGGCATTTAACTGACCAAAACTTACTCTAAACTCAAGATAAGACCAAGACTTATCATCTAAGCCTTATCATCACTTCATGGCCAACTTGGAAGTCATCATTTTGGTGGCAAAATCCTAACCATGGTTCATTTAGATCATTACATGTGTCCTAACTTAACCATGGTTAATATTTAACCCAATATATGGTTAACCAAACTTACCCTCCTATAAATAGCAAGTGATATGCATCCTAAGAACCCTCATAATTTGTTTTGGGTCGTTCATGTAAGGATCGTTTCTATGGTTGATATGGTGAATCGGAGGTCTTGGAAGATGGAAGAAAGCCATCTTGGTAGAAGAGAAACTAGAGAGAGGAAATACTATGTGTTTATTGATAAGAAAAGGTGAAGGTTACACAAAGATATCTCACCCTCCATGGAAGTATGGAGGGTATTTATCTGAAACACTTACATCTATCACTAAATGACATAACAAGCCCTTGTGTTTGAGGTAACAAAGATAGAAATGTAATCCGTCAATGTCGTTCCATTTACGAGTTAGGAGCGATTCCAACAATCTTCCCCGATGGGACGACATAAGGGATTACTTACAACATTTACTACAAATATAAAAACAAATAAAGAAAGGTCTTCATAAGCTCTTCAAGTGCAAAGGATGATGAAAGTTTCGCTCTTTGTCTTCTTACGGTACCTTGACTTGAGAACCGTTTTCTTCACTTGTAGACAAATGATGTAATATGCATAAATTGGATTAAATTCCCCAATTCATGCCGCATGTCTTTAGCGACTTCTCCGTACACTCCTTTTTGGCGAAGTTTAAGATCGACTTCCCCAAATGACAACCGTCTTGACAAATTCGAAACTTTAATGTAGTGAACATTTCCTCTAACTTTTGGCGTTTTCGATCTGCAATGAATTTGTAGATGAGCAATAAACCACACAAGGTAAATCGGTGATTGCGGAAAATCCGTTCGGGGTAACATGCAAGAAATCAACGAGATCTTCTCACATATAGATGCTTCACACCAACAAACTACGAAGGCGAAATGAAACGGCTTCCCCGAATATTGCGGTCTATCGGAATAATAGTTACGGTGAATCAGTAACTACTCGATAAGATAACCGTGTGTGAGGCATCACAACATCATATTTAGGTAACTTCACGCATGATAACTCGTGAAAGTGAGGCGATAACACCAAAGTGAGGCGTTTAAACCACGGATCGTCTCATTTCTTCCCACGATTGAAGAAATTCATGAAGGAAGCGGGTTTCGAAAAAATCCAAAAACATCAAAGAAGCAAGGAACACCTATACTCTCTTCCTCCGATGTTTTCAATGAATAAGAATCATACACCACGTATATTGATGATGAAATTGGAGACATCGAAACCATGTATGTTCAATTAATCGAACAAGTGTGAAGTACCATAAATATCTTGTGAGAATCATTGTGATAAAACTTCTCTACTCGTGTATACTCTTCTCATTAACTCTTTACCGACCCATTATCATTACGGCGGCTTTTGTAGTGACTCTTGATGGAAAAACCCAATATAGCGAACTTGAGGCGAAGTAGTATAACCCGAACTTGTGACTTAAACTTGCACTATTGTCGAGACGAAGAACCCTTTTCTTAACTCCATCGAAAAAGGTAAACTTAAAGTTTCTCAAATTATCCACACCTTAGTGTGACACTTGAGCACAACAACGTAACTCCTTAAAAGTGATAGTTATAATTTGTGAGCACAACAACGTAACTCCTTACATCGGGTTCAACTAGATAACTCAAGTCTTTGTCATTCGTGCGGCTTAAAGCTCGAACAAGGATCACGAAGAATCATGCATCCAACCAACCCCGATATCTTGGATACTAAATACACACCGTGATATCCCACTTCAACCTCAAATAAATAATAGTGAATTCTCGCCGTAATCACATCTTGCGGTTAAATGCCCAAAACTAGCCTTCGTTAACGGTTTAAATGAATCTTTGATAATGGTTCCCGATCTTGTCAAAATGTATCCCGTGAAAATATAACATACCAAAATACCATTTGTGTATCAAATAGTTTCTTATCCTCAAATATTGTGTGTCGAATGTTAATCGGATGACCACTTTTGAGACCCGAAGAATAAGAGATTATATCGACCCATTCCAAGCGAAACATGACACGGCCCAAGTCCAAATGGTAATATACCCGATCCAAAAAATCACATGACCGGATATAATACACACTTCACAAGATAACCTAAACCTAAATATCAAATATTAGCCTACCACTTCAAACTTTTCTCACCCCAAACGTTTTCTCCAACTCGGACCCTTCAACGGGTCGCATACCCATCAATCTCAATATCAATCTCGAAACATCACCTTCTTTTGTAATATCACAATCAAACTTCAAACCCTTCCCCATCTACTGTTGTGCGAAACAAGAGACCACATAGTCGATCAACTTGAACCGATGACATTTGTGAGCGGCTTGAAGATCCTTGAAAAAGGATCTCGGGTAGGTTTAATTTTTATGTGTTTTCGTTTTGAGTTTTTGAACGAAACAAGAAATGATTATAACACCATTGTTATACATCCATTCTTTTTATGTTTCGGATATTAAGGAAACCAAGTTTCCAAAATAAATCGATGATGATTGAAGGTTCAGTAGAAAAATCTATAAAGATTTCAAGAAAAACTCGAACCATATTTGAGATTAGATGAGATTTGCGGTTTGTATGAGTCTAGTTGAATGAGAGTTGATTATTAAAGTGGGTTAAGATGTTGTAGAGGTGAAAGGTTCAATTTTGAAGAAGAGGTTATTAGTTTTGAAGCGAGTCAAATGGTGATGTTTTAATTCGATTGATGTTGGGTAATTGGTATGTTGTTGTGGTCGAGGTCATGTTTACGCATAACTTCCTTTTCCATTTGTACTCGTAAAAATTTCTTACGCGTAAACTTTCTTAGCTAGAAACCTTATCGTAGCTTCACGCATAACGTTATGCTATCGTAAGCATCTGGCGTAAACATATCGTGAGCCATAGCGTAAGCCAAGGCTTAAGCGTGGCATCTGGCGTAACTTTTCATCTGGCGTAACTTCAGCACTCAGCGTAACACTTCTCTAGATTCCCCTTATGCGTGAAAAAGGTTTTGACCCTTGACTTTTTTTCGGCGAGTTTTTCGGTGATTTCTCCGTTCGGTACATAAAGACCCGAAAAGCATAAAAGCGCCGGTTTTGCACCGTTTGACCACAAAAGAATCGACCAAAACTACCACTTTTTCCGCAGTTGGACAAAAATCATATAAGATAAATCTTGTTTGGACGATTAAAGACCGAGAATTTTGTTTATGACCATGTAAAGGATACAAAAAATATGTTAAAGGCATTTACGCATAAAATGAGCGGAAAAAATTTCGACCCAAAAGTACAAAACAATCTAAAACAATTACCAAAAAAACCAACCAATGATACAAAACGGACCTTGCTCTTGATACCAATGTAAGGATCGTTTCTATGGTTGATATGGTGAATCGGGAGGTCTTGGAAGATGGAAGAAAGCCATCTTCAAGGTAGAGAGAGAAACTAGAGAGAGAAGGGAAATACTATGTGTTTATTGATAAGAAAAGGTAAAGGTTACACAAGAGATCTCACCCTCCATGGAAGTATGGAGGGTATTTATCTGAAACACTTACATCTATCACTAAATGACATAACAAGCCCTTGTGTTTGAGGTAACAAAGATAGAAATGTAATCCGTCAATGTCGTTCCATTTACGAGTTAGGAGCGATTCCAGCAGTTCATATCAAAATCATACATATCTTCCATCATTTGATCTATAAACTCAAGTTTATGCAAGGAAGTTCAAAGATCAAGCTACTACATCAAATCTCTAGCAAGTTTAAGTGGTCTTCTTGAGTTTAGATCCACTCAAGTCACTTAGTACTTCATCACCAACTCTTCAAGTTTGCAAGGGTGCCAAGGTATGGAAAGCTAGCTCGATCCAAAGTCTTAAGCGATCAATCAAAGTCCGATCCTTACTAGTTACTCCTTTCTTATTGAAAGCCAAAGTTGTAAGCAACTTATCACCACCATCATCTTATCTTTATTATTCATAATCTTAACTATTTCATGCTATATATATAGTTACTATGTTGGATCATGATGTACAAAATATTTAAAACAAGTTATAAGAACCTATATGTTAAACTTGGGTTAGTAAGTGTATAAATGATAAACTTTTGTACAAAGTTTCCACAAAATCGACCACATATAGATCGATACTTTTCATATTCTTGTAAATAATATTAAAACAAATACGTAGCAATTTGAATCACCCAAAGCGGACAACGAGTCAAAAGTTATAGGCAAAAAGTTAGCGAAACCTAAGCGCCAAAGCGCCATGTAGAAATTGTTTTGGTTACGCCTTTTAAAAGTGGTACTTGGTCCGAATCGTGAAAAGTTAAAACACGAAAGTTGTCAGAACGGCGTTTTCCTTGAGTTCCAAAAAGCTCGAACCTTGAAAGCATAAGCAGGCCATTATCTTTAAAAAGCGAAGCGCCCTTTTATGGTCTCATAACTATACTTTTGTCATAACTAAAAGCAAACCAAGAGGCCTAATGGCCTTAAGCCAAGACCACGGCTACGGCTAAGGTCAAAGCTAAGTCTCAAGACCATGGTAGTCAAGACAAAAGTCACGGCAGGCCATGGCTAAAGCCTCGAGGCTTATTTTCCCAAAACCGTTAACTAAGGTAATCATATTTATGAACAGCGAGAACTTGTAAAAACATGATAAACTTATTTATATAACAATCTTCACTCAAAACATATGTTGTATCTACTAAGTGCTACAAAGTAGTGCTACAAAGTAGGGAGCTTCATGTGAGGGGTTTCATTTGAGTAAAAGCGTGTCGACGAGTTCTTTGGTTCGATTTAAAGTGTCCTAGCTCCTCGAGCGTTCTTGCATGACCTCACGAATTATGATGGCCCGAGCGGTAGTCGATATCTATAAGCTAAATCGTTTTCACAATTAGACCATTTCTATAAGCGACATACACAAAACCATGTACTACATCATGATCAACATAGAGGCGTATATAGGCTTGTTATTTCTTTAGCATCATTATTCGAACCTAAGTCGCAACATCCTATTCTAGGTTGCTCGTAGAAGTTCTCTCGGCATATCCATCATTCTCATTATACATTTGATATCATTTACTCGAGGTGAGTTCATAGCCCCACTTTCTATTACTTAATTGTTTCAAACCCTTGGGGAGATACATGCTTTATTTTAAACCGAACACATTGCTTTCAAATTCTATACTTATCGATTATTTTACTTGCACTAAGTTACGCATTTGCCAATCTTAAGTCCCTAAATCATGAATCATTAATCACGAGTGAAGTGGCGCGAATATTGTGGATAGATCTATCGGGATTGTGAATCCCGTTTGTTTGACCGAGTTCGGTAAACAAGCGCTCTATTAGTACATCGGTAAAGCGGAAAATGTTACCTACTTGGGGCATCGGTTACTATTATATGACAATGTTAACGCCTTGATTGCATGATTCTTAGTGAATAATAAGCATTTTGTTTTCAAAACCAATGGTGTGAGTCTAATTAACTCACTCTACCAACATAATGTGTTCAAATGATTTCCTAAACTCTATGAATTTCACTCAACCTTTGTGTTGTTGTTTTAAGCATGTATTTCGGTCCATAATGTCGGAAGGCTGTGCGGAAGGGCAAGATCAAGAAGGCTATATATATAAATAATTTATCATTCACAAAACATCAAAAACTTATATTGATGTATTTTGTAAATAATGGAACCAAGCGGGACCTATTTTTAAACTCGATATATTTGAATAATTTGAATGATAAATCCTTTTTAACGACTCTTTAGAGATCGTTTCTATTATTATATTTGTTGTGCCATGAAGTAACACCCGTTTGAATTCAGCTGCGTATCACGAAATTGGGGTGTTGAACAGGTCAAGCGGAGGGCGTAGTCGTTGTAGTATAAATACCCCTTCCATCCTTGGAAGGGTGTTGCTCATTCTTAATCTAATATTCTTTTTTTTATCTCTCTAGAAACACCCTCTCTCTCTTCATCTCTACAAAACCATGGCATACTTGTATCATCACCATCCAAGGCCACCGAATCATCATAACACAATACATGTAAGATCCTACAAATGGTATCGAGCCAAGGTTTTGTGTTTTGATGATTTTTGTGGTTTATATCTTGTTTGTAAGCTTGTTTTGGTAGTATTTTGATGGTGCAATATTTTTTATTCCTATTCTTGTGGAATCGGTTTGTAACAAGTTATTATGTGTCCTTTCTTGGTCAAAAATGTTACATTTTTCATTGTTATCACATTTGTCTTGTGTCAATACTTCTTGTCCAAAGCAGTTTGTGTCATATCTCATTTTAGACTAATTTTGTACCAAATCCGTGATTAATATTGTGGTCGAAACATTGTCAACAAGAAAGCATTTTTATGGTCACATCTTGTGGTATCTTTGGTTTATGATAAAAATGGTTCAAAAGATGTTTTCTTATGCACTTTTACGGGTTTGCTATGAAGATGGTGGAAAACATCGTCGGAAAACTCATCGGAAAAAGTCAGCGAGGTCAAAACCTATTTTTAGGCATAAGGAGCATCTTGGTGATATTTACGCATAGTGTGAAGTTATGCGTGAAAAATGGTTACGCGTAAGCCTTACGGATAAGCCTTACGCATAAGCCTTCACGCATAAGCTTTACGCATAAGATTTCGCATAAGACCCAGTTTACGCATAAGGTTGCTAAAAGGTTACGCATAAGAAATGTAAAGAAGAAAGATGTTACAGCGTAACTAATACAATGACCACGACCATCACAAGACCAATAACAAATACCTAATATACATACGACTCAAGCGACCTCGGTCTCGATTTCAACCATCATAAGTCAAACTACAAATCCATTTTAATTCCACTCATATCATTCGCGACTTTCGATCGCCAACAAGACTCAATGACAATAAACCTAATCATTAGATCTCGACTCTACGGTTTATGGCGGTCAATGACAACATCAAGACCTCGAGGATCTTTATCACGAATAGAGTTAACCATCACAGATCTTGACCCATTCAACAAAACTATGTCAAATGGGTCCATGAATCGATAACTTCATCAAAGACAATGCATCTATCTATTCAAACACGAAGAATCGAGTCATAACATTGATTGTTATGCTCTTTTCTTGCTCGAGTTCGATCACTCATTAATGATTAACTTCTTTAAAGATCTTAGAAATTACTTTTCATAAGAACATCGGGACTTGGTGGTCCATAAAAGAAAGTAATTATCTTCATCGATCTAGGTTTGATTATAATATCCGAATAAAGTGAAGAAAGATCAAAAACTATATAAGTTTTAACCTTCTCCTGTTCGGTCAAATAGTGCAAACATCTGAAGTTAGAAAACCTACCTTGTTAATCTCGTTACCATCTCGGCGTAAACAATCCACAGTGGCCTTTGATTAATGAGTCTCATGCCATCCACAGGCTGAACAAGATTATGTGTCTGAGATGATATGTAAAAGGAATGAAGCGGATGAATATGTGGTGAGATTAGGGTTTGTGGCGAGTGATATGAGGAGTCTTTCTTATGTAGGCGTTCTTTTATCTCTAAGTGATTTTAGGTTTAGGGTTATCTTGTGTAGTGGGTTTTATACACGGTTACAAAATTAAAGTGGATGGTGGGTTGGTATCTCTAAGAGTGGAATGGGCTTTGTAGTTCAATCCGGCATGGGTGAAATAAAATGGACCGAGGCTTTTTATCGTATGTGGTTGCCATACAAAAGAGATGAGGAATGGGTACGTGTTCACGTCCGTTTGGGATGAAATAAAGTCACAAAATTTTGTGATCAGAAAATTCTCATTCACAAGAATTTTTTGGATACAAATATTTTGTTTGATTTTAAGAATGGTATTTTTGTATAAAATTTCACGGAGGATACATAAATTCACGGCTTGGCGAAAAAGTGAAAAATGACTACGAGGTTTGTGTACGGTATTATTGATACGAAATTGAAGTGTCGTTATCTCCATATGTGGTCATTATTATCAGCCGGTGAATCAAAGGAGGTTCGTTTTCTGCAATTCCCATGAGATATTCGATGCCACAAAATGTCAATGATACTTCACAGTCTAAGCAAAATCTTTCTAAGAATCGTCAGCGTCAGTCCTGATTTTTTTTCAAGATGTTTGCTTATGGCAAGAACTTGTCATGCAAATAGTTGTACGTTATGATGCTTCGAATGTTGAAACCATCATGGGGAGAAAGCGTGTACTTTTATGTAATATTCTGGTCGACCTCGAGGGAAGTAGTATATCTACTTGACTTAGTATGGTTTGTGAAATGTCTACATTTGGGTATAGAATTGTTCATGGTGGAGAAGAATCATTGAAGAACCAATGCATGTTCCCCTAAAGCAGATATTCACCAAAACCAAAGTTGTCTTAACACATTCAAGTGACATTGTTTACGGTTTTGTCTTGATTTTGTAAAATCCCTTGAAAGAAATTATTTCTCGGTTTAAATCATTGACTTGTAAAATCTCGTAACAATAGAAACATCTGGTAAAAGTAATGAGCATTTCGGATCTATCTTGCGGTTTATTCTTGGTTTTGTAAAATCCCTTGAAAGAAACTATTTTCGGTTTAAACCATAGAAGCGTAAAATCCGTAATGATGGAACCATCTGGAGAAAGGAAAGTGTATTTGGGATCTTATTTGATCTTTGGTGCTCACGGTTTCTACTTCAAGAAGGGATAAAGGGTGTACTTCATGAATTGGATGTGTGTTTGGATATTCGTCATGGCGGTTTGGTTACTACATGGTTTCTGAGGTTATGTGCTTCTTACCATGGTCGGGATGAAACCATTATCATAGTTCACTTAAAAGCGTCAAAGAGGCTAGATTTGAACTTCTAACGGAAGATGTGACAAAGGCGTTAATTGATATTATTTATTTGAGGTTGAAGTGAAATATCACGAGGCGAGTGTACTTAGTATCAAAAGTATCGGGGATGGTTGGATGAAGATTCTTCATGATCCTTGTTCAAGCTTATTAACAAAAACAAAGACTTGGAAATCTAGTTATTGTTGGGTGAATTTTACCTTTTCTTTTACCACTTGGGGAAATTGGGCTCATACCACCACAAAATAACTATCACTTTAAGAAGTTACGTTGTAGTGCTCAGTGTCACATTCAATTGTGGATTTTCAAGAGGTGATGTACGTCTTATACTTGATGGTTGGTTGGTTGAAGAGTATAGAGTACTTAGAGAGTACTTAGAGATGCTAATGGAAATCGGCACCGCTCTTTGTTACATATGTGCAAGTTTAAGTCACAAGTTCGAGTTAGTTTACTTGAGGTCAAATTCATCATATTGGGTTATCTCCATCAATTTGTCACTACATAGAGCCCTCTTGAATGATAATGGGTTGATTACAAGTTTTCCAAGAGAGCGAAAAGAGAGATTATGACGTTTGAACACAGCAGTTCAAGCCTCGTACTCTAAAGAAAAGAAAAGTGTGCGTGTCGATGCGCTTTATCTTACGAAGAAGAAATCTTCTCAATTATGACCATTCTCATCAACATGCTTCATGCTTCTTCCAACGCTTGATCATCAAGTGAACAGGGCTACTATTGATTGTTTTCGATTCCACTTTCTCAACTATAATGAAGATGGAGACATCATGTGCTAATTTTGCGGGAGAAGTGTGAATAGATTACATTGTTGAAGATATTCACTTATTCAATTAAGAATGGTAACTCCGTATCACAATTCTTGAGGGGAGAAAGTGTGATAATTACGCATGGTTGATTGATTTATGAGAATAAATGGTCAAACGGCTCCAAACTCATGTAAGAACCGAGCTTCTTCTTATCGGGTCATCTTCACATGGGTTGTTCTTCTAAGAGTCGTTGGTTGACATCTTCACTCGGATTGATGAGTTTATCGACAAAGTGCTTCCGGTTAATGCTTCACGTATACATCAACATGATGATTCGAACAATCTCTACGTTCTTGTTTGATGTGATTGTTTGTATGGTGTTACCACTTCGTGTGTTCGTTCTTGGTGATTGTTGATTTCCTTGATGAACATCTTTCTATTCTTGTTTGATTGGGAGGATCTTAATTAAGGGTTTGCAAGAGGTAAGTTAATTGGGATGCTTTTGGTGTGTTGAAGATGTTAACCTTTTGATCCCCAATGGACAATCTTGAAGAAGGTCGAGTCTGATCGGTTCTACATTTTACGCTACATGTTAGAAGACTAAAGGCGAGTTGCATTTAACGATCTAAAGACTTCTTCTTATTCAGGCATTTATCAAACAAATTGTCGGTTTAGGGAAGAGCAATAATTGGGGAGAGTGAAATGTCGAATTTAATCCCAATTAGACTTGCTCACTTTCTTGACAAGTTGATTCTCACAAGAGTTCAAGTGTTCTTCTCAAGATTTCTTGTATAAGGGCTTACAAAGAGTTCTTGATTACGAAGTGTCAAAACCCGTGAGGGGAAGGAGACAGCATCTAAACACAAAGTGAGTAAACTTGATGAACTTAATTCTTCTAAGTGATTGAAGATATCACGGGAAGACAAATGTTATTACCACGAGAAACTCAAGGTTTGACTCATGGCGAGTAAACTTGATAAACTTAACTCTTCTAAGTGATTGAAGATATCCGGAAAAACAATTGTCATGACCTTGAGAGAATCTCAAGGTTTTACTCATCATGGCATTTAGTGTTCTTATTCCAACTTTGTGGGGAAGAGATGGAAGAGTTAGTTTACGAAGATATAAGAGGTAAACAAGTGTGTGATGATCTCAATGTTATCGCAATCATCGGGGAGAAAATTATGTACATTGGGCTAAATTTGTCTCACTGAGGGCTTAATAAGTGATTCGAGATATAATCACTCATTCGGTGTTGACATCCATGAGATTGTCACCCGAGAGATAATCGATGATTCGGCTGCTTCTTCAATGTTATCGGTTATTCTCTCTTTGGGAATGTGTACTTGGTCCTTGAGCTTCATACACGATCATCGGGAAGAAAGCCATTGTTTACCACAAACATTGAGGATGTATTTTCTCTCCGGCATGATGTGTATTCGGGAGAGTTCTTGGATATTTGTGTACCGGGTTCTTGAGCTTCATACACGTTCATCGGGGAAGAAAATGTGAACATGGGAAGGTGTTCTTCATTCCCTCATGAAGTGTATTCGGGAGAGTTCTTGAGCATTATACTAAGAGCCAGACGCATCATTTCAACTACGGGAAGTGGTCTCTTGACACCTTTTGGAATGGATTACGTCGAGACTTGATGGAATGAAATTTGAGAAGAGTTATTTATGTGTGGGATGATACATTGTTGTTCTTCTATTGGATGATATAAACTCGAATGATGAATCACGGTGATTATTCTTAAAAGGAGCAACAAGTTCGATGATAATGGTGTGCTTCTTTGTGCACACAGCTAAGAGAAGCTTGAAAGAAAGCTTTGAATCGCTCGGACTAAAGATTTTCGGTTTGGGGAAGGCGCCAAGTCTCACTTTCGGATGGTTCAATTTCTATCTTCTATACGGAGCCTCGGAAGCTTTGGTGGTGGACGTTTAAGAGATGATGATTTCTATCTTCTACAAGGGGCTACTCGATATCCTTATCTCGGTACTCGTATCATCATCTTCTTATACTATATCATCTAATCTATCTCTGTAAATATTTATTAAAACCAAATACAAAATATAAAACCAATGAAACAAAATAGAAAATTATAAAACTATCAAAACCCATAAAATTAGAAAATTCAAAAATACCAAAAGTATGTTTTCTAAAGACATGTCTTACGTATCGATAACATCTGCGGTCTTAGAAATGTCATTCAATAATGGCACGGGACTTTAGATGAAGTTCGAGCAGGAGGTGTAAATATTTTTTTCAAAAACATGTCAAAAAATTATGGCTTGCAGTTATTTCAGACTGTAACCCGTGCTAAAACCATGGTTTGCTATTATTTCAGATAGCAACCCATTCTTCAAAAAAGGAAAGTGTTGCGCTAAACCAATTTTCAAATATTTCGTGCACTTATCCTAAAAAGAAATTGAGGAAAGTATGTCGAAGGACTGCTCTTCCTACTCAAATATTTTTCCGTCTAAAATTCTTCAGAAAAATATTTGTTTTAACAAAATGGTGGTTAATGAGTTGCTATTAAATCAATCAGTTTCAGAGTTTTTCGTAAAAATTGAAAACTCAATCAATGACTTCTGCGCTTTTAAAATTTTCATAAAATGAGTCATTGATTGAGGGGAGAATATTTTCAAATCTGTATCATCTAACGAGATTATCTTAATCATCCTACGTGCTTATCGTAAAAATACAATTGCCTATGTTGAAGGACTAGGTTTCTAGGATGTGATTGTTAGGTTTAGATGATTAGAGTTTGATAAACACATTATTCCATATATTTGAATGATCGATTGATATGTTGAATTGACTTTTATTAGTCAATTCTTTGTATGGGTGATGTCGACCACCATATATCGTATGTGTGTTCACTAACGTATGCGGTATATTGGTTTAAAAGAATGTTCCCGATCCGGATCCCACAATTGAATATGATTGGATGCCGAAAGGAAGGGTAACTACATCTTGGGTTGACAAATGAAGAAACGGAGCTTAATTGGACTTCATGGAGAGTTGGCATATATGCAACATAAGAGGTCTCCTTGCATCGTGAGATGGTTTTCTTAAGTGATTGAAGAAAGCGGAGCTTAATTGACCTAAGTTGGCATTAAAATGCAGCGTTTGAAGTCTCAGCTGCATCTGCAGACGGTTTTCTTCAACCCTCGGCAACAACAACAAAAGCGACTCAACCACCTAACGTATCTTCGTGCGCAGGATACCATTTTAAACAATTTTGAAAAATTTGAATAAAATTGTTTTGAAAATGGAAAATATTGTTTGAAAATAAATTCGACTTAATTTTGAAAATCACCGGACTTCTTTTATCAAAACCTAAGTCACTCAATCATCGACTACGGTCATCGATTGAGGGAGAGTGATTTAAAATAAAATATTTTCAAGCGATATTTCTTCATAAAAGTCCGTTTTATCACGATAATAAGTGGTGACCTAAAGATTTAATGTTATGTCATGGTATGATTTTCTTTTGAATCAAGGTCTTTCAAAATGAAATTTTTACATTCTTGTTTGATTGTGAAATTGTTTTATTTTACTTAAAGATCTCTTAAAAGTATCATACCTGACACTAACAATCTTTAATGTCTAAATCTGTTCCTTATTAATCATTTTTCAAAAATTAAATTTTGCCACATCTTTCTCTAAAACTTTTCTAAATGATTTAAATCAGATGGGATCACAAATCTCAAATGGTTTGATATTTTTTATCAGGAGAGAGATCGTGATTTAAATCTCAAATCTGTTTTTATGGAATCAGTTTTAGTCCTTTATAGGCACTCCTGCCTCCATGTGCCAAACGATTTCAAATATACAATGCACATGTTGAGGAGGAGGATTTATCCAAAACAAGATGAGTATTTAATTCAGGCACATTTTCTCCCATGTTTTATAAACCTTATTAAATCACTTGAGATCCAAAATCTCAAAGGGTTTGATATTTTGATCGGGAGAATTTGTGATTTAATAATGAAATTTGAGAAAAGGTGATCGTTTGATTTAATTGTGCAGTTTGCTCTCTCATATGTGCTAAGCTTTCGAATCTCAAAGCACATATTGAGGGGAGCGAATAGTTTCTTAAATGGCTTTTGTGTTCGTGGATGTGCTTCAAAAGAACTCTTGCCTCTATGTGTTAAAATGATTTCTCTTATCCTATGCACATATTGAGGGAGAATTTTACCAAGAAAATCAAATGGCTTTTCTATGAAAATAGTGATCAAATAAAATATTTCAAAGTCCTCTTGCCTCCATGTGCTAAACAATTTCTAAATCATATGCACATGTTGAGGGAGGTTTTCTAAATGATCAAAACTATTAAGGTACAAAATGCTTTGATCTCGTATCACAAGTACCTTGATTGTTTTCAAATGATTTTCAATTGGTTTCAAGGAAGAATGAAGCTGTACCAAAAGACCGACCATTTTATGTTATGCATGGTGTTATAAGGATGGTTAGGTTAGGTATTAGTTCCCACGATCCGCTTGAGACCGGAGGGATCTACCCATGGACAATCCACTAGATAGTGTAGAGTCTTTAGGTATATTGAAAAAGGAGAAAAATGAGAAATGGGAAGAATGCGGATGAGACAGAGCTAGTCTTGGAATAAACCCAACAAGGTTCTAGTTATGAAGTCTCGGTAAGCAATGAAGGGTTGAAGAATGAAAAGAAATGAAATGTGAAAAGGGTGAAAAGAAATAGCCCTCAATAATTCAACCTTAGAGGCGTGCCGGGTTCAATACATATCTCTTGGTGGTTACCAAGGTAACGCGGTATTGAAGACAAGGCGTCATGGACCCAGTGGCGCTTGCACTAAACTTCCCAAGCTACACAAGTTCCTCTTAAAAGGGCTTTTTCATTCTCACGGGGGCAGGCATTATCTATCGACTTTCTCTTAGAGATTGTTGATATTGAAGAAGGAGACCTCTCCACAGTCTCGGCATAGGAACCAAATGTGCACAATTGAGTCTAGAGCCAAGAGATCATCCACAACATCTCATTAGGATACAAAATTAATTAAGACTTATTGTTTCACACAATGTGGAAAGTAAGAATATATTAAGAGTCCTCGCATTATCCTTGTGGTATTGCGAACATCCAAGTGATATGTAAATATTCACGATGAAGATGAAAATCCTACAGAGCCAACATCATGCAAGCTCTTGGTGGGTGACATGTGAGATCTTGCAAAGATCAAGCTTGTGACAAGCGGATAGAAAGCGATGGGCGATTCAATCTTGAATCAACCTTGGTCCGAAATGAATTGACGGATACCTTTGAAAAACCGATCGTTGTGCTTAAAAGTTCTTTTCAATAGCACATCGGTGTGTATTAATGTTTCAAAATTAAAGGGTATTTATGATTGATAATTGATTTTCAATAAAACCTTCGTTGTATTGCAAAACTCTTTATATTAAATCGCGATTGTTTTCAAATCATTTTCATCAATCGGTGAATCTCAATTCATTTGGTTCACTCACTCCGTGTTGTCTTCTTTGAGATGTTCGGTTTGAGAACGACTAGTGCAATGCGAAACCACATCGAGGAGATTCCTCGAATTATACACGATCGCGGCGATGCTTGTCTTGATCAGCGGGGAACCGTGGGCGTGCACCTCAATTCAACAAAAGTGATCAAAGACACTTTTGTGCGCTTTATTGCTAATTGTTTTGCACGGGAACACCCGGCGGTTGCGGTGATCGAAATTGAAGAGTCAATCCAAAGCCGCATGCTCACGCATCCACACTTAATTAAAGAAATCATGACAAGTGCTTATCTATATAACCTGGCTCTGATAGCTACAAATATCATGAACCAATAAAGCTTCCGCTACTCTGATGAAAAGATGTCATGATCCAGAAAGTGTGAGCATGTCGGTCCGAAAGTCACTACATCACATGATGGCAACACAACAAAGGGTGATCCAGAGATTTAATGTGGCTGATGATCTCGATTAAAGCTCGAAGATCATCATGATGTGGATTAGTTCAAAGACCTCCACTGAAAGTACAAAGTATGCGGACTTTGAAGAATTGCTACTAAAGCACAAAGATTACGGAACTTGAAGAATTGAAGTCTCTGAGCTCGAACTAAAGACAAAGATGAATGCTAGGATGCAAAATGTATTTCATGGGGTGACCTCCTTAGGGGAGATTGTTAGGAATTGGAAATTCCACGAGGAAGTGTCGGTCGCCCCGATTATAGTCTAGCATATGTTAGCTCGTAGACATGTCGTTATTCGTTATCTAGTAGTTAATTAGTTAGTTATTAGCTTAGTGCAACACCGTGGAGGAAGGACGGGTCTTTACCCAGCTGTATGCACGATCCATAGTCCGACGGAGGGCGTAGTCGTTGTAAGTATAAATACCCTTCCATCCTTGGAAGTGGTGGTGCTTTATTCTTAATCTAATATTCTTTTTTTTTGTTTATCTCTCTAGAAACACCCTCTCTCTTCATCTCTCTAAAAACATGGCATACTTGTATCATCACCATCCAAGGCCACCGAATCATCATAACATAATACATGTAAGATCCTACATTTAAACAACCGCATTTCACGGGATGAGCACAAAAAAAAGCGGTGCAACAACATTTTTCAAAGAAAAGCGGGCATTACAGGCCACCAAGATACATGTCATTGCTATGGTCGCCACTCAACAAGCCTACCCATACAACGTCACACGAAAGCATGGAAACCACAAACATTTGCAAATGTTATAACATTTCGATAAAATCGATTCACAAAAATGTTTAAACACGATGTATAAGAACTAATTCCACCCACATCGGATGGCCCGCATTTTTTTACATAGACTAAATCGGCAATAACTATCAAAAGAGGAATTAATATCACCATCATTAAATTAATAGAAACTTTTAAATGAAAAACGGCAAAAATAACTTCAGAAATCTAAAACCCTAAACCAAATGCAAACCCTGATTAGTATAAAACATTTAACCTCACAAATTAAACACAAAGACAAAAAAAGTGTACAACACCCAAAGTAATTTCGCAAAACAAAAAAAACTAAAGTAAACCCAAACCCTGATTACTATAAACCATTTAACCTCACAAATTAACATAAACAACAATAATAACGAACCTTGCCAACAACAATTTTATCCTTGGCAAGTGCGACTAATGAACCTCAGCGGTCGAGGCGGCGATGGGTTTCACCACAAAAGTGGGGATGTCGCTGGACAGGTGGCTCAGATGGGCAAATATTCAGGCAAAAAGGATAGACCCGCCATGGCTGCAACAGTCCGATGTTACCCTGCCAAGATACGGGACATCTCATATTTACCGAAGAAACCCCAATTCATCACAGCCTCAAAAAAGGAACACAAACATCAACCATTTATCAGGATAAAGTAACATTCATTGAGCCTTCTTTGTATTTGCAACCCACAATAATGAAATGCATGTTTCCGACAATCGCACTTCACCGGGATGAACACAAAAAAACATCTGTCTGCAACAACATTATTCACCGGAAGCGGCCATTACAGGCCACCAAGATACAAGTCATCGCTATGGTACCATTCGGCAAGCCTACCCATACATCATCACCTAAAACATGGGAAACCCACAAACATTTGCGGGTGTTATAATATTTCGGTAAAATCTAATTCACAAAACTATTTAAACATGACATATAAGAACCGATCCCACCGACATAGCGGGCGTCCTAGTTTTTTTAACATAGAGTAAATCAACAATAATTATCAAAAAGGAGCTAATATTACAATCATTAAATTAATACGAAAAGTTAAAAACCCAAAGCGGCAAACTAATCTCACAAAATTAAAACCCCAAACCAAATCTAAACCTAGTTAGTATAAACCATTTTACCTCGACAATCAAACATAAACACCACAAAGTGCAAAACACCCAAACTAATTTCGCAAAACAAAGAAACCTAAAGTAAACCCAAACCCTAATTAATACAAACCATTTAACGTGAGAAACTAAACATAAACACCAAGAATAACGAACCTACGCAACAACAAAAGGGAAAAAAACATGCAACCTAGTATCTAATCTTCCAAAGAGCAAAGCTGTCAAATCTTATTTGGATCACAAATAATTGATTCACCTAACTTCAATCAAGAAACTTATACAATATATGAAGCCAATAAAAATATGTGGAGCAAACAAAGGCCCCACATGTAGCAGAACAAATGGCAAAAGCCCATCCACAAAATCCATATAAAAAAGTTGATGGTGCGACAAACTGTAGCTCCCTCCATGATCGGTGTACCAACCACGAAATTCATTCCGCCGAGCAAAAAATCGCGGATAATTTTAAGGGGCACCCGATCGGATCTAAAAGGTAGCGTATGTTGTGAGTGAGGATGAATAGCCAGCAGTTCGGGTAGGCTAAAGCAAAAAACCACGGGGCCGGAAAAAAAAACCCACGTTACTATTCATAAGAAGGCCCAACAAATGTAATATAGTAGGAATATCCTAACATTTTCACAAAATATATCAATTACTCTTACGGGCGTTTGAGTGCAGCGGAATCGTAAAGAATGGAAATAAAGTTAAGAATGAAATTGCGAGAGAAAGAGAATGAGGCGAGAGAAGAGAGAGGATTTCGTTGTTTGATAGGTTTATATAATCGAGCAGCGGAATGAGTTAAAAATTTATTCATGTGTTTGGTGTGAATAAAGAATCAAATCAAAGTCGAAAGAACAAATGGCGATCAACGACTTTTGAATAAATGAATTGCTAAATCTTCCGATATATTGAAGATGAAATCAAACACGAAATCCCATTAGAAATTCATAATTCCATGGCATTGAATTTGAGTTGAAAACTTGTGAACAACTTAACAAGTTCTAGTTCATATTATGCAACATTAAACAATGAATAACCAGTCTTCATTAATAATACGCAATATGGTGAGGGGACCAATGTGCAGATCAACTATAAACAAAGTACATGCTTCTTTATCTAATAGAGTTTCTTTCGAGTTCTTAAAACATCAAACAAATGATTATAATCATATATTATATATATCGGCCATGGGATCATGAGAAAAATGGATATGAAAAAATAACGTTCGGGATTAGGGTTCTAGTTTATAATTAAAGAGCGAGGGTTTGATACTTCAATTTGAACTTTAGTTAAAATGTGCAAGGCATAGCATTTATACCACACTCTTTTATTACTTTGCTATGATTCTCATGAGAATGAATAAATAAAACGCCCTCCGTTTCTTTACTTTTAAAGAGAATCAAAATCGTGGAGCGAGAATCAAAGCTGTATCCTCGTTTCCTTCATGTGCAACAAACATGGCAATCAATTCATTTTCCCATTCTCACCATTCATTTCCATCCTACCAAACAACCCTTAAAGAATGAAATTGTAATCGCCGTTTAATCACAAAAGATACAAAAAAAATCATATTAAATTCAACATATTCATATTTAATTCTCTCAATCTTTTTAACAAGTGTAATATTTGTAAGTATAACACCCTTTTCTTATCTGATATTGACTAATTTATATAGAATGTGAAGATTTCTAGCTTTAATAATCTTCTTTCTTTCGTCTCATGATTCTATAAATATTGTTTTTTAAACTTTGCTAATTTTTAACCTTTTAATGATATCTTTGTTGGCGCCAATGGATTAAGTATTTATATATGTTATGCATACTCTTACATAGCAAAACACTTTCAACCTTTTCTTTCAATAATTCTTAAACATTCTTTCACGTCAAACATGGATGCAAATTGATGTCTTAGTGTTCCAAAGAAAACAAATTCATTTTATATTGCATTTTTTAAAAAATGACTAGTAAAGTTTCGTTTGATTTAAATGAAGTTCCAAAGATACAAATCCTGCTAATATTGACTAAAATGAAATGTTTTTAAAAGATGAACAAACTATGCAAGAAGTTTTGATAAACCATTTGTAGGTCAATATTTTCTTAGTGAGGAAGAGGCATTCGCATTTTTCAAAATTTTGCAAAAAAGCGGATTTTCAATACGATATGGAAGGTTGAAAACAAAATTGGAGAAAAGACGATATATCCATGATGATTGGAAGCTTGGCCCAAATAAATTGAGGGTGTGGCGCGAGGTTCAAGTTTGTAATTAGGATATAAGTGAGGTAACATGAACATAGTAATAGGCTATAATCGGGTTTGGCCAAATAATCGGGTATAAAGGATTTCGTTGGCAATAGCAGTTGAGGCAATATATTGATTAAATGAACAACCATATTGAGAGCTTCAACCCAAAATGTTGGTGCAATGTTGGCTTGAAAAAGCAAAGTTCGAATGAGATTATTGATGGTGCGAACCATCCGTTCGGACTTGCCATTTTGTTGTAATGTTTTTGGCATGAAAAGCAAAAGCGAATGCCATTGTCGGCAAAGAGTTTATGAAGGCTATGGTTTTCAAATTCATCACCATGATCACACTAAAGACACACGATTTCACACTTAAGCGAGTATGAACATAGTTATGAAATAATACAAACTTCAACAAAACATCATATTTGTGAATTAAAGGATAAACCCAAATAAAATGCAAATAATGATCAAAGAACAATACATAATATTTAAAACCCGAAAGACTCGGAATTGGTGAAGTCTAGACATCCGAGTGAAAAATGCCAAACCAAGCATTAACGACAGTATCAGAACTAACAAATGGAAGCCTAACGTGTTTGCCAAGTTGGCAAGCATGACAAAGCACGGAGGCTTCTCCTTATTACGAAATAAAATTATTTTAAATGAGACAACATAACACTTCGCTTCACGGATGTCCAAGTTCTTGATGCCACGTATGTTGAATGACAAGGAGAGCTTGAGGAATGGAGATGGGCCGTATTTGTATAAAGGTCGCTCGTGTTATCACATCGAGAAGCACCCGGCGTGCATGAAATCTTTATGAAAAAATCAAGCAGATGAAATTCAATAGTGCAATTATTATCTTTGACAAATTGGCGAACATATATTATTTTTTGATAATATGGGGTAAATAAACACGTTATTTAGGTGAAGAGGTCGAAAAGGAGTTGGCAAATACTATGGATCGTATTGGTGGCGGGAATAGAATGCCCATCACCAACCGAGGCAGACGAGATACATCTGCGTATAAAAGCATTACTAAGACTATTAACGAAGCATTAAGATGTGAGCTTGCACCTGTATCCATGTTCCAAGCGCCAGTGGTAGGATCATGAAGCATCCCGGTAGTGAAAGCATGAGGTAGTGTGGTCTCCTGTCCCGGGGTAGCCGTGTGTACCATTAACCCGATTGGAGCTGATGTAGATCCGGGTTGTGACTGTTGGGTCGGGTGAACCAAAGGATAAGTCATGGGTGGGGGCTGGTAAACATAATGAATCAGGCGAGACAATTGGGCCTGAACTGGGTTATTAAAATTAACGTGACCAGGCTATAGAGGGGCTGAGGTTGTATAGCTAGTGTGACCAGGCTGTGGAGATGTAGGGTACTCGAAACAGGCGACCCAGCGGTGGTTAAGTGGACTAAGGTAATGGGTTGGGTGAGTATAATGTATTGGGCCAAGAGATGTATAGAATGCCACTTGGGTTCACGATGAGTACGCTTATTTTCCTTGGCGTATTTACTAGGCGATGCATCTAAATTACAGACAATCTAATCGACCCAGCTTTATTAATAAGTCATCGATATTAGTTACCTCGTATCCACCCCTTGTTTGAACTATGCTTAGCATTACAGTCATGATGGCGGAGTTGGAGAGTAGGGTTTGATCGTGACTTAGTACAAGAACACAATAACAAAACCACAAGAGGACAAAACAGTCGTGAGTTTAGGGTTGGATTTGTGACCTGGACCGTGACCGAAGCACGAATCACCACAGTAACAAAAGGGTGTGGATTTGTGACCTTATCACAAATCACCAACACATACGAACAAGAAAGCAATAACAAAAAAAAATGGTACGTGAAAGTTGGTTAGGATTTTTGGGTTTGATTTTGGAGCGGCTGGAGTGAGTTTTAGGGTTTAGGATCGTATATTTTAGGCTGATACCATGTAATTCGGTATAATGGTTTTTGATTGATTCCATTTCATAAATGAGATGTACAATATATAAGATTACAAGAGTATTCTAGAACCGGGCTTGAGCGCATAATATATACCAATGACAAATGATAAATACGGGCTAACAGTCAAAACCTTTACAAAGGTTTTTAAATAGGTATACCAAGATGAATAATTGAGTTTATTATAACAACCCGTAAATTTCCGGATTATTATAATACTATTTGTTACATCAGAAAATGCAAATCGATTATTTCTGATAGTTATCGATACTTAAAATTCAAAGACGAGAGGTCATCTTGTTTCTTGAAAACACAATACCACACACACGGAAATTCTCCACTAGGTATTTTAAAAATAAACGTGAATTTATTATTGCCTAATTGACAACGTAAAGCATACGTGAGCTTAAATATTTGTTTAAGAAAGTTATCCCGCGCACTGCAGCACGCAATAACACACATAACTAATAAATTACACCAAGACAAGTGAAATTATCACTTTTTAACACTTACTAATGATTACAAACGAAAAACGAGAGGTTATCCCGTTATTTCAGAAAAACACGGCACATGCATGGCATACCGACACCGAATTAGTAACGCAACAAGCTGTTATAATGTAATTTATCGTAATAAGATGCGGTGTTATTACCACTTACAACGTTTACAAAATATAAATTTTATATTTCGTATCTAGGAAAAGTACATTCTGGCGGAGACTCGACGAAACACGAGGTACAGACTATACAGTGTATAATAATAACACAAAATAAAAATCATCCTAAATCTACCCCATCGTCCCATCATTTTCATTTTCGTTCTTCCCTGTCTTCCTCCTTTTCGCTCCATCCCATACAAACATAAAATTGGAAAACTTTCTTCCGGCTCCTTCCAGTCAACTCCAACCTGTCACCATCAACATCCCACTCTCGGCCTTCCTACCCCTATATGGTCACGAGATGGTGTTGGTGAAGGTAGTGGAAAATGATGGCTGCCAAGGATAGATCTTTTTAACCCAAGGTCAAGAAATAGAGACAAGACTTTCCTTTTGTTCATCTATAAACAAGGACAAGTTCATCACATGTTTTCTTCACTTATCACACACAAGCACATAAAAAAAATTAGGGTTTGTAAACTTAGGATTTTTCAAAATTGAATTGGGGGGTTTTGTAAATTGATTGGTGAATTGTTAAATTCAAGTGGGAAATTATCTTGTAATCGATTCTTAGTTGAAGCCTTTGGTTGTGTTTTCCTCGGATGCATCCTCTCGACCTCACTGAACTTGATTAAAGCGATATCTAAACTTTGGAGGCATAAGGCAAGGAGCGCGGCATGGTCTTAGATTTCTCGATAAACTTAAATGAGGACCACTTTATTATAGGCTGTATTTCCACACTAAACAAATGATGCAAACTTGTTTTACTACAATGAATGAAATTTTATTGAAAAGCAGTTGTTCTATACTTATGTTGTGATATCAATTTAGTATACATAAGACTTGTGTACTTCCGCTATGCCATTTTGGGGTTTTACATTTATCGACATCGACATACAATCTGGTTCAGCATTAAGGTACAAAGCATATAGAGATTGATATACATGTTCGTGATTCTGTTGCTGGTCATGTCAGAGTTCTCCATATTCTTTCCCGTTACCAATATGCGGACTTTTTCACCAAGGTTTTGTCTTCGGCTCTATTTGAAGAGTTTCGTACCGGCTTCAGCGTTCGGTTTCTTTCCGCTCAAACTGCTGAGAGTGTTAGTCGATATATCTTGTATTGGGGTCAAGCCCACTTCTAGAATACTCTTTGTAATGTTATATATTGTACCGTGTTATTCATTAAATGAGAATCAATCAATTCCCTTTACCAATATGCGGACTTTTTCACCAAGGTTTTGCCTTCGGCTCTATTTGAAGAGTTTCGTACCGACTTGATGTTCGGTTTCTTTTCGCTCAGCTGCGGAGAGTGTTAGTCGATATATCTTGTATTGGGGTCAAGCCACTTCTAGAATACTCTTTGTAATGTTATATATTGTACCGTGTTATTCATTAAATGAGAATCAATCAATTCCTCTACTAAATTCAATCATGATAACGAAGAATCTTGTGTATTTTAAGGTGCGATTAAAATGACTAAAAGCGTGAATTTTATCCGTAGTAAGTACTAAGTAGTAACACAACATTAGCTGATGATGGTCCTTTTAACTATTAAGTTGCACTTAATAACATTCTTTTCTTGTTTCAAGTATTTTCTATATTAGTGAAGCGTCTATGTGATGGCGACTTAGAGCATACATGAGTTTGGACTTGCGGTGTAAGTGTAAGGCAGGCGTTTGGAAGATGACATAGTATTCTAGGGTGAGCATCGGGTGGGATCGACCCGACCCACTTCGACTAAGCCGGACCGAAAACACTCTAAATCTGGACCGAGTCCCACCCGTTTGATACTCGGTCGGGTTCGGGATCTTGTCGGGCATTTCGGTCGGTGTCGAGACAAGCGAACCTAGCCGATTTCATAGGCTTCGACCCGGCCCGGCTTTGTCATTTCAATTTGGCTTAATAGTTCAAAAACAAATACAGCTAGGCCCAGCAGAATATTTCACTTCGTATTCTCATTTTGGCTACTGATGTTACATAATACATATCTAGGCTACTGATGTAAGTTCAAAAACAAAAAGTTTGACTCTTGATGTCATTTGACTCGATGTCGGTTCAAACGACTCCAAAACCAAATACACATGACAAATGTTTTGAATCATGCCTCGATTACAAATACCAAATAGAAATACAAGTTCAAATTAGCAACCAAATACTACTACGACATTCTTGAATTTCCATGTTCTCCTTTTTGTTTCTCTAACGCCTCTTGAATTTCTAGAAAAACATGAGAACATAAGTCAAACATAAGTTCCTATACGGGTCTAAAACTCGACCACTTGCGCTAAAGGCGGATTCGGAAGCAACGGTGGATACTTGGATGCACAGATATCTATTAATAAAAACATAAATTTATAAAAACAAAGCACAAAGAATCTAAGATATCTAAAATTTAATAAAAAAAAATAAGTTATTACCTTTACATGCATCCTTGATACAATTGGGAATCTTGGACTATTTACCTTCCACCAATTAAGTATGTCGAATTCTTCGTCATCCTCTAGTTCAAGAAGCGGTTCTTTTAGATATTTGGTCAACTCGTCTTCACCCCCACTCATCTTATTTCCAAGTTTATCTTTAAATGCATTTAAGAAAGAATTACCACGACGATGAATTGTGTTACTACTTTGACTTGTTGTTGCTTTTGGTATTTCACTTTGACTTGATGTGCCATATTTTCTTTGTAAATGGCAAACAAGACCCCATATCTTCCTCGACCTTCTTAACCAATTTGTCACATAATTCATCTTGGTTAAAAATGAAATAGGCATCTCATCACTATCTTCATCGACCTCCATGGGAATGCAACCATTTTCTATCAAATGTCTAAACCCGTAGCCTATTATTTCCGACTTCATTGTGGGATTTAAGATAACGACAAAATACATATAATGGTTGATTTTTTGTAATCACCCCATATTTGTCATATTTTTTCTCATTTCTTCTACCATTACCTTAAAGAAGGTTTTCTTGCCAATCACGAAGATGCTTATCAATATCAAGTACCTCACCAAACCACAAATGAGCTACGGGAGATGATACGGTTGACACAAGTTCGGTTGTTTCTTTAAATTTTTCCAAAAAGCAACCATCTTCTTACAAACCTCAAAATCACCCCGCTTAGGTATTTCCTCAAGGTCCCGGGCAATATTAAGATGACATAGTATTGTCGGGCTAGTCGGGTTTCGGTCGGTTTTGCTCAGCCTTATAGTATGTATCAATATTAAGATTAAGAACATAAGATGAAAGTAAATGAAAGAGTAAGCTAATGAAAGAGAGTAGGCTAAAATCAAAAGAAAAGTGTGGATATGGATAGAAGGAAGTATAAAAGTTTGGGATGTGCTTGGAATTTTGGTGTTCTTTTATCTTTTCTTTTGTTGTTTTCTTGCTTTAAATATCTCTTTACTTTTAAAATAGGGAATGAAAGAAAAATAACGGTCGTCTTTTGTATTGAAATGTTTTCTTTGTACACTACTTTATGCACTTTTCATTTCTATAACTTAACATGACAATAAAGCGAGCATGTTAAGTGAGGAGCTAGAACAATGTGGGGTTAAGTGAGTAATCGTTTATCGTTACTAACTTACTACGGTCGAATTAGGTTAAGTTGATATAGGATGAGTTGTAAGGGTGACTCGGTGATGAGAATAACGACCTTTGAAAAAGGAGGTTAAGGGTTGAATCTAACTAAAAGAAAATTATTTCCCTTGTGTCCACGAAGGTTCATATGTGCCGACTCGAACTATCTCAAAAGATAGTCACTCTAAGATTAGTCATTTCATAATATCGAGTAAAAACCAAGTAAATAAAAGAAAGTTGACGTTGGGTCAAGACAAACATTTGCTTTTCATGTGTTTGTGTTTTTAAATTACTGAAAATTATATTTCAGTTTATAGTATTCCTTCCATCTCATAATTATTATCCATATTTATTTTAAGATGTCTCAAAATAATTGTTTAGTTATCATTTTAAATTAAAAAAAAAAAGAAAAGAAAAAGGAAATGGTTTCATTTTTGTGATTTTTGTCTCATGACAATAATTTTGAAACAAATACACTATAATCTTTTAATTAAGGCAACTTAAAGCTGTTGTAAACATTTAAAAACATTTTCGAATACATTCGACTTCCTACCGCTTAGCCCGTCACTCGTAATTTGTAAAGTGTAAGCCACATCAACATTACATTTTTTTTTTTTTGTAAATAACTAATATTATGACAGAGTTATAACCCTAAGAGCACTTGCATTCATAACACAAGTTAAACTTTAACACCGTGCCACGTCAGCGTCACATCAGCTTTAATATTTCACCTTAACTCACCCAAAAAACACTCACAATCATAACATCCCAAGTTAAGGTTTTGTAACCACCGGTAAATTTCCACTTGTATGATATTCTAACTAAAGAATACTTATCCATTTTTCACGTCTAATTTTTTTTTAAAGTTATTAGTTTATCTAATCACAACAACTAACTAATATGGCGTAACTCTAATTCTTGATAAATGTACACACAACACCGAATGTCTTAAGTTCATTCCTTATCGTCAAGTATAAAAGTTTTCAACTTTTATTTACCACTACGTTATTTTGTAAATGTACGATTATTAAACATTCAAACTAAGCGTTTTCTATCTATTGGAGTTTTCATAAAACCATAATTTATTATAACTACGATTTTATGAAACTTAATCACAAATAATAAAGTACAACATTTTATACCAAGAGTACAAGTCTTTCAAGCTTATGTACAAGTCTTTAATGCATAAAAGCTTAATACTTATATAAATCATATTATAAACCTCAATGTACATATCTTAAAGCACGTGATACAAGCGTATAATGCACAAAGCCCTTAAAATTGACTTTCTTATAAATTACAAGTCTAAGGTACAATTCCCTAATGCTTGTGGTACAAGTACTTAATGCATAAAACCTAAAAACAATATTTTTACTTATTTTAAACTTAACTAAATTAATCTAAACTTTTATAAACTTAACTAAAGGCTTAACCATATATTTTTCATATCACTAAAACCCTAGTAAAACCATAAATAGACTATGTACAACACACTATAGCCTTGGTACCACCTTTTAAGCAAATCGAACCCTAGCTAAACTATGGTTCAAAATGAACTAAAACATAACTAATTTAGTTCCTAAGCTCTACATGTTCACCTTCTAGCCACAAGAGACTCTTTTGGTGCCTAAACTCACGTAATCATGTCCCACTTGATATTTTTACCATGGTCAAAATGTTGGACAAAACCCTTAGCTAATTTTTGTACACCATACACCACCTTCCCGTAACCACATGAACCTTTACAACCTCCAATGGAACACATCACTTTGTTTCCTATACCTTCCACCCTTGTGGCTAGAAAATAGAACAAGTAACACATTGAGTGTCTCTTTTTAGAACCATTCAAACCAAATGGACATCTTGTGAACACATCACCTTGTCCCTAATTCATTTGCCTATAAATACACTCCATCTTACTCCCATTCACTCCATCCCTCACTTGTTATCCTACACCCACACTCAAATATACTCACACTCACTAAAATTACGAAGTTGTGAGGAAGGAAAAACTTGGTTCCACTTTAGAAGTCCATGGGTGTTTTTTTCCACGACTACCAACGATTTGTAAGTCTTTTAAACTCATTCAATTTCATAATCACATTTAATATCAAGTACATACTGTTAAAAGGATTTTCAAGGAAAGCGTGGCCTTTTGAATCATCTAAAATGGGTTATCGAGTCAAAAGATCGACCAAAGAAGTCACCACTGGTAAAGTCAAAACTTTCTATGAGAATGTTTAGGCCGCAAAGCGAGGCCTTTACGGTTCGTTTCATGAAAAGTTAAAGCACAAAGTTTTCCGGAACAACGTTTTCTTAGAATACTCAAAGCTCGGGTCCTGAAAGCAAAGCGAATGCTAATTTTAATCAAAATCTTAACAATTTATATATATTTTATAAAATCAAGCCAAGCACCTCTCCTAAGCCCAACTTCTAAGCTAGAAGCCGCAACCCTTAAGCCTAGCCATTACACCCTTTCAACAAGCTCCTAGGATACTACAAACGCCCCATAACTTTGGTTAAGAAGCCACTTATATCTCGCTATAATTCTTTCTTCTTTTGGTCTCATGTCACAAAACCAAACACACCTTATATAATTGATTATGAGAATTTCATTATTTTTAGTAAATTTGACCACGAGCTACTCTAGAAACATTAAAAATAAGTTAAGCGTCATGTCACAAGGTTTCATGCAAAAGTTATAAAGTTTTAAGGTTTGAAAGCGAGATTTTCAATTTGTCGAAAACTAGCTTAAGTAGCCACTTTTCAATAATTAATATCTCGCTAATTAGAGGATTGTAAAATATGAGAGTTACACCGTTTTAAAGAGCTCATTGCAAGGACTTTAAAACCCCAAGAGCGTCTTTAAAACCCTAATGGTCGCTTTTATAATCAATCAAAAGAAGTGACTCGTAAAGGTTTTCATAAATAACTCTTGTGTGCATTTTTTAAAATTTGAGTCTTATGAGCTATAGGATGATAGAGAATGACTTAAAATGATTTAATTAACTATTACGATGTCCCTAGATTACACCGTAAAATTTAATGGGTCAAAAATGAATTTTTCTTAAGCAGTAGCGTGGCAGTGACCATGTTCACGGGCTTGTTTCTCCCAACCAAAGATAACTAAAATATGATACCTATACCATCTTGAAGAGCTTACAACAAAGTGTTTAAATGATCAATTGCGTTGTAAAAATATTAGCTTGCCTCGTGTAAAATTTGTCCTCATTTGGGCTTGTTGTCGCCAAACCTACATTCTTTAAATAAGGCACTAACCCCTACTTTGGAAAATTATTGCGACCAAACCGTAAGAGCTTAAGAGTTCTAGTTTGAACCATTAGAAAGACCACCGAAAAAATCTTGAAAGGATCAAGAGCGTTAGTAAAAACCTCTCAAGGCCTCGCATATATTTACCCTTACTTTTGTCGACTTAGGCCTAAAACAAGTGAATTTTTCTTAGAAAACTACAAGGGTAGAAATTGTAAATTTTTGAAAGATAAAGTTTTTCTTAAGCTAAAAATGTAATTTCTTCAAAGTTAATAATACAAGGGCTGATTTTGTCAATAATCCATAGTTGAGGGTATAAAGTGTCACTTTTGAAACTAAAGGGTATAAATTGTCATTTTACCAAAGTTAAGGGTAAAAGTTGTCATTTTATCAAAGTTGAAGGTGAGAGTTTTCATTTTATGAAAGTGAAAGGTATACATTTTCTTTATGAAATTCAAAGGGTATAAGTTGTCAATTCATAAAGGTTAAGGGTAATAACAGTAAGTACTTGGAATTATAAGGGTATATTTTTAATATCTACTTCAATAATATACTTTTACTACTTAACTAATCGAGATTCGATAAAACTAATTATAAGAAATATATTTTACGAGGCTTAGATAAAATTATCTATATAAGTAAGCGATCGGCGAACCATAAAAAGGAAAAATGATAAGCATTACTATTCACTAACTTTTGAAGAGACTTCATGTTGCCTCATTCAAGCGCCAACAAAACACTTGTAACATGAATATTAAAATCACATATAGATGAATACGAATACTTAAACTTGACATATCGATTCAGGTCACGTGTTGGAGCCATTTACCATTTCAGTTTGAATTTACTTTTGACTACAATCAGATTTCCATCCAAGGTGAGTTTCATAGCCCCATTTTCAATTGTTTTATACTATTTTTGGGGGAGATACATGCTCAAATATTTTCATTTACTTTCACAAGTACTCTATACTTTTACATATTCTTGTGAGTTCGTGGCCCACTTTTACTCGTTAAATTGTTTTATAAACTCTTTGGGGAGATACATGCTCAATGCATGCTTTCACTTTTATAAATACTCTAAAAACTTGTACATATTACTGTGAGTTCGTAGCCCCACTTTCACTCGTTGAATTGTTTTACAAACTCTTTGGGGGAGATACATGCTCAACTGCATGCTTTCACTTTTATAAGTACTCTAAAAACTTTTACATATTACTGTGAGTCTCATAGCCCCATTTTCAATTGTTTTATACTATTTTTGGGGGAGATACATGCTCAACTATTTTCATTTACTTTCACAAGTACTCTATACTTTTACATATTCTTGTGAGTTCATAGTCTCACTTTTTACTTGTTTTAAAACTCGTGGGAGATACATGCTACAAAACCGAACACAAGTATTTTTCTATGTTACACCTACACCTAATTGCTATTGCTTAAGTTACTTACACCGCCACTAAAAGTCCTCATATCATGAACCATTAATCACTTGCGAGTGAGCGAATATAGTGAATAGATCTATTGGCGATTGGCCCCATTTGTGTTAGCGGATAGGTAACCAAATGCACTTTATTAAGAATACTAGGAGAATGGCAAACTCCTACCAGAGGGCATTGTTGCTCACATCATTATTATGATGTTTGTAACTTACGTCATCATTATGACGCGTTCGTGTTAAGGTTTGCGTTCATGAGACTTAAGGCAATATATACTGTGCTGCAATGATACAAATGCTACAGTACAACAACATGACCCAACCTTGAAACTTGTGTTCATTTGATTACTAAACAAACAAACTATGGGTGTATAACAACGTAACACACTACTTATTTCATCGATATTTGTATTTATTACAATAATCGCTCAAACTCGAAACTATTGAACTCAACTGTTTTATCTATAAACTCTATGAACTCACCAACCTTTGTGTTGACACTTTTTAGCATGTTTATATCGGTCCATAATGAATGAGGATGGCACGAAAAGGCGGATACTCGAAGGCTATAATATAGTTTATCATTGAAAACTTATTTTATAAACTACGAAACTACTCGGACCTCATTTTGTAAACTCGATATTTATATAAATCAAATGATAAATCTTTTAAAGCGACTCAATTAGGGTTCGTTTTCTATTGATATAACTGTTGTGCCATGAAGTAACACCCATCTTGAATTCATTGCGTATCACGAAATTGGGGTGTTACAGATTGGTATCGAGCCTCGATTATAGAAAGCGGGTCTAATTGAGACCGAAACTATAACTACTTTTTCACAAAAATATTTTATAGCCTTTTCTCTCCGTGCCTTCCATCCTCCAGACGATTATGTGACTTCTAGGTAATTTATACTACACAAACACTTTAGTATAATGATATATACTTTTGATCACTCTATACGAAATAAACATACTTGCATATGCCTATTCTAAGGCATTACGGCTTAATCACATATCCCTGAGCATGTACCTACTCTTACATTTTTCAAAATTATGATACCTTCCTAAGACATTACACAATATACCCACTATTTTGAGTATTATGTCAATTTTTCTTAGTATCCTACTCTCATCTCTAAAAGATGAGTGTAAATACTCCTTCTATACTCCCAGAACACCTAAGTCATCGATTAAGTATGAGTGTTGAGTCAGAAATTCTTAAGTAGGATGATTTATAATGTTTTTATTTGAATGAATTGGGACGCCTTTTTATTTAAATAAAGAAATTATAAATCGCCGAACCATAAGTTTATATTCCTTTATTTACATTGTTTGGGACGCCTCTCTATGTAAGTGATGGATTATAAATGAGTGGGCTTATTTGTATCTAAAACGACATGAGTATGAACTCGAGGATCACAAACTGATTCATAATCTACAAAAGCTGAAGTACATCAACTTTCTCTACACCCATCAAATTCTCATCCATTTTTCAACGCAATTATCAAAAACTAACAATCTTCATTCAAAATAAAATTTTCTTAAGTTTATATGACCTTCGGAAGAATGTTATTCACATGTAAAAACAATAAATTCTAACTTATAAGCTTTCACAAGTAAAACCACATTTCATCCTCATTACTTAAACATCTAACACGAATTTGAATCACGGACGAGATTCCACTAAGGGATAAGGCGTAACCACCGGTAAATTTCCACTTGTATGATATTCTAACTCAAGAATACTTATCCATTTTCACGTCTAAATTTTTTTAACGTTATCAATTTATCTAATCACAACAACTAACTAATATGACGTAACTCTCATTCTTAATAAATGTACACACCAACACCGAATGTCTTAAGTTCATTCCTTATCGTCAAGTATAAATGTTTTCAACTTTTATTTACCACTTTCGTTATTTTGTAAATGTCGATTATTAAACATTCAAACTAAGCGTTTTCTATCTATTGGAGTTTTCATGAAACCATAATTTATTATAACTACGATTTTGAAACTTAATCATAAATAATAAAGTACAACATTTTATACCTAGAGTACAAGTCTTTCAAGCTTATGTACAAGTCTTTAATGCATAAAAGCTTAATACTTATATAAATCATATTATAAACCTCAATGTACATATCTTAAAGCACGTGATACAAATGTATAATGCACAAAGCCCTTAAAATTGACTTTCTTATAAATTACAAGTCTAAGGTACAATTCCACAATGCTTGTGGTATAAGTCCTTAATGCATAAAACCTAAAACAATACTTTTACTTATTTTAAACTTAACTAAATTAATCTAAACTTTTATAAACTTAACTAAAGGCTTAACCATACATTTTTCATATCACTAAAACCCTAGTAAAACCATAAATAGACTATGTACAACACATTATAGCCTTGGTACCACCCTTTAAGCAAATCGAACCCCTAGCTAAACTATGGCTCAAAATGAACTAAAACATAACTAATTTAGTTCCTAAGCTCTACATGTTCACCTTCTAGCCACAAGAGACTCTTTTGGTGCCCTAAACTTCCACATAGTCATGTCCCCTTGATATTTTTACCATGGTAAAAAATGTTGGACAAAACCCTTGGCTAATTTTTGTACACCATACACCACCTTCCCATAACCACATGAACCTTTACAACCTCCAATGGAACACATCACTTTGTTTCCTATACCTTCCACCACTTGTGGCTAGAAAATAGAACAAGTAACACGCATTGAGTGTCTCTTTTAGAACCATTCAAACCAAATGGACATCTTGTGAACACATCAACTTGTCCCTAATTCATTTGCCTATAAATACACTCCATCTTACTCCCATTCACTCCATCCCTCACTTGTTATCCTACACCCACTCAAATATACTCACACTCACTAAAATTAAAGTTGTGAGGAAGGAAAGAGCTTGGTTCCACTTTAGAAGTCCCTTGGGTGCTTTTTTTCACAAGTACCAATGATTTGTAAGTCTTTTAAACTCATTCAATTTTGTAATCACATTTAATATCAAGTATATACTGTTAAAAAGGATTTTTCAAGGAAAGCGTGGCCTTTTGAATCACCTAAAAGCAGGTTATCGAGTCAAAAGATACGACCAAAGAAGTCACCACAAAGTTGTCAAAACTTTCGTGACGAAATGTTTAGGCACGCCGAAACGAGGCCTTTTGGTTCGTTTCATGAAAAGTTAAAACACGAAGTTGTCCGAACGGCGTTTTCTTGAAACTTCGAGCTCGGGTCCTGAAAACGCAAAACGAACGCTAATTTTAATCAAAATCTTAACAGTTGTTATATATATTTTATAAAATCAAGCCAAGCACCTCTCCTAAGCCCAACTTCTAAGTTAGAAGCCGCAACCCTTAAGCCCAGCCATTACACCCTTTCAACAAGCTCCTAGGATACTACAAAACGCCCCCATAACCTGGTTAAGAAGCCCTTATATATCGCTTTAATTCTGCTCTTCTTTTTGGTCTCATGTCACAAAACCAAACACACCTTACATAATTGATTTTGAGAATTTCGTTATTTTTAGTAAATTTGACCCAGAGCTAATCTAGAAATATTAAAAATAAGTTAAACGTCATGTCACAAGGTTTCATGCAAAAGTTATAAAGTTTTAAGGTTTGAAAACGAGATTTTCAATTTGTCGAAAACTAGCTTAAGTAGCCCTTTTCAATAATTAATATCTCGCTAATTAGAGGATTGTAAAATATGAGAGTTACACCATTTTAAAGAGCCCGCTGCAAGGACTTTAAAACCCAAAGAACGTCTTTAAAAACCCTTATGGTCGCTTTTATAATCAATCAAAAAGAAGGTGACTCTTAAAGATTTTCATAAATAACTCTTGCGTGCATTTTTCAAAATTTGAGTCTCATGAGCTATAGGATGATAGAGAATGACTTAAAATGAGTTAATTAACTATTACGATGTCCCTAGATTACCCCGTAAAATTTAATGGGTCAAAAATATTTTTTTCTTAAACCGCGACGTGGCCAAGTGACCATGTTCACGGGCTTGTTTCTCCCTAACCAAAGATAACTAAAATATGAGACCTATACCATCTTGAAGAGCTTATAGCAAGTGTTTAAAGGATCAATTGCATTGTAAAAATATTAGCATGCCTCGTGTAAAATTTGTCCTCATTTGGGCTTGTCGCCAAAACCAACATTATTTAAATAAGGCACCAACCCCTACTTTGGAAAATTATTGCGACCAAACCGTAAGAGCTTAAGAGTTCTAGTTTGAACCATTAGAAAGACCACCCAAAAACTCTTGAAAGGATCAAGAACGTAGTAAAACCTCTCAAGGCCTCGCATATATTTACCACTTACTTTTGTCGACTTAGGCCTAAAACAAGTGAATTTTTCTTAGAAACTACAAGGGTAGAAATTGTAAATTTTTAAAGATAAAGTTTTCTTAAGCTAAAATGTAATTTTTCAAAGTTAATAATACAAGGGCTGATTTTGTCAATAATCCATAGTTGAGGGTATAAAGTGTCACTTTTGAAACTAAAGGGTATAAATTGTCATTTTACCAAAGTTGAGGGGTAAAAGTTGTCATTTTACCAAAGTTGAAGGGTGAGAGTTGTCATTTACCAAAGTTGAAGGGTGAGAGTTGTCATTTTATGAAAGCTGAAAGGTATACATTTTCTTTTTATGAAATTCAAAGGGTATATGTTGTCAATTCATAAAAGTGAAGGGTAATAACCGTAAGTACTTGAAATTATAAGGGTATATTTTTAATATCTACTTCAATAATATACTTTTACTACTTAACTATTCGAGATTTCGATAAAACTAATTATAAGAAATATATTTTACGAGGCTTAGATAAAAATTATCTATATAAGTAAGCGATCGGTAGAACCATAAAAGGAAAAATGATAAACATTACTATTCACTAACTTTTGAAGAGACTTCATGTTGTCTCATTCAAGCGCCAACAAAACACTTGTAACATGAATATTAAAATCACATATAGATGAATACGAATACTTAAACTTGACATATCGATTCGGTCACGTGTTGGAGCCATTTACCATTTCGGTTTGAATTTACTTTTGACAACAATCGATTTCCATCCAAGGTGAGTTTCATAGCCCCATTTTCAATTGTTTTATACTATTTTTGGGAGAGATACATGCTCAACTATTTTCATTTACTTTCACAAGTACTCTATACTTTTACATATTACTGTGAGTTCGTAGCCCCACTTTTACTCGTTGAATTGTTTTATAAACTCTTTGGGGGAGATACATGCTCAACTGCATGCTTTCACTTTTATAAGTACTCTAAAATTTTTACATATTACTGTGAGTTCGTAGCCCCACTTTTACTCGTTGAATTGTTTTATAAACTCTTTGGGGGAGATACATGCTCAACTGCATGCTTTCACTTTTATAAGTACTCTAAAAACTTTTACATATTACTGTGAGTTTCATAGCCCCATTTTCAATTGTTTTATACTATTTTTGGGGGAGATACATGCTCAACTATTTTCATTTACTTTCACAAGTACTCTATACTTTTACATATTATTGTGAGTTTATAGTCTCACTTTTTACTTATTTTTAAAACTCGTGGGGAGATATATGCTACAAAACCGAACACAAGTATTTTTCTATGTTACACCTACACCTAATTGCTATTGCTTAAGTTACTTACACCTGCCACTAAAAGTCCCTCATATCATGAACCATTAATCACTTGCGGTGAGCGAATATAGTGAATAGATCTATTGGCGATTGACGCCCATTTGTGTTAGCGGGATAGGTAACCAAATGCACTTTATTGAGAATACTAGGAGAATGGCAAACTCCTACCGAGGGCATTGTTGCTCACATCATTATTATGATGTTTGTAACTTACGTCATCATTATGACGCGTTAGTGTTAAGGTTTGCGTTCATGAGACTTAAGACAATATATCTTGTCTTTAAATGATACAAATCTCGTGAAGACAACAACATGACCCAACCTTGAAACTTGTGTTCAACTCGATTACTAAACAAACGAACTATGGGTGTATAAAAACGTAACCCACTACTTATTTCATCGATATTTGTATTTATTACAATAATCGCTCAAACTCAAAACTATTGAACTCAACTGTTTTATTTATAAACTCTATGAACTCACCAACCTTTGTGTTGACACTTTTTAGCATATTTATCTCAGGTCCATAATGAATGAGGATGGCACGAAAGGGCACGGATACTCAGGAAGGCTATAATATATTTTATCATTCGAAAACTTATTTTATAAACTACGAAACTACTGGGACCTCATTTTGTAAACTCGATATTTATATAAATCGAATGATAAATCTTTTAAAACGACTCAATTAGGGTTCGCTTTCTATTGATATAATTGTTGTGCCATGAAGTAACACCCACTTGAATTCATTGCGTATCACAAAATTGGGGTGTTACTGGGTTTAACATTGATATTTTCAAATTCAACCCCTAAACTAAAACAAACACTTCATTTATTAAAAAAACATATCACATTAAACATTAAAACACAAAGTACATTAAACATTAAACACGAATTACATTAAACATTAAAACTACAAGAGATTGAGTAAAAATAAAACTACTAAAACTTAATAAAATGAATCATCGAGTCCCAACCCTCGTCACTGAAGAGGAATAAAACTCGTTATTAAAGAGCTTTGTCTCCATGATGTCAAAGTAGTTATCTCAAGATATTGAGCTTCCTTGCTTGTTCACGACGAGCGACTTCCTCGCGTGCCGCTTTTCCATAATCTCTATAGTTTTCTTCATCCTGTTCGAGTTGACGAAGGAAGCCTCACTTAACCCAAATGGATTGTTTTCAAGATCCACCGTGGTCATTAGCGACTTGATTGTTAATAATGGAGTGTTAACAATTGGATTGTTCACGGGGAGTGTTAACAATTAGATTGTTAGCGGTGGAGAGTTTAAAATACATTTTCCGGTTGAAAAATAGGAAATACATCTTGGTGGTGTTGAGTAAACTTCAAATTCTTCCGAGTTGGAAAGTCGGTTTCCGAAATCGAGTTGGAGTTGGAAAGCTAGTTTCGCAACTGTTGTGGACTTGGGAATTGCTAAGAAAAATCTTTATGAGACATTTTTGTGTGTGAGTTGTGTGTAAACTTGTGTGTGTAAGTTGTGTGTTCTAAACAACTCGATAGAGTTGTATATATAAGCGAGTTGATTTTGAATTTGAATAAATCCGTTCATATTTGATTTTAAATTTCAAATTTGAATTTGAATTTATCCCTTCGAATTAACCAATATAATTTAAATTTAAATTTGAATAGGTTGAGGGGTATAAGTGAAAATTTATTTGAAATGGTGTAGGGGTGAAATGAATTTTTCCCCTACCCTTTAACGCCTATTAGAGTGGTAACTTGGGCCATTTAACGTGGGTTTAACACGGAGCTCGGTGTGGCTAACGTCGGTTAACGGCAAATAACGACGGAATAACGCCGGTCCAGCGTTAACCATTGCATATGCTCTAACAACCAAAAGAAAGTCAAATGACAGTATTTGGGATACAAGAAACCACAGTTGCCGTGTTTGCCGCACTAATTTAGATCATTTGCTACCCATTAATGGTACCTTATATTATTCATATTTTGTTATTTGGTGCATATATTACTCAAACCCTAACTAATTTAGTCACATGATTTTCACATGCCATGTTACTGTTAGTTTTTAACGGAGGAAATTAGATGTAAGGTTTAGCAAGTGACATTTTTTCTTATTTTTGTTTACATCTATTAGTGTTTGAAAGTTATTACCCGCTTCTTCAATATTGACCTTTGAGACGGACTTGTGAATTTTAGAAGCGTGTTGCATAATTTTTCTTATTACCATTATTAGTACTAAAATTGCAGCATAAAGTTTTTGTTTTGAACAAATTGAATTTACATCATAAAGAATCAAATAGCAAACAAATATTAATAGGGGTTGCATATACAAAAGAGAGACTTTTTCGGAGAAAACAATGTATACTTCGTTACCTAACATCAAGTGTAGCTCGTGCCACACCAACAATCAGTTAATTAGGTCCATCCATGAATTTAAATCCCCGCATTCACAAACAAATCCCTGCATCCTCATTGTTGGAATTATATAACATGACAATCATATATAAAACACATAAAACATCAAAGAAACATGCGAAAGCATATAGGAACGAATAAATAATTAACTAACATAAACATAAAGTATGCGTACCTTTTTTATTCTAGCCGAACAAGAATCAATTCCACAAAACTAGCAAGTGATGAACCCTAATTAGGGTTTATAGGATTATAAGAATTACCCCTTACCTTTTTGTAATTCAATCCAAGATACAATCAATAGTGTGATTGTACCACTTTCTTGTACACACGTACTATTAACGAATTAAAGTAAATGCTAGTTTAATTAACACAAAACGTTTTGTTAAGGAAAAACAAAGTAATCGGTCACTTGGAGAAGGGGACGATCGTTTGGAACCAAAAACACACACAAACAATTTTAGGTTTTAGGTTTAGGAGTACAAGAGATGATTTACAAAGACCCTAGGCCTTGTATATATACCCAACGAAACTTAGTATCCAAGTTAGGGTTGATTTGGGTTTAGGAAACCCCCATCCAATCGGTTTAGGAAACCCACAAGGTTTCTAGAACCTACTTGACATCTAATTTCATATGCGACGGCGTCCCTTTGATTTGCGACACCGTCGGTCGCCGTTAATAGGGTTTCGTCTTGGCCACGTTAGTCTTCGACGGCGTCACCTTATGCTTGCGACGCCGTGCCGCTTCGATCTCGGCGTCGTGCGGATCAAATCTAGGCCGTCGAGTTGCGACGACCTACTCTTTTAAAACCCGACACCGTCACTTGTAAATAAGCAATTTGGCTACGAGCCATCACAAAGTGATGCGACGGCGTCGCAGATAACACCCGCCGTCCCTTCGCTTTAGCGACCTAAGTGTCTCGATTCTTGACTTTGGCCATTTTCTTCAGATATTCGCGCCTTTTCGTCCGAATAAGTGTGATTCCAAGATTTTGCTTTCAAGATACCAAAAAGTAAAAAGGAACGATATTAAGTAATAACGGATACAAAGTGATCAAATAAGGGCTTAAACGACCCTCAAAAGGTACATTTTAAAACCATATCAAATATCCCTACACTTGGTATTTTCTTGTCCTCAAGCAAATGTGCTTTTAGCCAATTAATTTATAAGTTAGGGGTCATGAAGTATCGGTTTAGAACAATCCAAAACACATATAAGCCCCGCAAAAGTCATAACAAGCACGGAAATTACATACTAGCACCTCACATGGGGTGTTTGGATACTCACATCTCTCGGGTGTATATGGAATATAACAAGTTGGAAATGGAAGATAAACACTCATTAACCGGTCCTAGTACATAGATTACCATAGGCTTGAGACTAGATCAAACCTCCATCGCTTTGGCGTAAGCACCTAGGAAAGACTATCAAAGAGGTCTTTTAAAGGGTTGTAATGTTAGGCTTACGGTAGGGAAACAAAGGGTTTGGTGGGATAGGCTATTTAGTGGTGGCAAGTCAAAAATCTTTATGTTACAAGCATATGAAGAATGACATTGCTAAGCCAAGACTCGACACTCTAGACTCTAGATAACTGAAACAAACAAACATAATTTAAAGATAGATGTAGGATGGTAGCCCATATATATATATTTTTTTATTATGTTTTTTTTTCAACACTTTTTTTTTATACACTTTTACTCTACCATCCTCTAAGATAACATCAAAATGATGGGGATTTATAGGCACATCCCTACACTTGAGTTTTTATTACTCTAATCACTAATTTGACCCGAATTGAAAAGATCAAAACACTTGGAGTACATTATTACGCAAATAAAGGGAATTTAAATTTAACGTTCCCTTCCCATCATTTCATAAACTTTAACTTTCCCATGAGTCCCAATCGTCCCAAAATCAGATACAAAGGATATGACTCGACTTAGCAACTTATGCAAGCAACTAGATAATTGAACTAAGGTTTTAGTGTGATAACAATAATGCACTAAAAGTGAGTGCATACAAGGTAGGCTAAGGCGATTTGGGTGTACATTTGGGGTGGGGTGTAAACAATGTTTTCATTGATATTTGGAAAACCAAACATCACGAGAACCGCTGAAAAGGATAGGCTCGAGGATTAACTAGGGTATCGTGTACTAAAGATGAGTACAACGCAAAGGTGTGAGGAATTACTCAACCGATGTGGAAGAAGTAATTATATTACGGTATTAAGCAAGGTTATCCTAATGCCTCTTATCATTTAGTTATTCCTAACTACACAAGTGTAGTCTTACTAGCGATCTCGGGATGCATCACAAAACAAGTTCTAGAATCTATTATACTACCGGTTCACACACTAAGCATTAAAGATAAATGCTTTAATTCCTACTAATCTAAGGGTGATCCTCACATTTTGGGTGGAATTTAAGTGGTAAAGGGTTTTTGTGCTAGTCATATAACTTCCTATCCATGAGACGCTTTATTAAGACTAATGGCCCACTCCTATATGTCATGAAAATTTTAAATTTGGTGCCAAAATTACCCTAACCGACATTTTCTCATTGTTTATTACACAAATGCAATTGGACAAAGCAAACATTCAAGGATAAGCATAGTTTCAAAGTTCCTGCTTTATTTTCCTCCCTACACTTAAACCGAACATTGTCCCCAATGTTCTCCGAAGTATCAAAGTTATGATAATGGAAGGTAATAAAGATAAAAGAAACTAGTACTCCCGATTAGCTCGGTAGGATCCGTGTAAAGTGGTGGTTACATTCTTCAAGAAGAACGTTTGCGTGAAAAGCTCCTTCTCATCTTATGTATCTTCTTCTTGATAAATTAAACCCCACACTTGAAGAAAACAAACGAAACCTTTATGTAAAATTGGCGGTAATAATATATATATGACTCTACTAAACTAGGATATAATGCTTGTGGAATGGATGTTTACATAATTTACGGAAAATTAAGACCGAAAATTCCAAAAATTATAAGTAGCTCGAAAACGAGAAAAAGTAATCATTGTTTTGCTCCTTCCCGATTTGTCGGTTATCCCGACAAAAAGCGGTATGCGATTTTCCGAAAAATTTCGGAAAATTTACATCTTTAGAATCTGGAAAATTTCACCAAAACATCCATTATGACTCGATACAAGCATTTGACTCGAACAAACACACATGTATATCTTTTAATTAATTGAAATTCTCATGTTTACGTTTCTTTTGAAAACGTGTGTAATCCTCCCTACACTTATCCCTTATGTAAAATACCTTTATATGTAATTAAGACGAGGTTAAAGACAAAATAAAGCATTTTTACAAATTTAAACATGAGAATAAACAATCAATAAAAGATATATGACACAAACAAGAAAACAATTAATCATGGGTTGCCTCCCACGAAACGCTTTTCTTTATTTATGAGTCTTGTAGCTAGACTCGTATTTGTGCCCCTACGTAGTCTCGTTTTGCATCCTCAATGAGAACTCTATCATGTTGACAAAATTTTCATTGACTCTATACCTAGGCCCTAGGGTCAAGCAATCCTTATAATAAAGCCTCCTTCTTTCCCACATGAATTTAAAACCTTTTTCAACATCGTCCTTGCTTTTGTCCTCAAAATCTCTAATGTTGTCTCGTTCAAAAAGGGATAGATGGCCATATTCATTCGCCTTCCAAGGCATCCTATAAGTGATCTCATCATTTACTTCCTTAAACCTAACTGCTCCATCATACTTGTTATGGCTCATTTTAGATGTTTCAACAAACGGTTTTCCTAGCACCACTTGGGATAAGCTATAGTCAATGACACACCCAATGTCTTCTAGGACTACAAAATCAACTAGGTAGGTGAAATTTCCTATAAAGACGGTACATCCTTGACTCTTCTCACAAAGTTGCAAACTCCACCGGATACCTAGGGTCTCTCCTAATTTTAAGTCGCTCATTCATAATGTCATTGTAAACAGCAGATGACATCACATTAACGGGAGATTCCGTATCTATGTAAGCATGTTCGACATTCCTATATCCGATCATACAAGGAATTTTGAGGTTCCAAGGATTTCTCTCTAATCTTTGGACATATCCTAATGATGGGTGATCGGGGATTATCGATTATGTATTGATGGTAGGCAACCTCTTACTTAGTGGGGTAAAGATTAAAATAAGCACTATCCTCCTCATTCACATTTTTATTTATTAAGCCATCTTCCGAATCTTGTTGATCATGGAGCCAACTACTGAGGCGCCGACCACTTTCTCAACAACTTCCTAATTGTGCTATCGAATACCTTCTCGCAAATCTTAAAGGCGGTGTTTCTACTCACATAACGGCTTGGCGGTTGGGTTGGTCATTAGTTTAGGTTTTGAGTGAAAGTGATTTATTTGGTGGTGGGTTGTTGAGTGGTGGTTGGTTATCACCTTCCATGATGAAAAGTGATGGGGTTACTAACAAAGGTCCCGAAGAAGGGGATAGACTACGAAAGTTAAAATTGGGAAAAAGCTTACTTGATAGGAATCAAGCAAGAAAACCTAAACGAGGTGAAATTCTAACTAGCTATTCTATTCCCGGCGTGCCGCGCTAAAACTTGATAACGCCACACGCGCGTCGTCGGGTCAAAGGAACTTCCTTTCGTCGAGCAAGTTTTTCAACACCCAGGCGGTGAACCTAATCGTTGTAGTGTAGTATTAGGGTAAGCCACGGAATTGATATCGTTCTCTAGGGGATAGGAATGCTAGTGAGAAGTTACTACGCTAAGGTTGGGGTTGAGGAAGATTATTTTTATCTTTTATGTTTTTAGGAAATGGAAATGTATTGAATCTGGGGTTTGGATTTGGGGGTTGGTATTTCTATCGATTACTCTACTTATCTAATTGTCTAATCTAGTGGTGTATGTAGTCTATGTCTAATTATTGTGTGCTCGTATGATGATTTAAAGATGTGTTTACTTAGGTTTTATTACTCCTTAATTATCTCCTATTGATGGTTGAATTGTCACGTCCTCATTCTTAATTGTGTTGTGTGTCTAAGGTCGTAGGGTATGCGTTTATCCCTAACTCTTTGAAACTACCAAAGGGTGTCGCCTACAAAATCTCTAGGATTTATAAACTTTAACTATAAGGTACTCTTCGGATGGTTTAGCCTACAACAACTCTAGGTATTATAAACTAAGGTTCACAAAGATTAATCAAGCATTAACTACACAACGGATGACCTATCGCATTACTAGATCATTAACAATTAAGATAAGAGACAACCAATCAATATTCAATAATTAAGTTTCATATTCCTAAGCAAACACACAAGTAAATTAGCTTGACATGGGGAACATGCAAGCATACACACAAGTAATTGAAGACATAATTAAATTAATGAAGTAAAACACTTATCTTGATGTAAGATAGGGTTTGGAACCCTAAAATCTTGTATAAGATGACCTTGGTTCGGTTTAGGTTTTACTCCAAAAGACTACACCCAAAGCTAAAAATTGGATTCTATATATAAGATTACATATGCGACGGCGTCCTTTGATTTGACGCGCGTCGGGTCGCCGTTATTAGGGTTTCGTCTTGGCCACGTTAGTCTTGCGACGGCGTCACCTTATGCTTGTGACGCCGTCCTCTTCGATCTCGACGTCGTCGGATCAAATCTAGGCCGTCCGAGTTGCGACGACCTACTCTTTTAAAACGACACGATCGACTTGTAAATAAGCAATTTGGCTCTTGAGCCATCACAAAAGTGATGCGACGGTGTCGCAGATAACACCCGACGCCGTCCCTTCGGTTTAGCGACCGAGTGTCTCGATTCTTGACTTTGGCCATTTTCTTCGTATATTCGCGCCTTTTCGTCCGAATAAGTGTCATTCCACATTTTGCCTTCAAGATACCTAAAAAGTGAAAAGGAACGATATTAAGTAATAACGGATACAAAAGTGATCAAATAAGGGCTTAACGACCCTCAAAAGGTACATTTTAAAACCTTATCAGTTCTCATTATTATTATCCTTTGTTTCTAATACTATGTTAAATAAAGATATGAAATTAAGTTATTCTTTATTCAACCATTATGTTTCTCGTTTTAAGTGATTGACCAAGATTACCAAAACTTTTGAACATATTCAGGGGAGATCTTTGGGCGTGTCCACGCAAACATCTTGTCAACCCTACGAGGGCCCAAAGAAGATTAAACTCCAAATAAATTTGAAGGAACAAATTCTATCTTGACTACGAGACTAACCCACAAACATTGCAACACTTCCGAAACAACCCTTATGACTACCGCCACGTATAGCGTTAAGTTGCTCCACGTGTGAACTACATTCATGACACTTATCCGGTATCTCAAGTCCGAGGATAACTATTCATGATTTACTTAATAACAATATTCATAAAGTAAAATCATGTAGTTGGGATAAGTTCTATATTCAATTCATTGAATATCATCGAAATTGGTATGCTTTCTCATCAATATACTTTTAAGTATATTCTACCAAAACACTCAGATTTGTCTTAATTTAACGATACTCCCATATCATTAATTGACAACGAACGATTTAGAATAAATAAATTCATTCACGGATTAAACATGCAAATATAGGATAGAATATATTATAAAATCAAACATACCAAGTATTTGATTTATTATAACAATTGTTTAACATCCCTTATCCAAATACTAAATAGATCAATGCATGAAAATTACAGTTGATGAATTATGCCTCAAGTAATGATAATCATACTTGTTGAAAAGGCATAAATCAACCAACTTGATCTATCGTAATTTTGAGAATACTTATTTCAAGAATTCAATTAGGGAAGTTCTTGTATGTGTGCATTCACCAATCCACATAATAATTCATAAATTGTATGACATCCTCTATCACCAATTTTATGACAATTTAAACTTTCAAACATTTTAAAGTTTAAAGTATTCTTATTCTTTTAATGTATAATGCAATTGCGCTCTTATTAGCACAACTAGTTCACATGGCCATTAACAAGGATGAAATCCTACCATGACTAGTATTGAGTGTCATCTCAATTAAACCAGCATCATTGTATACAAACAACAATGTGCTCATTAAAACTCCATAAACTTTAATATCTATTGTGTAATGTTTGATGTTTTCCAAACTTTCAAGTTTGAAGCTGATGGCAATTTGCACAACAATTGACATATTGTTCATCTATAGAATCTAGGAGCAATTCCAGGTTTGAGGATGTAATTCTATTAGAATATTCATTACACAAGTTATCTAATAACTTTTAGTTAGATATCAATGTTGTCAAATCACTTTTATTCAAGAATGATACAACAATTTTAATACACAACATGATGTATATGATGAATCTACGGTCAAACTTAGATTTGATTCATGTTCTATTTTGTCAAAAGATATTTATCCATTTCCCAAATGATATATCATGTTTTATTAGAATCATTTATTTTATCGCACATGTTTATTAAACATATATTCCAAGGTCAGATGTTTTAATTCTTAAATCTTCTGAGTGAAGTTTCATTCCAATCTAAGGGTGCGTTTGGTTGCAATATGTTTTGAAGGAATTGAATCATCGAACAATTGTAATTTGAATGAATTGTAATTCAAAGAGTTGTAATGTGTTGTAATTGTAATGTGTTGAATTGTAATCGATGCTCATCACCGTGTGTTTGGTTGGATCTCAACGTAATTAAATTCAAAAAAAAAAAACAATAATAATAATAGTAATAAATAATAATAATAATGATAAAAAAAAAATAATAATCATATTATTTATAATATGATTATTATTATTTTTTTTATCATTATTATTATTATTTTATTATTATTATTATATAAATATGAAAATAATAATAATAAAATAATAAATATTATTATTATTATTATTATTATAAAATATTATTATTTTAATAATTTAAATATTTATTTTATTATTATTATTATTATTATTTTATTTTTATTATTATTATTATTATTATTTTATTATTTATATAAGATAACATAGCGCAAGCCTCATTGAAACTATATTATTTTAATCTTATTTAAATATTTATTTTTTTTGGCCCGATAGGTTGTCGGTACTATGAAGTCCAAAGCTACAATTCATCTTTCCTGTACCACTTGCAGCCCAATCTTGAAAATTTTGGATAAAGTTGACTGCCAAAACACGTGTCTTCAAATATGCACATTACCTCTGATTTCACCGTTTGATACCTATCACTTCAGCAAATCCAGATGATGAAAAAGATAACGTCTGTTGTGTTTGTTTTCTGCGGTTCCAAAATCATCCGTACGAGAAGATACTTGAATCAATAAATCTGAATCGGAAGCTGACGAAGAAGAAGAATCATCCGTGAATAGATTAACATGGTATAATTGATTAACTTTATATAATTTAAAGTTTCATCATAAAGGTTGTATTAATTTGAATACTTTTTTTTTCCTTATCTTATTCCTAAATTGAGACTAGGAATCGTTTCTTATTATTTTTTGCTGATGTTTTAAGATTGTGTTGTTGATTTTTTATGGTGTCGTGCTTTAAGTTTGGAATCTTTTCTCATTTATATATATTGGTTGGGTTATTATGAAATCGGTGATGTTTGGAATTGGGGTTCCGACATTAAATTTAGAGGTGTTTGGGATTCGGCCATTGGGGAGCCAGATTATTTTAGGGGTTTTTGTGAAATGGTTCACGAGAAGCCGAAAACCTGAAGTTAATAGTTTTTAAGATTACTATGTCGTCTCAAGTGAATATGAGGTAAAAGAGTATTTTTTTTTGTTTAGCTCCTGGACATCTTATTTACTTACAAAACCTTACAATGTGTTTGCTACAAAAACTTACAAAATGAATGAACAACAGTTCCATTGAGCATATATACGGTATAGTTTAGTCTCTTTTATTCTTATGATTGCTATAATCATGGTTGATAATCTGAATATTTGTTTTCCCTACAAAATGAATCGATACCAGTTAACTATATTGATAACAGGTGAAACAAGTGAACTATGATGAAACCTTGGTGTAACTGACATGACATAAGAATGGAAATGGATGGTAAGAAATTTAAATTAGCATTGTTAATCACATTATCACAAAACTTAAATATATTTAAAACTATAAACTTAATAAGCTTCTACGTATATGAATATATTGGATGCACTATACAACTACCACTTTCAATTGTAATGACTATTAATAGTTTTTTATTGTCATTCGAGTCTACGAGGACCTACAAATAATCACACCATTTTGTGGCCGGAAAAGAGTTCACAAAATAATTTTTGATTGTCATTTGGTCAATATGGTGTCATCAAGTAAGCGGGACCGAGTTCTTTTGACGATGAACCACTCCGGTACAACAAGCTAAAGTGACCTCTACGTTTCGTCCCCGGTGCGTATTTGATTTTATTTTTTTGGCTTTTTGCTTTTGTATACTTAAAAATAGCTAACACATTTGGCCTTTTGGTATTGAGTAGTTTTCTTACAAAGAAAAAGTTATCGACTTCAACTGATCCTGAGTTTACATTGCAGTTTCTGGAAGAGTTCGCGTTGTTGTAAGATTAAGGCCTAAAAATCGTTACGAAGATTGTAACAGATACTGAATTTTTGAGTTTTGTTGAATTACAATCTTTTCGATGGAGGTATGTGATGTTGCATACTTTTGTACGTTTAATGTTGGTTTAAGGTGCCAGCTGGTAAGAGTTAATATGTTGTGTTTCTTTGTTATGTTTGTAGAGGTGGGGTATAAGTAGATCATTTAATTGGAAACCGCGTGTACCCATTATTAGTTAAAGGATGCTATCAATAGATAGTTATAGTTTGCATCCTGATAAACTCCAACAAAGGGGTTCGGGCCAAACCAGTTAAGGTGCAATAAGATGGAGTCACATGTCTCCCAAAAACTGATAATTATGGAATTTGTATTTTGCCATTGTGTTTAGGCTTAAGTAAGACAAGGTTAATCATTGATTATTTTTTATTTCTTTTTTCACCTTTTACTTACTCGAGGGAAAAAAAGGTAAAAAAAAATGCCAAAAAAATGTTGAGCCACACCAATTTCGACCCTTAACCTGTTTCAACTCTGATTGCATTTTAAGCATTTCCCACCCACACCATCTGCCCATCAACCATCGCTACTGCTAATGTTTTACCTCTACAGCGAAGATCTCTTTATGCGCATGTGAAAATATTGATGCACCAGCAGAGTGTTTCATGTTAGAAAGGTGTTATAGTGAAGCTGCAGAAGCTTATGCTAAGGGGAATCATTTCGATTTCAAAAAGGGGGAACTACTTAGATAAAGGATTGGAGTATATACAATATTGTAAGAGCCATGTTAATGTGGAAAGTATTGACGTACAGTCTCAATGAGTAGTACTACCTGTTAATATGAGTGGTAGTTGTATAGTGCATCCAATATATTCATATACGTACAGGCTTAATGAGTAGTAATACATGTTAATAAGCTTCTTTAACATGCAGGGACAAACAACGCTACGGGTACATCTTCTATTAGGTTTGGCAGTGTTACAGCTAATATTGTACATGTTAGCCGGCCACAGGTATGATCTTTTATGTAAAATCACCAGTTATGAAATTGTTTCGATGCCGATATTTGTTGTCCTTTGTGCACATGGTATTGCTAGGTGAAGCGTCCTGCTCATGTCTGGAACGCAGACTTTATGCCTAAGGCCACATCTACGGGTATTGAATCTATATGTATTGATGTTCTGATCAGTAAAGGTATGACTTTCATCCGAGTTTGTAAACATACATTTAGTTGTTCGCATTTCGTGGTGATCAGGTAATTATAACACGGTTGTCATATTATCTTGGCACGCATGTCGTGGACCAGTAAACCTGGATTCTGTCATCGGAAACATATGACACCAACAGAGAGTCACGAACCTTTTATGGAGAATTTCAGTACATGTGTACCTGCTCATGCATATCGTAGTCGGGAAAGGAGCTCACAAGAGATGAATGCATGTGCTCTTCAATAGCTGATGAATGTGATATCTTATTTTGGACAGCTTATGGATCAATGAGTAGCTCATATATGCGCATTTGTTTGGTTGTAGCTTATTATAATTTAGTACCTGGTGTACATGGTACATGTATTATAACTGGTATTGTGCAGCCAACTTCACGCAGACGTGAGTTGTCTGTCTTTATCTTATTGTAGATTTGGTGTTATACCTTTATGTAATGCTATTCACCGATATGTTATGATCCATGTACATAAACACGCGGGTTACATTCACTTGTTATTATTATATAAATATCATTATAATAAATATTTATTATTATTATAATAATAAATATTATTATTGTTATATTTTATTTTATTATTATTACTATATAAATTTTATTATAATAAATATTTATAATTATTATAATATTAAATATTATTATTATATTATTTTTACTATTATTATTATGCAAATATTATTATAATAAATATTTATTATGATAATAATTATTATTATATAAATATTATTAATTTAATATTTATATAATAATAATAATAATTATTATTATTATTATTATTATTATTATTATTATTATTATTATTATTATTATTATTATGAAATTCAATTACAACGTAATTCAAAACTTTCCATCCAACATCCATATAATTTGAATTCGCCGTTTGATGTAATTGTAATGACCAATTACAATTACAACGCAAACCAAACAACCCACGAATGTAATCAATTACAATTAAGCCATTCTCGCGAACCAAATGATTACGAATGTAATCAAATTACAATTACATCCAATTACGGATTCTGAACCAAACACCCCTAAGACTTAACATTTAAACTACGAGGAATGTTACTTCCTATATGTTATACAACATATAAGATTTAAAACCTTAACATAATACTCCTACTAGCTTTTAGGAATACTTAAAATTTATCTTATTTCAATTATAAATCAAAACTAAGATTTAATAATTAAACATAAGAATAATTTCATAGATCGTCGTTTATCCATTCATGAATTATTGCACCAGACACTTCCAAAGATTATATGAAATCAAAACCTTTCGATTACTTACCGTCAGTCAGCTCAAGTAATTTCTCAAGAAAGAGTTTTGATATTCCATTGTCATATTATATTAATGAAAACAAGTATGACAATTATCATCTTTATATATTTAATGTGTCTAGGAAAGAATATTCAATTACAATTAATTCTTAAGTATGATTAATAATCTTGTCATAAAACATGCATTAAATATGTATGAATTTTGTCATATGATTTCTACACGAGATTTAAACCACTGAGTTTTCCATCTCTTTGAAGAAACTCATCTTCATTCTCTAGTCTAACTATTAAGATAAACCAAATTTCCAAAATTGATTATCTTTATGGACAGCATCTTTAACATTCATAGTATGAGTAATTTACCCAATTCAATATTTGGTAATCCATCATAATGATTATCAGGTTTACTATAATCCTATAACTCATGTTCTTCTCAGCATATAAATCAAATATCTGAGATATCCTTGCAGATCTATGAATTAAAATTCCATCATCTTGAGGTTAACAATTCATATCTAACCTCATCATGATATTTACTAGTGTATTTGAGAAGATTATGTATCTTGTAATTTTATCTTTCAAGATAAAAAACTCCCACTTGCCTTTTGTAATATATAGTACATACATATATCTTGTGAATTAAAGAAAAACTACATTGTTCTCTTTTGGGACATTACAAATACACATTGATAATTTCGACTTTAGTTTGTTAATAACCTATTCATAAGTAGTTTAACAAATTCAAAATCTTCAATTTTAAAACTTAATGTGATTCATCACATCTATCTAATATAATAAACAACGGTTTTGTACCACCTTTTAAAGACATAATGCAATTAATATTACGATGTGTCAAGACGTGATTGGTCAATAAAAAAGAATGTACAACACACACTTAACACAAACCTTTTAAAGCATTTAGTCAATTTCAATTTACTCAATTTTAATACAATTTAGTAAATTTTAATTTCAATTTGACTTTTTCCGGTAAATACAATTTAGTCAAACACTTTTAATACAATTTAAATCATTTACTCAATTGTCGGTTACAACAACAAAGACTTCAAAGCATTTTAACCTATTGAATCAATTTAGTCAATTTCAAAACTAATTCCGAAAATAAACCCTAAACTTATTCTTATTTTTGTTATTGATTGATTGATGATTCATATGATTGAAACCTATTGAATCAATTTAGTCAATTACAAAATTAATTCCAAAAATAATAATCATAGTAGGGAATTGTTGTCATCTTCTATCTAATATGGCAATGATTGTGTAATTCCGAATTAGCGAGAAAGTTCATATGGTTGTCCGAAAATTGTAAGTTTTTTTTTTTTTTTTTTTTTAATTGTTATATTGTTTGATAAGCGAAGAAGCTATTATATTATTTGTTGAAGCGTTTGATCCTCAATATTGTTATAAATTTAGCTAAAAGTCATATGGTTGTCTCAGAAATAATTCAATAGATTTGACCAAACTTTAGTATGTTTCGTATGGTTGTTTCTTACTTTCAAAAATAATTTATATGGTTTGAAGATAGGAATCAGTTTCCTCAATTACAATAGGAGAATAGACAATTGTTTTAACTATTTTTGGGAAATGATTGTGTATAATTGAATACAGTAAAACTTATCAATCACACATCATAATTGTATGAATCATAATATTAAATACCGACAGTTTGTCATTGAACTATTTTTAGGAACTTTTGTACTATATAATGAAGATAGCCATGACTCAAAATGTACAAATCAAACTCTATTCTCATCACAAATACTAGAAAATGTCACACCCCACGGAGGCGGAAACACGAGTGTAACGGAAGGAACATAAGCACAAGATAATAGAACATACCAACATAAAGATTAAAAGAAATAATACTCCATTACAATACTAGTTTAGCCGTCATCGGCAAATATATTACAAAGTTTAGATTCCAAAATATCGAAGTTTTATTACATACGACTTGTAGTGACAAGTGAAAACTTCTATATGCAAGACTTGATAGAAAAGCTTACTAACGATCACCGAAATGCATGAGAGAAAACGGGTCAACTATGAAAATAGTTGGTGAGTAAACACGTTTAGCAAAAATAAGAAAAATCGTAAGAAATATTCAAAGCTTTCGGTCAACGAAAATAGTTCTCAAAGCAAAGGCATTGTGTATCCACTCAGTTCCAAATTCCGCCCATACAAAACTTGCAACCTGTGGGTACACAACCCACTGCCAAAAGTAGTATGTCTAAAAGTCAAGTATAAACGGTCATAATATTTCACAATATTGCACCACGTATATAATCATTCAGGGATGCTCCGAACATGGGAGACTTTGTACTGCTCCAACAAGGGAGACTCCTTTGTCACTCGACCACCTAGGCGAGATTTAGTGAGACGCTCCACCAATAAGGCGAGACTTTATAGTGATGCTCCTAACATAGGAGACTCCTTTGTCACTCGACCACCTAGGCGAGATTTATTGAGACGCTCCACCAATAAGGCGAGACTTTATAGTGATGCTCCGAACATAGGAGACTCCTTTGTCACTCGACCACCTAGGCGAGATTTATTGAGACGCTCCACCAATAAGGCGAGACTTTAGGTCATAGCATGTACGGTTCAATAAGTTCAAATAAGTAATAGGTTCGTAATTAAGTTCAAGGATTTGATTCGAGTTCACAAGTTCTAGTCAAACTAGTTAATAAAAGTAGTAAACAATTTAGCTCAAGAAAGGTTCATGCATTTCGCCCAAAATATAGTAAAACGGAAAAGGGGGTTGTGATTACTCACTTGGTAAACGGTGTGATGACAAAAGTGGGTACACCGAGGTATAATGTGATGTGTCAACCGGGACCTATTACGAATGATATGATATGTCATGAGTTGCAATGTAATGTTATGCATGCATTTCAGTATGTTATTTATACCATTTACGGGTTTTGAAAATATTACTAATCGTCGAAAATACTCTTTGACGTCTAGACCCTTCAAAATGACTTTATCGGTTTTACGTCAAAATGTCATCCTATAATGGTTTTATAATGATTTTGGTGAAATTACCACTTTTCGTCGCAAAACAATGTCGTCGAATTTTATAAAAGTAACAAAATGGCTTTGGAAAAGTAGTCGTAAAATGGTGTACGTCGATCGTTAGAGAACGAACTCGACGGTTTTGGAAAGTTTGTATCGATATCTAGAAGTTTCATTCGGGAGTTTTCGTCCAAAAGGTCTCGATCATAAAGATATCAAGGGTTAAAGATAGTGATTTTGGCTAATTGTGTGCGAAAAATAAGTTTCGCCAAGTTTGAACATCCGTAAATAATTTACCATAACTCCGCTTGACAAACAGGCTTTTGTTTTGAAAAATATGGTCGGTGAACTTGATTTTACTAGAAGACATTTTGTTCCAAAAGTTTCACATCATGGTTAAAAACAGCCGCAAACATGGACGTTACAGCTACTAAAATACTTGTATCGTAAAAATAATATAGTTTTTCAGAAAATAATAGTTACGGCAACTTTATAAAAACGTGCATATATTTGTCGTTTCAAATCCGTTTTCTACGTAAAATATGTCCTTAGCTTCGTATCGAAGTAAACTAATATATTTTTGAGAAGTCGAAATAATTTATGAAGCTTAAGGCTAGTTTTTGACCCGAACAAGTAAAAACATCAAAGCTGAATTTTCTGAAAATAATACGTTTCGTCGTCAAACTTTAAAAATTCACCACGGCTTCGTTATAACTCCGTTTTTATCCGTTCAAAAGGCCACGGATTCGTTTTAAAGTATATTTTCTAAATATCAAGGCCAAAATGTCGTACCATCAGTGGGTTTTTCCAGAAATTCGATTTAAGGACAGAACCTAAAATATAGTTTACGAAAATAGTTTTCTCGGACAAAACCTATTCTAATCCCTTCAAATCAACTCCAAAGCTAATCTAATCCTACCATACACCTTCTTAGGGTGTCATGGGTTCCTAATCACCATCAAGACCAAAGAATAACTTGGGAATAATTATAGGATGACTAATAAGTATATAAAACCTCTAAAATCAAGAAATAAATGGTATAAACTACATAACATGCATATAAGCTCCAAAAATGAAAAGAAACTTATGAAAATGATAAGGAAACATAAAATGATGAGAACAAGCTTACAAGTTAAAATGATGAGGTGCAAAGAACCAAGGATTAGCCTAAACACTCTTGGTTTTATTTCAAAACCTAATAAAGAGTGTGATCTAGATTTTGATTAACTTGAACTTATAAAATGTTGATGATCCTTCTTATTTCTTGTACATAACCGGTTTTAGAGAGAAGAAACAAGAGAAAGCAAACTTTTCTATCTTGGAAATATTTTGAGTTTAATGAATGAAATGATGTAGGTAGAGTATAGATCTATATATGTTGAATTTTTACCCAATCAATAATGTCTACCCTCCCACATGACCGGTTTTGGGGAGGGATGTATCTCAAATATTTTTTTTTTTTATATATTGCAAAATTATTACAAAGTGTAAGTATATTTGTAGGACAATGTAACTTGTAAGGTAAATGAAAACTTTTGGTACAAGTAGGTTTTAATGGATCAAAATAGAATGTAATGAGATAATAAAATTGCAAAAATACATTCCTTGTGAAAATTGAGTGATAAAATAATTATCGTAAAATTTTTAAGAAAACGACGTAACAATTAAACTTTAACGATTTAAGTACCAAAGAAATTTGAAACATTAGAAAAACTAAAATATAGTTTTTATAGACTAAATGTAAGTTTAAAAATACCTTGGGATCATTTTTGAAAGTAACGGTTAAATATTTAAAATAATAACTCACGCGATAAAAATTATTAAATATAAAAATTACGCGTTAAATGTGAAATGAAATGCCATGAATGAATTAATATGATGCATATATATAATTTAAGAAATGACCGAATTTGAGAATTGTGACATTCTTCCCATGTCGGTGAATCACGTCCCGTGATTCGATTAACGATACTATGGTCCGAACCTCGACAAGAGTTCTAAAAGTTCATGATCGTCGAGCAGGTCTAAATGATCATATCAATGCCCATGCGTGTGGTTCCCCATTCAACTAAGTGCGTGCCGTGATTAGATTGGATAGGGTAAACTTGCCTAATATCGAACGTAGCTCTCAAAAGACCTTTAGGTAGTCGATTCTAATTTAATCCCACAACTCATCAAACAAGAACGTCATGAGATTAAACTAAACCGAATTGAGTAAACTTGTCTCTTAGCTTGATTTTCGCAACTCATCAAACAAGAACGTCTACTAGATCAAGCTAGGAAACAAGTTGTTAGAAAGGTAGGATGCCACATCCTTGAATGAAGTCTTTTGAAAGATTCGCTCGATATTCGATTTGCTTACACAATCAAATCCAATCAACAAAATATATAACAACTAAGGTCGATATCAATAGGTCTCAAATTAATCAATGTCGTGAACGTGGTAAAGATTGGAAGGAAGCTATGCACTCAAAATTATGTCGCATAGAAATAAAGTGGTTGATCAAAGGAATGTACCCGCTAAGCGTTGCGGGCTTCCTCGGTACCGGATAGAATGCTCGACCACGTGCGGGAGGAATTTCAATGATCGATCTTGTGGGCCTTCTATTGCCAACGCCAAGTTTGGACGATTACCTCCTTGATTGGGAGTTCTTTTCGACTTTGGACGGTATTGCGAAGGTGATCTAGACTTCCACACCGTAACATGCTTTTCTCATCCTTGATTTCCGATTGTTTGAGCAATTTTTCGCGAAGTGGCGGTCATCCGCATTTGCCGCACCTTGGGCGCCTCTCCTAAGTGATGATAATTACATCGAGTGCACAAAGGATGTGGACTGCATATCCTTTGCGCTCTGGGTGGTCGCCCATAGTTACGAGTTATTCACGCCTCTTGTTTTGCCGATTCGGTCTCGGTTTCCTGGTGATCCTCCTGCCGCTTTCGTCCATTGTCGTTTGCTTTTGTTAGTTCTCCGGACTGATCACATCATTTGTTAAGCGATCGCCATACTCGCGGCTTGCGAGTGGTTGGTTTCGACGGTGACATCCTCCCAATTTCGGTATCAATCCCGTATATATCGGTCAATCAACTTCTCCACGGTGGAAACCATGTGAGGAACCATCCTAGTTAACTCGTGGAACCGGATCGTGTACTTGTCGATCTCTACTCCTACCATCAAGTGGTTCCAAAATTCTTCTTCCGTTTCGCGCTTCGTCTTTTCTGCGGTACTCATCGCTTAGTAGTTTCTTGAATGCTTCCCAAGATAATGCATTTGCGGCCCTCTTCCTCTAGTCAGTAGTTGATTGTTCCACCGGTCAATGCTCGACCACAGTAGTAGACCGTGAGAGAACTCAACCTTGTTTCCTTCACAGACATTTCGTGATACTAAGCTTCGACTCAACATTCTCGAACCGGGTTAGCGATCCAATGGCACCCCGGTACCATGAAATTCCATTGGCTTACATGTCATGAAAGTTTTGTAGTTGCATCCTTGACCGGCGTTTGAAGAACCTTCTCCGTTGTTGGTTCGTCTAGCATCGAGATGTGTTATAATTTGAGTGAGTAGATCCGCTATTCCAGCAGCGTTGTTGTCCGGATTGTCATTGTTGTTTGGGTTGCCGTTGTTGTTACCTCCGAGCGTGTGTTTCTTGCGCCCATGATCCTCTGGGGACCAAAACATCGGGTTGAGTAAACGACATTCTAACGAAGTCGATGAGGTGCGAACGGTGGTAATGTGTTATAGTGATCGAAACATGACGAGAGCAGAGACATGCTATGCCTAACAAGTCGAAAGATGGAAAGAGAAGATATGAACAAGGTACGGTAATGTAGACGTGAACGTAAAACATGCCATGCATACTCACCCGACCAATGCAACTTCGGTGACCGGACTTTAAAGACTCGACTAAACATGATTTAAAATACCACTCTTATCATTGCATGGTTCTTCATAAATTAGACATAGTTGATCGGGCTATGTATAATTTATGAGTAACAATGCAACGATAGGACTAGTTGACTCGAATGGTGTTAAATGTTTAATAAAATAATATACAAAACAAAAAAAAATTATTTCGGTTATAGGCGTGATTTTATTTTTGAAAAATCGGCATTCTCTATAACCTTTGGCTCGATACCAATCATGTCACACCTCATGGAGGCGAAACACGAGGTGTAACGGAAGGAACATAAGCACAAGATAATAGAACATACCAACATAAAGATTAAAAGAAATAATACTCCATTACAATACTAGTTTAGCCGTCATCGGCAAATATATTACAAAGTTTAGATTCCAAAATATCGAGTTTTATTACATACGACTTGTAGTGACAAGTGAAAACTTCTATATGCAAGACTTGATAGAAAAGCTTACTAACGATCACCTGAAATGCATGAGAGAAAAACGGGTCAACTATGAAAATAGTTGGTGAGTAAACACGTTTAGCAAAAATAAGAAAAATCGTAAGAAATATTCAAAGCTTTCGGTCAACGAAAATAGTTCTCAAAGCAAAGGCATTGTGTATCCACTCAGTTCCAAATTCCGCCCATACAAAACTTGCAACTGTGTGTACACAACCCAATCGCCAAAAGTAGTATGTCTAAAAGTCAGTATAAACGGTCATAATATTTCACAATATTGCACCACGTATATAATCATTCGGGGATGCTCGAACATGGGAGACTTTGTCTTTGCTCCAACAAGGGAGACTCCTTTGTCACTCGACCACCTAGGCGAGATTTAGTGAGACGCTCCACCAATAAGGCGAGACTTTATAGTGATGCTCTAACATAGGAGACTCCTTTGTCACTCGACCACCCAGGCGAGATTTATTGAGACGCTCCACCAATAAGGCGAGACTTTATAGTGATGCTCCGAACATAGGAGACTCCTTTGTCACTCGACCACCTAGGCGAGATTTATTGAGACGCTCCACCAATAAGGCGAGACTTTAGGGTCATAGCATGTACGGTTCAATAAGTTCAAATAAGTAATAGGTTCGTAATTAAGTTCAAGGATTTGATTCGAGTTCACAAGTTCTAGTCAAACTAGTTAATAAAAGTAGTAAACAATTTAGCTCAAGAAAGGTTCATGCATTTCGCCCCAAAATATAGTAAAAACGGAAAAAGGGGGGTTGTGATTACTCACTTGGTAAACTGGTGTGATGACAAAAGTGGGTACACCGAGGTATAATGTGATGTGTCAACCGGGACCTATTACGAATGATATGATATGTCATGAGTTGCAATGTAATGTTATGCATGCATTTCGTATGTTATTTATACCATTTACGGGTTTTGAAAATATTACTAATCGTCGAAAAATACTCTTTTGACGTCTAGACCCTTCAAAAATGACTTTATCAGTTTTTACGTCAAAATGTCATCCTATAATGGTTTTATAATGATTTTTGGTGAAATTACCACTTTTCGTCGCAAAACAATGTCGTCGGAATTTTTATAAAAGTAACAAAAATGGCTTCGGAAAAGTAGTCGTAAAATGGTGTACGTCGATCGTTAGAGAACGAACTCGACGGTTTTGGAAAGTTTGTATCGATATCTAGAAGTTTCAGTTCAGGAGTTTTCGTCCAAAAGGTCTCGATCATAAAGATATCAAGGGTTAAAGATAGTGATTTTGGCTAATTGTGTGCGAAAAATAAGTTTCGCCAAGTTTGAACATCCGTAAATAATTTACCATAACTCCGCTTGACAAACGACTTTTGTTTTGAAAAATATGGTCGGTGAACTTGATTTTACTAGAAGACATTTTGTTCCAAAAGTTTCACATCATGGTTAAAACACACCGCAAACATGGACGTTACGACTACTAAAATACTTGTATCGTAAAAATAATATAGTTTTTAGAAAATAATAGTTACGGCAACTTTATAAAACGTGCATATATTTGTCGTTTCAAATCCGTTTTCTCGTAAAATATGTCCTTAGCTTCGTATCAAGTAAACTAATATATTTTTGAGAAGTCGAAATAATTTATGAAGCTTAAGGCTAGTTTTGACCGAACAAGTAAAAACATCAAAGCTGAATTTTCGAAAATAATACGTTTCGTCGTCAAACTTTAAAAATTCACCACGGCTTCGTTATAACTCCGTTTTTATCCGTTCAAAAGGCCACGGATTCGTTTTAAAGTATATTTTCTAATTATCAAGGCCAAAATGTCGTACCATCAGTGGGTTTTTCCAGAAATTCGATTTAAGGACAGAACCTAAAATATAGTTTACGAAAATAGTTTTTCTCGGACAAAACCTATTCTAATCCCTTCAAATCAACTCCAAAGCTAATCTAATCCTACCATACACCTTCTTAGGGTGTCATGGGTTCCTAATCACCATCAAGACCAAAGAATAACTTGGGAATAATTATAGGATGACTAATAAGTATATAAAACCTCTAAAATCAAGAAATAAATGGTATAAACTACATAACATGCATATAAGCTCCAAAAATGAAAAGAAACTTATGAAAATGATAAGGAAACATAAAAATGATGAGAACAAGCTTACAAGTTAAAATGATGAGGTGCAAAGAACCAAGGATTAGCCTAAACACTCTTGGTTTTTATTTCAAAACCTAATAAAGAGTGTGATCTAGATTTTGATTAACTTGAACTTATAAAATGTTGATGATCCCTTCTTATTTCTTGTACATAACCGGTTTTTAGAGAGAAGAAACAAGAGAAAGCAAACTTTTCTATCTTGGAAATATTTTGAGTTTAATGAATGAAATGATGTAGGTAGAGTATAGATCTATATATGTTGAATTTTTACCCAATCAATAATGTCTACCCTCCCACATGACCGGTTTTGGGGAGGGATGTATCTCAAATATTTTTTTTCTTTTATATATTGCAAAAATTATTACAAAGTGTAAGTATATTTGTAGGACAATGTAACTTGTAAGGTAAATGAAAACTTTTTGGTACAAGTAGGTTTTTAATGGATCAAAATAGAATGTAATGAGATAATAAAAATTGCAAAAATACATTCCTTGTGAAAATTGAGTGATAAAATAATTATCGTAAAATTTTTAAGAAAACGACGTAACAATTAAACTTTAACGATTTAAGTACCAAAGAAATTTGAAACATTAGAAAAACTAAAAATATAGTTTTTATAGACTAAATGTAAGTTTAAAAATACCTTGGGATCATTTTTGAAAGTAACGGGTTAAATATTTAAAATAATAACTCACGCGATAAAAATTATTAAATATAAAAATTACGCGTTAAATGTGAAATGAAATGCCATGAATGAATTAATATGATGCATATATATAATTTAAGAAATGACCGGAATTTGAGAATTGTGACAAAAAAAATTACGGGAAATCACATTCCTGTGTTATTTTTTGATAAACTACGTTTCTTTTCATAAAATAACGTCGCTTAAAATGTGCAGGCATGTCAAGGAAGGTATTTTGCAAAAGGGCTGAAACATGGAAAAAAGAAACTATTACGTAATAGGTAATAACCTGTTATATATTTTGTTATATGGAAATATGCCCATGGTATTAGGGTCACGAAATTTGTATTAATTTAGTATCATGCGCGTCAAATTAAAAAATTTAGCCTAATAAGGTAATATGCTATGTTCAATGTTTGGTTATTTTTGCCTGTTCGATGGATGGGTTGGATGTTAATGTGGTCAAAATTGTTGTTTCACCATACAGGATTTGTCCTTTGGGAGCTCATATGGATCATCAGGTTGCTACATGAATCTATGTACCATTTTGTCACCTGATTCTATGAACCATTATTGCAACAATATGGTTTATGTGATCACGGTAGTTTATACATAACATTAAAAGTGGAAAAATGAGTGATTGCATGTTAATCTAATCCATAGTGTTTTGACCCATACTTGAAATTGAATTGTTTTAGTAGTAGGTTTTTTTTACCCTTTACCATCATGCCCATCTTAACACCTATACTGCAATAATAGTAAGTCACTGGTCTGGAGTTGATTCCATCTTAGCTAATATAATTCTCCCTTATTTTAGGACATCTCACCCCACAAAGTGATGAATATAGCTACTGTATTGTTCTTCTTGAATTTCTAACTAGAAGAAATCATTTGACAAATCTAGACCAGCCAGGAACAAAACCTTGCAGATTGTGCTCTTCATTTGCTTAAAGAAAATTGTTATCCATTGCCGATCCTCCACTAAGGTGGCTATGTTAGCTTACCATTGCTTGAACCGTAATCCTAAAGGCAGACCACTTATCCGCGATATAGTAGAGATTTTTCCTGAGAGAACTACATTGACTTGATTTCTGATAAGTGAACTTCTAGAGATATGGTTGCTTGATTAACATATGTTTCTGATCTGTAAATCCTTTTAGTTCGTAAAGTTTGTTACTCGGTTGTCTAAAGATTGCAGCTTTTTTGAATTTTATCTTAATTGTTTTTCTTAGTTACGCGTTTATGTGATGATTTTCATTTACGCTTAGAAGTCACTGCGTGAATGTAGTTCTTGGAGAAACCTTCGATGTTTACTCAAAGATTGCGACAGGTATGATGTGCGACATCATTTTCATTATTCCACACGTTTGGCATCATCCAAAGTGTTTTTAAGTAGCATTGCTACAGGTCATGGGTCCCACACCGGAACAGGCGTAATAAATCCACCACTTATGTGCAAACTTAGCATCCAAAGGGTTTTCACCACTTACATATCTTATTAATTAGAAAACTACATTTTATTTTTATAATTTAATTTTGTAGTCATATAGGAAATACTACTAACTATTGATAGAAAGAGCAAAAATTTTGGTAACAAAATCGCACGTCAACCCAAATTGGCCCGTTTCGACCCATATCGTAATGAAAGTTTTGACCATTGTTTTGTGACAACTCAAGTGTTTAAACTTATGTTAAAATTTTAACTTATACGTAAAAGTGACCGAAAATAGACAACCTTTAATTTAAAAGAATAGGTCAAAAATAAAACCTTAAAATGTTTTGATCTCTTCGTATTGTTCATATTTGTATCAATCGAAAGCAAAAAGATTTAGGCACACTTTGGCTCAAAGTTTTAACTTATAAATTTCTTTATCCGTTCTAATTGTTAAAATCTATTCTTTGAAAATCACAAAGTATTTAAGCGCTAAAATATGGCATACTAAAGAGTTAATGGTTTGAAGTATTATCTTATTTTAAGGTTCACATAGCGGTGGGCAACCTTCAAATTAGAGATGAGATGAGAGGACCCTTTTCATCTTCTCGCAATGATCCGATCATTGAGACCGGAGAAAGGTATGGTGTTGTTAAAAAATATAAAGTTTTTGGTTGCGACTATCGCCCAGCTTAATCTCGGATATAGTTTAACATTGTATGATTATCATTGTTTCAAGATAACTATTTTTTTAAATCGTCAATCTGATGGGATTATTTGTAATTTATTCTAATTGATTTTTTTTTTTTTTTTTTTTTTTTTTTTTTTTTTTTTTTTTGAAAACAACTTCCAACACTATTTTTATTTGATGAAGGAAATGAATACACATGATTTTATGATCTTCGGGATATCTCGTGTAAACGGGTCAAAGAAAGGGTCATGGGTCAACGGTGGGTAAGCAAGGCACCTTTCTTAGGCATTGAACCGATGTTATATGATTATTTGTTTTACTATAGATTTTGTTTTGTAAGGATTGGGCTTATGGCGAATTACAAGTATGCATGTGATATTGTTCTAATAACGACACAAAATGTATTATACTATATACGATGCCGACTACCGTAATCACAATCTTAGATTTTCTAAACTTTAGTGTTCTTATTCTACTTCTTTTGAATTTTATTGCAGACTAAGCTTTCATTTTCCTTATTTCATGTTATGTCTTTGTAAGAGGTTGACACGATTGACTATATTAGAAGTGTCAAATTTGACTACAACGAATCAATGACGAGAATGGAACATCCGAAATAACATGGTTTTGTTCATATTTTCACCTTCTACATACTTCTTTGTTGCCTGTATACAATTATGTATAGAAACTATTAATATATAGCACTCTGTAAGAACATATATTTATTATTGGTACTTTTAAGAAACCCTTATCTATATTGCCTCTACATGAGCAATCTTATTCTTTATATTGCCTCTGTAAGAATGTTACAATTTTGTTGTTATAACAATTTTTCGACCAATACAATATTATTTTACATGTCATTATTGTTTTAAAAGTAGCCCGATGGCATTATCTATGAACAAGTGAAATTTAAAACTAGCTGTTAGCATTATCCATGACCGAACCCAAACAACCGACACAAAACCATCCGTTGACGGCTATATCTCGAAGGTACTAGAAACGTTGTCTACAAAAAATACTTAAAGGTCTATCAATAATTTTAACGTGAATGTACAACTATTTAAATGACATGCTTTATATCATTTCTTGACTTTTTAAACCTTTGTTCTTGGAATAACATAGGCTACTCGAGTTTTAACCTTGATCGCATACTATGACTCTAGGACTATCGGTTGGATAAAACGATACATGCACTTTTATTATATGAATAGTTATAAACAAAATTGTTGTATTAAGATCCTCTCATGTTTTACTTGAACATAACATTAGAGGTTATGTTGGTTTTATATAATAAATTAAAAGTCACACATAAAATGATTCATTTTTTTTCCATTCACAAAAGGCTGAACATTGCCACTCATGTTTAAAATGAACGTGATGGGATCTCAATCTAAATTGTTTATTGTATCATTCACAACTTATTATTCCCTTCATACAATAATGAAACTTATTTGTGATCGTTGTTGTTTGTTAATTTATTCACACACGTAACTCCTTAATGAATAACTTCTATAAAAATCCCGTGAATTCACGGGTCTATAAGCTAGTTCCATAATAAAATGGTGTTTTATTAATCTTCTAGGTTGGAGTCATATTGAGTATATTCAATCCATACTCAATTTTCTAACCTTGTTACTTTTTAAGAAAGAAGTGATGGTTATCTTGAATCAAACAAATCAAATAGAGTTTGATTCTCCTAACTAAACATACCATCAACTTGTGGTATTCATTAATATTGTAAGACAATCTAACAATATATAAGATAAACATATTCCTTTTGGCTTACCTATTTACCAACTAAGTCAACTTAATGGTATAATAGACTTTTCAAGCCAATTGCATGCTTTATAACACAAGTACTCTTTAACCAAGTCACTTCATATACATGTCTCATCAAGAAAACATAAACTGTTATAATCCCATTATACGTTATAAATCATTGATCAACTCAATGACTTCTTGTATATGTCTTAATTAAAAAAACATAACAAGTTAACGTCTTACTTTATTATAAGTCTTAAAAAACTTTATGTTTATGTCTTTACAATGAATCATAAACATGTTTAACTAAAGTAATTATGAACACAACTCTTGGTTTCAATAGTAATTTCAAGTTAATTTATTTACTTCACAATAATGTAAGACTACATTATTTTTCATTTATGTCATTCCAAAATACATAAATAAACAAATTGAAGTAGTATTAGATTACTTCATTTATTTATGTCATTCTAATAATACATAAATATTTAATTTGAAGTAGTCTTATATATCATTTTGACACATGTTCTAAATACTTGTCTAATTTAGAAACTGCAAATATGTCCATGCAAGGTCTGACTTCACATGGAGATTTACTTTGTTGTTGCAATCTCGCCAAGTTCTCACATGATGTTAATTGCAACACCAAGTGTTTCTTGAATTACATATGTACAAGTCATATTAGAACGTTAGTCTCTTACCTTGCAGTCAAGAGAATCCGTTAAATCATATACCTATACATTGTACCTTGCACACAATATAAATTTCTCCCACTTGTGCATGGAACAACATCATGTAACAGATAAACAACACGACATATATTTGTTTATGTGACCAATATGATTGCGTCTTTGATATTAGCATAACAAGTAGATGTAGAACCACTTCATTGTCTAATAAGGAAACGTACATGACTATCCTTGAAAACATAAGAGTCTACAAGTGGAAAGTAATTATCTTAAGACATTCTAGAGATAATCTGGGTTACTACCAAGATGACAAAGCTTGTAACTCCCACTGAATTAGATATCATTACATTAATTCCTTATTCAGTAATAAGAACACAATACTCCCACTGGATTTGACAACATTGTAAGTGTTTCATTAACGAGTGAAAGAAAACAGTGTTCTATTTACTTTCCAACACTTTTGAGAAAGTCCATACATAACAATTACTTATTTATTAAAAGAGTGTATTCTACTATGTAGATGATGAATTATCCATCAATGCTATTAACTTGAAAAATTGGGCATGCAATTTCTTTCTTAATAGTTCTACTATTCCAACAATTGTAAGTAGAACTTTTAAATGGTCAAAGCACAACAACTAGATAAAATATGCTAGTTTGTCTTTTACCAATTTTGTAGAAATTAGTCTAGCTTCTAATTTAATAACTCAAAAAATATGCAATTTTCTTAACTATTAAAATTTGCTTACGAGTTATGTATTTAGAATTTAGACAATTCTAATTTTGTCCTAACATACCTTTCTCATTTATGAAAAGGAATAAGATTGAATTTCACTCTTTCTTATGAAAAGAGGAGTAGGTTTATTCTTTTAGCAAAGTTGACTCTACCAAAAACCCTTATAGGTGTAGATCAATTTATCAATACAGGAATAACCTACGTTTACGGTTTAATGTTGCATTAATACATTTAAAGAATTTGCAAAATTTGATTTTTGTATTTTCGATAATTAAACTTTTCAAGAAAATAAAATACCCAAGGTAATATTCATATAACCATAGAATTTTCTCGAAAACTAGGATCCAAATTATCATAGTTTCATTACATCAGTTAATCTGCTAGTAACGAACGCACATAATAAGGTAATATGTCGAACAATAATTGACAAGCATTTTCTAATTCCTATATCATTATGGGATTTACATTTTCCAACGCTATTGCAAATGTAAACATGTTTTATCCCATATTGTGCCTTGAGTCCAGGCCTTACTTACTACTCAATTTAAGTCGTCTAACTTAAAGAACTGCATGTATGTCCATGCAAGGTCTGACTTCACATGAATATTTACCTTTCCATCACAATCTCGCCAAGTTCCCACATGACGTAAATTGCAACTTCGAGTGTTCCTTTAACTAGATGGCACTTAACTTAATTTTAAAAGGGTGCTAGTTTTGATTTATGGTGTCAAATCAAACATGTACGAAGAAGCATGCATATAACTTCGTATCAATAGTCTTTAATAAAAAAAAACTTTTTATTAACCAATTCGTAAAGATCAAATTATCAAAGTTTTGATTGAGGTATTGGTTTCGCCAATCAAGGAATTTACCTTTAATTATCGTCTATTATATCGTACTTTTGCATAAGTCTAAAGACTTAGTGTTTCGGATAATTACCACAAAAGTGGCGCATGGAATTAAAGCTAATTCGCCCTTAAGATGATTTTGTACTAATAGCCTACTTGGTAACTCCAATTTGACTCATAAAGCGGAGAATTTGGTCAACGCTGAAGCTATGACATCCTTCTTCGGTCACAATTTAATGCGCCCTCCTTGTACCCCTCACACAATCCGTCAAAATTGGGTGAGCTGTTCTCGATATTTGTACCAAAATCATCAATCAATTAAACTTATTGAAAATTTAACTCTTCAAAACAAATCAAATTTCACCATTGTTTAGTCCAATTTATTTTTATTCAAAATTACCCTTTGCTTAAAACTTGTCGCACATAATAAACAAACAAGTAACAATAAAAAATAAACAACTAAAACAATGCGCACATAACTAACAATTAATACGTGAAAACAAGTAGCCACATGCAACTTATTTGATAAAACCTATTAATAATCAATATCTAGGTTAATTAACTTATATAATAACTAGGGCTTTCACTCGCACAATTGAAAGTGAGCCACATACATCGACGAATCGATTGCGTAAGCCATAATTAAAATATACCAAATTGCACATAATTGATTCATTAATATTATTGAGGTATTCCCAATTCATGATTTATCAAAACAATAAACATGTGTATAAGACTTAACAATTAATTTTCGCATAACCAATCTTAACAATTAAATATATATCGACAATAATCCATGCCAAACATGCACGTTTTCATGGATTTAACATAACAATTTATTCACGTTGTCACAAGATTGCATACAATTCCATGTCACATAACACTTTATACATAAATTTATCACGTAACAAATATATTAATTCTAGGTTTCGATATAGATAACATAACAATTAATATAAACCCTAAAAAAATTTAAAGAAATCGACTAAAAAAAAATTTAAGGTATCGACCCATAAAAAAATTTTAGTCGATTCAATTTTTTTTTAAACCTATTAGGGCAAAAGCCCTAACCCTAAAATTAGGGTTTACATAATCATAACCAAAACTCTAGCATAATCATTCAAACAACTTACAATATTCAATTTTTTACGTGTTTAGTAATTAATTACTCATTAAACAAGACTCGTGATGCCACTGTTGGAATTATATAACATGACATTCATATATAAAACACATAAAACATCAAAGAAACATGCGGAAGCGTATAGGAACGAATAATGAATAATTAACTAACATAAACATAAAGTATGCGTACTTTTTTATTCTAGCCGAACAAGAATCAATTCTCAAAACTAGCAAGTGATGAACCCTAATTAGGGTTTATAGGATTATAAATTACCTCACCTTTTGTAATTCAATCCAAGATACAATCAATAGTGTGATTGTACCACGTTCTTGTACACACGTACTATTAACGAATTAAAGTAAATGCTAGTTTAATTAACACAAAACATTTTGTTAAGGAAAAACAAAGTAATCGGTCCCTTGGAAAAGGGGACGATCGTTTGGAACCAAAAACACACACAAACAATTTTAGGTTTTAGGTTTAGGAGTACAAGAGATGATTTACAAAGACCCTAGGCCTTGTATATATACCCAAATAATTTTAGGTTTTAGGTTTAGTGTCCAAGTTAGGGTTGATTTGGGTTTAGGAAACCCCCATCCGATCGGTTTAGGAAACCCACAAGGTTTCTAGAACCTACTTGACATCTAATTTCATATTTAGTCATTCCTTTAACATTTAACGATCATTAGTCCATTATACATAATTACTTAACGTTCGTTATTTGTTTTGTGTAAATAATAACTAAATATAACATTTTATATTTAATTATTATAACTTTAATTCTCATACGTAAAGTGTGCAATCTCGTGGTCTCGAGTTCGATCCTAACTCACGACTACTAATTTATATCCATAAAACTAACACTCATATTTAAAATGTTGTGATAATAAGTAATCGTTAGCATGATGCAGTAACTCCAATTTCAATTATCTATATATACATTACTCGCCGTCAACGACGACATTTTGTTATAAAGAAAATCCGTCTAAAATGCACCCCTAAACTATGTATTAAGTTACAAAAACTAGCCATATTCTTTTATATAAATTATATTTATCAAATATTCAAAATAAATTTAGCTGCTTTATTACAAAAATATATAAAAAAAGAGTATTTAATTTCAATTATAAAAAGAACCCAATATAACAATATTTTTGCATGATATTATATGAAATGTATTATTCATTTCAAAATCAACTACAAAAATACAACAAATAAAGTATATTGTTACAATACTTTATTACCGATTGCAAGGTTTTTAACATGACATCCATTTTACTTTGTTAAAAACGAACAATGATATGATAAGTGACAGTCATGTGACTCAGTTAAATTAGAGTTAAAGGGTACTATATGCACATAATAGTCAAATATGAGGTACTAAAAGGTATCATTAATACTTTAAAATAGTAAGAGGCCCTAAGACGATGGTTGTATTGGCTTGTATAAATGCTGGCATGAAGCTTTAGGCGTGACAACCCACAAAAATTTGAAAATGGTAGGCTAGGCTAAGCCTGGCCACCAAATTTCACGAGCAATTTTTTTTGGGTTTTTTCTTTTTTGTTTGTGTTTGTATTTGTGATATGTTTGTGTTAGTTTGATACTGTCGTGTTTTTTTTTTCTTTTTTGTGCGTGTCTTGCAGATGGGTTGACTGTTGAAGGAAGAAGATGTCTCTTTGGCCTTTTATTTTTTTTAATTTTTTTATTTGTTTTTTTTTTGGTTTATAACCTTGTAGTTTAATAGTGTACATTATTAGTCCCTGATCCTTTAATCTTTTGCAAAGTTAATCCCTTGTTGCCATGTTGGTTTATACTTTTATGTCTTATTTTTCTTTTATGTTTTTATTTAATGTATTATTTTATGTAATGTGTTTTTTATTCATGAAAGTAATTTTTAGTTAAATATATTGTTTTATTAAATAAATAAAGAAAACAATTATGCATTATGGCACGAGAAAATTGGTGTTATGCTAGGGAGGAGGGTTTTGGTGGCATAGCTAAAACTGGTGCTATGGAGAAAAAGTGCTGAGGTGACACCACTTTTCTCATAGCACCACCCTTTGGCAACAAACGATACCTAGCTCTCTAAGAGATCCAATTAGTCAGATTGAAGGTAACAAAAAGCACTTTGACTTTATTTTTCTCTTTGTTTTACTATTAATTTATTATCATTGTATTTGAAAAGTATACTCTTATAAAACGCTCAATTTAATATGATCGATTGACCGACACCCCATTCTTATTAATATATGTCATAAACAAGCCGAGTCGAGCTCAATTTATAATTTTAGTTATTCACGAGATTCAAGCTTAGATAAAATTATAAAAAAAAAAAAAAAAAAAAAAAAAGAAGAAAAATTGTAAATGTGAGCTAAAGCGCTTTTCGATGGTGTGAAGTAGGGGTGAGCTCGGTTCCGGAACCGCACAGAACCGACCCGGAACCGAGAGAACCGAGAACCGAAAATTATATATTTTAGGAACCGAGAACCGGACCGAGTAGCATGTTTCGGTTCCGGTTCGGTTCTCGGTTCCGGTCCGGTATTTCGGGTCTAACCGAATGGAACCGAAAATCTTCAAAAAAAACACATTATATATGCTACAGATAATTAGTATAGAACATGTTTGATATTTTGCATAATAAATCCCAACCTATAATGCAAAATACGGAGTATGTATCAAAGATTACGTTTGACCTGTTGTGAAGATTAAATCCTTTTGACATCTTAGACCAAAAACACAACTGAGACACCATAACGATTTGAAAAACTGGTCAATCAATGTTGTAGATTACTTTATTGCAACCTGTGAGAACTAGAACAAGAAACTATTCGATAATCGATACAATCAAATGCATGTTTGACACCTTGTTAGTTTGTCAACTACACTAACATGTTTTTCAACAAAGACAAATAGACTACATCCACACCAATTTTATTTGCAATAATGAGTTAGTGACAATGAGCGAATAAGAAATATTAAACTTGTGTTTCTCTTCCAAGTTTTATAGCTTCATTACTATTATACTAAAAAATACATAAATACTAATCATAATAACAAGTAAAAACCATAGATACAAGGACGAAATGCCTTTTCCTTTAACTTGCGGTTCTTTCGGTTCTAATCGATACCCATCTGTCTCATAATAAATGTTTATCATGTAAAATTCACGAAGTTTCAGGATTATTACTACCCTCTTAATCAATAAAATATGGTTAAAGTAAAAATGAACATGATAAAATGGAAACGTCTACTCTTATCGTGTCGGACGGTGGTTTCAAGATCATCTATTTTTGTTGTTTCTATTTGTCATGGGTATATAAAGGCATAAAGATGGCTAACATGAGATAGTAATTTTCTCACGTTCTCTCTCCTAAATTGACCTCAAACAGCCATGATTACAATTTACGAGATTATTAACTGACGTTGACCTTGACATTGACACCATTAAAAAATAATCCGGCCAAACACCCCCCTTAGCCGCCGTCCTGAAATATACCAGTAAACAAAGTAGTATTTGTCATTTTGTATTTGTATCTTCTTCTTCTTCTTTTAATCCCGTTCACGTCATTTGGAACTTTCTTTTTCATTCTTCTTTTTATAATAATTAAAAAAAAAACAAAGTTTGAAAATGAAACCCAAAGACCAAGTCAACTTCCACTCATTTTCTGCTATAACTACCTTATTATTTCATTTTTCAAATCCTACTTTGTTTTTCACGTTTGGAAAAACCAACCAATTTAGCACTCCTTTTTTTGAATTGCCCACCAAGTGTTCGACGAATTGTCTCAAAGAAAATTCAACTGTTTTTCTGGTGTAATTAAGTGAGATTGACTAAATTTTATAAAGGGTATTTGTTTTTTTTGTTTTTTTTTTACCTTTTTTATTGGTTTTAAGTTTTGGGTAGTGGATAAGGTTGCTTAAATTTGATTATTTATGCATGATCTTGGGTTGTGATGCAAGTTTTGTAAATTAGCTTGGTAAACATTAGTGCTCCCTAGCGAATTGTCTTAAAAAATTTGAAACATTTTTCTTTACCGTAGTTTTAATATTGGTTTATCTAGAGTGATTTATGCATGATCTTGAGCATAGTTCCAAATTTCAATTTCCGGGTGTTATGTTTTGTGTGTATTAGCCTTTACTTGTTGGATTATAAGTTGGTGAATTTTTTTAAAGAATTGGTTTTTGCGGTCTGGGGTTGTCGTAAAATGGAGGGTAAAAGCCTTCATGATGTAGTTTCTGAGGCTGATGAGGCTAGTAGTAGTGTAACTAAAGATTCGTTAACTTTTTCGGAGTTATCTCACTCTACGCGTAAATTAAGTTTAGTTCTTAAGGAATTTAAGGAAAATAAGATCATGGAGAGTTCGCCTATCAGAAGTGCGGTTGACTCGCTTGAAACGGAGTTGCAAAGGGCTAAGGCTTTGGTTGCAAGTCCTAGGTATTTGTCATCGCCAAATAAACGAATTGAAGAAATTACGGAAAATCTTGGTAGGTCTATTGGGCTTGTGTTGTTTGCTAGTCATGACGTGTCGATGACGGGTAAAGATAAACTTGAGGCTTTAAGGAGAGAAATGATGAGTGTTGCTCAGTTTAGTGCTGCGAGTTCGGATAGTAGATCAGATTTTTTAGATGACGTTGAAACTAAGGAGACAGAGTCGGATTATGAAGAGGAGAATTTTGTTGGGGAGATAGTTGAAGTGGAAAAAGATGTATCGTGTTCTAGTGCTGGGGAGATAGTTGAAGTGGAAAAAGATGTATCGTGTTCTAGTGCTGAGGAAGTTGCTTTGCAGCTCAAGTGTGGAGACGATGACCAGCTAAAAGTTGCACTTTTGGCATTAAACACGTTGATAAGGGATAATGAGGCTGCTAGTGAATGGATAGATTCTGAGGGTGTTATCCGGATTTTGTTCAGTCGGTTGAGTTCTACGACGTCAGTTAACCGGTTGAGTATCATTCAAAATCTGAGAAGGCTCGTTGCACAAAATGATGAAATTAAGGTACCTGCAGTTTCTTCTCTTTTTTCAATTTCAGTTTTATTTTAGTTAGCCAAATAATATGCAGAACAAGTATATGTGCAGAACCAGATGACAGAGGTAGAGTATTTGTCAGCGCTCGTCAAATCATTGACCCGGGATGAGGACGAACAGAGGGAGGCTGTAGGCCTGTTATCAACTTTGTCTGATGTTTCTGCTGTGAGGAGAAGGATTGGAAGAATTCAAGGATGTATAGTTATGCTGGTTGCCATTTTTAATGGTGAAGATCAAACAGCTTCCCATGATGCAGGGAAGTTGTTGGCCGCATTGTCCAGCAATAATCAGAATGCACTTCATATGGCAGAAGCAGGTTATTTCAAGCCACTTATAAAGTATTTAACCGAAGGTATTTAGAATAAGCCTTTAGCTCCTTTATGTCATGAATCTACTTTCTAAATCCATCTTCACGTAAATGCATCTTCATTTGATTCTGTTATAGGGTACCTAAGTTTAGGCTTGCAGATTTCTTGATTTCCAACAAATATCCAAGATAATTATATAGAAACCTAGTCAACTTTCTTCTGAAATCTGTATTGGGTAGCCATCTTATATTAAGCTTTAAATTCTTTGATTCAAGGCATATATGTAAGATAATTGGTTCTAATATGACAGGTTAGAAAAAGCATGCATGATCAAAAGTGATTGACATAGCATCATTTTGATACCGAGTTTTAGTTTTCAGTGGTTACCTTTACCCAAAAGAAAAATATAACTTAAGAAAAGTTGGTTACTTTGTAGCATTTAACCCTCTAAAATATAGCCAGTTTTTACCTTTCAATACATAACATTGGTGTGGAATGAAGAACAAACATTTATTTCCGGATGGTATCTGATTTAGCATTTGAAATAATTGATTGATTACATCCTTACAGGATCCGACATGAGTAAAATTCTAATGGCAACAGCGATTTCAAGAATGGAACTTAGAGACCAAACCAGAGCTTCCATTGGAGAAGATGGTGCAATCCCACCCTTAGTCAAAATGTTCAAAGAAGGAAAACTCGAAGCTAAATTATCATCTTTAAGTGCACTACAAAACTTATCTACCCTAAAAGAAAACACCAAACGGTTAATCAATTCAGGAATTGTTCCGTCACTCCTTCAACTCCTATTTTCTGTAACATCTGTTCTCATGACTCTTCGTGAACCCGCATCCGCCATTTTAGCACGGATCGCTAAATCCGATACTATGCTTGTCAACCATGACATTGCCCTTCAAATGTTCTCACTTCTTAGTCTTTCGAGTCCCGTCATTCAACAACATCTCTTAGAAGCATTAAATAGCATTGCTTCTCATTCTAGTGCTTCAAAAGTTAGAAGGAAAATGAAGGAAAATGGATCAATTCAACTCCTTTTACCCTTCCTTACGGAAACAAATCATAAAATTAGGATCGGGGCATTTAATTTGATTCACACGTTGTCTAAAGAGTTATCAGATGAACTCACGGAACAACTGGGGGAAACTAATCTTCTTAATATTGTAAACATCCTTTCATCTTCAACATCCGAGAGTGAAAAAACTACTGCTGCTGGGATTCTGTGTAATCTTCCCATTAATGATAAGAAAGCTACAGAGATACTCAAGAAGGCAAACTTATTACCCATTCTCGTGTCCATAATGACTTCAAAACCAGCAACTTCAACAGCCCTTTTATCACATCATTTGATTGAGAATATTGCAGGTATACTAATGAGATTTACCGTCACATCCAATCTAAAACTGCAGCTTTACTCGGCTGAAAATAGGGTAATACCGGTTCTTGTAAAGATGCTGACAGATGGGCCGATAATTGCTAAGTGTAGAGCTGCAACTTCACTAGCACAGTTATCAAAGAACTCCTTAAACCTCAGAAAGTCAAAAAAGTCGACGTGGTTATGTGTTCCTCCTTCTGCAGATGCGTTTTGTGAAGTTCATAATGGCTACTGTTTTGTCAAAAGCACTTTTTGCTTGGTGAAGGCAAATGCGGTTTCTCCATTGATCAAAATCTTGCAAGGTAACCAAAGGGAAGCCGATGAGGCTGCCCTTGAGGCTTTATCGACTCTTTTGCAAGATGAGATATGGGAAAACGGGTGCAGTTGTATTGAGAAAATGTCAGGAATTGAAGCTATTATAAAAGTGATTGAATTGGGGAGTATAAAGACTCGAGAAAAAGCAGTTTGGATATTGGAGAGGGTTTTCAGAGTTGATGATTATAGAGTCAAGTATGGTGCATCTGCACAAGTGTTGCTGATCGATCTTGCACAGAATGGTGATACACAATTGAAACCAATAGTAGCCAAGTTATTAGCGCAACTTGAACTTCTGCAGGTTCAATCTAGTTACTTTTAATTTTTTTCTGAATTATACAAGTTGGTGATATGCTGAATTTTTTTTCTGACATATTGCCTTCTCACAATCATTTTTTGGGTTCTTGATTACCTATTAAAGTGTGGATTTCTAGATTGTAATATACAATACATGAAAGTGTAAATTGATTGATTCAAGAGTTTGTATAAAGAAAAACATCGCATTTTTTGGAGGTTATTTATCAGTCCAACTTTGTCTGGTTTAAACTAAGAAATCATAACTCAGGATACAACTCTATTGAGCTGTTTATAACTAAAAAGGTCGAAACACCTCTATTGACTACATTGCATAAAACATATATTCTTATAACATAGGATTAACTACTAGGATCTGAAACGCATGTCATCAAACTGAAACTACGTTCATGCTGCATTAATAGATCACTGGCTTCCAACTCAACTGTATAATCTTGAGTATTATTTAAGCCACAGATCTTGTTGGTCATGCAAAATCACAATTGCAACCGAAAAAAGCAGACAGGTTCAACTTCATTGGCCGTTGCAGGCCATTGGTAAAACAATATATATGTTTTATATGCATAGCAGGCCTTTGGAAAGAACATGACTATACATTAATCTCTATGCATAGCAGGGCGATATTGATAAGAGGTCTTGTTCTTTTCACCACTATGTTTGAGCAAAGATTCTGTGTTTGTGATAACTAAGAATCCAAATATTAAGTATATAAATTACAGAGGGTTCAACTAGTAATCGACTGATCGGCATGTAATGAAAGATCAGCAAGGCATACTCATTAAAAATGCTTAACATCATAACAATCGCTGTGCTAACAGTTGTCGACATGTAAGCACAAATACCACAAGCCACATAAATAAACATATGATTGAGAAAAAATAAAACTGAGGTACAAATGGGATCTAAATGCGCATGTTTGATGCCACACTTATATATGTTTTAACTTCACTTTTTTTTAGCACAAAACAATCCGTCTTATGGGTATACAATATTATTCTTCATCATAGTCTTCATCTTCCTCATCCAACCGTGAGTTTATTTGCGCCAAATTATGAGTATCAATCGCCATCCTATCCATTTCTGATAGTGACAAACCAAGATAGTCTTTGTTTTTTAGATCAGCATCCTTCACCACTAATGAACCACCACTACTTGTACCTGGGACCGGTTGTGGCAGTGGTGATGGAGTAGGCGGTTGTATGGCAGCTACACTATCCATAGCATCAGCCACTTTGTTAGTGTTTTCACCAATCCCAGCATTCAGATCAAAGTCCCGACCACCATCACTGCCAGCCACTTCAACTTTCAAGGTCTTGGGTGAGTCTAGAATGGGGTCAACTGACCCCTGTGGGTTCAGACCCTGGTTGATTATAGGCTGAACCGATGGTGTGCATGATTCTAGTTCTACTTCCATTTGAGGAGGCTCGCGTTCCGCTGATGCTCTGCCACGACCTCTGCCTCTTCCTCTACCACGGCCTCGGCCCCTACCGTTGCTGCTTGTTTGCCTTGCTTCATGCTGCATAAAAGAGTGTGGTTTAAGTAACTAGATAATAATAGTAAAAATGTAAGATTTTTTTATCAGGACTAAAATGGGCCAAAATAGACAAAATTCAATGTGTGGCTAGAGACATCTAATAACTGACGAATCGTGTATAAGGCAAGTCTAAATCACTTGCTACTGATACTTCACATATTTAGATTAAGAGGTGAACCATAGCTGAAAGATAGAGGTAGTAATTCCGAATTGTTTACTTAACATTAAGTCGATTTGGTTTTTTATTTCAGATCTCTAACAGGTCAGAAGATAACAGTTTAACATACATAGCTAAAAAGGAAATGGGTCGACCTAGTCTAACGGGTCGTAAGTTGCTCCAATGTTCAGAACTTTCTGAAACGTGTTCTTTTGAGAATGCTATTTCGAATATAGATTTTATAACTTCTTTTTATGACATTATTTATTAATCAAACTGAAAAATGGACAAATAAAGAGTCAATGGGTAGGCCCGACCAGACTGGTTTTGACCTAAAAGTCCAAAACCAATCCGCCCACTTATATAAATAAAAATGCATAGTTTTTAGTATAAACTGTTAATAGGGGGAAATTTGACACAAGACGAACTTTTACCAGCCTGTTTCTCTTCAACTCTTCATCACTTTCATTCATTTCTTCCGCAGCAACTTTCCTGGAAGAAAATATTTGAAGTGCATTTATATATGTTAGTTTATTAGTTCAAAAAAAAAAGAAAAAAAAAAAGAAAAGAAAAAAACCTCGCTAAAGATCAAGGAGAATCAGACTTACTTCCTCTTTATCATGGCACGATCATCAACACCGGCATCAGAATGACCATAATCAGGGACCTTGTTGACAACTTCCCTCAGAAAATCAAACACATTGTAACTTTGCACACAATGCTTTCTGAATCAAAACAAATAATTAAATTAATGTTTGACACAAACAAATTGATGTTTTCTTGAAAGACATACAAGGTCATGAAAGTCATATAAATTGATTTATTTGAAAAATTGAACGAATTGATGTTTTCCACAGAAGTCGAATAAATTGATGTTTTCCACAGAAGTCATATAAATTAATGTTTATCCACAAAAGTCATAAATTGATGTTTTCCATAAAATCAAACAAATTGATGTTTTATACAAAAGTCATATAAATTGACGCTTTTAACAAGATCAAATAAGTTAATGTTTTCTCACAAAATCATATAACTTTTAGTTGCAATACGCTTAAACAAATTATGAAAAGTTGCATTGTTATGTCAGAAACAAGAAACTGTAATGATTTAAATTACCAAAAGAATGCTTTTTACTGGCCCGTTAATCCTTAAGAGCCAGTTTAGTATATTTGTCTTGAAAAATGGTTAAAGGAGGACTTACAAATGCAGCGAATTAACAGTTTTTGCACCTCTGCGTAGAGTTATATCATATGTACGATCACAAAGATCTTGCAAAAACAATTCCAAAGCTTTGGCTGCAAAATATTCCAAACGAGTAAGAACATTGCACGTCTTATATTGATCATAGACTGCTACACGCCTACAATAATGGGGTGTCTGTTTCAGCTTATTTGATGGGCTTATGAACTTATTGAAATTATGAAAAGCTAATAAGCTATCTTTAAATACTTACAAACTAAAACCGGGACTGCCAAGGCAATTTTTCCTACATCCTCGTCAGCTTGCATTATCTTTTTGATCCGTGCCTGCCAACAACAGCTCTATATTATTAGGAAAAAACAAAAGTTTCTTTATACGGAGTAATTATTACTTATCATTGTTTCTCAAGGAGCCCTTTTAGAATAACATATTAATGAGTTCAGGGTGTTTGTTTAAGCTTAATTGGTTTTCAGCTTATATTTTACAAACCCAAACTGTTTGGCTTATTTTGGGACATACGGTGTTATATAAGCTTATCATGTCATAATAAGCTTGTATAAGCAGAAAAGTCTTAAAATAAGCCACAAAAAGTGAACTTACTTAAACATAAGTCGAAAACCAAATAAGCTATAAGGCCGCTATATAAGGTTAAACAAACACCCCCACCAACATTCACTAACGCGTAAAACATCTTAATCGATTAAGAAACCTAGTTTAAGCACACATTATCTTCTACGATTAAAAATTTGTCCCCTAAAGCTCTAAAAGGATTGATAACTACAATTTCACTCTAGACCTCAAATCAGCAGTAATAAATCCCCAAAAGAATGCTATGTAAAACTTGTTATTAAAAAATCATAAATTATGAAATTGAAAAGATGTCAAAACATACAGCAGGGAAACGGGTATCGAGCTTCTTCTTCATGGCAGCCTTTCTTAATAAATCAGATCAAAACTTTGAAATAAAAGTAAATGGTAAATGAGATCTCTTAACAGTTATACAGTCACAGATCAAAATATGAAACTCGGATCATGAAATGATAAGAGTAATAATTTTATAAAATGAGGGCATCGCAATTCATGAGTGTATGTGGTTAGCTAGAACCTATTTCCAAAGGATTTTTATAGCACAAGTTAAAGCACACTAAAAGACACCGGTCCCGATAAAAGCGACATGCGAATCCACGAAAAGACATTTTTGTGAATCCCCGTGTTTTTTCTCATGATCCGTCTCTAGCTGCTTTTAACTTATGACAAATGTTAGACAATCCCCATTTCCAAACGCCACTCATACATTTTCACGTTTCGAGGCTATGAGTGACGTAAATAGTCTCTATTTTATTTATTTTAGAGTAAATTACACCGTTCGTCTCGTGGTTTTATATGACCGCAGGCTAATCCTTCACCAAAAAATTGCACCGACGTCCTTAAGTGTGAACGTTATGCACCGCTCGTCCTCGACCAAACGACGTTAAGTTTGACTGCTAAACTCGGGTAAAAATACTAAAATACCCTCCCTATCTTTTTATTTTTGTCTTTTGTTTCCTTTATAGCAGATTTGTGCTATCTTCTCAAAACCTTATCACATTCTTTTTTTTTGTGCTCTTGTCTCCCATCCTCAAACAAACATAAAACTCGAATCCTTCCTCCCTTCCAAATGCAAAGATTATCACCTTCCATTCCACAAATAGATCCCTATTAGCCTAGACATCACATGAAGCATGCTATGGAGGATTTAAGAGAGCCAAGAAAGGGTAACACCCTATACGCGAGGTCAAAAGAGCTAGAGCTATCAATTCCTTAACCCCAACTATAATTAGAGCGAATTGATCATAGTCTTCATCATCATCCTCAAAAGATCCGAAAATTAGGGTTGAGTAAATCAAAGGGCTTTTGAAATTGATTGAGGGTTTTATTCTTGGGTGAAAGAGAAGCTATCCCGTGGTTAATTGGTCTAAATCGAACCGGTCACCTCCAATTGGAGTTTTGTGTTCGGTGTTCATAAAATAGTGTAAGAATATATTCTTGTTTCTTCCTCAATCCATTTCATTGTAATCACATTTTATTAATTTCGAATATATTCTTGTTGCTTTTGTTGTCGAGGCAGAAAGAAAAAAAAAAATAATAATTTTTTTTAACTTGGCATGATTAATTTTTCATTAAAAGTTGTTTCCCACGTTTTTCGTCTTCATGAGAGGTGCGATTTAGTTAGAAGACCGAGCTCGTAAATGCTATGGGAAGAAATTCAAATGAAGACCGATGATTTTGTGGAAATGATGTTGATTGATGGTTGTTTCATTATCGAGCTTTTTACAAGTCTTGTTGTAAAGGAATTAGACGAAGAGGGATCCGTTTCTCACGACATACCAAGTGTTTTTCGGTTGAGGCATGACTTGATTTTGCTCGAGAATCGATCCCTTTCTTCATCCTTCAACATTTGTTCAACCTTGTGCCTATTCCTAAACAATAAACTAGATCCGACGTGGTGGTATTGGGTACTTGTTGATAAGAATGGATAGATGGCTTGATGAAATTCTATCTTTGTGTTTGTAATTTTTTTTTAAAAAGGAGCAATTTGTTGTTTGATTTTGTTGTGTTTGATGAAATTCTATCTTCTTTATATGTTTTAATGAATAATGGAACGGGTTTGTGATTTTTAGTTCATAGTTGCTCGGGAATTATTTGTTTGTATGTTAAATTGGTTGGAATTTTAATGTGTTCTATGTTTGTGTTGATTGATGTGGATTTTTGGAAAGGTGCTCGAAAATTGAGAAGTATTGTTGATGTAAAAGATGAAGGATGTAGAAGATGAATCGAGAAAGAAAAAGAGTATTGAAAAGTAGTGTTTATGATAAAGAATGGGAAATGACGGGTATACCCTCAAAGGAAAACAACTTAACGAGAGTTAACAAGAGTTAGTGGGCCCAGTTAGACGGAGGACTAACGGTGCATAACGCTTCACACTTAAGGACGACGGTGCAATTTTTTGGTCAAAGGACTAAACTCATGGTCAACGCAAACCACAAGGACGAATCGGTGTAATTTACTCTTTATTTTAATAAACAAAGACTATTCAACACATGTTTTTAGAGTAAATTACATAAATGGTCACCGTGGTTTGTCAAAATTTTCACCCATAGTCCTCAAACTTAAAAGTTGCATATATCGTCCCTTTGCCTCCAAAGAATAACATGAATGGTCCTTCGTTGGACGTCCGCTCATTGCAACGTTAAACCACATCCACGTGATACACACGTGAGGTAAATGGTATTTTTCTCCTAGTAGTCGACTACTTAAGTTTTTTCCTTCTCAATAAACTCACATCACCCTCTCAAACCATCAGTTGCATCTTTTTTTTTCTTTCTCTTAATTTTCTTGAATAACAACAACAATGGTTAACTGTTCTTGTGGTAGAAGGGCAATCATTCGCACTTCTTGACGGATATAAACCCTGGAAGACGATTTTACAGTTGTCCTGTAAATGTAAGTGTTCCAATCTTAAATTAGGGTTCCAATTGCTTTTGCTTTTAGCCCTAATCAATGGTACTTTTGATTGATTGTTTTTTAGGGATCCACTTGCCCATTCATTGATTGGTATGATCCCCAATGTGCTCGTCACAACATCATACCCGGACTTTTGAGGGCAAGAAACATGCTTGAAGCTAGATTGTTGGAAGTCAAGCTAATCGTCAAAGAATGAAAAAGTGGTGGTTATTACATAGTTATATGTTCTATGCTTGGTTGGTTCAAACTGTTAACATAAGTTTTTAGGGTTTTGGTATCATGTAATGGATATATTGACTTTTGTAGTCAATATTGTGTTTTGTAATTGAAAAACTATGTTATGGATTTCAGTATGGAATGGAACACTATGTTATGGATATATGTACTTTTGCTATATATTTTTAGTGTGTGATTTTGGTTTTACCCATTGAAAGTGAAACATTCAAAGTCAATCAAAAAGGTCAAAAGTGACCCATTTTGGAATCAAAAGCAACCAAAAAATGTTATGCATTGGTTAAGTTTGGTTTTACTTGTGCTTGTATTGTTATGGTCAAAAACTAACCCATTTAAATGTCAAAAGCACAACCAAAAACCGACCCATTCTTAGCAACAAAACCAATAAAAAAAATGTCAAAATGGACCCAAAACTAACCCATTCTTAGCAGTCTAACCAACATAACATATTACATAACAATTGTAGTACCAACATAACAAGTACTGGCCACTGGCCATACATAACATATTACATAACAATTCTAACCAACATACCAAAATGAAATTAAGTGTTTGTAGCACCAACATACTAGATAACACATTGACAAGTGTTTTTTTGGACCAAAACAAGAGTTTTTTTGACTTGCAGCCTTATTCAAACAGATTTCCTTTTTAAAGACTTCTTCTTACCCTTAACAGTATGTTTACTTGCAGTCTTTTTACCCTTCCCAAAAGCTTGAGTTGCAGTACCTTGAGTTTGACTTGGAGCTTGAGTTGCAGTACCTTTTGAAATTGTCCAAAGCAGAGTAAAAATCTTTTGAAAACTCACTTTGACCCATTTCCTTAGCAGCACTACTTTCACCCACATTATTAACCCCACTTTGACCTATTTCACTCCCTATCCATTCTAAACATAACTACTTAGCACAAGATTTCTTACCAACAACTTCCTCATTTTCAATTTCAGTAATGGTACACATCTTAAATGGTGCAGGATTATAAGTGTCTACTGTTGATTCATCATGCTCAATGTACACATTCAACAACCTATGACCTGACAATACATACCTACAAAGTTCATGTACATCTTGGTCACTACCTAAAGCTCTAATCCCATGGTCTAAATCAAGATCAGGAATCAAATATTGGTAGTACATTATCCTATCCCCTTCATAACCTAACAACATAACCATCTCATTCAACTCAATCACAGAAAACATATCCACATCTAGGTTATCCACAAAGCTAAACCTACCATTAACATATTTCCTTCCTGGTGACTCTGAGAACATCCCTCCATGATGAATCTTCAGACTAAAAAAGTTAGGGTCCTTGGCTGGAAAAAACACAATAATAACACATTATTAATTATGGTTTTCATAGGAAAATCTCATTAAACATTCTTAACAACAATTTTCATGATCATAATTGATATAAAACAAAAAGACAAAAGCAGTTTACCATAAATACGATCATAATCCAATACTGCGTCATTTTTATTAGCGTCACGTATATTCCACACAGATAACACCATTGTTCATAAGCTCAATCTTGATTAAATTAGGGTTTGAGATTTAAGATGATTAGTTTTGGTGAGAGAAGAGGGAAAGTTAAATGAGAGGGTGATGTGAGTTTATTGGGAAGGAAAAAACTTAAGTAGTCAGCTACTAGGAGAAAAATACCATTTTACCCTCACGTGTGTATCACGTGGATGTGGTTTAATGTTGCAATAGACGGACGTCCAACAGAAGGACCATTCATGTTATTTTTTGGAGGCAAAAGGGACGATATATGCAACTTTTAAGTTTGAGGGACTATGGGTGAAATTTTTGACAAACCACAGGGACCATTTATGTAATTTACTCTTTTTAATATAATTTAATTTATTTTTATTTTTACAAGTTCGTGTGATGGCACAATTTTCTCTTGAACAAAATTGTTTTGATGGCTATTTATGTATTTTGTAGTTAATATACAAGATCATCTAAATATATGTAAAAGTTTAATGGCATTTATGTGAACATTACAAAATCACATTTATAATGCACATAAAACAAGTTGATATATGCATGCGAATTTTAAATATATTTAAATTTAAACAAAATGATTAACATGTTTAAATTTCAAAATTGTACCTAAATCGACATGTGAATCATTTCTCACAAAACAACTCACAGTTAGGCATGTATAGACATATAACTAATCACACATTAGAGCATGAGGTATCGTAACGAGGGCACCTCGCCACTCCCAGGTGGCACCCTCGCCGTTTCGCCGCCCTCCGCCACCATACCAGCAACCCTCGCATGTTGCCTCCTCGCCACTCCAACGACACGGATAAAGACAAACAACTTTTCTGTTAATTTGTTTCGTTTGTGTTTGTGTTTGTGTTTGTGTTTTTAAGTGGGTGGGTGGGGCCCAAATGAAAAGGTTTGAGTTAGTTGTAATTGAGGGGTATTTTTAAGTGAGTGTGTTAGAGTGATGTGGATGTGATGTGGCACAAGTGGGGCCCAAATGAAAAGGTTTGAGTGTGCCACCACACCCCATGCTCTTAGATATGTCAATCATTTCGCTTATTAATATGGTGTGCATCTATTTACTAAAAACACACAATGCATTGACGAGGTGACGTTGTGACGTTATAAACCTATCACCTATGCCGCCATTCCACCACACCGCTAACATTATAAACACGCCATAGGCTGGCGCCAACTTGCTATTAAATTAATTAATGAAAACTTGTTTAAGTTAGAAGTCGTTATATGCACTAGGGGATAAATAACAAGTTAGTTGATTAGTGCAAATTTTCTCTTTCTATAAATCTCTAAACACATAACTTCATTCATTAATTAGCTCCAGCTCTCATGCATTATAAAGATTAAGCTGTTTTTTCAAATGTTTTATGTCTAATATGTAAAACTATATCTGCGAAAGAAGAGATGAATCTGAAGTTTTTAAAATACAAGTAGTGATAATCAGACACACTTCTTGAAAGGTTTATGGATATTTTTAATATGCGTATGACCGGACTCGAACTCGAGACTTCGGGATTGCACACATTACATATGAGAATTGATGTTAAAATAATTAATATATAAATGTTATTATTATTAATTATTTGTCACGAAATAAATACTTAACGCTAGTTAATATTTAACGAGTTTAGACTAACGGTCGTTAAATGTAAACTACAAGGACTAGAGTTGGAAATAATAGACGAGAAGGATCTAGAACCCTTGTGGGTTTAGATGGCGGTCATGGGGTTCTAAAAGCCCAAGGAGGAGCTTTTCTTGGTCACCAAGTTAATTAGATGTGTATAAATACAAACCCCTTGTATTCATAAATCTAATCTTGGATCACCAAAGAAACCTAATTTCTTCTCCTCTCCTCTCCTCTTGGTTGTGGCCGATCGTAAACCTCCCTCTCCATAGGGATTCGATTTTCCAACTCCAAGATACAAGTGTTTGGTTTATTTGTGATTCAAGAACCTAGCTTTTCTCATTGATTCGCTACTAATACGTGTGTACAAGAACGAAGAGCAAATACACTTGTGTTTGTATATCTTGGGTATTCGACTTTTGGTTTAGTCGAATTTGTTAAATCCTAATTTATTAGGGTTTAAGGTTTCTTGGTTCTTGATCTTAATTTGGGGTTTTCATAAACCCTAATTGCATTGATTCGCAAAAGGTACGCATATACTTTTAATTCGGTTAATTAAATTTACAAGTATTATTCCTATTATTTTCGCTGCATGCTTTGATGATATTTACGTGTTTACTATAATTGTTATGATTAGTAAAACCCAACACTTCTTTCATTTCTTCTTCATGCTTGCAGCCATAATAGAAAAAATTAAACGCACTTTTTTCATTTACTCTTGACGCTAAAAGGAAAAAACAAATGCACTTATTTGATTTCCTCTTACCGCGTGCAAACATAAGTAAAAAAATAAAAATAAAATGTGTTTCTTTTAAAAAAACAAACACGGCCTAAATCTTTGAGAATGCTAATGTATGATCTTTATTTATTGGATTCTTCGTCCAGACCCGGGCGAATCTGGTCAAAAAGAAAACTTGTTTTACAAGTAGATGATTATTACAACCTCTATATCTAGTGTTTATGTGTTGAGTTACCATCATTTCATATAAATAAAATGATGAAAAGACTTGTTCCATAAAATGGATTTCAAATCAACAACAGAGCGATAAAACTTAACCCTTTGAACCTCATCCAACACCTCTAGCATTCCTTTCACCACATCGATCCTTAAACCATCACCTCGCAATCACCAAACCCGAACAACAAGGAAATAATCAAATCCAAAACAAAAACTTTCAATCCAATTTATACCAAACGAAACAAATCTTGAGTTATTTCCACACTAGAACTCAACCCAAACAAAATCCCTTGTTGGGTCAAGCTTCAGAACCGCAACACAAAACAAACCACCTTGTGGTATTATCTCACAAACCCGAACACAACTAAAACACTTGAACATTTAATCTTTCTTTGGAACAACAAGGAAATAAGCAAATCCAAAACAAACACCCTTTCAATCCAATTTATACCCAACCAAACAAATCTTGAGTTATTTCAACCGTAAACAAATCTTGAGTTATTTCACACTAGAACTCAACCCAAACAAAATCCCTTTGCGGCCTTCAGGTGTGGCGGCACACCGAACAAACACACCGCCAGCTCGCTTCGATGGTGATGGCGGTGGTGTTATAAGGCGGTGAAGAGATATGGTCGGATGGTGATATTGTTTGTCATGTGTCGCTCACTGTAGAGAGAGGAGGAGTCAGATCATCCGTTAGAGTTGAGAGAAGATAAGGTTTATGTGTTTGGTAAGAAAGAGAGGAAACACATTTATATAATGTATTTTTTTTTTTTTTTTTCGATGTTGAATGAAATGATTCCACAAATTCGAGGACTAAACATGTAATATACTAACGAAATGAGTTAATCTGGACGTTAGTAAAAACCCAACCGCCAAAAAAATTTGTTTGGTACCTTTACGCAAGAAAAAAGTAGAATACCTAATTGGAAATATACCCTAACTTTGACGCCGTTTTGTGCCATTTGCCCTTATTTTTATCGGTATTAATGATATGATCGTGTTATAACATTATTAGGTTGGTGGTATCATGCCTAACGACTTTCTTGCCTTGCGGTCTGCATATCATGGTAAAAGACTCGTGTCTTGCACTTGCTAAGTATATGTTTGCGCATTGCGCTTACGAGCATATATTTTTTCTCAGGCTCGTACTTGATCTTGATGAAGGCCTTATGATTCTCGCTCACTAACTAGTTTAAACCCCATTTAAAATAAGTGACACTAGAACATAAATTAGATCCACACGCATAGCTCTTGGGATGACTTCTACTTTACCGATTACTCCACTAAGTTGAGGACTATTAGGTTGACTCGCCAAGAATGTACAAATTACATCATCACTCAAGTTGTCAATGTTGGCAAGATTAACTTGAGTGCCAGGTAGAGAAACCCATGGGCAACATTAATCTGCTCCTTCGGAAGCTGCTAGAACTGTTATTTGAAGACACAACGCCATATTTGTGCTTGAGCTTGACTTCTGGCTCATATACCTTGAAATTTTGTAAGGTCATCCATGCTCATTATTTCCAGATCAACCTTGTTTATCCACCCAACAACATGTGTGTCCCACTCTGATGATAACAACTTCTGATTGACTTTGTCACATTTGTCCTTCTTTATTTATTTTTATGTTTTTTCAAAATTCGTCACAATTATCAAAAAAGACCTAATTACAACAAAGTTGTAGAATATAAAAGTGGATCTAGTGTGTCTTTTTCAAAAAAAAAAATATCTATTTTGTTTAATTATTTGTAAATATATTAGTTTCCTTATTATAGATAAGTATATTATTCAAACTTTGCATCTATCTTATTTAAAATAAATTAAATTAAGGAGATAATCACTTCCATAAATCCCATCTAAGAGGGTGTTTGGGATTGCGTTTCAATATGGATTATCGATTATTGAGTTTTGAAATCGTGAATAATCCGTTTTAGGTGTTTGGCAAAGAAAATGTAAGAATGGATTATCTGCGTTTTTACGGCTCAAAACGCCGGTTTAGTCTTCGCTAGTCACCCCTACTTTTGATAACGTGATTTTACTCTTTTATTACACTACCAAATCACCCTTTGCAAATGGGTTTTGTTTGTGCGGTTGCTCAGTCTTTTTGTATCCATTCATTCTATACCTTTTGTTTTAATTTTCTTTTTATATTTCTTTAATTTATTATTGTTGTAAAAATTACTAATACTAGCTTTACTGGGCATTTCAAATTCGACGATGGTAAGAATATTATCACTGAATCATGCATGTTACATCTATTGGTGATATTAAATAATTGTGACAATATCTCATTTTTATATGTCAAATTTAAATTGTTTAATTATACAATGAAAACCTATTTTGGTCATTTTACATTTCACCTCATTAGATAATACGATTTGCCAAACACTCAAAAAACTGATTATCTGATTCTTGCGATATCAAACCACATAATCAAATCCAAACACTATGTTTTAAAATCACGTTTCGTAACAGCTGATTATCTGATTATCCATTTTCAAAACGCATAATCTATTTTCAATAAGCAATGCCAAACACCCCCTAAATAGTTACCAAATATTAAAAAACTAATAAATAAAATAAAAAGTAAAACCTAAATCGCAACTAGCCCCAAAAGTTACATATAAAGACCCCTTAACCTTTGATTAGATGCGATTTATCTTCCTCCCTCTTTTCTTCTCTCTCTCTTTTTTAGCCTTACCTGCAAATCTTCAAGGGTTATTCACAAACTATCTTTCATAACATAAAGGTACTACCACTATTTCCCTCCATCTTTTTAATTCAATTTTTATTCATTTAATTAAATCAATCAAATCCCTTCATGGGTTTTATACCCTTTATTTTCATTAGTAGTTTAAGCTAAAAATTAGTCTAATTAGTGGTTTATTTTCGTATGGGTCTTGTTTCTTGATTCAAGATTTAACTGTTTATTTGATTTGGTTTTGTCTTTTGGTTAATGGGTATGGTTTATTTTTTATAAAGATTGTTTCTTGGTGTTTGGGATTGGTTGTTAAGTCTTTTTTGTGTGATTAGCATTAGATGGAGTAATAAGGTTTAGTTAAATTCAATGCCAAACACTCCCGTATTGTTTCTGGAATACATATTGTTTAGTTAGTAGTATTATATTTGTTTCTTGGTGTTTTGGACTGGTTGTTAAAGTTTTTTTTTTTTTTTTTTTTTTTTTTTTGAGTAATTAGCATTGGATGGAGTGATAAGGTGTAGTTAAATGCAATGCCAAACGCACGCGTATTGTTCTTGGAGTAAAGATTGGTTTTTAATCTATGTGAAACATTAGCGTATTGGTTTTGGATAAAGATTGAATTTTTAGTGCAAATGCCAAACACCCATGTTGTTCTTGGAAAAAAGACAGGGTTTTTTTGGGGTGTTTAGATAGTGTTTTAATAAGCAATCCCAAACACCCACGTATTTTTTGGAAAAAGATTGAATATTTATAATTGGATCATGTTTTGTTAAGCAATTCTAAACACCCGCATACTGTCTTTGGACTAATGATGGTTTAGATAGTGTTTTATAAGCAATCCCGAAAAGAAGACGGTTATTATTTATATTTAGATAGTGTTTAATAAGCAATGCCAAACAGTTAAACACCCCATATTGTTCTTGATAAAAAGGTTGAAAATTTTGTTATTTGACTTGTGAAATTATATTTTGTTACAGAGATGGCAATGGTGTCATTGAAAAAGATGATAGCTATATGCCAATATGGTGGAGAGTTTGATACAAGTGAGGACGGTTTAATGTCGTATAGTGATGGTGAGGCGTATGCTGTTGATCTTGTTGATAATATGCAATTAAGTGATTTTAAGCAAGAGATAGCGGAAACTATTGATTTGACTGTTGATGAGATGTTAGTCAAGTATTTTCTTCCAGGGAATAATAAGAATCTTATAACGGTTTCTAAGGAAAAGGATTTTGAGCGAATGGTGAATTATTATAAAATTGTGAGCAGATGGAGGTTTTATCATGAAAGAGACCCACCCACTAAAACTCCAGCTAAGAAGCAGCCTCCTCGTAGGTAAGTTTTATGATCCGATTTCTTTTGAAACATATTTAGTATGAATGAGATTATGTGTATTTGAGTTATACTTTTTAATGATTACTCTTAAGGGAAGTAAAGGAGTAAAGGGGGTGTTTGGATGTGTGTTTGAACCAATTATTGTGACTAGAAAATTTCATGAATTGGTTTTAAGTGTTAAGGTATAACTGATTATGGTTATGTGTTTAAAGATTATCTGAATTAAAACCAACTTTATGAAATCAAAGATACGCCGATTATTTTAACTCAGATAATCAAGTCTAATGAGATGGGTTCTAGAAGATATGTTTTTATTCGTTTTAGTTGTTCACTTGTTTGAAGTTGTTATTATTGAATAATCACAAGTTTGAATGTTTGACAAAATCTGGTAATTATGAAATTAGTAGATATAGTGATAAAAAAAGGCTATTACTCAATTAGGCTAAATAAAGACGATGCACGTACACCATCTGCTAAACGTCTTTTTTGCAGGTAGTTTAAAATAAATCCAAACAATAAATGCAGATTCTAACACCCCGCGTTTTTTTCTGTTCCTGCCAACAGTTTATGCGACATATACTAAAAAAGGAAAAACAGATGCTTATTAATTTTTTTTTTTTTTTTTTTTTTTTTTTTTTTTTGTGTGTGTGGAAAGAATATAGTGTGTTATTGTCTGTTCATCTTATTATTTATTATTTTATAAATGTAGACCTCAGAAGAGACCAGCCGAGACACAATTGGCAGAAGTTCAAACTGAGACACAAGTGGCAGTAGTTCAACCGCCTATTGACCTTGGTCTATCCAGTGTACTCACTCTGAATGAATTCATCGACATCGAAACAACCAATGAGATCATGCCAAGTGTCCCTCAAGTCCCTGTCAACTCTTTCCCTATGTCAACAAACAATGACGAGCAACACTTAGCTGCAAAAAAATGGGAGAATCTTATAACAGGCGTAGGTCAAAGATTCCATTCGCTAGCTGAGTTCGAGAAACCTTAAGAAAATATTCAATCGCCCACGGGTTCAATTACATGTACAAAAAGAATGAAAATCAACGAGTAACCGTAAAATGCAAGTCAGAAGGTTGTCCATGGCGGATCCATGCATCGAAATTATCGACTACACAATTGGTTTGCATCAAAACCATGACACCGACTCATACTTGTCAAGGTGGGCTAGTAAAACCTGCATTTCGAGCTACACGAAGTTGGGTTGGGAATTTAATCAAAGAAAAAGTGAAAGATTCTCCAAAGATAAAACCGAAAGATATTGCTTTTGACCTTAAACGTGATTATGGAATCGAGCTTAATTACTCACAAGCAAGGCGTGCTAAAGAGTATGCACGTGAGCAGTTATTAGGATCTTATAAAGATGCGTACAGTGAATTGCCGTATTTTGTGAAAACTAATAGAAACGAATCCTGGGAGTCATGTTACATTTAGTACAAATGAGGATTCGAGTTTTCATCGGCTATTTGTTTCATTTCATGCATCGATATCTGGTTTCGTTCAAGGGTGTCCGCAGCTTCTTTTTCTCGATAGCACACCGTTGAATTCAAGATACCAAGGAACGTTGTTGACCGCTACGTCAGCAGACGGTAATGATGAGGTGTTCCCGGTGGCTTTCGGGGTAATCGATAACGAAACTGACGATAACTGGCGGTGGTTTTTAACTGAATTGAGAAACGCCTTGCCGGAACACCTGACTATTACTTTGGTGGCAGATTTTCAAAAGGGCTTAAGGGAATCAGTACCTGAAATATTTGGTGGCCAGTGTTTTCACGCGTATTGCTTAGGTTATTTAGCTGAAAAATTTGTTAAAGATCTAACGGAACATTTTTCCCATGAAGCTAGACGACTCATGGTTGAAGATCTGTATGCTGCTGCTCAGGCAACGAAAGTTGAGGTTTATGAAAAATATACTCAAGATATCAAAGCCATTTCCCCCGAAGCTTATAATTGGATCATACGCAGTGAACCTGAGCATTGGGCTACTTGCTATTTTGGAGGTTTTAGATATAATCATATGACTGCAAATTTTGGTAACGGTTTTTACTCGTGGGTATCGGAAGCAAATGAGTTACCAATAACTCAACTGATCGATGATTTAAGAGGTAAAATGATGCAAGTTATATACGACCGTAGGGTTAAATCAAGCCAATGGGTGGACCGATTGACGCCTTTCATGGAGAGAATGTTAGAAAATGAGACTATAAAAGCAGAGTCGGTTCGAGTTTTTGGGTCACATGGAAACAAACTTGAGGTTCAGTTTGGTGAAATAATTGATGTTATAGAATATGGAACTTGGGCTTGCAGTTGTAGAGGATGGTTGCTGAATGGACTGCCATGCTGTCACGCGATTGCGGTAATGCAAAGTTATGGTAGCAGCCCGTATGATTTTTGTGCGAGACATTGTCTTGCTGAGACTTATCAGTTTGCTTATGCTAATTCGATTAACCCCGTACCTTATTTGGAAAGACTGACGGATGTTGAGGTGGGTGATGGTGCGATTGTTGTTACTCCTCCGGCTACTGTTAGGACACCTGGCCGGGCTAAGATAAGGAAAGTTGTAGCGGGTTTGGATGGCCCAGTTGGTCCGGCGGACTTTCTCAAACGTGTACTTCAATGTGGAAAATGTAAAGGGCTCGGTCATAATAAGAGATCATGCAAGTACGTCTTTCTTCCTAAAGAAAGCTATCTTTAATTTTACACTGTGATTAATGTATTTTGGTCTATCATTCATTAGACTGGCAAAATGGTGTTGGGCTGGTTGGGAACGAGTCCAATTTTTTGTTTAGGTTGACCAAAATCACTTTTTCCCACAAAACTGTTTTTTTTTTTTTTTTTTTTCCTTCTAAAATAAAATGATACAGGAGGCTCCAAGCAATTAAATACACCTCGGTGACTTAAATCCTTTCGACCAATTTGTATCCATTTCCTCTAGCTAAGTTTTTCTGTTTTGACCCATGCAACCTTTTGGGAAAAAACCGTAACCAAAACTAATCCATTTATGAGTAACTACTAACTAGATCGTAACTGCAACCTATATCTATGATCTATTGTCTTTACCTGGCTGGATACTTAATAGGTCATGTCAATGCAGTGTTACATCAAAGTTAAGCACTCTATAACTGAAATCTAGGCTTCGGGTTGTTAGATGTCAATGCAATTTTATTGTGATTCTTTAAGTATTTTGCAATGATTATGGACCTCCAGCTTCCATGTAACTGTTTTTATGATAACAGCTTGCTTTTGGAAAATCTTTTGCCCCGTCATGAATTGTCACAAGTAATTTATAATTTTGTACTTAATGTGTCGGTTTTGTTTTCAGGGAGGATCTTCAATAGTAAGCCACAACTTCTGGTAGGTGATGCGGAGACAGGTGCATGGAAATGATGGTTTGGATTAAAATTACTCAAGAGTTTAGTCTCCTTTTGATTTTTCTGCCAATCAAATGTAAATGTTGATAGTGATGTCATTGGCTGCAAGTTTTTTGAGGTAAAGTTTTAGTATAGGCTACAGATGACCTTAGGGCTGGTTGTTTTTGGTAAGTGAGGGTAATCAATTAGTTTGTTCTGCTAAGGAAACAGTAGTTATGCGGTTTTGAAGGTATACTTTTCCACCTTTGAAGGATGTTATTTCTTCTTTCAATTCTTTTCAAATAATACAAAAATTCTATTGGTTTCTTACTTGAGGTGTTTTGGTGGTTTTTAGGCTCCAAGCCTTTTTTTTTTTTCTTTTTTGTTCATTACTGTTATCGAGGTATGTATAACAGACTTTTTTACGTAGAGAAGAAGAGGATATGTTGTGAGCAGTACGGCTATGTCCATCTCCATTTCTTGAGTCCTTTATTAGCTTCTTGATTGTACCATTTTCAAGCAACCATGGTTCTGATGTTTCCATTGAGCCCATCTTGTCTTTTTTATTTTGGGTAAAAAATAAGGTTGTTGGTATGATATATCTAGCCTATAGAGCTATAGAAGTTTGCTAAGATATCATACTTTGTTAGGACCACGAGCTTATTGTTTTATTTCTTCTCTTTGATCATACGCATTAAGATTACTAATGAGCTGTTTTCTGATGTGCATTTTAGAATAACATACGTGATTATCACAATATTCGTTTTGATGTTTGGATGGAAACAATTGTCCCTTTGATTATATGATTATCCATCCTTTTAATAGATTTGTATGTTAGATGCGATAAAATTGCTTACATAATAATCCGTCTTCTGCAAACTGCATCCTTTACAGTTAGAAGACTTCTTAACCAACTTGAGTGATTATGCTTATTGAAGTTTAAGTTGTATAGCAATAAACTTTTACCTACTAATTACAATCGGCCTAGCCATGGCTGGTCTAAAAATAAGTCGCCTTATAAGATTGCGTCTAATCTGGCAAATGGGTGGGCAGGGATGGGTCGGTTAACAGGTTTCGGCTCTAAATGAGTGCAAGTCTAGATGGGTCATTTGGAAGCCTTAGTCTAAACATGCCCACCCATTTGCCACCTTGTATAAGGTAAAGGTTTTAGGAAGGGTGTTCATATGTACACCTTGTATAAGGTAAAGTTTTTAGGAAGGGTATGTACACAAGAGGTGAGTTCAATGTAGAACAATTTTTATCTAAAGAACAAATCGTACAATCTCGGTGGTTTATTTTTTCATCAAACAAAAGAAATACATTTTCACATTTTTTAAAACAACATATCTCAGTAAGCAGAACCTTCGCCTATGAAAATACATCATCACGACAAATTAAATTATCTTTTCTATAGATATGCACTTCATATATACTTCGACGATTTTTTTTTTTTTTTTTTTTTTTTTTTTTTTTTAAGGTAAAATCACATGTGATTTCATAAGTTACATGTGATTTTTAAAGTAATAAATCACACGTAATTTTCTGAATCACATGTGATTCCTCTGCGCAAAAATTTTGAAAAAAAATCGTCGAAAGTATATCGAAGTGCATATCTATATAAAGATATATCTTAATTCTCGTCGAGACGGTATAATTAGTTTCGCGTTACAATTAACGGTTTGCGAGATATTTTAACTTTAAGAAAATAGATGAAAGTGGGTTTTTTTATTTGATAAGAAAAATAGATGACTGAGATCGCATGGTTTGTTCTTTAGTAAAAAATTGCTCTGCATTGAACTTTTCTCATTAATGTGCATATGTATCACGAATACAACTTATTAGTGCACATAATACAAAATCATATATGCTTGTTTGTGATGTATTAATGCATACCCCCCGTAAGTAATAAATCTAATTATACCTCAACTAAAACCTGTTACCTAACAAAAATTGTTATTAATCCATTATCCATGTATACAAATAAGTCACTCTATCAGCGGAATTTGATACTTCATGTTGTCTGGAAACCAATCGAAGGAAACATTTGTAACTCTGAAAAAAGTAATATAAATGTTGACCAACGCTTCCAGATGCGTAAACCCTTGCAAAATACTACTATTGTTATTTTTACTATATTTTTTTTTTGCAGAATGACAGTTTTACTTTAACTAATTAATTAATTTGTGTTATAATAATTTCAAGCAGCGATAATATGATAAACTAACTTCCCTATTTATATTTAGTAGCAAACAATAATAACATGATATCCTCAAAAGTAAACGTGGACTATTAAAACCACAACCTAAATGACATAAAAACAGCCACAAGCCCATAAACAAACACCCCCTGATCTATCAAAATTCCGCATATGTATATAAATACTTAGACTCTTCGCTTTGGATCCATAAAACCCAAACGCTAGGCCTAATTAGCGATGTCGATAAAATGGACCCAAAAAGAGCAGGCGCGTTAGTGAAAATAGATGAAGAAGAGGCAGCAGAAGAGATGTGGAGAGAAATTTGTATCAAAAAAGGATTGTCGTTGAACACACCTTACGTAATCAACAATGATTTTCAAAGCATGACATGGAGAGAATCCGTTTGTGATGGAATGTGGAGAGAGATTTATAGCAGGAAAGGCCTTTTACCAAACACAACATTTTCTTCATCTTCATCTTCAAATGATGATGATGATGATGTTGAAGAAAAGGAAACTGAAAAGACATCATACACAAATGACATTAAACGACGAAACAAATCACATTCCATGACACTTAAGACAATGTACCATTAGAATGTGCAGGTGATAGAACCAGTAATGTGCAGGTGATAGAACCAGTAAAAGGATTAGGTTTAGATACTTATAACGTCAAAAACCCAAAGGTAATGTCATAACCAACAAGAAAAACTGACTTAAGATATATATGAATATAAATACATTGACATGACGCTGATGATAGAATGAGGCTAACTCCCAACAAAAGGAAACTGATGACAATCCTTCGATGCCTTTGGAAGGGACAAATTTGCACACAACCGCTCTTTCTCTTCGAAATATAACCTGATAGATCGTAGTGATGCATATGTGCTTATAAATCAACGTAACATACATTTTCCATGTACGCAAAAAGACAAAAGACCGACCGGCTCTATTGTACTCTCCGGTAGCAATACAAAGTGTCATTAGGTTAATATGTAGACACAAAGTTTGATTGAGAGTATCATAGCTCTTGTAAAACGACCTTTAGTATCTTTTTTATTTGAACAAATACGTCACCCCCATAACACTAGTTTTTATAGCGTGCACGTACCTTCTGCACCAACAAATTTTACCCCACAATCACTCTACCTAATACTATATAGATTAAAAAAAAAAAAAAAAAGATACTTCATTCCAAGGTATGCATATATGAGTGTATTCTCTTAGATAAGAATTATACAGTCTACCGATCTGCAATATATACACTGTTTTATCTTGATCATCACATTTTAATCATGCAATCAGGTGTCCAAGTATAAACTTAACGGCAATAAGTAGTGAACCAGCCACAAGAATAAACGACATAAATAAAAGCGACGAGAAAATCAAATTCCATGATACTTGGTAAAACCATTGAGATGTTTAGGTGATTGAACCAATCAAGTCTTGCTTCTAGATGCATATAACGTCATAAACCCTAAGTAATGTTATAACTAGCAATGGAGATAAACTGACCAAGACTTATATAAATGCAACTGACAATCCCTGGAAGCCTTTGGAAGCCCTGACAATCTTGCACAAAACCGTTCGTTTCCTTTTAATGATTTCATAGCACGATTTGTGACTGTTAGCTTCTTCAAAACCTTTGAATTTCCCAACATGAACTTAAGGAAGTGTATATTACACTTGCTCGCCTTGATTAAGTCATATTCCATGGTCTTAAGGTTCATAAGCATACAAGCGGGAACAAACTCTGGTTCATTCCAGTGACGTCCATCCAGCTTTAGTTTTGACACCAAAAGAAAAAGAAAATGCATAATTATATGGGAATAAAAGAATATAAGAATTGAAGCATCAAGCGAAACACATCGAAACAACTCAAGTACCTTTTCAATGTATAAATGTTCCAACTCTGAAGAGCTTTCAAGAAACTTATGGATTAAATTCCATGCAGCACCAGCATCACCCTTCAACCCAAGTACTTCAAATTTGGAAACTTGGGCAAATAAACCACTGGGTTGTCCCTCCAGTACTGGTACTATAGTTAAACAATTAAAGAAAATAAATTCAAACTTCAAAGTATACAAAAGTGTTAAGAAGTACTCACATAATGAAAGTTCTCAAAAGGGAAACTTACCTTGAAAGTTAAATAAAGGGATTTAACTCCACTTATTTCTTTTAGAAAGTCACCCAAAATATGAATATATCTTATTTCACATGAAACTTTTGCCTCAACCAGGGATGACAAATTTTCCATCACAAAAAACGAGCACACGTCGCCACCCAAAAACAGATATTCAAGATTAGAGACATTTAAAACAGCCTTGTTAACTGAATATGATTGAAAGAATTTTAGTTTTAATCGCTTCAAAGAAGGAATTTTGAAATTGTAGACTTTATGATCGCCCCCATATAGTATCAGAGATAAACTTTCAAGTGAAGGGCAGCCGTGAATGACTTCTAATGCATATTCGATAGAAAAACTGGAATGGGCAACAATGTCAAGGGTTTTCAGACATGGAAGATTACACTAAGTTGAACCATCCCAATTTGCCGAATATGATTGATTAAGATGTAATCTAAACTTTGTGAGAGTCTTGCAAGCAAAAATACTCAAAGGCAACTTAGGCGTATTAACTTGTATGTCAAGCTCGCAAACGTTTAAGCTGATTGCTTCACTAATCCACTTCGATAGAGTTTCCCCTGGAATATAATACTTAGAAAAATTCAACCTGAAAGTATTAAGTTGGGTTGTTTTGCAGCGCTCCAACACTCGATGCACAAATAAACAAACTCCATTGATGGGTATACTATCATCAAAATCAAGGTTATGGATCAACTTCCAAGTGTATCTCCAACTTTTGGATAAAATGCTAGTTCGCACTGCGAATGTTGTAGGCATTAGAGAGAGTATTTGTGAAAGAACATCTTCAGGTAAGCTGGTAAGTCTATCTAAATTCTCACTTGTGAAACTCATCTTTTAGCCTTCTTAGTTCCTGATGATTTAAACACACAGATCAGAATTCAGAACCATATTTCAAGACTTTTCATATATGCTTTTCAACATATATTCATATCTCACATGTATCATTTTACAAATAAGAATCCAAGGCGTGCTTCTTTAGACCAAAACTTATTCGAGCATCAGTTAGATACAGATGAAACTCTGCTTGAATACCTTTATTCAATTGATAAAATAATTTAGACTTTGATGACAAGATTGTATTTCTTTTCCATATTCCAAAATAAATATGCATTTGAGTTGTAAATAGAACAATAATTGAGTTAAAGTTCAAGAGTAAAAAAGCTTACTAAATCGATAAACTTTGGTAAATGAGCAATTTTGCCATTAAAAGCAAATGACATGACTTAATTTCTCACCCTTTTTATTAACCACCTTTATTTGCCAACAAAAGATCAAATTAGTGTGTATCTGTCACTAACACTACTAAAGGTGAGCTTTCGGTGTTTGGTGACTTAACATGAAGATTATTCCATTTGTTTTTAGGAAATATTTCGTTAAGTCCTTGGCACATCATGGTTAAACAAATATGTCAATGAAACATAAATATGATAATTTAACAGTAATCTTGTCATGTCCTTTATTTTTATTGAAATAGAGAGCTTGAAAAGTCTTACGACCCAAAGTGAGAAGAGACTGATAAAAACAATTTCATGGTAAGCCGAATATAAAATCTTACATTAGATTCCGTATCATATTTCATACTCATGAAATTTACAATCATCAAAACTAAATGTTTTCCAATCTTAGCATATTAAAAAGAATTTTCTAGACTTATGTCAATTACCAAATCGATATGCATGCTATTTATTTATCATTATATTGTTTATATAAACAAATAAAATAAAGTTTTTGATTCTTAAAAGCAACGAGTTATAATTCAAATCAAAGTGCTGCTCTACTCAAATCTAGTTGCCTAACAAAGATGCTATATCATGCCAATTTAATCCACGCCACTTACCATGTAGACCAAAAAAGATGCTACATCGATCATGTCAAGCAAGACGGAATGTACCGAATATGTGACCTAAACGAATGAATGATACTTGCACTAATTAACGATCGCTGTTTAGTGACAAATAAGGTCAGGGTTGATTAAATGATGGGTGACAAATTAACTGTTTTTGGTATGTTTTTATAGCAAATTTGTGGCTTTTAACCATAACCTTTTAAGAGGTGTTTGGGTAAGCTTAAGTGTCTATGCATCTGTAAAACACTTTATCTAATGATGCAAAATATATTTTAGTTTAGTGTTTATAAGTTAATTATATTAGGGTTTAGAACTTGCATCCATATACTCGCGCGTAACACCAAAAAACAGTTTGCAATAGTTTACAAATAACCATTATTGTTTAACACAGACGTTTAAATGCATACCTTATTAATCGATGATGATGATGATGATATCAAACGCTATTTTAAGAACATGCTAAAGGTTTGAAGGAACCAATAACACGAGTTAAGAAAATGGAGTTAAATGGTGCATGTTTGAGGCTAAATAGTCTTTTTTGTGATTATATCCAAACTTGAGGGGCCAAATGTAAGTTTTAAAAGAGCAATTTTTTTATACTCGTATTATTTTTTGTGTTAAGTCAATCGGATCATGAACCAAATGATAAACAATACTTTTAATTAGAAACCAAAATTAACATTTTTTTTAATGATACCCGTAATCATGTTTTTTTTTTTGGACAGACTTATCCATAGGATTAGAAAAAATCGTCACGCAATATCAAATTACGTAAAGACCTACTCTCTAAGGAGGTTGACGTATACTTCATGATTATTCGCACAAAGCATCATTCTGACTTAAAGCTTATTACATTTTAATGAAGTGTCCGCAGCTTTTTTCTCGATAGCACACCGTTGAATTCAAGATACCAAGGAACGTTGTTGACCGCTACGCCAGCAGACGGTAATGATGAGGTGTTCCCGGTGGCTTTCGGGGTAATCGATAACGAAACTGACGATAACTGGCGGTGGTTTTTAACTGAATTGAGAAACGCCTTGCCGGAACACCTGACTATTACTTTGGTGGCAGATTTTCAAAAGGGCTTAAGGGAATCAGTACCTGAAATATTTGGTGGCCAGTGTTTTCACGCAGTATTGCTTAGGTTATTTAGCTGAAAAATTTGTTAAAGATCTAACGGAACATTTTCCCATGAAGCTAGACGATTCATGGTTGAAGATCTGTACGCTGTTGCTCAGGCAACGAAACTTGAGGTTTATGAAAAATATACTCAAGATATCAAAGCCATTTCCCCCGAAGCTTATTGGATCATACGCAGTGAACCTGAGCATTGGGCTACTTGCTATTTTGGAGGTTTTAGATATAATCATATGACTGCAAATTTTGGTAACGGTTTTTACTCGTGGGTATCGGAAGCAAATGAGTTACCAATAACTCAACTGATCGATGATTTAAGAGGTAAAATGATGCAAGTTATATACGACCGTAGGGTTAAATCAAGCCAATGGGTGGACCGATTGACGCCTTTCATGGAGAGAATGTTAGAAAATGAGACTATAAAAGCAGAGTCGGTTCGAGTTTTTGGGTCACATGGAAACAAACTTGAGGTTCAGTTTGGTGAAATAATTGATGTTATAGAATATGGAACTTGGGCTTGCAGTTGTAGAGGATGGTTGCTGAATGGACTGCCATGCTGTCACGCGATTGCGGTAATGCAAAGTTATGGTAGCAGCCCGTATGATTTTTGTGCGAGACATTGTCTTGCTGAGACTTATCAGTTTGCTTATGCTAATTCGATTAACCCCGCACCTTATTTGGAAAGACTGACGGATGTTGAGGTGGGTGATGGTGCGATTGTTGTTACCTCCGCTACTGTTAGGACACCTGGCCGGGCTAAGATAAGGAAAGTTGTAGCGGTTTGATGGCCCAGTTGGTCCGGGCGGACTTTCTCAAACGTGTACTTCAATGTGGAAAATGTAAAGGGCTCGGTCATAATAAGAGATCATGCAAGCACGCTCTTCTTCCTAAAGAAAGCTATCTTTAATTTTACACTGTGATTAATGTATTTTGGTCTATCATTCATTAGACTGGCAAAATGGTGTTGGGCTGGTTGGGAACGAGTCCAATTTTTTGTTTAGGTTGACCAAAATCACTTTTTTCCCACAAAACTGTTTTTTTTTTTTCCTTCTAAAAATAAAATGATACAGGAGGCTCCAAGCAATTAAATACACCTGCGGTGACTTAAATCCTTTCGACCAATTTGTATCCATTTCCCTCTAGCTAAGTTTTTTCTGTTTTGACCCATGCAACCTTTTGGGAAAAAACCGTAACCAAAACTAATCCATTTATGAGTAACTACTAACTAGATCGTAACTGCAACCTATATCTATGATCTATTGTCTTTACCTGGCTGGATACTTAATAGGTCATGTCAATGCAGTGTTACATCAGAGTTAAGCACTCTATAACTGAAATCTAGGCTTCGGGTTGTTAGATGTCAATGCAATTTTATTGTGATTCTTTTAGTATTTTGCAATGATTATGGACCTCCAGCTTCCATGTAACTGTTTTTATGATAACAGCTTGCTTTTGGAAAATCTTTTGCCCCGTCATGAATTGTCACAATTAATTTATAATTTTGTACTTAATGTGTCGGTTTTGTTTTCAGGGAGGATCTTCAATAGTAAGCCACAACTTCTGGTAGGTGATGCGGAGACAGGTGCATGGAAATGATGGTTTGGATTAAAATTACTCAAGAGTTTAGTCTCCTTTTGATTTTTCTGCCAATCAAATGTAAATGTTGATAGTGATGTCATTGGCTGCAAGTTTTTTGAGGTAAAGTTTTAGTATAGGCTACAGATGACCTTAGGGCTGGTTGTTTTTGGTAAGTGAGGGTAATCAATTAGTTTGTTCTGCTAAGGAAACAGTAGTTATGCGGTTTTGAAGGTATACTTTTCCACCTTTGAAGGATGTTATTTCTTCTTTCAATTCTTTTCAAATAATACAAAAATTCTATTGGTTTCTTACTTGAGGTGTTTTGGTGGTTTTTAGGCTCCAAGCCTTTTTTTTCTTTTCTTTTTTGTTCATTACTGTTATCGAGGTATGTATAACAGACTTTTTACGAGAGAAGAAGAGGATATGTTGTGAGCAGTACGGCTATGTCCATCTCCATTTCTTGAGTCCTTTATTAGCTTCTTGATTGTACCATTTTCAAGCAACCATGGTTCTGATGTTTCCATTGAGCCCATCTTGTCTTTTTTATTTTGGGTAAAATAAGGTTGTTGGTATGATATATCTAGCCTATAGAGCTATAGAAGTTTGCTAAGATATCATACTTTGTTAGGACCACGAGCTTATTGTTTTATTTCTTCTCTTGATCATACGCATTAAGATTACTAATGAGCTGTTTTCTGATGTGCATTTTAGAATAACATACGTGATTATCACAATATTCCGCTTTGATGTTTGGATGGAAACAATTGTCCCTTTGATTATATGATTATCCATCCTTTTAATAGATTTGTATGTTAGATGCGATAAAATTGCTTACATAATAATCCGCCTTCTGCAAACTGCATCCTTTACAGTTAGAAGACTTCTTAACCAACTTGAGTGATTATGCTTATTGAAGTTTAAGAAGTTGTATAGCAATAAACTTTTACCTACTAATTACAATCGGCCTAGCCATGGCTGGTCTAAAAAATAAGTCGCCTTATAAGATTGCGTCTAATCTGGCAAATGGGTGGGCAGGGATGGGTCGGTTAACAGGTTTCGCTCTAAATGAGTGCAAGTCTAGATGGGTCATTTGGAAGCCTTAGTCAAACATGCCCACCCATTTGCCACCTTGTATAAGGTAAAGGTTTTAGGAAGGGTGTTCATATGTACACCTTGTATAAGGAAAAGTTTTTAGGAAGGGTATGTACATAGAGGTGAGTTGATGTAGAATAATTTTTATCTAAAGAACAAATCACTTAATCTCACCATTTATTTTTTCATCAAACAAAAGAAATACATTTTCACATTTTTTTAAAACAACATATCTTCAGAAACAGAAACCTTCGCTCATTTAAAATACATCATCACGATAAAATTAAATTATCTTTTCTATGTATACGCACTTCTATATATTCGACGATTTTTTTTTTTTTTTTTTTTTTTTTTTTTAAGAAATCACATGCGATTACGTTTACACGTGATTTTAAAGTAATAAATCACATCGTAATTTTCTCGAATCACACGTGATTCCTCCGCAAAATTTTGAAAAAATCGCCGAAAAGATATCGTCATATATCTATATAAAGATATATCTTAATTTCGTCGAGACGGTATAATTAGTTTCGCATAATTAACGGTTTGCGAGATATTTTAACTTTAAGAAAATAGATGAAAGTGGCTTTTTTATTCGATAAGAAAAATAGATGATCGAGATCGCATGGTTGTTCTTTTAAGAAAAATCGTTCTGCATCGAACTTTTCTCATTAATGTGCATATGTATCACGAATACAACTTATTAGTGCACATAATACAAAATCATATATGCTTGTTTGTGATGTATTAATGCATACCCCGTAAGTAATAAATCTAATTATACCTCAACTAAAACCTGTTACCTAACAAAATTGTTATTAATCCATTATCCATGTATACAAATAAGTCACTCTCAGCGGAATTTGATACTTCATGTTGTCTGAAACCAATCGAAGGAAACATTTGTAACTCTGAAAAAGTAATATAAATGTTGACCAACGCTTCCAGATGCGTAAACCCTTGCAAAATACTACTATTGTTATTTTACTATATTTTTTTTGCAGAATGACAGTTTTACTTTAACTAATTAATTAATTTGTGTTATAATAATTTCAAGCAGCGATAATATGATAAACTAACTTCCCTATTTATATTTAGTAGCAAACAATAATAACATGATATCCTCAAAAGTAAACGTGGACTATTAAAACCACAACCTAAATGACATAAAAACAGCCACAAGCCCATAAACAAACACCCCCTGATCTATCAAAATTCCGCATATGTATATAAATACTTAGACTCTTCGCTTTGGATCCGCAAAACCCAAACGCTAGGCCTAATTAGCGATGTCGATAAAATGGACCCAAAAAGAGCAGGCGCGTTAGTGAAAATGGATGAAGAAGAGGCAGCAGAAGAGATGTGGAGAGAAATTGTATCAAAAAAGGATTGTCGTTGAACACACCTTACGTAATCAACAATGATTTTCAAAGCATGACATGGAGAGAATCCGTTTGTGATGGAATGTGGAGAGAGATTTATAGCAGGAAAGGCCTTTTACCAAACACAACATTTTCTTCATCTTCATCTTCATCTTCAAATGATGATGATGATGATGTTGAAGAAAAGGAAACTGAAAAGACATCATACACAAATGACATTAAACGACGAAACAAATGACATTCCATGACACTTAAGACAATGTACCATTAGAATGTGCAGGTGATAGAACCAGTAAAAGGATTAGGTTTAGATACTTATAACGTCAAAAACCCAAAGGTAATGTCATAACCAACAAGAAAAACTGACTTAAGATATATATGAATATAAATACATTGACATGACGATGATGATAGAATGAGGCTAACTCCCAACAAAAGGAAACTGATGACAATCCTTCGATGCCTTTGGAAGGGACAAATTTGCACACAACCGCTCTTTCTCTTCGAAATATAACCTGATAGATCGTAGTGATGCATATGTGCTTATAAATCAACGTAACATACATTTTCCATGTACGCAAAAAGACAAAAGACCGACCGGCTCTATTGTACTCTCCGGTAGCAATACAAAGTGTCATTAGGTTAATATGTAGACACAAAGTTTGATTGAGAGTATCATAGCTCTTGTAACGACCTTTAGTATCTTTTTTATTTGAACAAATACGTCACCCCCATAACACTAGTTTTTATAGCGTGCACGTACCTTCTGCACCAACAAATTTTACCCCACAATCACTCTACCTAATACTATATAGATTAAAAAAAAAAAAAAAAAAAAAAAGATACTTCATTCCAAGGTATGCATATATGAGTGTATTCTCTTAGATAAGAATTATACAGTCTACCGATCTGCAATATATACACTGTTTTATCTTGATCATCACATTTTAACCATGCAATCAGGTGTCCAAGTATAAACTTAACGGCAATAAGTAGTGAACCAGCCACAAGAATAAACGACATAAATAAAAGCGACGAGAAAAATCAAATTCCATGATACTTGGTAAAACCATTGAGATGTTTAGGTGATTGAACCAATCAAGTCTTGCTTCTAGATGCATATAACGTCATAAACCCCTAAGTAATGTTATAACTAGCAATGGAGATAAACTGACCAAGACTTATATAAAATGCAACTGACAATCCCTGGAAGCCTTTGGAAGCCCTGACAATCTTGCACAAAACCGTTCGTTTCCTTTTAATGATTTCATAGCACGATTTGTGACTGTTAGCTTCTTCAAAACCTTTGAATTTCCCAACATGAACTTAAGGAAGTGTATATTACACTTGCTCGCCTTGATTAAGTCATATTCCATGGTCTTAAGGTTCATAAGCATACAAGCGGGAACAAACTCTGGTTCATTCCAGTGACGTCCATCCAGCTTTAGTTTTGACACCAAAAAGAAAAAGATAATGCATAATTATATGGGAATAAAAGAATATAAGAATTGAAGCATCAAACGAAACACATCGAAACAACTCAAGTACCTTTTCAATGTATAAATGTTCCAACTCTGAAGAGCTTTCAAGAAACTTATGGATTAAATTCCATGCAGCACCAGCATCACCCTTCAACTCCAAGTACTTCAAATTTGGAAACTTGGGCAAATAAACCACTGGGTTGTCCCTCCAGTACTGGTACTATAGTTAAACAATTAAAGAGAAAATAAATTCAAACTTCAAAGTATACAAAAGTGTTAAGAAGTACTCACATAATGAAAGTTCTCAAAAGGGAAACTTACCTTGAAAGTTAAATAAAGGGATTTAACTCCACTTATTTCTTTTAGAAAGTCACCCAAAATATGAATATATCTTATTTCACAAGAAACTTTTGCCTCAACCAGGGATGACAAATTTTCCATCACAAAAAACGAGCACAACTCGCCACCCAAAAACAGATATTCAAGATTGGAGACATTTAAAACAACCATGTTAACTGAATATGATTGAAAGAATTTTAGTTTTAATCGCTTCAAAGAAGGAATTTTGAAATAGTATTCTTTAGGATTGCCCCCATATAGTATCAGAGATAAAGTTTCAAGTGAAGGGCAGCCGTGAATGACTTTTAATGCATATTCGAAAGAAAAATTGGAATGGGCAACAATGTCAAGGGTTTTCGGACATGGAAGATTACACGAACTTGAACCGTCCCAATTTGCCGAATATGATTGATTAAGATGTAATCTAAACTTTGTGAGAGTCTTGCAAGAAAATATACTCAAAGGCAACTTAGGCGTTTTAACTTGTATGTCAAGCTCACAAACATTTAACCTGATTGCTTTACTAATCCAGTTCGACAGAGTTGGCCCTGAAATATAATACTTAGAAAATTCAACCTGAAAGTATCAAGTTGGGTTGTTTTGCAGCTCTCCAACACTGATGCACAAATAAACAAACTCCATTGATGGGTATACAATCATCAAAATCAAGGTTATGGATCAACGCCCAAGTGTATCTCCATCTTTTGGATAAAATGCTAGTTCGCACTGCGAATGTTGTAGGCATTAGAGAGTATTTGTGAAAGAATATCTTCAGGTAAGCTGGTAAGTCTATCTAAATTTTCACTTGTGAAACTCATCTTTTAGCCTTCTTAGTTCCTGATGATTTAAACACACAAAGATCAGAATATCAGAACCATATTTCAAGACTTTTCATATATGCTTTTCAACATATATTCATATCTCACATGTATCATTTACAAATAAGAATCCAAGGCATGCTTCTTTAGACCAAAACTTATTCGAGCATCAGTTAGATACAGATGAAACTCTGCTTGAATACCTTTATTCAACTGATAAAATAATTTAGACTTTGATGACTAGAATGTATATCTTGTCCAAGTTCCAAGATAAATATGCATTTAATTGACTTGTAAATAGAACAATAATCGAGTTAAAGTTCAAGAGTAAAAAAGCAGACTAAATCGATAAACTTTGGTAAATGAGCAATTTTGCCATTAAAAGCAAACGACATGACTTAATTTCTCACCCTTTTATTAACCCCTTTATTTGCCAACAAAAGATCAAATTAGTGTGTATCATCACTAACACCTAAAGGCGAGCTGTGTTTGGTGACTTAACATGAAGATTATTCCATTTGTTTTAGGAAATATTTCGTTAAGTCCTTGGCACATCATGGTTAAACAAAACATACGATCAAATATGTCAATGATACACAAATATGATAATTTAACAGTAATCTTGTCATGTCCTTTATTTTTATTGAAATAGCGAGCTTGAAAAGTCTTACGACCCAAAGTGAGAAGAGACGCATAAAAACAATTTCATGGTAAGCCGAATATAAAATCTTACATAAGATTCCATATCACATTTCGTACTCATGAAATTTTAAATCACCAAAACTAAATGTTTTCCAGTCTTAGCATATTTAAAAGAATTTTCTAGACTTATGTCAATTACCAAATCGATATGCATGCTATTTATTTATCATTATATTGTTTATATAAACAAATAAAATAAAGTTTTGATTCTTAAAAGCAACGAGTTATAATTCAAATCAAACTGCTGCTCTGCTCAAATCTAGTTGCCTAACAAAGAAGCTATATCATGCCAATTTAATCCACGCCACTTACCATGTAGACCAAAAAAGATGCTACATCGATCATGTCAACCAAGACCCGAATGTACCTAATATGCGACCTAAACGAATGAATGATAGTTGCACTAATTAACGATCGCTGTTTAGTGACAAATAAGGTCAGGGTAAGGTTGATTAAATGATGGGCGACAAATTAATTCTTTTTGGTATGTTTTTTATAGCAAATTTGTGGCTTTTAACCATGACCTTTTAAGGGGTGTTTGGGTAAGCTTAAGTGTCTATGCATCTGTAAAACACTTTATCTAATGATGCAAAATATATTTTAGTTTAGTGTTTATAAGTTAATTATATTAGGGTTTAGAACTTGCATCCATATACTCGTGCTTAACACCAAAAAACAGTTTGCAATAGTTTACAAATAACCATTATAGTTTAACACAGACGTTTAAATGCATACCTTATCAATCGATGATGATGATGATGATGATGATATATACCAAACGCTATTTTAAGAACATTCTAAAGGTTTGAAGGAACCAATAACACGAGTTAAGAAAATGGAGTTTAATGGTGCATGTTTGAGGCTAAATAGTCTTTTTTGTGATTATATACAAACTTGATGGGCCAAATGTAAGTTTTAAAAGAGGAATTTGGCTTTTTCATACTCGTATTATTTTTTGTGTTAAGTCAATCGGATCATGAACCAAATGATGAATTATGAAACAATACTTTTAATTAGAAACCAAAATCAACATTATATTTTTTTAATGATACATAATCATGTTTTTTAATTTTTTATTGACAGACTTATTCACAGGATTAGAAAAAGTCGTCACACAATATCAAACTACGTAAAAACCTACCCTCTAAGGAGGTTGACGTATACTGATTATTCGCACAAAGCATGATTCAGACTTAAAGCTTATTACATTTTAATGAAAATAAGCACAAGCTTTTTACCTCTTAGCCACCTAAAAAAAGTTATGATCAACAATCAAAGCAATAACCACACGAACAAGAAGACAAAATGATTCACTCAACCACATCCGTCAAACGCTCATATTGCATCGTCTATACACTTTGTAGTATATGACATATATGTCTAAGGACAAAGTTTCCATTGCACTATTTTTTTGGTAGGTTCATATTGACGCCATATAGCAAGGGGAGCTTCCGCCAAGCATTTATAGAGTGCATCTTATACACACTTTGTTGTATATCACTTAGTCGTTCAAGAACGAATATAGTTTTCCACTAATTTTTATTTGTAGCTTTTCAATCATATCTTGACGCATCGTACAAGGGGGAGCATGCACGCATTCATCATCATTTCACTACTACAAATGATGAGAATGTTCACGGTTATTTTTCCACGGTCTTGAAAGGGTGGAGTTTTAGTTTCTCTTATACACGACAATAAGCGTGTAAAAGCTAAAAATAAGAGCCACGTTACCCAAAGGTGGATATAAAATAGTATGAGTTACGGGAAAAAGCGTGACAAAATTTTCATATAAAACACTAGAAAATACACAACAAGAAGCGTGGACAAATTTTCATATAGGAACATTAGAAAATACACAACAAAAAACGTGGACAAAATTTTAAACACTAGAAAATACACAACAAAAAGCGTGGACAAAATTTTAAACACTAGAAAATACACATCAAAAAGCGTGGACTTTTTTTTTATACGTTCTATCACAAATTCTCACATTCCCTTCATAATGTTTTAAATTGTAAAATCTCACTCAAACTTTCATCTCAAATCACAAATCACTTTATAAAACCCAAATCACTTTTATATCAATTTGTCATTCCTTTTATATCAATTTCCCCAATTCACTTTATAAAACCCAAATCACTTTTATAAACCCCAAATCACTTTCCCCTATTCGTTTCTTCCAATTATGTGAGTTCCTGTATCTTTCGATGATTGCTCCAAAAAAATATATGACTTCAGCCGATTTCATAGTTGCTCCATAAATCCCGCATCTGATGCATAAACACAGATAATATGCTCATTTTCCCCAAATCAATTTCAATTCGTGTAACCGATTTATAAACCCTAATTCAATCAAATTAATATGATGAGCACCTCATTTTCCCCAAATCTCAGTTAGTTTAGTTTCGATTTGCTGCTGCTGGTTTTTTGGTTGTTAGGTTACTTTCGATTTGCAGCTGGTGGATGTTCGGTTAGTTTCGATTTGCACCTTCATGATTTTGAATATTGATTTGAATGTTGTTGAGTGTGTTGATGATTTTAACTTTTTAAGTATTAATTAGGTGTAATAATGAACTGAGTAAAATCTGTGTTATATTGCTTGTATATGTAATTTGTTTGTTAAATCTGCGAATGTTATCCTACGCTTTACGGATCTAGTTAAGTTTGAAATCGAGTTGAGTAGATTATTGTGTACGTTTATAATTAGTGAAATCTGTGAGGAGTTTTATCGAAGAATTGTTGAGGTTTTTAATAGCTTATATTCTGTGCTATATTGTGTAATTATTGAAATCTGTGGATGTTATTATGTATATGTTGATTAGTATTAGATGCTTTACTTCTATCAGAAATATATGATGTATGATGCTTCTGTATATTTCATATGAACAAAGCTTTCGATGGTTGTTAATGTGTCTAAGTATACTTGACCGTGCAAGCTTTCGATGGTTTTAGTGATTCGTGATGACATTGATTGATTTTAACTATGCAACCTTTTTTTACTATATTAGAAGTTGCTAGTATTTTTTTTCGTACATTATATATGTTATTATTCACTGATTGCATTTCAATATTAAAATCATTATTAGCGCATAGAACTCAATTTACATATATTCATTGATAGAAATTTTGGAATTTAAAATCAATAACATTTCAAGTCTAATGATTTTAGGCATTGTATCGGAAACTTGGTAAGTATAACCGATGGATAAAAGTTGGATTAATGCTCCGATTAGAAGCAAAAATTTTAGAGATGGAGCTGCTAATTTTATAAGTTTTGCTCGTGTTAGAAGTATAAGAGGACTCATCAAATGTCCATGTAATAAATGTTGTCTCGGTGATTGGGTAACTTTGGATAAAGCTCATGGTGACATATTGCGTTATGGTTTTTATCTGGGTATACATAATGGACTGTGCATGGAGAGTATACTATACCTTTTGAACCATCTCAATCTAGTAATGTTAATGTTGAGGAAACTTCTTATGGTCAAGAGGACATAAGAGGTTTGGTTCGTGATGCCTTAGGTATTAATTATTTGCCTTTGGATAGCACACAATTAGGAGATACAACGATGGAAGGAGATACCGGAGAATCTACCGGAAGTGGTGATCATTGTGATGAGGGTGTTACATATAAGAAGTTGTTAGAAGAGTGTGACAAAGAATTGTACTTTGGTTGCAAGTACTCAAATTTTTCCTTCACTTTACATTTATATCACATTAAATGTATTGGTGGAATATCTAACAAGACTTTTAGCATGATACTAGAACTTTTAAGGGATGCATTTCCACACCTTACATCATTACCATCATCTGCCGATGAAGCCAAAAAGTTTACTAAGGATTTAGGTCTAGGTTATGAAAAATCCATGCGCTCCTAATGATTGTATGCTTTATTGGGGTGACAAGGTAGGTCAACAATCATGTCATATTTGCAAAGCTTCTCGATATAAAAGTGATGAAGGATCGAAGTTCAAAATCATGCAAATCCAATAAGCCGACAAAAGTTTTACGTTATTTTCCCTTAATTTCGAGACTTAAAAGGTTGTACATGTCCGAGAAAACAGCAAAGGAAATGAGATGGCATGATATTGGTAGAACAAAAGATGGAAAATTAAGGCACCCCGCAGATGGTCTTGCTTGGAGCGCGTTTAATGATCGACATTCGGAGTTTGCCTCGGATCCTCGTGAGTGTGAGGCTTGGCACAGCTAGTGATGGTTTTAACCCGCTTCGCATAATGAGTACATCACATAGCACATGGCGGTGTTATTGATTCCTTACAATTTACCTCCTTGATATGCATGAAACAACACTCATTCATTCTTTCATCTATTATTCCGTGCTCCCTCCCGCAATGATATTGACGATATCTAAAACCTTTAATAAAAGAGCTCCAATCATTATGGAAGGGTGTTGATGCGTATGATGCTTTTTCTAAGGAACATTTCAAACTAAAGGCTTCCCTTATGTGGACTATCAACGATTTTCCTGCATATGCAAATTTATCTGGTTGGAGCACGAAGGGTCGTGTGGCATGTCCCATTTGTGCGAACTCCACTCACTCAAGGTGGTTAAAGCACGGGAAAAAATTTTTCTACATGGGACATCGAAGATGGCTAGAGCCGAATCACATTTATTGATTTCAAAAGGAACGTTTGATGGTACAATAGAGAATGAGGGTCCGCCAACCCACTAACAGGATCGATGTTTTGAAACAATTAAGGGGATAAGATTTAAATATGGAAAGTCTAAGAAAAGGATGAGGGAGGATGTTGGTTCAACAAGTACTTATACAACAGAGGCAACAAATGACAACCAAGGTGCATTTGAGAGTACAAATAATATCATTGAAGAAGATATTGACGGTGAGAGCCAATTATGGAAAAAGAAAAGTGTATTCTTTGATTTAGAGTATTGGGAGCACAATTTACTTACACATAACTTAGATGTGATGCATATCGAAAAGAATGTGTGATAATATTCTCGGGACCTTATTAGATTTGGATGGAAAGACTAAAGACAATGAAAACACCCGCAAGGATCTCGAGGAAATAGGAATTAGGCATGAGCTTCACCTTATAAATCGTCCTAATGGAAAGTCAGATTACCCCAAAGATGTTATACGATGTCTAGTGTAGAGAAGTCCAACTTTTACAATTGTTAAAAGATCTCAAAGTTCCAGACGGGTATGCATCAAATATTTCGAGGGGTGTAAACTTGAAAGATAATAAAATTTCCAATCTCAAGAGTCATGATGGGCACATCTTAATGCAAGATGTTTTGCCCATTGCTCTACGGGCATCCGTGATTTCAAGAACACAATCTCGCGTAGTTAAAGCCGTGACGGATTATTGCTACTTTTTCAAAGGGTTGTGTCAAAAGTTCTTGATCTTAGTGAATTAGAAAAAATGGAGTATCAACTTGTGTGGACATTATGCGAGTTGGAGCAGTTATTTCCTCCTAGCTTTTTCACCGTCATGGTCCACTTGACTATCCATTTGATATCAGAGGCGAAGCTTGGTGGACCCGTTCATTATAGATGGATGTATCCCGTTGAACGGTACTTTCTCTTTCATGCCATTAAGTTATGTATATATTCTTTTACCTTGCGACTTTATTGTCTATTTTTAAATGAAAGGTACTTGATGCGGTTGAAGTCATATGTTCGCAATAAGGCTCAACTGAGGATCAATTGTCAAGGATATATCAAGGAAGAGTGTCTTAATTTTTGTTCAAGATATTTTGAAGGTGTTGAGACTCCCTTTAATTGCCCTCCTAGAAATAATGTGAATGTTGCTTAAAAGAGATGTACATGTTCAATTCGGTGGTCGTAAGTTAGGTAAGGTTGAGATTCTTGAGCTTGATGGCAAGTCTTTAGCTCAAGCACATCGCTATGTGTTACTAAATCATAGTAAAATTCAACCTTTCATGAGTAAGTTTTTCTTTAGCATGTAATTAACATATCTAATAATAAATAATGCTTTGATAAAGTCTTAAGATTATGATATGCTTCGTGTAGTTATTTTTGGGTGAAAAACAAGCGCGTGGGAATAAACCCATGGACTCAAAACTATAGAGAAATTGATGGTCGAGGAATTTCCATGGTGGCTAAAAACCGAGTTACAAATCTATTGGTTGTTACATGAGTTTCCTCATCTCCGAGGTGCATTAACTAATAGTGATATTAAATAATGGTAGGTTTCTCTCTTACAAAAGATAACGGAGATGAAGAAGTGTTATCTCTTGCCATTGGCCCAAATCTTGTTGCCAAACAATATAAAGGCTTCATCACTAATGGTCATAGATTTCACAAGCCGACATGAAGAGTTTAAGAAGACCCAAAATTCGTGAGTCATGGTGGAAGTTGAAGGAGGAAATTATTATGGAAAACTTACGAACATTATTGAGCTTGAATATTATCGTGGATACAAAATTGTTCTTTCCATTGTGATTGGGTCGACAATCGACTTTATAGAGGGCTAAAGATGATAAATATGGGTTTCCTCTTGTGAATTTTTCTAGGCCACTGTACACACCGGTGAAAATTTAAAGATGATCCTTCTATAATTTCTACTCAAGTAAGACAAGTGTTCTATATAGAGGATTTAAAAGATGTTGGATGGTCACATGTTATTAGGACCAAGCCAAGGGATATATATGACATGGGGACCAATGTGAATAGAGATGATGACGACTCTTATACCCAATGCATGCCTTGTAATCTTCCAATAATGGATGATGTGAACAAGGATCCTTGTTGGCTTCGTATGGACACTGAACTCCAAGACGCTCAATAACGATCAGTACCTATCACCTATTGGAGTTCATGAGCTCATTTTTTTTCTTCTTCTTTTTTTTTGTGTTTTATAGGTATGTGTAACTGCTTTTTGTCTTATTGGCTAATATGTTGTGTATTTGATGCTTGTTTATAGGTATGAGCTCATTCGCTTATGTAATAACTGCTTGTTATTTGTGTGATTTTCGTGATCTTTGTACGTAGATTATCGGAGTGATCATAAGTTTTCTCACGACATATACGACAACGGAGTTGTAGTATCTATCTATCTACGTGTGTATTTTGTTATGAGTATCTAGTAGTCACACATCGCTTAAATTTTGTCATATATCATGCATGTCCCGAGAAATGTGTGGTCCTAGAACTAATTACCAATCTTTTACTTTTATACATCCACTTTAAGTTCCAGATTGATCTTTACATGATATGTATACGAAAGTTTGGATATCAATGCGTCTAATAAATTGAATGTATACATATTTTGACATATTCGCATATATAAAAGTATGCACTTGATTAATCTCGTAAAATAATTGGGTGTCGATATTGATTTACTCTTTTAGGTGTGGTGAACTTACTAAGTCGAAGCAAGGAGAAACTTTATGAGGCGGGGAGGTGCCCCCTAAAGTTTTCAATAAGTAATAGATGTTTAGTTTAGATAGTCGAGCGAAATGACTTATCTATTTAGTAGTTTGAATCAAAGAGAAACAATGAGTTGTTGATAGTTTTATAACAAAAAGTAAGTGAAATGCGACTTGAGTCATATGGAATAAGAATGCATTTTAAAACACCAACAACTAAAAAGAAAGCTATATGGGGCCTTGGGGTTAGAACTTTTAGTACCATGAATATGAAGAGTGTAGTTGGCCATTTCAACCCATCTATTTATAAATGGGTCGATTTTGGTTGTGCTTCAATTAAAACGGGTGAAACTATAAAATGCAGCTAAAAGGGTAATGTGTACATAATACAGTATTACTTGACTACATATAAGAACACACTGGAACATAGATCAACTCTGAAAATAAGGTGTTGTGAAGGTGGCAAATTTGCTTAATTCTGTATTCCAAAGTTCAATCTACATACATGCTTAATCTGCAAGCTGGATAAGTATGATATCATGACACTTTTAATTTTTGTAAGTTTAATAAAGTTGATAGTATTTTGGGCGTTAAGTAACATGTTTATAATGTGTACATAATACAGTATTACTTGACTACATATTAAATGTGGTTGTAAGATGATGCACATTGTAGTACAGATCAGTAGTACAGATATGGTGTTTGGTGACAGTTAGTCGATAACGACCTCGAGGCGTGACGTGTTTTTGTGTGATCTATGTTAAATGTTTGGTTTGGTAAGTAGTGATTATTTTGAGAGTTCTGCTTGAGGAATTTATTAGTTGAATATAAATAAGAATATGAGATGTTGTCTTCTTAAAGCTAGGAAATAGGGAATGAGTAAGTAGCGATAACACATTTGAATTCGATTAGCTAATAGTATGCATAAGGAGGAACTAATTGTTTTCTGAGATAGAAACTTGTGTTATTGTTGAGATGTACGACTAGGTGAAGATTTTGAAAGGACAAGAGGATAAAGATTTTCCGTAATAAGAGGTTTTGTTGTACAAAGGCTAAAATCTATTTTCGCTTAGTTAATAACACGAGTGTTGGGTTCATTTGTTGCCCTACTGATTTTGGCTCATAATTCTTAGGCTAGCCTTGAACTTGCAACTTTGTCTTTGCACTTATATTGACACTAACTTCAACTTCAATGGCATATTGAAGGCTGATTTGATTGGGACTAGAAACTGGTCATCAGTAGAACATACATAACTAAATAACAAATACTGAGGACAGATGTCCTCATCTCCCATCGGCCTCGTCGCCATAACTATACTAGATAAAACAGACATAGAGGAAAGAGCTATCTATTACCTTTTGTACAATGTATGGCCAGTTAACCATTGTTTAATTTTAACTTATTAATTGTTTCAATAATCTTGATTAAACCATCACTGATAGTACACTATATAGGGCATGTTGCTGTTACTTTTATTTGGTCATTCATATATTATATTTTATTACCTTTTGTACAAGGTCCAGTTAACCATTGTTTATCTAACAAGTTCAACATCCACATGAAATTCCAGAAACAAAGAACAAATAGTGACATGTGGCGCTATCCCCCCTCTTGTTGAGCTTCTCAAATTCCAAAATGCATTAGTAGATGTAATGTAGTTAACACATATTTTAAGCTTCTCATATGTAAAATGGCCAATTTCTATCCTATGCATTAGTAGCTATGTCTAAGAAAATCTTTAAGATGTTATATAGATGATCTTTTGAGTTTTTAAATACAAACTAATTTTTGATTTTCTTTCTTTATATTTAGGAGCTTGTTGAAGATGAGAGATTGAAGAAATGTTAATGGAATTTCGCCTCTCTCTAATAGATGATGTTTTGTAAACATACTTAGAATCTCGCCTATAAATCTTTTGTTGGTTTGTATCAAACAAGTAACTATGTACTTAGAAATATGGTATGTTGAATAAAGTATGTTGAAATCTTTTGTACAGCTAGTCATGCTGCAAGAAATCTATTTTGTATTTCAATGTCTGCAAGAAATCTTTTCTGCAAGAAATCTGGAATTAAGTATACAGCTAGTCTTGCAGAATCAAGTATGTTTGTTTTCTAGATTTCTTATAATACAGGGTATCAATTGTAAAATTATTAAAAGTGCGGGGTTATAATTGTAATTTTATCAAAAGAGAGCCACATTATAAACCGTGGAGTTTTTCTCTCATGGTTCATGCTTAAACTTACTCCACCATATAAAGCGTGTACTTTTAAAAATTTTACACTTCTTTTTGTGACAACTTGTAAATTTTATGACAAAAAGGGTGGACTTTAGTCACTTTTGCCACTCTTCTCGCGTGACAATCAAATCCAAATGTCTCACGCATAGTACCGCCCACCATTTTATGACGATGATACCCCACTTACAGTTAGGCCCAGTGGACTCCAATTTTAGTTACACTTATAACCGTAAACATGCCCCAGTGTGTGTGTATAATTACACCATTTGTTGTAGTGTTTTCACTCCTCGACACTCCTTTATGTTCGAAAAAAGGAAGAGAAGATAGTTTAACATAGCTTACCCACATGCGTCATTTTTCTATATGTATTTTCTTCATCATAGATTTCTACTATTGTTTTATTATATATGTTGCATGAAACTAACTTGATGTGGATTACGCTTTCAAATTTGATTCATGGATCCGCTAGTGACAAATGGAAATAATCTAGGGGATTGGAGGAACAATTTAACTTCACTAGGATGATCCAAGCTCACCTTCTTGGGGAGAAATGAAGTTCAACCCAAGGACACACCCTTTTTGTTTCGACAAAATTGGAGAAGAGTGTAACAAGAGAAGGTAATGTAAAGGTAGTACGAATATAAGTAACTTTAATATTTACCATCTATTACGTTTACATATATTATGTAATCATCAAAAAAGGAGAGATTCTAGTGCAAATATTACGATATTTAATCTATACAATATCATTTGTTTTGATTGATGACAAACATGTAACTTGTAATACATAACGTAAAATGTACAAGTTACTCGTAATTTTATTTTGTCTCAACATACATTCAACACCTCTCGACGTCTCGAGTCCTCGTATGCTACAGCACAGGCTCATACGTGTTTGTTATGTTGCGTTATGATCAAGCCCCTAACAAACCATTTAGAATGTTTAAAATACTTGTTAGAGTCATTAAGTAATTAAAAGGATAATCATTCTCTTTCGAACCTCATTTTACATTTTGCAAGTATTTTATACATATGCCTCACTTTTATTCTTACACTAAAGTTTACGTTCAAATATATATTTTACTTAAACAAAGTGAAACAAACTTCATTTTTCTTTTAACAATAAAGTTTACTTGCATATTTGCTAAAATCTATTTTATACAACTAGACTTTATTTTTTACAAAAAATATACTTACACATTTTATTTTACAAGTATACTTTTACTTATAAGAAACTCAAAGTAAAAATAATACTTACATCATGCATGACATCACATTGGGCACCCATGACCCAAAATCCATAACCCATGAACCAAAGTTCATAACACATGACCTAAAATGTCCATTACATAATGCATGGCATCACATTAGGCACCCATGACCCAAAGTCCATGACCCAAAGTCCATAACCCATGACCCAAAACCCAAAATTGTTACCCAAAATCCCGACTAGATTATCCAGTAGGCCGGATCCCTAGATTAGAACTGACCGGATCACTTTTGTAAGGGATCCGCCGGGTTAGACAAATTTTTGCTTATAAATACAAAGTCGTTGCTTCATTGTTCCTCACCCTTTTTTCACACACATTCTCTCTGCATTTTACATCCATTTAGATCAGTAGAAAAACATAGTAAACACCCTCATTTTCATATGATCATAATGCTTATAACATTCATTTTGTTGTAAGCATACTTTTGTGATGATCCACAAAAGCAAGCCTAGAGATCTTGCCATTTCTCATCCATTACAAAAGCATACACATATGAAGATCTACAAGAATGGTCATCTTATCATCTTCATCCATTTAAAGGCTTCTTGTCATAAGAAGTTCATTTAGATTAAGCATCCATAGCCATTAGACATTTTGTCTTGGATCTATGTCATACATTTGTAACATCATCTTGTATCATTAAACTAGATTAGAAGGTCTATGTGTTTGTATCATAAAACATAAGGTTTTTTATGTTGGGCCACAAAATATAACGGGTTTGGTTGTACCCGAAGAAGGACTCGGTATTTAGCTTTGTACCAGATATAGTGTAAGCAACGATGGGTTGGTTCTACCGTGTTAGGACTTGGTATTTAGCTTTGTACCAGATAAAGTGTAAGCAACGTTATGTAAGGTTTTCTCCGCCGAGAATGGAGTTTGTTGATCTAGTGAAGTAACTCTCGAGTTGGGTACTCGGGGAGTGGAGTAAGGCGAAGAGGAGCTTCGTGACCAAACCACTATAAATCTTCGTGTCTGGTTAGCAATCTCTTTTACTTATCGCTTTATCTTTACATTATGTTTAGCAATCGCTTTTACTTCATGATATCTATTATATTATTGAAGTATTATTTTCACATTTCATATTACTTCAAACTTGATCGGTCAATTTGATACAAAAGTTTCAACTTTTAAACGAAAATATATTCACCCCTCCTACGGTTTCCACATAATGGATAAGAGGTAGGACGCGTCTATAATGTATGCACGATACCTAAATTGTAATTACTAATGTTTAGTGTTAAACTTGGTTCTATAGCATACATTATAGATGTGTCAAAAAATGGTTAGGTTTTGATACGAGTAGAAATGGGGTGGTCGGTTTCACCGGATCAGAGGGAGGACACGTCTATAATGTATGCACGATACCTAAGCTGTAATTACTAATTTTGTTCAGTATTAACCTTGGTTCTATAGCATACATTAAAGATGTGTGAAAAAATGGTTAGGCTTTGATACGAGTAGAAATGTGGTTGTCGGTTTCACCCGGACATCTTCTCCAAAATTGTTAATCTTTTTATATAAATATTTATTTTGTCAGCTAGGAGCAACAAAAATTATAGGTTTTGGTTAGGGGTTTATTTTCAGGGAGCAATGGATTTGTTTTCAGGGAGTAGTGGATGGAGATTAAATTTGGTTTGATTTGAAGGTTAGTTAATTTGAAGGTTAGTTAAAATTGATTTGAAGGTTGATGAAGGTTAAATATGTGTTTCTTTCAGATAAAGTTGTAAAGGTTATACTATTTTATAAAATATATTATTTTCAGAACTCGCTTTTTCTCAGGTTGCATAAATTTCTATATGTATAATATATTCAACATATACTATTTGGAGTTTTAACTTAACAAACACCATTTTCTATCGTTATTGTTTTCAGATTATAAAATAACTATGTGTATAAACTGATAACATCAAATTATCCTGAATATTAAGTGTCAATTTCCCCCGATAATGCTTGTAATTTATATCATTTATATGGATTTAGTCTTGTTTTCTATTATATTTCACTTTCAGATAAATTACGAACATTGGAGCTAAAGAGACACGGATTTGGAGAGTTTATTGAAGATTTATCATAGTATGCTCACTTTGAAGAAGTTACGGAGTAACTCTTCTCTCACATTACGCCAGTAACTAAAGCGTGGCTCGTAAAACCAACTTAACGTAAGATTACGGCGTAACTCTATCCAAGATTACGACGTAACCATATTAGGTCAAATGAGGTTCCGCGCCGCTACTAATTACGCCGTAACTCATGCAACAACTACGGCGTAACCAAGATTTATTGAAGATACGATGAAACTCCTTCTAGAGGTTATGCCGTAACCAACATTATTAGTGCAAAATACGAAGAATTGTTTGTTACGGCGTAACTCTTATGATTAGTTACGCCGTGACCAGATCTGGCCTATAAATACCCCACGATTTCCAGCATTTCAAAGCATCCTATTTCACACACAACATTCAGAGAACGTGAGAAGAAGTCAAAGGCAGATCTAGAGGAGCATACAGAGCTATCTCCAAGGGAGTAATCACTCCCCTACGATAAGCATTAGCTTTTTATCTTTTCTTTACTTTCAATTCATGTATTTCGTAACATTAAACATTGAATTGATTGTTATAGTTAATATGAGCGGCTAAGCACCTCTAGGTGCTAGCCTAGTTATGATTCCTTAATTGTTTTGTTTGCGTTTACATTGCTTCCGTATAATTATTTCTAAGTGTATGCATGCATAATTTGTTGGTAGCTACCCTTGTTTCGGTAGTTTTGAATGGCGGTAGAGGCTAGTTACTTAGGAGATATGACCAACTAACCATAAGTGAGTAGACTGAGACGGGAAAGGTAAGATATAACCAACTGAAGACCCTTTCTACTTGTGCGATTTGACTAACTGATCACCTTCCGCTTGGATGAAATTAAAGTAAGGGGTGAGTGTTTAAGATGCTAGCCCCGGCACTCACTATTATAAATCTAGCATGTATCGGTACTTAATGACTTGGCTTAGGGATCGGGAACAATGGACTTACGACGGAGCACTGATTTCTCCAAGGGGACCCTTTGTCGATAGGTTAGACGAACCGACCAAATGTTGTCCTAGCGACTTTGACCCCACCAAGTAATTGGAAGTAATTAGACGTAAACACTACTAATTAGGATGATTAACTAGGTTAGCACCCCTCTCCTCTATTGATCACAACCTTCATCTTTATTTTCTTTAGTAGTTAATCATAACGAAATCATATTAAAATCTGTGACACCTAGACTTAGTTTAAATCCGCACACATAGCTCTTGGGATGACCTCGGTTTTACCGAATACTACACTACACACGACTGGGTACACTGCCCGTTAGTGTATTAGGGTAGACCATAGGTATAACGAGTAATTATAAATATTAAAACCTAGTCAGTAAAACCTGCACCATAAACCTATAAAAAATTATTGAGATTCTCTCAAGTTATGGTTAACATGACCCATCAAGTTGAGTTTTTTGTGAAAGGGAAAATAGATGCTGGCCCATGATTTTTAACTGAAAGAAAAACTTTTATCTATTTTACTTATTTTTTATTGGTCAACATGATAGGTCATGTTAAAACCAACTTGAGAGGATCTCAATAAAAAAAAACGGTGAAACCTTTTTATGCTCTATAATTTATTAAAAGAAAACCGATAACAAAAAAAAAAAAAAAAAAGGAACAAAATATTTAACGCAATTTTTCGTCCAAAATTTCTATAAAAATAATTTAGATATTTCACCGATTTTGTCTTTTATTTGTTGTTAAAAGATTTGGAAATTTATTTTAGTATGCTTTAAGGACACATGACACTCTTGTAGCTGCTTTGCTTCAGACTAATCAGAAAATTGGTTCATTTTATTACATCTAAAGCGAGATTTTTATATTTAAGCGGAGTTTTCCCTTAGTTAACAAATATAGAAGGTATGATCAAATTTTAATATCCACATTTGTTAAATAACAAATCACTGTTCATAAACAGTGATTTTATCATTTTACAAATTTAATATACAACAACCTTATTTTTTTCTTTTTAGAAACATATTTAACAAGCCTTTATTTTTATAAAAAGATAATCTAACACCTGTGATAGCGTAATTGAATTTCAGTCCAAATGGCTAAAGCCCATACGACCATAACCAGCCCACAAGGCCGAAAGCCTAATTAACATCGCCTGTGAAACCGACTTCCCAGGAAAACATTGGCCGAATACAAAGCGGCTCCTGCTTGGAAAGCTAATTCCAGGGCAAAAAGGTCTGGAAACTTATCCTTTAAAGTCGTTATATGCTAGTGACACATGTAGCTACCTCATTAGCGCAGAGTGAAATGCCTAAAACTGCTTTTTAATAGAATTTATAGATTTGACTTATGTTAACACTAATAGTTGGCTAATTACCTTGATTCTCATAAAACAAGTAATCAATATATAATTATAATAGATTAGTCTAGAAGCTATGTGAATGGATCAACCCCGTGACCATATGTTATTTGGGTTAATACATACAACTAACACTCACCTACAATTTGAGCAGGAGGTGAGGGAACATACAAATTGGTGCAAAAATCTTCTAAGAGAAGAGAAGGTAACAAGATATTGGCATAATGATTGTGTGTGGTACATGCAACACACGAAACTGTTCCTTGTCAACCATGTCATGAACAAAATGAATATCTATCTCAATGTGCTCTGTTCATTGATATTGAACCGGGTTAGCAGATAGGTAAATGGAGCTAACTTTGTCACATTAGATAAGTGTGGCTGTCAAGAGTGGCGTATGTAACTCCCGAAGAAGTTTGCTAGCCATGTAGTTTCAGCGACTGCATTCGCAACACCTTGATACTCGGCCTCAACAATGGATCCAAAAAGTGTATGTTGACGCTTAGATGACCATGATAATAAGTTATTACCTAAAAATACACAATACCTAGAAGTAGATCGAGGAGTTGCAAGGAAACCAACCCAATCAACATCAGAATAAGAAATAAGAGATGTGGTGGTGGAAGCATAAAGCTGGAGCCATAATCCCATCGTACCTCGAACATTCCTCAATATGCATTTGAGCACCGCTAGATGAGGCTCTCGTGGATCATGCATGTATAAACAAACCTGCTGAACAACATATAAAGTATCTGGACAAGTAAAACTAAAATACCATAGACCTCTTGCAAGAATACGATAAAGGTTAGGGTCAGTAACTGGATCACCAGCAGGGTCGAGTTTGGACTCGGTATCAATAGGAGTCTGTGATGAGTTACAATTACTCATGTGTGCTCGCTCAAGTAACTCGAGAGCATATTTTCGTTGAGAGAGAAACATCCTAGTACCGTAACAGGAAACATAATTACCTAAAAAATAGTTAAGAGCACCCATGTCTATCATCTCAAGCTCTCTATGCAAAGATGATATAATAGATTGTAGTAGTGTTGTAGAAGAAGATGTGAGAACAATATCATCCACATAAATCAATAAGTAAGCAATATATGTACCGTGTAGGTATATAAATAATGATGAGTCACACCAACTATGAGAGAACCTAAATCTAGTAGCGTAACCTTCAAAACATTGAAACCACACATGAGGTTCTTGCTTTAAAGCATATAAAGATCTTTTCAAAATACAGACATGAGTCAGGTAGAGGGAGCCAACGAAACCCGGTGGCTGATGCATATAAATAGTCACATAGAGATGACCGTTAATAAATGCATTCTTAACATCAAGCTGGTGAATAGGGCAGTTAGAGATAAAGCAAGACTAAGTACAATACGAATAATGACAGGTTTAAAAACTGGAATAAAAGGTTCATCACAATCAATACCGAGCTGCTGACTGTTACCATTTGCAATCAAACGACCCTTATAGCGACTCAAATTTCCATCTGCATGATACTTATGTTGAAACAACCATATAGACAGAACCGCATTAATAATAGGTGGTTTTGGTACAAGATCCAATGTCTTATTTTTAATTAACGCATTATATTTGTCAGACATAATTCTAATGAACATCTTTCAATGAAACAAAAAGAGACTTGGGAATAGGAGACACATGAAACGTATGAAGATTAAGACAATGAGTAGCTTTAACAGTACCGAATTTTGCGTGTGTGACCATGGGATGGGAACGAGCGGGTATCGGAGTAGGTTGGTTCAAAGTTGCGGCTGGGTTAATGGACTAAGATTGGGCTGTAGATGTTGATCCAGTAGGTTGTTGTTATTGTTGCTAGTAGAAGATGGGGAGCTAGTTGGTGATGGTGTTGGGCTAGAATAGGCGAGCTGCTGGTTTATATTGTTGGATAGAGTGTTAGGTTGGGTGCTGGATGGGCTCGGGATGCCCGAAGGGGGGTGGGCACATGAATCTAGAATGGGTGGAATGAGTCGTGAGATAGTAGATGGCGGGGTGCATGTTTGTGACAGTAAATGGATCGAATATACATTGAATGGTGTTTACATTGTAGTCGTAATAATGTGGCGAGTGAGTGGTGATGACGAGGAGTCTAGGAAGGTGTAAGATGATGTAGTGGTAGGAAACTTGGCGGCGTATGAATATAGAAATTCATTAAAGGTAACATGTCGTAAACGAAGTAATTTCTTGGTGGAAAGTTCTAGGAAACGATATCCTCGGTGGTATGTGGGGTAGCCTAAAAATATACACGGCGTGGCACGGGTGACAAGTTTATGGGGTGTATGGAGATGGGGATAACATAGGCAACCAAAAATTCAGAGACAGGAATAATTAGGTTCTTTTTTGAACAACCGTTAAAAGGTATTTCATTTTGAATGGCGGAAGATAGTAAAAGGTTAAAAAGAGTACTGATTAGCCCCCATCTAGTTTCAAAAATCTCACAACGTGTTGTTAAAGCGTATGTGTTCATTATTATATTGACCACACTTGTAGTATCACTTTCATACACCATCCTTCTCATATTCTATAAGCTATTATAATAACTTACAAGACATCTTTTACACAAAGTTTTAGACTCAATGAAGTATTTCATTGCAAAACCATACATTAACACAATTTCGCAATAGATGTAAGGATCATATAACATATGGACTACGATATCATTATTGTCAGAGAAGGCATAAAGAATGAAGATATCATGAGGTTTATACAAATAAATAAAACTTGTTTATAAAGACTAGTATACACACGTCAGTAACATATATAATATTTATGAACTTTGTTAAAGATGAAGTATGACAATATGTTATTTGGGCTAATATATACAATTACATACAACTAACAAAAACTAGGTTTCTTAAAACTAATTTAAAAAAAGTTACTAACTAATTAATTCAGGTGCTGTTTGGTTCAATGAATTTGGGTGAATTTGGGCAAGTTTGTATTTACATTCAGGTGCAAAACGTGTTTGGTAGTGCAAATTGGTCTAGTTTATAATTTTACGAGTCCCAATATTTGAGGGTTTTCAAACACAAGTAGAGAGCTATGGATTTATATTTCTGTGGGCCAAGATTTATATTAATACAAAAGTGACAAGACTAACTTTTATAACTACCTATTTCATAGCTTTTTTATAATATGTCTAGTCTATATCTATATCTATATTACTTATAATGGAGGGATGACCCTCTCTCCTATTTATGAGTTTAAGATTTCTTAAATTAGAATTTAAGCAAATACTACATATAAAACATAATGTATAACTATGTAAAGCACAATTGATTTTAAGCAAATACTATTTCTTACACGCATACAATTAATACACCCCATCACAAATATATACAACTACCTAAGCACAATGTACAAATACAAATAAAACTAAAAACACACTATTCAATACATACAATTAATACACAATTTAATTCACCCCTTTACTAAAATATACAACTCTTTAACCACAATGTACAATCAAATTAAGCTTCCAAAACATAAATATGAAATTGAGCAGCTCAAAATAAAATAACATTTGTTCGATGAAAAATTTAGTCACAGGATACCCGCCGCCGCATCGCGCGGGTACCCTGCTAGTTTTTATAAAAGGCAATTATGTAATTTGCTTTTAAGCACATTTTGTAAGCTACCAAACAGATTGATGTTTTTTTAATGGGAATGTCTAATAACTGCCCTAAGGGCATTGGATAAGTGCATTAATTCAATACAAAATGTATGCGTGAAAAGCTCCTTCCAATCTTTTGTTTCTTCTTCTTGATAAATAAAACCTGCACATTTGAAGAAAACAAACGAAACCTTCGCGTAAAATCGGCGGTAATAATATATATAAGACTCTACTAAACTAGGATATAATGCTTGTGGAATGGATGTTTGCACTTTACGAAAATTAAGACACGGAAAATTCCAAAAATTTATAAGTAGCTCGAAAACGAGAAAAAGTAACTGTTGTTTTACTCCTTCTCGACGTCGTCAGTTATCCCGACAAAAAGCGGTATGCGATTTTCGGAAAAATTCGGAAAATTTACATCTTTATAATCGGAAAAATTTCGCAAAACATCCATTATGACTCGATACAAGCATTTGACTCGAACAAACACATATATATCTTTTAATGAATTGCTATTCTCATGTTTACGTTTCTTTTGAAAACGTGTAATCCTCCCTACATTTATCCTTTATGTAAAATACCTTTATATGCAATTAAGACGAGGTTAAAACAAAATAAAGCATTTTTACAAATTTAAACATGAGAATAAGTAATCAATAAAAGATATATGACACAAACAAGCAAACAATTAAGCATGGGTTGCCTCCCATGAAGCGCTTTTCTTTATTTAAGAGTCTTGTAGCTAGACTCGTAGTCGTGCCTTACGGTTTTCCTTCTCTTAGAGGCCCATTCTATTATCTCAACTCTATTTTCATCACGAATGTATTCAGGGCCCAACTCTAGACAAGCGGTATAGCGAATCTTGTCTTCCCAATCAACTTCAAAGGCCGGAATGCAGTCTACATCAAGATCATTAATACCCTCAAACTTCTTATTTTTGTAGGGCATTATATACTTAACACATTCGGTCCCATTTGAGAATTTGACTATTCCTTCCTCTTGATCATAAACCATCATAGACTCTTCAATAAATGGTCTCCCAAGTATCACATCTCCTAGAACTCCATCGATAATGCCCTTAACATTTTCTAGGATCATGAAATCGCACCTATATGTGAAGTTTCCTACGAAGACATGTAATCCTTTAACCCTCCCGACATAGTTACTCACCTTCCTAGGGTAAAAGGGATCCCTCATAGGTCCTAACTTTTCATTCATGATCCAAGTGTAGTAAAGCCTAGACATTATGTTCATAGGTGCCTTATAATCTATGTAAGTGTGATCCTATATAAGTATCCAATCATGCACGGTATCTTGATATTTTTAAGGTTACCACTTTTATGCATGGGTCGGAGGGTGGTCGTGGAAAGTTAACTACATTATAGTGATAAGCAATTTCCTTCCCATTAGGGTATGAATCGAAATACTCCCAAGTTCCTCCTCCTCCTTGCTTCCATCCATAATTTCCAAACCTTATAATCTCCTTCCACAATTTCATCTTCCGAATCACTTGAGGTTGAATCACTATCTAGGGTACCAGTAGATTCCTCAAGGGCTTTTTCGAGTGCACTTTCAATTATCCTATTTAGTTTCTTAAGTTCTCCAATTTCACTAACAATGCGAGCTCGGATTTGGTTGGCAAAAGTTGGATCGAGTGGTGGGTATTTGTTTAATGGGGAATTGTTGTTTGGTCACCTTCCATGATGAAAAGTGATGGGGTTACGAACAAAGGTCATGAAGAAGGGGGATAGACTATGAGAAAGCTAAAAATTGAGAAAAATTTACTTGATAGGAATCAAGCAAAGAAACCTAAACGAGGTGGACTACTAACTAGCTATTCTATTCCCGCAATGGCGCCAAAATTTGATAACACTACACGCTGCCGTCGGGGTCAAAGGAACTTCCTTTTCTTGAGCAAGTTTTATAACACCCTAGGCAAAGGAACCTAATCGTTGTAGTGTAGTATTAGGGTAAGCCACGGGTATTGATATCGTTCTCTGGGGAATAGGAATGCTAGTGAGAAGTTACTACGCTAAGGTTGGGGTTGAGGAAGATTATTTTTATCTTTTATGTTTTTTAGGAAATGGAAAGGTACGAATCTCGGGTTTGGATTTGGGGTTTGGTATTTCTACCGATTACTCTACTTATCTAATTATCTAATTAACTAAGCTAAGGTAAGGATAGTCTATGTCTATTGTTGTGTGTTCGTATGATAGTTAAAGATGTGTTTACCTAGATGCTACTACTCCCTAGTTATCTCCTATTGATGGTTGAATTGTCACGTCCTTATTCTTAACGTGCTGTGTTTTCTAAGGTTGTAAGGTGTGCATTCCCTAACTCTTTAAAGTCACCTTTAAGTGTAGTAAACAAAATCCACTAAGTCATTCATAAACTAACTTTGAGGTTATCTTTGGGTTTAGTAAACGAAATCCACTAAGTCATTCATAAACTATCAAAGATTTATCAAGTATTAAACACAACGATAGCCTAGTCGCACTCCTAAGCCAATTACAATTAAGATAAGAGACAACCTAACAATAATTAATAACTAGGTTTCATATATCTAAGCAAACACACAAGTAATTTAGCTTGACATGGTAAATATGCAAGCATACACACAATCAATTGAAGACATAATTGAATTAATGAAGTAAAACACTTATCTTGATGTAAGTTAGGGTTTGAACCCTAAAATCTTGTACAAGACGACCTTGGTTCGGTTTAGGTTTTTACTCCAAAAGACTACACACTAAAACCGAAAAATTGGATTCTATATATAATATTACAATCGCGATGGCGCCACCTTATGATTTGTGACGCCGTCGGTCGCCGGCCATTAGGGTTTCGCTTGGCCACGTTAGTCTTGCGACGGCGTCACCTTGTGCTTGTGTGTCTCTTGACTTCGGCGCCGTGCGGATCAAATCTAGGCCGCCCGAGTTGCGACGGCCTACTCTTTTTAAAGCCCGACATCGTCACTTGAAAATAAGAAATTTGGCTTCGTACCATCACAAAATGCTCCGACGGCGTCATAGCTTAAGCAAAGGACGCCACCTTGTATTTCAAAGACTTGAGTGTCTCGATTCTTGACTTTGGCCATTTTCTTCAGATATCCGCGCCTTTTCGTCCAAATAAGTGCCATTACAAAGAATTTGCCTTCAAGAGACCTAAAAGTGAAAAGGAATGATATTAAGTAATAATGGATACAAAAGTGATCAAGTAAGGGCTTAAACGACCCTCAAAAAGGTACATTTTAAAACCTTATCAATTATGCTTTCACAACCTAAACCGGTTCTATAAACAACATACCCAAACAACCATTGAGTACATCATGATCAATATAAGGAGTTATATATAGACACGTTTATGCTTTCACACCATTATTCCATAAACTAAGACACGAAACCATATTATAGGTTGCTTGTAGAAGTTCTTACGATATATCCATCGTTCTCACTATACATTTGACATCATCAAACTCACGGTGAGTTCATAGCCCCACTTTCTATTACTTAATTGTTTTACAAACCCTTAGAGGGGATACATGCTATTTTTTAAACTAAACACATTGCTTTGAAACTGTATGCTATACCTGAATGTATTATTTTCACTAAGTACCACTATTGCCAAACTTAAGTCCCTATTATCATGAACCATTAATCATTTGCGGTGAACGCGAATAATGTGGATAGATCTATCGGGATTGATTTAATCCCGTTTGTTTGACCAAGTCCGTAAACAAACGCACTCTATTTGAAGAACCATAGGTTTATTGGCAAATTACCTATTAGGGCAACTGTTACTATTATATCAATTTCTATTGATAAGTCGTTAACGCTTTTATCATGAGCTTAGTACAATAATATCTCGCTTTGTTTCCTAAACTATGAGTGTGAGTCTATAGCTCATACTACGAATATATTGTGTTCAATAATCAAACTAAACTCTATGAATTCACTCAACCTTTGTGTTGACGATTTAAGTATGTATCTCGGTCCATAATGAACGAGGTTGGTACGAGGGCATGGATACTCAAGAAGGCTATAAATTTTATTATCATTCGAAACCCGCTAATGTATTTTATAAACATGGAACCATTTGGGACCTCATCTTTGTAAACTCTGATATTTATATAAATCGAATGATAAACCTTTTAAAACGACTCAATTAGAGTTCGTTTTCTATTGTTACAACTGTCATGCCATGAAGTAACACCCAGTTTGAATTCCGCTGAGTATCACAAAATTGGGGGTGTTACAGATTGGTATCAGAGCCACAATTATTGAGAAACGGGTCTAATCGAGATGAAAACTATAACCACTTTTACAAACAAAACATTTTATAGCCTTTCGCTCTCCGTGCCTTCCATCCTCTAGATGATTATGTGACTTTTAGGAATTTTAAGCTACACACATATTAGTATATTGATATATATACACTCGATATACTTTCAATCATAAACGATGTACTAAACATATCTCCATATGCCTATTCTAAGGCATTACGGCACAATCATATTTTTCAAAATCATGTATCTACTCGTTCAATTTAGGGTTACGAAACTTCCTCCAAGACATTGTAAGTTATACAATGTTAGTACAATTTGTGCGACTGGTTATAATGGGTCCGAGTATAGTTTGCCGGACCGGCCAAGAAGCCTTTGATGGGTTGATCTTGTACTAATCCAAGTAGTTTGAGTAAGATTCTCAGACAAGAAAGGTAAACTGTTAGTCTTGACCGTGGGGACGGACCCCACGATTAGACTCCGCAGAGTAAGTACACATTCCCAAGAGGGAAAATAAGAGTATGTGTGTTATTATGAGAGAAAGTTATTGTACCTTGTATGAGGATTAGAGCCCTTTATAGGCGAGGTTTGCACCGGGGCTTCCTAGATTCTCGACATAGTGGTTGGTTACTGAGCCGACCCTTGGCGGACAAGGGTTTCGTGTTAATCATGCAGACGCGACGTAAGAGGTCTAATGGTTGAAGGTTCACCCGCTATGTATCTTCGCAGCGCCTTAAGGCCGTAACCATAGCCAATTTAGTCATTGGACTTACTATAGGCCTGTGGTTTGTCATCATTGGGCTCGAGCCCGATGTATGTATAGTGTGTATTGGGCCTAGTAGGCCCTGTATACATACTATACGTCATCAAGTCCCCCGCCTAGTATGTTCACCGCATGCGGATATTGTCGCATGCGGTGGATGTCACTAGACTTTGAGTTGACTAAGTATTTTCACCGTTCCGTGCGTTTTTTTCCTTTTTGGAATGCTTTTTTACCCTTAGGAACTGCTATACCATCCAGTCCCCCTAGTCTAGTATGTGCACTGCGTGCAGAGATTGTCGCATGCGGTGGATTTACTTAGATTACTTTTTGTGGATCGGTTTCTCTTCTATACTCTCGAAGCATTTTCTTGACGTTTCCTTTCCTTGGGAAGTGTTTTTTACAACGTAGACGGTTTACGACTTTTCATGCTCTGGTTGATTTGACTCCATGGGCCCTTGGTCTTCTACCATCCTTATCCACGTGGTTTTAATTTTGATCGTTAGATTAGATTGCTTTTGGCCGCGTATCCTCTCTTAAGGTTTTCTTGGTTAATCGTCTTTCCGTTTGTATAAATACCCCTTATTTTGGCTTCGGCTAATTTTCTTTTTATTGCTCTTCTGTTGTGAACACTTCTTCAATCTGATTTTACTTTGGGCCGTATTTGCTTTCCAAGTTCCTCAGTCAGGTTAGGCTTTTGATTCCCTTTTTTCTTTTTCCGTTATGGGTACTTTTTCATCTACCAAATCTAAATTATCACAATAGGCACTTGATCATTTCTGTATTGATTATTCAATTCCGCGCTTTGTTCATCCAGAATTGCCTGACCCTGACAAAAGTATTCGTGAAGCGCCGAATGGAAAGATCGGTGTTTATACCCATTTCTTTGAGTTTGCTAACTTCCGCCTCCCCTTGTATTCTTTTCTTATTTCAATTCTTGACTACTATCGTATTCATATATCTCAGCTTTCTATCATCGGTGCTGCTAAAGTTTCTCAATTTGAAATTCTTCATTTTGCACTTGGTATTGAACCCTCAGTCGGGTTGTTTAGGTGTTTTTATGTCTTGTCTCGGAGTCATGGCTAGCTTTATTTTAGTAAGCGTGTTGATAGTTTTGGCGTTTACTATACCAAACCCCTTGATTGTCTTAAGAGTTAGAGCGATCATTTTTTCTAGGTTGATTCATTTGATTGTCCCTCTATTCATCCTTTCTTTGTTGGGGGATGTCTTCCTAAGCATGCCAACCCTAGGGATACTGAGTTTGATGCTGAACATGTTGCTTCCCTTGTTACTAGTGCTTCTTCTTTTGTTAAGTTTTCGAGCCTTCCTTTGTTTGGTTGGGTTGAGCCGTAATTATACTTTGGGCAATGAATTTTACCCTGTGTTCTATGATCAAGAGAATCGGGGTGGGTATACCATATCTATATTTTTCCTTTTACTAATTTATCCTTGTTTTCTCCTGATTTGCGTTTCTTCTTTGTCTGTTTGATGCAGCTATAGATTTGTTGTCTTTGGTTAAGTAGAAGAACCGTATGGAGTTGCTTGTTGATACTCGGCCACGGGAGGAGGATGAAGTTCCTTTGCTAAAATTGACCGAAGGTCGTACTGTTTCTCTTGCCTCTCATTCCTCTGTTGAAGTTGGTCGTGAAGCTATTTGTTCAAAAATTGGAGTCTCTCGATCGTCTGGTGACGTTGTCCTGCGACCTGACTATTCAGTTTCTGATATTGGTTTTGACAGTGGGGTGGCTTCTGGTTCTGGTAGTAAGAGGAGGAAAGTTGGCATCAGCCTTGTTCATCCCCCTAAGAAGGCAAGGAGTGACCTTCACAATTCTGGTAGGGCCTCTACTGGTGGTAAGTCTTCAGAGTCCATTAAGAAGTTGCTAGCTCAAAGTTCGCAAACTCTTGAATATTGTTTAAATGCTTTGCCTACTCATTCTTCTTTTTCTCCTTTATTATCAACTACTCCCCTTTATGAAGCTGGGACATCCACTGAATCTGGCTTTGGTTTGCTCCATCTTGATGGTTCTCCTTCGAGGTTTGTTTTTGCTTTTGTTTTTTCGTAATTGGTTTGTCTTTCCTCCCTTTTATTTACTTGCTCTTCGCTTGTTTATTCGCAGTTCTCCTGCGCCCGTTATGACGGATGCCGTTATTAATACTATTCATTCTGTTGAGAAGGGGAAGGGTCAAGTGAATGTTCCTTCTTCTCTTCCGGACAACCTTTCTCCTGTCGGTGGTATTTATCCAGTTCTTGATGATCTTTCGGATCTTGATGCTTCAGCTGGGGACATTCGCACTGTTGATGATTCGGACTCTGGTTCTTCATCTGGTGTTCACATTCCAAAATGGAATGTTGCCAATAGTTCCCTTCTTGATGATGTTGGTGAATGTCGTGTTATGGTGGACGAGTTCTGATGACGTATAGTCTATATTCGGGTCACGAACCCGACCAAGGACCGATACTAGCGAGCCCAGCACAGACTGGGCTAGGCCGATAAGCGTTTGGGCTCACGAAGGCCCAAACCCAAGACTTATTTATGAAATAAGATATCAGATATCTCCTAACTTTGGAGATAATTTTTTACCAACCGACTTAGGCGGATACGCCGAGGTTGGGGAACACGAAACCAACAAGGATTTCGTGTGTATATATGGGAATCCCATCCCTCATTAAAGGTACGATCTAAGCCCTAACTCTCCATAACCCTAAAAACGACATTTACTCACACGGAGGATAATCGTGGAGACAATCCCACGATAAGCCTAACGGTGTTTTCTGCTTACTTAGTGCCAGGTCTCAGCGAGAATATCTAATTGATACGAGACCGAGCCAAAACAAGGAACGCCTAAATTTTGTATCAACAAGTGGTGCCATCCGTGGGACCATCACTAAGAACTAAGGACTAGAATGACGAAGCATGGAAACCAAAGGATCGCAAATGACCCTACGGAAAGAAGCTACAAAGTGGATCGCTTCTAGCGACTTCTGGAACAACCAAGTCGCTAAAAACCAAGGATCAGGCATGGACCTGGTCTTCCCTAAGGTGGAACAACGCTCGGGGACAACTCAGGCCACTACAACCACCACCAGCGCAGGAGATCCACTCACACACTCTTTTGCCACTCCCTCCAATCAAGAGAAGCGACCTCCAAGGCACCAAACACACCGATGTAAACAAGGCCCAGTGGTAGAAACAGACACCCTTACTCTAGAGGAGGTCACACCGGAACTCGCACCGGGAGATTTGGTATCTCAAAATTACGAAACTTTGGCCGCTCTCATGCAAGAGGAAGCAAAAAAGAGGTCGAGTCGGAGCCTGCATGCCCGAATCAATTTTGACTCAGAATACAAAATGTCCCCACCGCGCCATCAGAAGGAGAAGCGTGGGAGGGATAGCCGCCGACCCCCAGTGTTTAACAGATTTGGAAGGAGAGTTGAGAATGAGGAGACATCTAATTCGTAGCATTCAGAAGGAAGCGAGGAGGATGAACGGCGCATCAATGTCCACGCCAGTTTGGTGGCCGCAGAGTCCAGATGATTGGGCGAAGGTACTCCCAAGTGAAAGCCCTTCATGCGTATTCGAGGACAAGAGGGCTAAAACGCCAAGAAGGAAAAATTGTCTCTGTAATTCCTGACAACGAGGATAGCTAAATGGACACGGAAGTCCGGAGGAAATATTGTGACTGTGAGGAGGAAGACATGTCTCTTCCGTGGCGCCGCCAAAAAGGTGGATGCATTCACCGACGGATCGGTAATTTCTAAGATAAGAGAAGGCGCATGCCCGCTAATGTCAAAACCTATGATGGAACAGTGATCCCGATGATCACCTAAAATTTTGAATCACCGCTACTATCGAAAACGCCACAACCTCGTGTGGTCCCACATGTTCAATTCCACACTAGTGGAAACGCGCGGAATTGGTTTAGTAAGCTTCCACGCAGAAGCATTGATGGCTTTGAAGAGTTGAGAAAGGCGTTTTGCCTAAACTTCACTCAACGAAAGAAGTGCGCTAAAAACCCTGTCGAGCTCGCCAGGGTCAAACAGTGCCAGGGGGAATCTACAAGAGCTTACATGAAGCGCTTCAAAGATGAGTGCCTACAGGTTAAGGCATGCCCCGAAGTGCTGAAAATCTCAGGGTTCATGAACGAGATCAATAACCCAAAACTCATCAAAAAGTTGAACGACAAGATCCCCCAAACCTTTGATGAACTTATGAAACGCACAAGGTCCTTCATCCAAGGAGAAGCCGCCACGGTGGATAGCAAGAAAGGCTACTCAAACTACCGGTCACAGGAAAAACCTAGGAGACAATCCACTGACCGGAGTAGCAACCGTAATAAGAACTACCGCGCTGTGGAGCGGACGGATAATGACAGTATACCCCACGACTAAGCCTCCAAAGGAAATATTCGCAATGTATATGCCGAACTTTCCAAGACCCCACCGATGCGCATACCCGTAGGATCGGCGCTGGGAGTGGGTATTGTGAATATCATGGATGTAAGGGCCACACCACTCAATGAATGTGTCCAACTCGCTGCCAACTCATTGATAAATTAGTGAAAGAAGGCGATTGGACCATTTGGTCAAGAACATCAAAGAAGGAAAGGATAGGCAGAAGAGTGGGAACAAGAAAGAGGGACCCAAAGATAAGGCTGACACCATATACATGATACAATCATGGCAGCGAGTAACTAGGCATAAGGTCACCAGAATTTTCCCGTGGTAGTGAAATCTCTTTCCCACCTTGATCGCGGACAACGCAGCGGGCGAGCCGCCACCATTGAAATTAATGCGGGGTCACGATATCCATCGCATGTATGTTGATGGAGGAGCATCTCGACATAATGTACCTAACATCCGCTTTCAAGTGATTGCGACCGAGATACGCAGCTTAAGCCTGGCCATGACAATACCGATCGGTTTTACAGAGAAAAGATATGGCCTATGGGAAAATACGCCTACTAGTCAATGTGGGTAATAAAGAACACTCGCGACACCGATGAATTTTATGGTGATCAACCCTTCGCCATACAATGGCATTATCTAAGACCGTGGATATCACCTATGCCCAGCAAGACCGCCCACAACACATGGAATGCTCAAATTCCCAATGGAAGGTAGTATTGTTACTCTCTACAACGCCACATGTACACATAGAGAATGTAACACGATTACATGCGAGACGGCACCCATTCCGTATCAGCCAGACCAAAGTTCCAAACCGAAGGTTGCAATTCATCCCGACTACCTGTAATCAGAAATATCGATCGGAGGATCGTCACGGACAACGGCAAAGCAAATGTGTGCACTCTGCAAAAGAACCGGACATCTTTGCATGGGTGCCAAAGCACATGACCGGGTACCACGCTCAATCACGGAACACAGTCGAGAATCGACAAGGATACTCGCCAACACGCCGTAAGCGCGCCGCCAAGCTCCGCAGCCGCACAAGCACCCGCAGAGGTACAAAACCGGTGGCGGCGAGGATCATGCGAGAAGTTCACTACCATGACCGGATTTCTAACCCAAGAATGGTCAAGAAGAGCGACGGTAGTCGGCGGATGTGCGGGACTTCACAGATCTCAACAAGGCATGTCCACAAGATCATTACCCACTACCGAGAGACCGAAGGTTGAATCTTTGTGGATACCCACCAAGTGCTTCCTAGATGCATACAAAGGATACCACCAAATCCAGATGGCTAAGGAAGATGAGGAAAAAACAGCCTTTCATACAAGCCAAGGCGTCTACTGCTATACCAAAATGCCCTTTGGCTTGAAGAACGCAGGCGCCACCTATCAGCGGTTAGTAGATAATGCATTTGAAAAACAGGTGAGCCGCAACTTAGAGGTTTACATTGACGACCTAGTCATAAAAAGCCATACTGAGGATGAGTTGGTACGCGACATTGAGGAAACATTCAGACACTCAAAGAGATTAACATGAAGCTAAACCCTAAAAGTGCACCTTCGGCGCCATGTAGGCATGTTTCTGATACCGATAGAACCCGATGGCATCAAACCGTGTCCGTAAAAACTAAAACGTTATCGAACTTCCTTCACCGCAAGACGTTGAAGGAAGTCCAATCTCTCAATGGAAAGTCGGCCGGTCTAAATAGATTCCCGTCCAAATCGGAGACAAATCACTACCTCTCTTCAAACACTCAAGAAGTGTATAAAAAGGAGATTTTCACGGACTACGAGACGTAAAAGCCTTTACACGCCTTAAACAACACCCGCAACACTCCCACACTTGTAGCACCCCGACTGGGGAAGAATTGATTATGTACTTATCCGCAACTCATGGAGCGACCATACATGTCATTGACGGACAGGAGAGTCGATACAAACACCGATGTATTTTGTAAGCAAAGCGCCAAGAAAACGGAGATTAACTATAGCGCCATGGAAAAGTTGGTCTTAGCATTGGTATTCGCCGCCAAACGATCGCTACCGTATTTCCAAGCGCATCCAATCATGCGGTAATTACGCACCAACCTATCAAACAAATCATCTCCAAACCCGACGATCGGGCGACTACGAAGTATGGAGTGTGTTGCTCGGTGAACACACCATCTCCCTGCACCGCTGCATCGCAAAGAAAAGGGCGATACTAGCGCATTTCATCATCGAAAACCGACGCGATGATACACCCGCACTGCTAAAGGAACTACAAGATCCATGGATCTTGTTCACGGATGGATCTTCATGCGTGGATGGGTCAGAGCAGCCTCATCCTCACAAGCCCTAAGGATTGGAATTCACTTACGCATCATGCTTTGAGTTCACATCGACAAACAATGAGGCAGTAGTATGAAGCCCTAATCGCCGGACCACGATCGCACTCAAATGGGTGTACGCAACCCGAAGTAAATGTGGATTCTCGCTAGTAGCCAACCATGTGTTGGGCGAATATGTGGCTAAAGAGAAAACATGATCCAATACCTCAACAAGACCAAGGCACTAATCCGTGGCTTTGACAAAGTTTACCATCAAGAAGGTTCCGAGAGGGAAAATCGAAAGGCGGATGCACTTAGCAAGATTGCATCCACAAGCTTTCAGACACCACCAAAACAAGTGTGGTGGAAACGTTGAAGAGCAAATCCATCTCGAGATGGAAATATCCGCTGTAATAGAGGAGGAAGGTCCTCGTGGATGACACCAATAATGGAATTCATAAGCAAGGGCGATTGCCTCAAGAATGTAGGAAGCTCAAGAATACGGCACACAAAGATGAGGTTCAAACTTGAGACGGTGTACTATATCGGACTCTTTTCTCGCAACCATGGCTCCGCGCTGGCCTCTACAAGCAAATTATGTACTGTGGAAATCCACCGCTCATGCAAAGATGCATTCAGTCCACGATCCATGGTGGCACGCGCTTATGGTCGATACTATCGCCCACCATGCATCGTGATGCTGGAATTAATAAGAAAGTACGCGATTGTCGTGTCATAGACCCATCCCGCCGCCACCACAACAGAGCTAACGCCTATCACAGGCGCCATGGCCATTCTACAAGTGGGTATAGACATTGCGTGTCCCTTCCCTGTCTTAGGAGGATTGTAGTTTCTCATAGCGGCCATAGACTACTTCACTGCCGGATCAAGCAAAAGCAGCTTGTCACACCATCGCAATCAAGTCAAACGCTTTGTTTGGGACAATATTGTATGCCGCTCGGACTACTTGGGAAATCATCTCGACAACGGAAACAATTTTGTGACAATCCTTCAAGGACTCGCGAGAGGTTGAATATCACGCAACACTTCGTGATCGGTTAAACATCCATAAACCAACAATTTTAGTAGAGCGCAAATAGAAGTCTAGGTGAAGGAATTAAAGCATGCCTGGACAAGCACAAAGGACGTTGGGTAGAAGAATTATCGTATGTCTTGTGGGTGCACCGTACTTCAATCAAAACTAGCATGGGGGACACCCCCTTTTCTCTAGTCTATGGGACAGAGGCTGTCATACCAGCCGAAATTAGGATGCCAACTATTCGCACTGCTAAAGTCAATATGGCAACCAATGATGACGAGCGGCGTATTGACTTAGACCTGTTGGAAGAAAGACGCGAGCGCGCAGCTATATGTGAAGCAAGGTCAAAGTCAAAAATGAAGGGATACTATGATGCTAAAGTGTGAAGTGTTTCATTCTGCACTGTGTGACTTTGTATACCGCTACCAATGATACGAGCCACGCAGAAGACACAGCAAACTTGAACCAAGTGGAAGGACCCTATGAGGTTATTGAAGCATTAGGAACAAAGCGCAGCAAGCTACGAGACATGGATGGTCGGGAACTACCGCAGACATGGAACATTTGCAATCTCAAGCGATGATATCTCTAGGAATGGCTACGGCCCGGTAAGACAGTACACTTTTGCACTTTAGTGCCCAATAAATATCCGTGTATTTACATTTTTTTTACTTAGGAAATGTCTTCTTTATTTTATTTCATAAAACTTGCAAGTATTAATAAAACGTCGCGGTTTCTAGCTAACTCCGTGGCACATTTCAATTTGTTATTTCCATATACCTTATGTCTTAACATTTTTCTATCTCTTGCCTACATGGCGTGCATGCACTTAATAAACCCACGATGGTACAAGGATGAGTAAACCTACTAAATAACTCGTTGAGTAAAGGGTTGCAAACCCATCAACATTGGATCACGTATCCTTGTTAAACACCTTGTTCTCAAGACGTTGGAATAAGTTCGGTACGCATCCCACGACGGGTGCGCAACCTTGCATACTGTGCGCGTTTAACAAATTAGGAATCAAGATACTTGACTCCTTAATATGATATTTACAGTACGCTGCATATCACACCATACACGACTATGATACAATTACTTAGAAATTATGTTTTAAGTATACCGTGATTTTCATACATGACTATGAATGTCCTATCTTATTCGCGCTTATATAACAGTTTGATTCTTAGACAACAAGTACGCTTTTTACGTAAGACTAATAACTAAGTACAAACACCACAAGTTTGCAATAATATTAACACACATTAAATGTAGGAGAATTTTATTATGGCTACATGTTCTTACAAAATAATATCAACACAAGTTACAATCTACAAACTATTACAACGCTTTAGAGAAGAGCTCCCCACGCGGCTTGTTACATCCTTAACCTCGCTTAACTGCTTCAACAAGTCGAGGTCTTGGCGGGATACCATTGCAACGCTAACTGGCACCCCGTCAGACCGGGGAAGGTGAGCTGCGCCAACGCCACACAAAATGGCTTTGCCCTTAATACCCTTTTTCTTGGCGAGCCTTGTAGCATGGGCTTCCAAGACTTGTTTCAACGGAACCTCCTTCTCCAAAGCGAATGGATTCAAGATATCCTTGAGGCGCGCAAATATAGGCACTTGGAGTTGGGATTCATCGGGTTTTAGAAAATAGTCCAATGGCGCTTTCTTCATTTTCAAAGATGATGACGAGCTAAGGTCACCCTCCATAATGACCCCATCTGATAATCCCAGTCGCGCTTAACTCGTAAATTAAGGAAGCTCCAATGACTTCATCTTTCCATAGCGACCACCACCATAATATGATCGCGATTATACCCGGGCACCTTATCCGCAGCACCTTCAACAAGTTAGCCTCTTGTAGTTCCTCAATAGCCTCGGCCTTACCTCGCGCCAACGCGCATTGAACAACTCCCCCAAAAGCATCCACCACTTCTTGCGACCTGTGGTCCGAGGCGTATAATCGCACCATGGACAATGAGCCATTTGCGTTCAATAATAGTAGATAGGAGTTGGGGATATAACTCCTCATCATACTCCAAACTGAGCTTGCGCAACTTCATCTCCTGCGCCTCCAAGGAACTGCCTACAGTAGCACCAAAATCCTTTAATTGCGAGAGCAACTCTTCTTTACCCTGTTCCAGATATTTAATGGCCCAACTACATGACGCCTTGTACTCTACTGCTGCAGCACGCTCCTGGCTTATTTGGGTTAACAAGGACATTTTCTCTCTCGCAAGCCTCTCGAAATAAGCATTTGCCGCTTCTATCTCAGTTTGGGCACTAGCTAAACGAGCCTCCAATGTTGCAATGTGTTGGTCTTTTTCCGCACTCTGACTACTCTCTCCCGAGTACTTAGCCCTTAGTTGCGCAACCAACTTCGCTTGATGCGCAGTAGCCAGTTCTAGATCTTCCACTAGCTTATCTATTGGCGCATCCCCCAAAACCAACGGCAGTTGCTTTGGCTCTTGGCCCGATGATTCAAGACGACCGGGTCGCCCGGGAGGGCGACTTACTGGCGTGCTCAAACCTGCACACATACAAGCGGATTAGCGATTGTTTCATAACATCAGAAGGAATGCGACAAAGACTTTGCAAATAATACTTACTGAGGGGTAGCGGTATCAGCAGAAGGGGGGTGATGCGACATCGCTTGACGACGACTCCACGGTAAGAACGATAGGAAGTTTCTTCCTAGAGGTACTTGTGCCGTCGTCACCACGCGTTCTCTTACGCTCCAATCTTTGGCTTACTTCCTCCTCCTCCTCTTCAATATCTACGCGTGTTGGCTCCACCAACGGAGAAGGCTCCTGGGGCTCGGCACACATCTGCAGGAGGCTTCCCAACGCAGAGGACCACACTCCCACCTCTTCCGTGTTCACTCCATGACACGCCCGACGCTTCGCCATAATGGGCTCTTCCTTCTATCGCTGGCGCGCCCTATTGTAGCCTGGCGCGGCTTCACTAACTGGACAACCCTGAACAGATCCATCTCTGCGCAACAAAAAGCACACAACAAAACAGGTTACATAAATTATAATGATGAAAGGAATGGCTCACATTAATAAAGCACAAGGGTTGCGAAAGGGACGAGCACCCACCCTGGCCATCCGCGCCTAGAAAGATTGGCACCTCATAAGGTCTACCAAAATAATTACGGCTTATGCCCATGTGTACCAAAAATTCTTCTGGGTAGGAACTGATGGGAATGCGGTTAGCGTTTATCGTATCCGCGTCCTCCGCGCTGTAGGATCCAGGGAGTGGGTGCTCATCCTTTGTCGATGAACCCTCGTGCGGTCAAGCCACCATGGGAAATATGCATCATCAACCCAGAAAAATGATTCTCTCCACTTCCTAAACGCGTCCAACTTTTCAGTGTAACACTTTGCAGCCTTCCAAAGACGCTTAGCTTAACGATACCCAACCATTTGACCACGCAGTGTGGTAAAAGGCACTAAGAGTTGGTACGTTGGGTTAATTGCGTAAGACTCACACCACCTCGAAGTTTGTTATCTTGGCCGCACCTATGCGGTTGTAGCCGATATGTGCGCATTAATAATTTAACACGCCATACAGAATAGGGATACGGGCACACACGATTCACAAATTCAAAAACGTGTATACCCTATTTTCCCTTCGGGGAAGTCCGCGATTGACACCTGCGCACCCGGAACTTTCGGATGCACCGCGAGGGGGATGTAATAATCCGAAGCGAACTCTAGAAGTTCGTCCTCAGTTATGTCGGATGTGAAATCAGATAACCCTCGGACCATGGTATCATTTTTATATGCGCACGCGCGGTTACCTTTGAGATATTATGGTTTTCTTGCTGGTAAATTTGAAGCTTTTTTAATGGCGGAAATGAATTTTTACTGTGATAATCACAGTAATAAGAAGGCGGAAGGTTATATAAGTTCCTTCATCCACGCGATGAACGACACGTAGATCCCACTATCTCCAATGTGTGGACCAGACCCCTTGATGTGACGCCGTTATAGTTGCTTTCCCCCGATTTACGAGGCATCATTTTTTAATATTATGTTTCGATACAATGTTTCTCTTTCAAGACGGGAACTTTTTTTGGCTTCTTTGCTACGCTCGCAGCTATTTATCGTCAGCGGTTATTAGTCTAGCATCCGCAGCCTAGTCATGCAAGCATACTAGATTGGGGACATGATGACGATAGTCTATATTCGGTCACGAACCCGACCAAGGACCGACATTAGCGAGCCCAAAGACGGACCGGGCAAGGTCGATAAGCGCTTGGGCTCACGAAGGCCCAAACCCAAGACTTATTTATGAAATAAGATATCGATATCTCCTAACTTTGAGATAATTGTTTACCAACCGACTTAGGCGGATACTGAGGTTGGGGAACACGAAACCAACAAGGATTTGTGTATATAATGGGAATCCATCCCTTATTAAAGGTACGATCTAAGCCCTAACTCTCCATAACCCTAAAACCGATTACTTACTCTCGCTGAGGATAATCGGGAGACAATCCCACGATAAGCCTAACTGTGTTTCTGCTTACTTAGTCGCAGTCTCAAGCAAGAATATCCAATTGATACAAGAACCAGAGCCAAAACAAGGAACGCCTAACTTTTGTATCAACAAGTTCGCTCCTCCTTCCTTCTTTTCCGCTGTCCGTGATATGGGGTATGAGCGTCTCCTTGGCGAGTTTAATGTTGCCGTGGCGCGACAATTGTTCTTTAGTATTCATCAGCGTTTAGAGTATAATGCTATGGAGCGGAAACGCTTATTGTCTTTGTTGGCGAGTAAGGACAAAGAGATTTCGGCTCTGGAGTCTAAGCTTGCCAATGTTATTTCTTCTGAGACATCTTCTGCTGTTGCCTCTTTAGCAGCTTCTGCTGCAGAGCTTTCGTCTTTAAAGAACCAGAACTCTGTTATTGAGGAAGAACGGAATTCTCTTCGAGCCAAGGTAGCAACACTTCAATTGTCTCTTAATGCTAAGGATTCCAAGTCATCTACTTTGAGAGTTGAGGTGGTTGTTCTTAAGTCTTAAAATTTCAATCTTTCCGGACAGCTGTGTGTCCGTGATCTTTTTTTTTTCTTTCTCCGTTGTCTTCTAACTTTGTTTTGTTTGCAAATACGGATTTTGGAAGAGTCATGCTCTGAGCTCCGCAGCCGAGCTCCGTCCTTTGCTGCTTTGGAGGAGGAATTTTGTAAGATTCAGGATGCTAAGATGGTCGGACTTATGCGGAAGGTCGATTCGGCCATTGCTTACTTGTATGCCCTGGCCAGTCATCTTGATGAGGAGTTTTATCCTCGATTCCTTACGCTATTATCTAGCGGTCGTTGGTTGTTAACGAATTAAACGGTGTGAGCCTCGCTGTGTTTAAGTGCTTAAACTCTCCAGAGTATACTGCGGCAATGGCATAAGTTATTGCTTAGCTGACAAGCGGTATGCAAGAAGGCTTAGTCAAGGGCATCATTCATGGTAAGGAGAAAAGAGAGCTTCGAACTTGTCGCATATAATCCTTCTGCGGAAGATCACTATGTTTCCGCTGTTAGGGCCCTTGAAAGTGTGGAGTTTTCTTTACTCTCCGTGCTTAAGTCTAGCAAGAATGTTGGTATTACGGAAGTTATGGACCTTCTCCATGTTGATGGTCCTTCCGCGAATGCTCCTATGATTGCAGGGTTACGGCCGGATTTTGAGCAACTCATTGTTCCTGTTTATGATAAGGGTAGTGATGCTGTTATTGGTAGCAGCTCTTTGTCTTGCTCTCTGGAGGTTGTTCAGAAGAGAGTTGATCAGGTTAGAAAATGCCTTGGTGCTTATCGGGTGTCTTTTGCCGATGTTTACAACTCTTCTATTGATCCTTTGTCCGTTCGTAACGTGATGGGTGTGGAAACATCTTCAGCTAATGAGTTAGCTTATGTTTGCACTACTTCTTCACCGCTTGTGCCTCTTCCTGTCAGCACTTCTGATATTTCCGCAGGACCTCTTTCTATTGAAGATTATGATGTTGGTGGGTCAAACACCCTTGTGGAGGTTGCGAATGATCCACTATCTGGAGTTAGTGAAGTCTCCATTGTTCTGTCAGAGCCCGAGGCGAGGTCTACTGCTTTAGTGCGTATTTAGTTTGTTCTTCTCTTTTCTGAGATGCTTTGTAGTTATCTGAGCAATGTCGTTCTTTGTTTCTTTTGTGACACTTCTGATAGTTGTATTCAGCTTTTTTTTCCGCATGCTTTTCCTTTGCTTTGTGTTTATCCCACAATTTATGCAAGTTCTTGATGCTTTTTGTGTATGTTATTTTCCACTTTTGTGTTGCTATTTAACGTTATACGGATATGCACATTTTGTAATAGTCTTTTGCGTACGTACTCTTTTTATCTATGCGGTGCTATTTTTACCGTTATACGGATATGCACATTTGTAATAGTCTTTGGATAATTTTGGGCTATCCTCCCAGTACTGGGCTTGCAATACATCTTACGTACTTTGGTGATTATGCTATTCACCAGTATGTTATTCGTGATAACTCTATGCTATTCGGAAATAACATATTTGGGTCGTGCCCAATTCTTGTGCTTGCGCGTCTTATGCACTCAATAAAAATAAAAACATTTTAAAGAATAAAATAATGAAGGTAGATAATCTTCATCATTCTTTTATTAATTGTTCATATTTTTTAAATACATTACACAAATAGGTAAATTCAAATACATTTTATATTTCCTCGCCAATGGTCATACTCTTTTATACGTGGCTACTGGAGCCGTGTTTCTTTTCGTAACTCACTGATGACTTAACATCGCTTTCTTGGAAGATTTCCTTATTGGAAGTTTGTTTTGTTTGTCGTCCGTATGCTACTCTTTTGTTATTGCCTTTTTTGTTTTTCCACTGGTTTTGCTGGTGTGGATAACGTCTTTGTGAGTATCCGTACTCTCTTCGTGGGCTAGAATCCTCTCCTTGTATGCTACTTTCTCCTCTGAGATCTCGTGTTACTCTCTTCTGACGTTGATCCCTGAGGAGCTACCAGGCTTTTACCTTTCATCCTTCGGACAATTCCGTGTTTTTGAAAGTGTAGCCTGTGAGAGTAGCCAGATATATATCCTACCGCAAGCTAGTCATTTTTAGCTTACATTCGGTCTGTCCGACCTGATTCACTCGGGTCGGTAGACATGTGCTTGTCTAGGGGCCGGGGTGCAACAACAATAGGATGAATGTGTAGTTTGCATCCTTTGTTGCTTGCCGCTGTAAGGAAGTTTCTTAATAGCTAGGGACCCGCTCGATATAGCTCCTCGCCCCTAGCGTTCTTTCTTATCCTTCCCCGAGGACCCATCCTTTCCACACTCCATCATTCATGCCCTTACCATTTCACTTCCCTCGTGGCCTCGACCCGGCCGCCTTCGCAGCTTGCCCCGTGAGCACCTGTTCGATCTTGTTTCCCAATGGTCTGGAGTCTAATCGACAGAGCACTCGGTCATGGTGCCTTGCCCTAATTGGCAAGGTACTTGGAAACGCCGTAGGAGGAGGTTTGAATGACGGGGCGTTATGGTGTGTTGTGGTGGTGGGTGATTAGTCGTCATTTTAGAACGACTAAGTATTATTAGTAGTTAATTAAGAACATATTTTGGTGCTTTTTATGTTCTCCTTCGTATTTTCTTGTGAGGGTGATAAAGGTTCGGGTTATGCATGTTTTCATCGTTGTCGTGTTGGCGATATGTTGCCATGGAATGAGCTTCTTCGCACTTTTCTTTTAGGAATGTTTGATTCGGAGAACCACTGTTATTGTTTTGCTTTTCTTGTGTCCTCTTTTTTTTACTTCACAGATTTATAGCTAAGATTTTACCGTTTTTCACGTGCTAGCGTTTGTCTTTTTCTATCGGTTGGTAGGTTAGTGCATGTCTAGGTTCGTAGCCTGGGTGTCTATCATTCTGCTTGATTTGACATGATATTCCTTGGGAAGGAACGTGTGTCTGTACTTGAATATTTTCTCCTCTCTTGTTATCTGGATAAGGTTTATCCTTTTACCTCCGCCTTTGCCTTTTTTGTTATTGAGTATTTCCCTTTCCATGTCTTGTGTTCATTATGTCATGTCTCGCGCGACTTCACAGACTTTCTTGGTGTGTTACTTCTTCCGAAGCTAACTCTTTATAGGTTACGGGTCTTTGTTTCTTTTTATTCTCTGGGAACTGTTTCCGCATGGTTTTTCCGACCGCATTCGTAGTGTGTTTCCATCTTTACTATTACTCCTTTCCACATGACTTTCCGTGGTTCGATTGTTTTGAAGTGGCAGTGCGTCTTTTTAACGTTTGCACTTTCTTCCTCAGTCTTTTTCTATTTGAGGTTTTTACATGGTTTAGATCTTTATTCGCTTTGTCAGGGATATCCTGATGCGTGCTCGTTTCATTTGCGCTCCTTCATTTTTTCTTCTATTGAAGCTCCTTTCCCATTTTTTCTTTGATGCGCGTGCGATTTCGCTTATTCTTGCTATTCATCAACTTCTATCGTTGGTCCTTTCCTCCTTTCTTCTCTTTGCTTTTTCAAATGCAGACACTCTTCTGTGGTGTGTCTTTTTTTCCGTGAAATTCGCAGAATTTCCCTTCAATTTCCTTCTCGGCTGTCGTGGTTGGGAAAAGGTTTATGGACCTTGCTTTCCTTTACACCGTTATTTCCTTGATAGGTCTTCGTGAGTTGCGAAACCCTGTTGCCTTTCTCTTATCCTTGGCTTATTCTTAAACCCCCTTTTGAAACTTCGTCGATGCTTGACTGTTGTTTGTTCCATTGGTCTTAGCACACATTTCCTTTTTCTTTCTTGACTTCCCGCGGCTACTTCTCCTCTTAGGAAGGAAGAAGTTATGTTCATTACTTCGTTCATTGACTTCGGATTCCGTCAGGTAACCGCTTAATCGCCCGGACAAGGATCGCATGCATGAATCCTGACACTTTCATAATTTCTGGGGCTCCCTTTATGTCCCTTGTTTCTTCTTTAAATCTTCTTACGAAATCTTCCGTTAACTCTCCATCTCTTTGCTTGATATGATGAAGTTCCACAGATCTTTGATACATTTCTTTTGTTGTAAGAGTTAATCAAGAAAGCTTCCTTTAGTTTATCATAGCCATCTATCGACTCGGTGGGAGGTCACAAACCGCACCCTAGCGGATCCGCTAGTATAGAGTTGAACATGTGACACCACGCTGGCATGGCCCATCGCTGCACTTTTGCCGCCGCTCGAAGATTTTGAGATGATCCTCGGTCTCCGCTCCCATCATACGCCACGCTGGTTGGCATCCGCTTATGGGCATTTCAAGTAGCGGATACGTGAGTGAACGGATCAGTCTCCTTACAAACCCAGGGTCTAGCCAGGTCATAGTTATTGCCATCATTTGACTTCCGCTTTCTGACTTCAGACCCTCGGCATCAGCTTCCGTGAGGTTCATCACTTGAAAAGTTATTCGCCTTTCGCGACTGAGTTTCTTCGGTTTCGTGCCTTCCCAATCCTAATCCTGCCGGTTGTGGCTGAGAATCTTTGTGGTCGCCCCTCTCTTTTCTTCCAGTAGTGTGGCGGACATGCTGCCTGTGGTCTTTGGAATATATGGAAGCATTTTCCTCCTTATATCCGAGTCGGTGGAACACACTTTTGCGCAGCCTTTTGAATATTGTTTCCCTTCTGTCTTCTTTCCCTTTGGGTGACCTAGATCGGGTACGTCTTTGGCTGCCACCACTTTGCGTATTCCGCCACTTTCTACCTATGGTGATGTTGGTTTTCATGATAATCCTTCCGGATCTTTGCCGCCTTGGCTCTTTCTTCTCGTTTCTGAACTTTCTCCATCACAATAGGCAAGATCTTGTCGAAATATTCATCACAATACTTCCGGAGGGCTGCGTCGGACGCGGGTCCCTCAAGGTCCGTTGAGACCGTGTGGTTTTCTCTTTCTATCGTACTCCGCAACGTAGACACGAAAGCAGGAGTTGGTCCAAATCGAGTGCTCATGGTGAGTATTTTTTGAAACGCAGTTGTGTACTGGGTCCCACGGATGACGCCAACTTGTTAGTACAATTTGTGCAACTGGTTATAATTGGTATGAGTATAGTTTGTCGGACTGGGCCAACAAGCCTTTGATGGGTTGATCTTGTACTAATCCAAGTAGTTTGAGTAAGATTCCTGCACAAGAAAGGTAAACCGTTAGTCTTACCGTGGGGACGGACCCCACAATTAGACTCCGACTTGAGAGTAAGTACACATTCCTGAGAGGGAAAGTAAGAGTATGTGTGTGTTATTATGAGAGAGTGATAACATCAAATAGTCCTGATTTTCTAAGCATTAATTCCCCCTTATATAATCACATTTTGAGTAAAATACTAGTGAAAACATCCTTATAATTTCATTTCAGGACCTATTCGATATAAGGAAGCTGCAACTGGACGTTTTTAACCCCTATGGATTGATTGTCTCTTAACTACGGCGTAACCAAGTGATGAAGTTACGACATAACTAAAGATTATGAAGGCAACGGTGTAGCCCTCACCTCAGGTTACACCGTAACAACTGATAAGCACATGATTTACAAAGACTACGGCATAACCTCACCAGTTACCAGAATGAAGAAATACACTTGGTTTACAAAGCTACTACAGAACCCCGATAAGGTTACGTCAGAGCCATGGATAAGCAAAAGATTGAAGAGGTTACGACGAACTACCTAATAAGGTTACGATGTAACTAGTTCAAGCCTATAAATAGTCGGTTTCACCGCTTTAAGCATCTTCCTTTCCCAAACCTTCTAGGGTTCGGGAGATCAAACACATAAGAAGAATCATGGTTTAGAGCACTGAATAACGAAGTCCTCGCTCACGATTTCCAATGTATTCGAGTTTGAATTCTTTTATATTTTTCTAGGACTTATACTATGAATTCATATCATTAATTGAAGTTTGCATTTATGTTATTGTTATTCTCTTTAATTTTTTATAGACATTTTCTAGTCTTTTCATAGATCACTAGCCTTGGTAGTATTATAAACTTGGTAGTATCTAAAGGATTGGGAGATATGACCAACTAACCCCAGTTTGATAGATTTCGAAGTATGGGAGGAATTGGCAATAGTACAACCACTCTTCGGGTACCTAACCCACCAAATGATCACCTATCAAGTGGAGGTTTTAAGAGGTTGGGGAATCTAAGTTCCTAACTACCGGGTTCCCACCGCTCTAGATCTAGTAGATTTGGTTCTTAATGATTGCTATTAGGTCGCCGAATGATCCCGGTGACCTGCTCATCTTGGTGAGGAATCTAAGAACCATAGGCCATGACGAATCGACCAAAGGAGTCTCGTGATAATTAACCACTATATTGAACCTTCATATCGAGAATCAATTCATACTTGTGTTCTTTATTAAGTTTCGCTTTTCTCTTTTCCTAAATTTCGTGTCTCAAGTGAGTAGAATAATAGCATATCGATGAATTATAACAACCTTGTCATACCAATATATTATCTATATCATTTCTAATCATCTTAGTTCTTTCAAGGTCACAATTCTCTTGGGACGATACTGGATTTACCTAAGGCTTTACTACATCCGATCGGTTCTCTCGCCTGCTAGCATGTGTCTATCCTAAGTTATCTAAGTTTTATAAATATTAAAAGGTGATGAAATATCACATCGCCTTTTACGCCACGGGGAGCAAGCTTAATGGAAGATCTAAGGTATATCATATTCACCTCATTAAGAGATTCGAGCACTTCCATAAGGTACGCTTTCAATCTCTCCTATTGCAATAATACAAAATTTATCCTCTGATGCTATTAGTTACGGGGTAACTCCTTTCAGGGGTTACGACGTAACCATATTACAATTAAAAGTTATATATAAAATCTTTTGATTACTTAGTTACGACGTAACTTCTTTTTAGAGTTACGATTTATAAAAATTAAATCTTTAATTAAAATTAAATATTTAGTTACTAAGATAATCCCTATTAGGATTACGACGTAACCTTTCACAAACATTTAATATTCAAAATATTAGTTACGGCATAACTATTAATTGAATTACCTCAGAATTCTCCTCAAGGTATAAAACCTTATCCGATTAAAACTAGGTTTTACATAAATCTTTCACCGCCACCCAAACAAGAAAGTTTTCTCGAAATTTTTCATCAAGATCTCTTCATCTCATCATTCACCATGGTCGGTAAGATCTATTACTACTCTTTTTGATTCGTTTATGTCGATTATTCAATTAGGGTTTGTATTTTAATATTTTAGGGATCTTGCCTATTTGTGTAAATTATTGCTATTTGTTTGATTAATTGATGATTATGATGATTTCCCTATGTTATTTTGATTCGTGTCCTATCACTATGGGTCTTTTTGGGTGTTTTGACTTTATTTAAAAAGGGTTTTGGGTCAAACACAAACCTAGTAGGTTAGGCGCGGTCCCTCAGCACTAATAGGTTAAAAATCTATAAAAACTTTTTACCACTTGAAAAAATTGATGGTTCCGGCGAATCTATTGCTTAATTGGACCATCCGAGGTGCTGAAGTTTCGAGGAAAGTTACTACAGAATCGGGGGTACGCTACGTCAGAATTCATCGAATATGTGATTACGGCGAACAATTTCGCTAAGATACGCGTAACCTTGAAATTATCTAATTACTGCGTAATTATAATTTAGGTTACGCCGTAGCTTTACATCGCAAGGTCTCGACTTCATCGTTATTTGTCTTATTTTCGTATACAAACAACCCCGCTCAATGGTTTAGGTTTCGCATTCAATGATGCGTGAATTAGGCAATTGTGCCTTGATGAGTTTGAGAAATTAAGAAGGAAGGATATTAGTCAACCCAAGCACTTGATTTTGATGCATTTGATAGTTTGGCAAACGGAAAGCCGGTAGGAAGTTGAGGAAGTTTTGCAAAATTAAGTTCACGTAATGCAGGGAGTTCACATGCAATGTGGTTGAGGCTTTTAGGATCACGGAGTCGGTCATTCCGAATATGTCCAGAATTCCTTGCTAGTGTTGAGTTTCGCATCGATATTATGGATGATGACGAGAGTCGATGTTTTTCCAACTTGGAGGCGAGAGAAGAAGTTTGAATCTTAGCCAATTTATTGTGAGAATGGGCTTGTACATCAAGAAGAAATGGAAGCGTGTTTTCGTTGCCCATAACACTTGTTGGAGAAGAAGGATGAAACTCAAGACGCCGCCTATTTCAACCGATTGCTATCATGGATGGTTACGATTCAGCACCACCATCCCACGTGATGGTGAGGAACCCCATTCGCCGATCGGTGCACTCGCTTACTTGCTTGCTCTATTCGAGCAAGACACTCGCCAAGGAAAAAATGACTATGGATGATCAATACCTCATGCAGGGCATTGAAGGGGGGAACAACATCGATGTTCCTTTCTATTTGGCGAGGTTTATGGGTAATGGTGCTAAGGGGGTTACATCTAGGAGCCCAATGCAGGGAGCTCATTTCATTGGGAGGTTGGCTAGGAGCTATGATCTTATGACCGATGCAGCTTTGGCTCGGGTGCCCCGTGGTAGGGAGACTAGCTTGATTGGACTGAGTAAGCTAGTTGAGTTCGTGATTTGCACCTGTGACATTTATCGAGTAATTGAGCTAGCTAGGACAAATTTCGAGGAGAGAAGTCGGGAAGGTAGTGGTGTTGGTGATGAAGTCAAGAGGATGTTGAGGAACAGTGCCTAGGGACTAAGAAGGGTGATAACGCCACACGCCGCTGCTCGGGGTCAAAGGAACTTCCTTTCGTCGAAAGCAAGTTTTTCAACACCCTAGGCAAGAAACCTAATCGCTGTAGTGTAGTATTAGGGTAAGCCACGGAATTGATATCGTTTCTAAGGAATAGAAATGCTAGTGAGAAGTTAATACGCTAAGGTCAGTTGAGGAAGATTATTTTTTTTATCTTTTACGCTTTTTAGTAAATGGAAAGGTACGAATCTCGGGTTTGGATTTGAGGGTTGGTATTTCACCGATTACTCTACTCGCCTAATTATCTAAATTAAGGTTTATGTAGTCTATGTCTAATTATTGTGTGCTCGATGATGATTTAAAGATGTGTTTACTTAGGTTTTATTACTCCTTAATTATCTCCTATTGATGGTTGAATTGTCACTCCTTATTCTTAATCGCATTGTGTGTCTAAGGTCGTAGGGTATGCGCTTATCCCTAACTCTTTGAAACTACCAAAGGTTATCGCCACAAAATCTCTAGGATTTATAAACTTAACTCTAAGGTACTTTTCTGGATGGTTTAGCCTACAATGACTCTAGGTATTATAAGCTAAGGTTCACAAATATTAATCAAGCATTAACTACACAACGGATGACCTATCACAATACTAGATCATTAACAATTAAGATAAGAGACAACCAATCAATATTCAATAATTAAGTTTCATATTCCTAAGAAAACACACAAGTAAATTTGCTTTGACATGGGAAACATGCAAGCATACACACAAGTAATTGAAGAAATAATTGAATTAATGAAGTAAAACACTTATCTTGATGTAAGATAGGGTATGGAACCCTAAAATACCGCATAAGACAGCCTTGGTTCGGTTTAGGTTTTACCCAAAAGACTACACCTTGAAAACTAAAAAATTCGGATTCTATCTATAAGATTACTTATGCGACGGCCACCTTTGATTTGTGATGCCGCCGGTCGTCGCATTAGGGTTTTATCTGGCCACGTTAGTCTTGCGACGGCGCCACCTTATGCTTGTGACGCCGTCCCTTCGCCTCGACGTCGTCGGATCAAATCTAGGTGTCCCGAGTCATGACGACCTACTCTTTTAAAACCCGCCGCCACTTGTAATAAGCAATTTGGCTACCGAGTCAAAAGTGGTCCGACGGCATCGCAGATAACACCGACGCCCCTTCGCCTAGCACCGAGTGTCTCGATTCTTGACTTTGGCCATTTTCTTCAGATATTCGCGCTTTTCGTCCGAATAAGTGTCATTCCAACATTTTGCCTTCAAGATACCTAAAAGTGAAAAGGAATGATATTAACTAATAACGGATAAAAAGTGATCAAATAAGGGCTTAAATGACCCCTCAAAAGGTACATTTTAAAACCTTATCAAATATCCCTACACTTGGTATTTGCTTGTCCTCAAGCAAATGTGCTTTTAGCCAATTAATTTATAAGTTGGGGTCATGAAGCATTGGTTTAGAACAATACACAACACATATAAGCCCCATAAAAGTCATAACAAGCACGGAATTACATACTAGCACCTCACATGGGGTGTTTGATACTCACATCTCTCGTGTATATGAAATATAACAAGTTGGAAATGGAAGATAAACACTCATTAACCGGTCCTAGTACATAGATTATCATAGGCTTGAGACTAGATAAACCGCCATCGCTTATGTAAGCACCTAGGAAAGACTATCAAAGAGGTCTTTAAAGGGTTGTAATGTTAGGCTTACGGTAAGGAAACAAAGGGTTTGTGGGATAGGCTATTTAGTGGTGGCAAGTCAAAATCTTTATGTTGCAAGCATGCTAAGAATGGCTGCTAAGCCAAGACTCGACACTCTAGACTCTAGATAACTCAAACAAACAAACATAAATTAAAGATAGATGTAGGATGGTAGCCTTTTTTTTTTTTTTTTTTTTTTTTTCAACACTCTATTTTTTTTTCTTTTTCTTTTTCTATTTTTTTCGATTTTTTATTTTTTATTTTTTTTCATACACTTTTACTCCACCATCCTCTATGATAACATTAAAATGATAGGATTTATAGGCACATCCCTACACTTGAGTTTTTATTACTCTAACACTAATTTGACCCGAATTGAAAAGATTAAAACACTTGGAGTACATTATTACGCAAATAAAGGGAATTTGAATTTAACGCTCCTTCCCGTCATTTCATAAACTTTAACTTTTCCCATGAGTCCCGGCCGTCCCAAAACTGCAGGTACAAAGGATATGACTCGACTTAGCAACTTACGCAAGCAACTAGATAATTGAACTAAGGGTTTAGTGTGATAACAATAATGCACTAAAAGTGAGTGCATACAAGGTAGGCTAAGGCGATTTGGGTGTACATTCGGGGTGGGTGTAAACAATGCTCTTTATTGATATTCCGAAAATCGAAACATCACGAGAACCGCGAAAGGATAGGCTCGAGGGTTAACTAGGGTATCGTGTACTAAAGATGAGTACAACGCAAAGGTGTGGGGAATTACTCAACCTATGTGGAAGAAGTAATTATATTACGGGTATCAAACAAGGGTTATCCTAATGCCTCTTATCATTTAGTTATTCCTAACTACACAAGTGTAGTCTTACTAGCAATCTCGAGATGCATCACAAAACAAGTTCTAGAATCTATTATACTACCGGTTCACACACTAAGCATTAAAATGAATGCTTTAATTCCTACTAATCTAAGGGCGATCCTCACATTTTGGGTGAAATTTAAGTGGTAAAGGGTTTTTTGTGCTAGTCATATAACTTCCTATCCATGAGACGCTTTTGTTAAGACTAATGGCCCACTCCTATATGTCATGAAAAAATTTAAATTTGGTGCCAAAATTACCCTAACCGACATTTTCTCATGGTGTATTACACAAATGCAATTGGACAAAGCAAATAGTCAAGGATAAGCATAGTTTCAAAGTTCCCGCTTTATTTTCCTCCCTACACTTCTTTCTTTGCTCTCCTTTGTCAAAAGCGGCGTGAGACGCTTGTACGCCACTCGTGGATTCCTTGCCAACTTCGCCTATTATGGTAACGGTTTTATCCTTTAGATTGGTTTCTTCACCTTGTAAGGCCCAAACCATCTTGGTTTGTTTCTACCTCGTAATGCCCTTATCCGTGATTTGTATAAGAGTACTTTCTCCCTTTAAAATTTCCTTAGGTTCTTTTGTGTTTTGGTATTGAAGTGGGATTATTTCCTAACTTTTATCGGCCCACAATGTTGCATGCGCCCTTGAACCATCAAATCTCTAAGCCCTTTTTCCCAATCGCTCATTTTCTTAACCACATTGTTAGGGACTTGTGGATTCTCATCCGTAATCTTCTCCATGATCTTAAGAGGATACCTTGGAACAATGGGTATCCTAGCGCATCTTTTCCGCTTTTAAGTATCATAATGCCCTCCCCGCATTTGATGGTTGCTTTGGCAAAGGCTGTAAAAGGTGTCCCAAGAATGAGTGGCATGTTTCTATCTTCCTCAATGTCTATAATCACGAAACCACCGGATAAACGATATTAGCCACTTCTATTAAAACATCCACCGCGATTCCCATGGGTAGACATAGGTGTGATTTGCTAGGAAAGTCTAAGATTGGTCTTAGTTGGCTTCTCTCTAGTCAACTTATTATAGATCGATGATGGCATTATGTTTACATCGCACTTTGATCGCCTAAGGCATTTATATTATCAATGTTACCTATGCTACATGGTATCACGAAATTCCCGTGGTGTCTCGCTTTTTAGTTAATGGTTTTTAGAACCACCATACAGAGGTCCCATCGGCATGGTGTCATACTTTCTTCTATTATTTTTCCTTCAAGGATTCCCTAAGAACCTCGTTGTACCTAAAGTTGTTCACTTGGTTAACAATGGTTTTTTGTTAATTTCGTGCTTAAGGTAGTACTCAATGGTCTCGGCTCATTATTAGGTTCAACCTCCTCCTCTTGCTTTTCTCGCTTTTCTCCTCAACCTTTCCATCTTCGTGCATAATGGAAATGGCGTTAACAAACGGTGGAGGATAATCATTGCTTCGCACTAGTACCTTTTCGGGAACTTTTATCTTGGTATATTCTTTTACCAGGTTCATCATTTCCGTCATCTTTGCTTGCATTTCCTCTCTTTGCCTATAAACCTCCTCTTCAAATTTTGCTAATCTCTTCGTATGAGCTGCCATCCCTCATTTGTTCCTTAAAGCTTGGTGAGAGTGGTATTGGGGAAGTAGAACGGAAGCGCCGTTCGGAATTAAGATTTTGCTCACGATTTGGGGATTCAGAGAAAGGTGTTTGGTGGAATTAGCGGAATTGACTGTTTCCCGAGGGATTTGTACGGGAGCTCTCTTATGCCTTTCTATCGATAATCAATCCTTCTCTCAAGAGCACTCATTTGCTCCTCGTGACGCTGGAAGATTCAAGAGGAGTTGATATGGCATTAACCACTTTAACGGGGTTTCGTGATTCATTCCAATCTTTGTAGCTTTGATCGGCAAGCACTTCTATAATATCCCAAGATTCTTCTCAAGTTAAAGTCGCTAAGTCTTCCACCGGGCTTGATCAATGGATCGCCTTGTGATGAAATCGGTATGGTCATAGAAGATTTGGATTGAAGCCAAAGATCAATACCATGATGAGGGACTTTATGGAGTAAGTCCTGAATCGAGTCCATGCTTTGTAGAGACTCACCTTGAAGTTGTTGAAACTTCAAGATGTCTCGCTTAGTTTAGTGGTTCTCCGATGGGAAAAATCGAGCAAGGAAGCGAGAGGTGAGATCATCCCAACTTGAGATGGAGCCATGGAAGTCACCAAGCCAATTACTAGCTTGGTCCCGTAGAGAGAATTGGAAGAGACGCAGATGCGGGTCTCCCGAGTAGTAAGATCGAGGTCGATGGAATCGACAATTTTAAGGAAATCCCTAAGATGCTAATTAGGATCTTCGTAACTAAGTCCATGGAATGCACATCCGCTTTGCACCAACCGGATGGTGTCGATCGCAGGCCGTAGTTCGGGCTTGGTCGGAAGCTCAATGGTGTTCCTATAGCCTGTGGCTTGGTCTCGAGTATTCACCAAGAGTACGGCCTCTGGGGGTCATTTGGTGGTAGGTTGATGAATGGTGGTTGGTTATCACCTTCCATGATGAAAAGTGATGGGTTACGAACAAAGGTCACGAAGAAGGGGATAGACTACGCAGAAAGTTAAAATGGAAAAAATTTACTTGATAGGAATCACAAAGAAACCTAAACGAGGTGGACTCCTAACTAGCTTTTCTATTCCCGCAGCCGCGCCTAAAACTTGATAACGCTACACGCGCTGCTCGGGTCAAAGGAACTTCCTTTTGTCTAGCAAGTTTTCAACACCCCAGGCAAAGTGAACCTAATCGTTGTAGTGTAGTGGTAAGCCACGGAATTGATATCGCTCTCTATGGGAATAGGAATGCTAGTGAGAAGTTACTACGCTAAGGTCAGTTGAGAAAGATTATTTTTTTATCTTTTTATGTTTTTAGGAAATGGAAAGGTACGAATCTCGGGTTTGATTTGAGGGTTGGTATTTCACCGATTACTCTACTCATCTAATTATCTAAATTAAGGTGTATGTAGTCTATGTCTAATTATTGTGTGCTCGATGATGATTTAAAGATGTGTTTACTTAGGTTTTATTACTCCTTAATTATCTCCTATTGATGGTTGAATTGTCACTTCCTTATTCTTAATCGTGTTGTGTGTCTAAGGTCGTAGGGTATGCTTATCCCTAACTCTTTGAAACTACCAAAGGTTATCGCCACAAAATCTCTATGATTTATAAACTTAACTCTAAGGTACTCTTCTGATGGTTTATCCTACAATAACTCTAGGTATTATAAGCTAAGGTTCACAAAGATTAATCAAGCATTAACTACACAACGGATGACCCGTCGTAATACTAGATCATTAACAATTAAGATAAGAGACAACCAATCAATATTCAATAATTAAGTTTCATATTCCTAAGCAAACACATAAGTAAATTAGCTTGACATGGAAACATGCAAGCATACACACAAGTAATTGAAGACATAATTGAATTAATGAAGTAAAACACTTATCTTGATGTAAGATAGGGTATGGAACCCTAAAATACCGCATAAGACAGCCCTTGGTTCGGTTTAGGTTTTTACCCAAAAGACTACATCTTGAAAACTAAAAAATTCGGATTCTATATATAAGATTACATATGCGACGACGCCACCGCTTGATTTGTGACGATGTCGGGTCGCCATTATGTGGTTTCATCTTCGCCACGTTAGTCTTGGCGACAACGCCACCTTATGCTTGCGACGCCGTCCCATTCGGGCCTCGACGCCGTCTCGATCAAATCTAGGCCGCCCGAGTCATGACGACCTACTCTTTTAAAACCCAAGCCGCCACTTGTAAATAAGCAATTTGGCTACTAAGCCGTCACAAAAGTGGTCCGACGGCGTCGCAGATAACACCGACGCCGCCCCTTCAGCTCTAGCAGATCGAGTGTCTTAATTTTGACGCTAATATTTTCTTCAGATATTCGCGCCTTTTCGTCCGAATAAGTGTCATTCCAAAGATTTTGCCTTCAAGATACCTAAAAGTGAAAAGGAACAATAATAAGTAATAACGGATACAAAAGTGATCAAATAAGGGCTTAAACGACCCCTAAAAAGGTATATTTTAAAACCTTATCAAAGCGGCACATGCGAATGTAGGGAAAGGTTACATATCATCGACGAGAGGATCGAGGAATGGCAACCCACTTCAACGAGGAGATTGATACCTCTGAGTGGGTCTATATGGTCTTAGTAACCAATTGAGGGTTTTAAAGGTACCATGGATCAAGTTCAAGCAGCCTTCAAGTAGGACTTCTTTCACCGAGTGCATATCGATTAGCCAAATGCTCCAGAGATGCACTGAGCCACCCTGTGGCAAGGTCCGGTATGTGTACCACCGACATCCCCGACATTAGCGCCCACTGAGGAGTGGCATTCATGCAGGCCGAGCCCACTCCTGGTAGCACCACAAGCACCCCATTCAATCCCACCCAATTCCACTCCATGGATCATGATTTTCCGAGGGACGATTGATTTCCCTGTTTGATGAAAAAATTTGAAACAATTTAAAACTTATGTCTGTAATAACTAAATTATCTGGATATTTGTATGATCTATTATCTATTGTACCCGTAGGTTACAAAATTTTCCATGTATTCTGCAGTTTTTGGTTCTCAGATGCGCTACGACGAACCTTTGGGGTCCGCCACGCCATAACCCCGCCGCAGAGGGAAAATTTTGAGGCAACACTATAGTTAAGGCGAGATCCCTAAACGACACGCATTAGCCACCCCATGACCCACCTTCAACCTTTAGTGAGACATCTCGGGCAAGCATTCGAGATGGGAGTTTATTTCTTTCTTGATTATTTTTCATTTCTATTTTATTTTTTCCTTTTTTCGTACAAATGGGACTTTATACACTTCAAGTGGGGGATAGGAATAGAAATGAAGTGTATGATTACTTAGCTTACTTTCCCTAATTTTCTAGTTGGTTTCAAAATTTTAAGCTTATTTGAAAATTTTCTGTCATATTTTTAACCAATCTAGAATCACATAAAGCATAGCACACTATAACCCTTATTGCCATTGCTGAGATTTAGCCTTTCCGTTTCCCCCATTTTACCCAAATCTACCATATATTGAGTGTGCCAATAGTATTGTAAACTTTAGAACTTGGCTTTTACATCACTTCGAGACCATGACTAGTAGTGTATCAAGTTAGCTTGGTGCATTTGGAAAAGGCAATTTGAAAAAGTAAATATTTTAGGATTAAACCCAAATAGCCCTTATGTGTTCACTTGTGTGCTTTCGATTAGTCACATTGGCTTTTCGACTCGTGTTAACCTTTTTGTTGCACTCACCTTTAGTGCAAGATACCCCTAGTTACACCCCTTCGAGCCTATCTTTTCATTTTCTAACCCTTATTTTCATACACCCTTACACCTTAGCCTACCCTATAGTCTTACCTTTCTATCTTGAAGTCATTGTTCGCCCTAGTTCGAGGTTCAAGATAAAGTTTCGAGAGGAATACCTAATCATCTACATCATACTGAAGATCGGCAAAGACCCCCAAGTTATCTCCTTATGCTCAGTTCAAGTGGGGGGTGTATGCTAAAAAAAATATTATCATAATTACTGCGCGATGAATTATAAGCACTATGTGAAGAAATTGGCATTGAGAATAATCTTCTCGATCACATTCGAAGGTTGGAAGAATATTCGAAGGTTAGAAGAATAGTTCAAGAAAGAATAATGGTGGATTCCTGTGACATATATTGATCATATGAAGATAAACCTCGAATTAACGGTTTGGCGATGACAACTTGGTTTTAAGCTAAGACTATTTGTTTTCTTTTTCCTTTTCATCCATTAATATATCCCATGCCTTACCTTACCCTTTTTGTCGTGAAGCGTATCTAGGTGATGCAGCGAGCAATCCTTGATGTCTTGGCCATGGATTTGGTCATGTATCATTGATTTTGTCCACTTCGCCGTGACACGTTAGTAATGACACCACCACGAAGCCTTTGAATCACTACAACCCAGCATTGCTTTCTAAAATTTGTCTTAACCTTAGCTCTAGTGGTGGAGTTGTGTAATTGCTGCTTATGATAGAATACTTACTATGTCCGTAATCGAGTGATCACCCCAAAATTAACACTTAGATTAGGATGAGAGTAAGAGTGTTTTCGCTCCCATTTAGTGAGGTGTTTGGCTCTTATTAATATTCTAGCATGGAAATTATAATCACAAGCATTAATTGAGGATGTATCTTTTGCAGTCTAAATTGGTCTACTTGAGGGCAAGTAGAGTTTAAGTGGCGGGAAATTTGATAACATCAAATAGTCCTGATTTTCTAAGCGTTAATTCCCCCTATATCATCACATTTTAAGTAAAATACTAGTGAAAACATCCTTATTTCTTATTATTTCATTTCAGGACCTATTCGATATAAGGAAGCTGCAGTTGGACGTTTTTAATCCCTATGGATTGATTGTCTCTTAACTACGGCGTAACCAAGTGATGAAGTTACGACATAACTAAAGATTATGAAGGCTACGACGTAGCCCTCATCTCAGGTTACGCCGTAACAACTGATAAGCACATGATTTACAAAGATCGCAAGAAACCTTCACCAAAGCTATGCCGAATGAAGAAATACACATGGTTTAAAGCTACGACGTAACCCCGATAAGGTTACGCCGTATCCATGGATAAGCAAAAGATTGAAGAGGTTACGACGTAACTACCTAATAAGGTTACGCCAGAACTAGTTCAAGCCTATAAATAGTCGGGTTTCACCGCTTTTAAGCATCTCCTTTCCCAAACCTTCTAGGGTTCGGGGAGATCAAAACACGTAAGAAGAAGCATGGTTTAGGCATCGAATAACGAAGTCCTCGCTCACGATTTCCATTGTATTCGAGTTTGAATTTTTTATATTTTTCTAGGACCTGATACTATAAATTCATATTATTAATTGAAGTTTGCATTTATATTATTGTTATTCTCTTTAATTCTTTATAGATATTTGCTAGTCTTTTCATAGATCGCTAGCCTTGGTAGTATTATAAACTTGGTAGTATCTAAAGGATTGGGAGATATGACCAACTAACCCCAAATTCGATAGATTGCAAGTATGGGAGGAATTGGCCATAGTACAACCACTCTTCGTGTGCGAACCGACCAAATGATCACCTATCAAGTGGAGGTATTTAAGAGGTTGGGGAATCTAAGTTCCTAACGGTCGGGTTCCCACAGCCTAGATCTAGTAGATTTGGGCTTAATGATCGCTATTAGGTCACGAATGATCCCGGGTGACTGCTCATCTTGGTGAGGAATCTAAGAACCATAGGCCGTGACGAATCGACCAAAGGAGTCTCGTGATAATTAACCACTATATTGAACCTTCATATCGAGAATCAATTCATACTTGTGTTCTTTATTAAGTTTCGCTTTTCTATCTCTTTTCCCTAAATTTCTGGTGTCTCAGTGAGTAGAATAATAGCATATCGATGAATTATAACAACCTTGTCATACCAATATATTATCTATATCATTTCTAATCATCTTAGTTCTTTCAAGGTCACAGCTCTCTGGGACGATACTTGATTTACCTAAGGCTTTACTACATCCGATCGGGTTCTCTCGCCTGCTAGTATGTGTCTATCCTAAGTTATCTAAGTTTTATAATATTAAAACCGGGATGAAATAGCATATCAGAGAGAAAGTTACTGTACCTTATATGGGGATTAGAGCCCCTTTTATAGGCGAGGTTTGCCGCTTGGGCTTCCTAAATTCTTGCATATGGTGGTTGGTTACCGGAGCCAGACCCTTGGCGGACAAGGGTTCCGTGTTAATCGCGGATGCGGACGTGAGAGGTCTAACGGTTGAAGGTTCAACCCGTTATGTTTCTTGCGAGCGTCTTAAGGCCTGAACCATAGCCAATTTAGTCATTGGACTTACTATAGGCCTAGGGTTTGTCATCATTGTGCCTGAGCCCAGTGTATGTATAGTGTGTATTGGGCCTAGTAGGCATGTTATACATAGTATACGCCATCATACAATGGTCTCATTTATTTTTCAAGACACCGAAATCCTACAAAGGGTCTCTATTACATTCTCGCATTAATCGTAAACCTATAGTGGTCTTTATTACATTCTCGATAATCGTAAATCCTACAAGGGTCTCTCTTATATCCTCGCATACTATGTGTGAAACAAAGGGTCTCATTTACTTTCCAAACATTGTAAATTGCACAATGGTCTAATCTACTTCCCGCATATTGTGAATCGCACAATGGTCTCTACTATTTCTTAGACATTGTGAGTTACACAATGGTCTCAACTATTTCTCGCATACTGTGAGTTGCACAATGGTCTTTATTATTTCCTAGACATTGTGAGTTACACAATGGTCTCAACTATTTCTCGCACATTGTGAGTTGCACAATGGTCTCAACTACTTCTCGTATATTGTGAGTTACACAATAGTCTAATTATCGCAAACATTGTAAGTTATACAATAGACTCTAGAAATTATCTTATAAAACCTTACATGATATTGTTTTACATGAAACCCTTCACAATCTATCGATTTTCCTAATGGAAATACAAGAAATGGTATTTCTAAAAGATAAACAGACTCATCATTTACAAAAGCTGAAGTTCAGCAACTTTCTTTACATTCATCAAAATTCTCTTTTGAAACCTTCATTGTTAAAAGTTCGTGCTCCTAGCCAAGTATGGACTATTTTAGAATTACTTAAGACTTTCTTTCCACACATATCTACCCATACTATCTTGTTAGGAATTGGAAATTCCATGTTAAAGTGTCGGTCACCCCAATAATGGTCTAGCATATGTTAGCTCGTAGATTTGTCATTGTTTACGTTATTTAATAGCTAATTAGTTAGTCAAGAGCGAGAATAGTTTAGAGTAACACCGTGGAGGAAGGAAGGGTCTTTACCCATCGATACCGATCCACAAGCCGTCAGAGGTCGCTTAGTTTGTAACCTATAAATACCTCTACCTTCCAAGGCAGAGGGTCGAAGTTCTAATCTAACCTTTACACTTTTGTTTATCTCTAGAATTCTCTCTACTCTCTTCATCTCTAACCATGGCATTCATATACTATCATCATCCTACACCACCCGAATCATCTAAACAACATAATATTCACGATCCTACAATTGGTACCAGAGCCAAGGTTGTGTTGTTTTGTTGATTCGTATGGTTCTTATTGCGGTTTATTGTGTTTTGTTGATTTATTGTGGTCTTTTAAATCTTGTTAAAACTATCTTGTGTATTTTGTGTGTTGGAATTTTTTTTTTCAACTTTTAGTGACATCAGTTTTTAACAAGTTTGTGTATCTTTTGGTCAAAAGTCATATAGTCCGTTCAAGATTATTCACTGTTTTTGGCTCAATATTTTGTCCACTGATTGTGTTTTATTTCTTTATATGGTTTTTGGTACCAAATCGTTAATGAATATCAGTGGTCTTCTGGTCAAGTCATCATGGTCAAAATGGTCATATTCGGTCAAAATGGGTAATATGCATATCTTGTTAAGCTTTCTTTTCCGGTCCGATGCTATTAGAAAATATGGTCAAGCTCTTTTTGAATGCGAGCTGGTCTTTCTTGGTTATGAAGTTAGCGATTATTGAATGCGAGTTGATCGATAAAACGCCCGCATTCTTTGAACCCGCTATGTAGTTGTCATGTTTTTATGTCATGAAGCGAGTTGGTCGAGTTGTTGAGTCAAAAAGATGCGAGTTGAGAAAGATGCGAGTTGGGTTTCTGGTCCAGTTTCAATGCGAGTTACTTAACTCGCATATGGTTTATTTGCACTTACTTTTGAGCGAGTTGCTGCTGATGCGAGTTGCACTCAACTCGCTTTTGAGCGTGTTGTTACTTATGCGGGTTGGTATTGAAGCGAGTTGGTGAAAGCAAGTTGGTAACAAAAGTAGCGACTTGACTTGACAGAAAGGTAGAAGATGAAAAGACTTGACCACAACCTCTATACCATTTACCAAACTACACTCGACCTCAGCCACATTGTAAACAAATAAATGAGTCAAGATCTACAGATTCATACTACAACATCAACAAGAACAATCTTAACTATTTACATCATTCATCATCATCGTTCATCATCAACAATCCCAAATAAGTCTCGACACAAGTAGCCTATTAAATAAAAAAGCCCTATTGATCTCAGTGTTGTCGTGTGGTGTTTCATTTGGTATACAACCAACAAAGATTATTCACACGACTAATCACCATCATCGATCCAACCTCTATCAATCAACTCACAAACTATCAAGACTCAAAATGAAAAGATGAAATGAATCTAAGAAGTGGGTTGTGTGTATTCAAAGTCTTATCAAGACCTTCAAGTGTCTACTTTACACAACCATGTCATCACAGATCCATAAACAAAGGGTAAATTGATTGATCTCGTGCTAATTGCGTGACTTAAAAGATTTATTATGACTCACGTGTCATTAAACACTTAATATCTATCCATCATCGATCCTCACTAAATGATCTTATCCGGTATACAAGGAAAAGACAAAACTGCTATGATTTCATCTTCTTCTAGTTCGGTTAACAAAATTAAAACATGTAGATCTCAAAATAATGTGTGGGTAACAAAGAATAAACATTTGAAACCACTTAAACATCACAGATCTACCATTTGTTCAAGATCACTTAAATATTCGAATCTACAAGATTGGAGTAATAACACTTTTCGTTATTCTCTCAATCTTGTTACTCGTTTCAGGTCATCAAAAATTACAAATCAAAAGGACATAAACCTACCTGTGGTACTATCGTGAAGCCTTTGTCACGTCTCTTAGCCATCCATGTGGCTTTGTCGACCTCCAACCATCTCTGTGGCAAGGTCCATTCGATGAAAACTTCATTTGGTTCATGAGAGGCGGATCAACCTTTTGAGAAAAGTTAGGGTTTTTATTTTTTATTTTTGATGTTACGTTATATGTGAGAGGCGGTTTAAAGATGTGTTAGGGTTTGGAAGGGTGGAGAGTTTAGCAGATTTAGGAGAGATTTTATTTGGGTAAGTAGCAGATTCTGATGGGGGCGGATGAAAAAGAGGATTAGGGTTAGTAAGTGTGTGAAGTGTGTTATTTATACTCCTGAGTATTTAGGGCAACCAGTGATATAACGTGATCTGGATTTTACAGGACTGGGTCGTGTGATGGTTAGTAAGATTGGTGGGTGTACATTACCGGAAATTGGGTTAGTTCGACCGGCTTAAACGTAAAGGATATTGAGCTGGTAATCCATCTAATGATTGGGACTTACGTACTGGACCGGCCGGATTTTACTACTCCCGACACACATTTCATTATTATTTGTCGTGAGTATTGTGTGCATGTGACTTAATATCATAAGAATATTAGGTGGATTCGATCACGCCTCATGGATATTAACGATAAAATTGAGTGGAAGAAATCATATGGAACTTAATTCACCAAATGATAATACAATGTTGTAACATAAGTATTTTGGATATATGTATTAAGATTGGTGTATATCAACTTGTTTGTGGGCCTATATTCTATTTATACAAAATGGTGAACAAGAGTCGACCAAATGAGATAATCGGATCACATGTTTTGTGTGGCTCGACCAAGTTTGATGTAAGTTGCATGATGGATCGACTTAGTCGCTGGGCTTCGATGTTGAACTTGAGTGTGAATCTGTAATATTACCGATAGGCTTATCTTAATTGGATCGTAGATGATGAGATTTGTCAACTAGATTTGTCGAGGTATGTGATTTGATGATGAGATTCATTGTGATTATAAGGCTTGTTACTTTGGTATATACATTTTCATGGATGATATTTCGTCACGGCTTGAATTGATGGTTGGAAAAGTTGACTACGGGATGTTTGTATGGTATCTCTTATTTGGATTTGCAAGTGAAATTCTTCCTGCTGCATTTACTTTGTCTTCTTTCTTCCTACTCTTCCCCGAAGATGGCTTGTTTGGGCATTTATGAAGTGTGATAAAGACTTGGCTATTTAGTTACGCTTAGGATTCTGCCTCGCTTAACCCACAAAGTAGTCATTACTTTGTCTCACGCAGCTTGAGAATGTCAAGAGGTTTGTACATTGGGTACACCGCTTCTTCTTCACAAGGATTTGTACAAGTTTAAGTAAGAAACTGGGATTTTCACTTCATCATCAAGTTTGGCATATCGGGTTTACTTCACCATGTGGTCACTACAATAGCCGATGTAACGCGTGATTGATGTATTTACCATAGTGTTTATTGGATGGTTGGTGATGTTGTTGATGTTGGATAATGAGCCGTTGATGAAGCGCTGCATGTTCCCCTAAAATAGATATTCACCGAAACCAAAATTGTCATAACTTAATCAAGCTGACGTTGTTTGCGGTTTAGTCTTGATTTTGTAAAATCCCGCGAAGAAACTATTTCTGTTTAAATCATAGACTTGTAAAATCCAGGACAATGGAAACATCCCGTAAAAGCAAAGTGCATTTCCGATCTTTCTTACGCTTATTCTTGTTTTGTAAAACTCGCGAAGAAACTATTTCTCGTTTAAACTATAGAATTGTAAAATCCCGTGTTGATGGAACCATCTGGAGAAAGGAAAGTGTATTTTGGAATCTTATCCGATGTCAGGTGATACGGTTTCGCTCAAAGAAGGGATAAAAGGTGTACTTCATGAATTGATGTGTGTTTGGATATTCGCATGGTAGTTTGGTTATTACATGGTTTTACGGGGTTATGTGCCTTTAACCATGGTCGATGAAAACCATTATGAAAGTTCACTTAAAACGCCAAAGGAGGCTAGAATTGAGCAGCTAACCGTAAGATGTGACAACGCGTTAATTCAATATTATTTATTTGAGGTTGAAGTGAAATATCACGGCGAAAGTGTACTTAGTATCCAAGGTATCGGGATGGATGGATGAAGATTCTCCATGATCCTTGTTCGAGCTTATTATCAAAACGAAGACTTGGAAATCTAGTTATTGTTGGGTGTCTTTACCTTTTCTTTTACCATTTGGGGAATTAGCTTACCACTACAAAATAACTATCACTTTAAGGAGTTACATTGTAGTGCTCAAAGGTCACATTCAATTGTGGATTTTCAAGAGGTAATGTACGCCTTATACTTGATGGTTGGTTGGTTAAAGAGTATAGAGTACATAAAGAGTACTTAGAGATGCTAATGGAAATAGGCATCGCCTTTGTTTCATATGTGCAAGTTTGTCACGAGTTCGGGTTAGTTTACTTGTGGTCAAATTCATCATATTGGTTTTCCCATCACCGTCACTACAAAGAGCCCACCAATGATAATGGGATGATTACATGTCTTGCCAAGAGAGGTTGAAAAGAGATAGATTTATGACGATGAACACAACAATTCATGCCTCGTACTTAAAGAAAAGAAAAGTGTACGTGTCGTGCGCTTTATCTTCCAAGAAGAGAAATCTTCTTATGACGCTTGAACACAACAGCTCAAGCCTCGTACTATAAAGTAAAGAAATGTGTACGCTTCAAGGCGCATTATCTTCAAGAAGAGAAATCTTCTTATTATGACCATTCTCATCAACATGCTTCATGCTTTTTCCATGTGCTTCACCATCAAGTGAACCTGACTCATCGATAATTACTCTTATTCCACGTGCTCAATATAATGAAGATGGCGACATCATGTGCTAATTTTTCGGGGAGAAGTGTGATTAGAATACATTTGGATGATAATCACTTGTTTAATCAAGAATGGCATCTCCGTATGCAATTCTTGAGGGGGAGAAGAAGTGTGAATTTTTTGCATGGTTGATTGATATTTTAGAATTTATGGTCAAACGGCTCCTAACTCATGTAAGAACCGAGCTTCTTCTTATCGGGTCATCTTTACATGGTGTTTCTTCTATAAGTCGCTGGTTAACATCCTCTCACGGACTGATGAGTTTAACGACAAGTGCTTCCGGTTAACGCTTCACGTGCACATCAACATGATGATTCCGAACAACCTTCTATTCTTGTTTGATGTGATTGTTTGCTTGGTGTTACCATTTCGTGTGTTCGCTATGGGTCGATTGCTAATTTCCTTGATGAATATCTTTCTGCTCTTGTTTGATTGGGAGGGATTTTAGTTAAGGGATTTGCAAGATGTGTTAATTGGGATGCTTTTTGGAGTGATGAAGATGTTAACTTTTATTCCCAAACCGACAATCTTGAAGAAGGTCGAGTCAGCAAACTGTTTCTACATTTTCTCGATACATGTTAGAAGACTAAAGACGAGTTGCATTTAACGATCTAAAGACTTCTTCTTAACTGGCATGTATCAAACAAATTGTCGGCTTAGGGAGAGCACTAATCGGGGAGAGAAAAGTCGAATTTAATCCCTAATTAGATTTGCTCACAATGTACTTCAAAGAAGTTGATTCTCACAAGAGTTCAAGTGTTCTTCTCAACAAATTTCTAGTATACGGGCTTATAAGGTGTTGCCGATTCTCAAGTGTCAAAACCAAAGAAGTGGGAAGGAGACGCGATCTAAACGCGAGTAAACTTGATGAACTTAATACTTCTAAGTAATTGAAGATATCTCGGAAGACAAATGTTATTACCGCAGAAACTCAAGGTTTGACTCATGGCGAGTAAACTTGATGAACTTAATTCTTCTAAGTGATTGAAGACATCCCGGGAAAACAAATGTCATGACCGCAGAGAAACTCAAGGTTTTACTCATCAAGGTTGTTAATACAAATAAGCCGTAAAAACGTTTATTTATATTTTACGATCTTCTAATGTTTTGTCGATAACAAACGTAAAATCATATTAATGAAACAAATAAAATACGTAAATGGTTTGAACTAATAGTTTCTAACATATTCACATTTTCACATAAAACACTAAAACAAGTATAAGTGATTTTATGATTTAGTATTACATATGTACAACAACTAGTGTTTACATATTTGCAAATATACACATAACTAGTATGTAGTATATTGGGTAATATAAATGGGTAGAAACTTAAGTATTTGACCCATTGACCAAATACAATGAATGTAGTTGGGTAAAAACAAGTATATACTAAATGGGTAAAACTAGCAAATGGTATTGACCCATAACCCATGGTTTTATATATACCACTGACCAAGTTCATTGTATACTAGCAAATGGTATTGACTCATAACCCATGGTTTTATATATACCACTTGACCAAGTTCATTGTATCGTTAAGATACATTGTATCTAGAAAGAAAACCATGGATCAACCCATAACCCATGACCCATAACCAAAAATACCCATGGGCAAAGAGGAGCTTCCCACTGATCCCTAGCTTTGTGCTAGCCGGATCCCAAGTGAAAGGATCCGTGGGATCCGGGGAACAATAGAGAATTTTCTATAACAGAGAGCCATTTCTTCCTTTCTACTCATCACTTTACACACATACTTTCCCAAGTATTCTAACCTCTAACCTCGGATCCAAGAGATCTATGTAGTTTTGTCTTTTGTTTTGTGCGATCTTCTAGGTTCCTCTTAAAGGAAAGATCACCACTTCTTGAAGACGCAAGCTCAAGTCCATGAGTTGCCATGTCGTCATCATCAAGACAACGAAGGTTCTCTTGTTGATAGATCTACCTTTCTCCATAGATGTTGGGTCAAGGCATTAGTGAAGAATGCCGAAGTGTCAAGATGAAAGCATTAGTGAAAGGTGCTCATCATCTATGTCAAAGCATTAGTGAAGAATGCTAAAGGTGTCAAGACGAAGGCATTAGTGAAAGGTGTCAAGCGTTGTGTCAAAGGCATTAGTGAAGGATGCCAAGAACCAAATCAAGTGGCATTTGGGAAGAATGCCTAGGTCGTATAATCGACGAAGTGCATCGTTATACATATAAGATTTTGTTTATTTACAAGGATGGTGATATCCTTGTTGGTGTTGTAACAAGGAGTAGATCTCCTTAAAATTAGGTGTTGTGTCGTGAAGGTAGTAGTTCCTCCATAGTAATGGAACTAGGTGCTTAGCCTAGTACCTAATAAAGGGTAGGCGATGTTGTGATAGGATTAGTTCTCCTAAGGTGTGAAAGAACTAGGTGGTTAGCCTAGCACCGTATAAAGGGTAGGAGACGTTGTGTTAGGTGTGGTTCGCCTTGGTGTGAAAGAACTCGATATTTAGCTTTGTACCGAAAAAGGTTAAGCGACGCTGTGAAGGCTTTTCCGCCATAAGGAGTTGGTGTAGTGCTTACGAACTCGAGTAGGTGACTCGGGAGTGGAGTAGGGCAAGGAAGGTGTCCTTGTAGCCGAACCACTATAAATACTTGTGTCGTGGTGATGTGCTTCTTACTCTTTATCTTTCATTACACGTTTATATATCTATCTATCAACGTCCAACATAAACAACCAAATAGATTGACATAAGTCGATCTAAATATTTAAAAGGAAATTTTAAATTGGTAAAACTATTCAACCCCCATTCTAGTTTTCCACAATTGGTATCAGAGCTTCGTTACCAAGTTTTTTATAGTATATTGTACTTTAAAAACTTGATACGATCCGTGTATGTTTGAAAACTACAAAGAAGGGAATTTCTTAAAACAAAGAGTCATGTTTTTATAAATCATCATATGTTGGATAGTGATAGATCATTCTAATTTTTTTCCTTTGAGAGTTCTTCATACTAGGATTCGGGTATTTTAGAAGATCATGAAGTATTTCGCCTATGGTTTCTAAAACCATAAAAGGGAATATAGCAAAGGATTTGGGTATCTTAGAAGATCATGAAGTATTTCGCGCTATGGTTTCTAAAATCATACAAAGGGAATACAACAAAGGTATGTTTCCTTAGTTACAATTTTTGTCAAAACGTGCTAAATTGCTTGTGGACAAAATAGTGATATATGCTTCTATCTTATAATAAGCATAATATGAAAAGTGTTTTAGTGATTTTTTCTTTGAAGTTTTGTTGTTAGATATCTTGTTAATCAAGCTTGAATAAAGGTAAAATGGGTAATATAACTTCACTAAAAAGTCTACAAAGACTAAACCTTTTAAATCGGGTCAAAACGCATAATTTTGTAATTACAGTCGATCCGCTGATCCCTCAGTTACATCGATGTATCCTCAAGCAAGGGATCCGTGGGATCCGTAGGTACATAAGACAGCTTTTGTCTCAATCTCAAAAATTCATAACTTTTAACCGTAAGTTGTTAGAAGTCGTGCACCTATCGCTTTAAAGGTATTTTAGTCTACTTTCATTTAAAATGATTTCATAAACTGATTCAAAACAATAATTTATAGAATCATTGATTAATAATAGAAATTTATTTTTCGATCATAACTTTTGCACAAACTTTTGATCTAATCGAGACGGATGTTTTCGCTTTTGAATAACAATGTGTCCTCTATTGAAATTAAGGTTTTGATCATATTTATAAATATAAAATAAACTAATCAAGCTTGGTATACATGTTTATATTTAACACAAAGCGATGAAAAGAACTTTCGATGCTATGCTAAATGATAAATTGTCTTCTTTGCATTACTTGATTATTTGCTTATCTCAAATAGCTTTTGTGTTTGTTTGATTGAATAGCATATGTGGTTTCCTTACCTTGCTATTCATTCTCTTGTTTGTCGATTTAGTAATATTCTACTAATCAATGTGCTATTTAAAGGAGTGTTTGGGATAACATCTAGTTGTGTCGAAAATGTTAGTTTAGATACTTAAATAAGTCATATAGGTTGAAAATGTTTAAAACATATAACACACTAAATGGATTTTTGATTGAGTTTGTCATGTGCAACATAAATGTTTTATGTGCTTATATGATTTCTTTTGTTCTTGTATCGCTTTCTAAAACAACAAGAATGTACATCGGATCATAACCTACGCTTGTGTTGATGATGTACTCTCCCATTTTCCTTTTCATGATCACTCTCCAAAGCTTCATAGTAGGATTGACAACTTGATTATTTCATCCGATATACTCAAGTAAATTATTTTGCAACGCAAATATAATTGTTCATATCCGAAAGTCCAAACTCAAAGCTTTCCAACAACATATGTTGAACTAGCTCATCCAACCATTTTTGTTGTTTACCATATGGACAACTTTTAAACTTATTTTTAACATGACGCCTTCACACCTTAGTTGTCTCAAGTATAATATGAAACGAAGCAAAGTATCATCATTGTTACTCGATAGGCCATTGTAGGAATATAAATTTTCCTAACTTGAGAATGAATACTTGGAGAACTTGTGGCACTAGAAACTCAATTTGACCTAACAGTTGAATTGCTTCCTTGATAGAAGTTGGGTATGTGGAATCACCCGTAAAATGGTCGTGTTTAGCCGTAATTGACCACCACTAGTAATAGTCTCATATTCATTCTCTCACTTGGGAAATCTATACTCCCATGTTTCCTAAAGTAAGTTTACAATGGAAATACTTTATGTTGTCTTAGGATTACTAATCAACCAAGTTGTAAAATTGATTTTTCGCTTAATTAATCACAACCACTTGCCTCATCAAGCGATTATCTTGCTTTGATCGAGAAAAGCTACATGACTTCATGGACTAAGTTCATTGTATGGTAATCACCATCCATAATGACTATACATAGTTCATTGCTTCCAAGCACAAAACAACCCTATTGTCTTGAACACCATCATCCACTCTGCGCCATTGTTAATACAAACAATTTACTAATCTAGATCGTAAATATGTTTTGAGTTTCTTGAATAGTGCTTGTTAAGTTTGATAAGCCTCTTTGCTATTTGTGAGCTCGATCACATTTGATATCTTGGTGTTAGAACCTCTTTAAATAAACCTAGGGATATAATGCATTGTCAAGATCATTGCATACCTTTAGTAAAGGTTCTGTCTAGCAGATGGACGGATCCCAAATGTTGTACTAAACGGATCCCTACACCTAGGGAACCGTGGGATCCGGCAAACAGAAAATGCAATTGCAATCATTGTATTTCAATCATGTCCTTAGAACACCTCACACTAAGCTAAACATAGTGTCTTAAGGCAAATTAAGTCCTTATCAAGTTAAACAGATCCTTTCCTACTCAACTCACCTAGATCATACTCAAGACGCTTGTAGATGTATCATTTTCACTTAAACCCATTACTCTTCTGCTCTCTAGATCACTCATCATTCTCACATGATCCTCACATCTAGTCTTAGAAATCTTCGATTATGGCAAAATTGATCATAAATCATCCTCACCACAAAATTGATCAAAATTGACCAATTCCTAGTTTTTCCATCTCAAAACCTTTAGGATATTTTCCAAAACATAATCCTAAGTCACAACCTCGATCTCTAGGATCATTTAGCTTCAATTGACACTCTCATCTTTAGTGTCATCCTTGCTCATCCATTGGTACTCTTGAAAGTTCCAAATCCTTCCATAAATGACAATCATTAGCTACATCACCCATTACTTTCAAGTACTCAAGCATCCCTTCATTTAAAACACTTAGGAGGACCAAACACTCAAGATGATATAGGTCTTAGATCTTAGAAACATCATTTCCACTCTTTCATAGTCACGAGAGACGGATCCCTAGGATTAGCCTAGACGGATCCCTTTGAGGAGGAACCGTGGGATCCGGATGACAAGATAGGTCAAATCTTGCTAAAACAATCATTTCAACTCATCTTTCTAACTCATACACTCAATCTCATCTTAAATGAGTTCCTAGATCAAGACAAACTCAAGTTGACTCTTGTGCATGATAATCATCACATTCCAAAGGATATTAAAGCTTAAGTCTTGAATGCACTTGCCAAATCCTTCCCTTTATAAGTCATCTTGTTAGAATCCTTAGTCATCAAACACAACATAATTCTCAGCATTTAGAAACCTTTTCCTTAGTCATTTCATCATGAGGAAAGCTCCTAGTGCTAACTCATCCACCCAAGAACCACCCAAGAAACTTGCTCGTGTTGTACACGAAATTTCCTCAACCGAATCATCTCCGGTTAAACCCACAAATGCTAGGATTTCCCATCCACCGAATCCTCATCCGTAAGAGATAATAGTGCTAGAATCCCACCTCAACAAACCCAATCAACAATTGCCAAAAGAACCTCAAGAATTAGCATTAAACCTTTTAGGTTAGAAAAGGATCATCGAGCTCTAAACCAAACGTATATAGTTCTAGCAAAACGCCTAAACCTTCATTCCTAGAGCATGGACTAGAGTCCTTCACCGAGCCTCTCTATTCATTAGAGCATTCACCACCGAGAACTTCCCATTCACCAACCTTCTCGTTAAAATAGGAACCACCTACATCACCAACTAGTCCATCGTTGGAAACAAGGACTTGATCATATGGAGGAATTTCCATTACCACCACTCTCATTCCTAGTAGAACCTCATCCTAAATTACTCAATGTACCTCCACCATCATTTGTAGAACCTCCTCAAAACATCATGTTCCTAATCAAGACAATAATTGCTCTAATTGTCTAATCACCCAAGGACTTGTTCAAGAAGTACGAAATGAGTTGCATTTCTTGTTTAATTATCTTCTTGAAAGATTGGACCAAATCAACAAGTCTACTCATCCCTTGCTTCTTAAGCTTTGGTCACTTATTAGTATTAGTAGAATATGGCTAAATCATTCTCTTAGTTTTAGAGATTTGTTGATCATCTCATATGTTTTATTGAAAGATAGTTTACTTGCCATATTGCATTGAGTATATGTTTGTTGGTTGAATACATATCTCATTTTGATGTTAACATTACTTGTTACATCACCATTGCCGAACTTAATCATCGCCATACGGATCCCTCAAAATTGCCTAGACGGATCCCTAACTAGAGGGAACCGTGGATCCGTGAGATGTAAAACTATTTTTCTACTATCTTGGATCACATATGCAAGAAATTGTGCATTATCCTTGTTTTCTAACCTTTGTTTTGTAGCTATTCAATCTACACTTGAAGCATTTGACACCCTAAAGTTGGGGAGCTTTGTGTCAAAACAATACATTGCAAATTACTTGCAATATTAGGATTACATTTCGACATCCCTTGCAAAATTGCAATCATCAAGGGGAGCACACTCGCCACTTAGACGAAATATTTTGCAAACTTAGTTGCTAACAAACTAGCTTAGTATTACTTTCTTGACGCCTTACATAGGGATGGACTCGCAAGGGGAGTAAAAGACGAGATCCGCTCCTGCTACTTGCTCTATATTTTTTTTCTTTCACATGTTTTCCTAAACACAATGTGTTAGTTTCTTTCAAGCTCTTTTGTTTCGACAAAAGGGAGAAGAAAGTAAAACTACAAATTCAAACGCTATTTAATTTTAGCTTTTCCTTAAAATAATTTTATGTTTTGTCATCAACAAAAGGGGAGATTGTTAATACAAATAAGCCGTAAAAACGTTTATTTATATTTTACGATCTTCTAATATTTTGTCGATAACAAACGTAAAATCATATTAATGAAACAAATAAAATACATAAATGATTTGAACTAATAGTTTCTAACATATTCACATTTTCACATAAAACACTAAAACAAGTATAAGTGATTTTATGATTTAGTATTACATATGTACAACAACTAGTGTTTACATATTTGGGTAAATATACACATAACTAGTATGTAGTATATTGGGTAATATAAATGGGTAGAAACTTAAGTATTTGACCTATTGACCAAATAAATTGAATGTAGTCAGGTAAAACAAGTATATACTAAATGGGTAAAACTAGCAAATGGTATTGACCCATAACCCATGGTTTTATATATACCACTTGACCAAGTTCATTGTATACTAGCAAATGGTATTGACTCATAACCCATGGTTTTATATATACCACTGACCAAGTTCATTGTATCCTTAAGATACATTGTATCTAGAAAGAAACCATGGATCAACCCATAACCCATGACCCATAACCAAAAATACCCATGGGCAAAGAGGAGCGCCCACGGATCCCTAGCTTTGTGCTAGCCGGATCCCAAGTGGAAGGGATCCGTGGATCCGGGAACAATAGAGAATTTTCTCTATAAATAGAGAGCCATTTCTTCCTTTCTACTCATCACTTTACACACATACTTTCCCAAGTATTCTAACCTCTAACCTCGGATCCAAGAGATCTATGTAGTTTTGTCTTTTGTTTTGTGTGATCTTCTAGGTTCCTCTTAAAGGAAAGATCACCACTTCTGAAGACGCAAGCTCAAGTCCATGAGTTGCCATGCTCGTCATCATCAAGACAACGAAGGTTCTCTTATTGATAGATCTACCTTTCTCCATAGATGTTGGGTCAAGGCATTAGTGAAGAATGCCGAAAGTGTCAAGATGAAAGCATTAGTGAAAGGTGCTCATCATCTATGTCAAAGCATTAGTGAAGAATGCTAAAGGTGTCAAGACGAAGGAATTAGTGAAAGGTGCCAAGCGTTGTGTTAAAGGCATTAGTGAAGGATGTCAAGAACCAAATCAAGTGGCATTTGGGAAGAATGCCTAGGTCATATAATCGATGAGGTGCATCGTTATACATATAAGCTTTGTTTATTTACAAGGATGGTGATATCCTTGTTGGTGTTGTAACAAGGAGTAGATCTCCTTAAGATTAGGTGTTGTGTCGTGAAGGGTAGTAGTTTCTCCATAGTAATGGAACTAGGTGCTTAGCCTAGTACCTAATAAAGGGTAGGCGATGTTGTGATAGGATTAGTTCTCCTAAGGTGTGAAAGAACCTCGTGGTTAGCCTAGCACCGTATAAAGGGTAGGCGATGTTGTGTTAGGTGTGGTTCGCCTTGGTGTGAAAGAACCTCGGTATTTAGCTTTGTACCGAAAAAGGTTGCGACGCGTTGAAGGCTTCTCCGCCATAAGGAGTTGGTGTAGTGCTTACGAACTCTCGAGTAGGTGACTCGGGAGTGGAGTAGGGCAAGGAAGGTGTCCTTGTAGCCGAACCACTATAAATACTTGTGTCGTGGTGATGTGCTTCTACTCTTTATCTTTCATTACACGCTTATATATCTATCTATCAACGTCCAACATAAACAACCAAATAGATTGACATAAGTCGATCTAAATATTTAAAAGGAAGTTTTAAATTGGTAAAACTATTCAACCCCCTTCTAGTTTTCCACAAAGGCGTTTAGTGTTATTATTCCAACCACGCTGGGGAAGTGATGTTAGTGAAAGTTTCAAGATAAATGAGGTACACAAGTACGACATATTCGTGGAAGATAAATGTGTAACACGAGGAGGTGTTATCGCTTATTCTCTCATTGAATCTGTACTTCAGATTTTGAGCTTCATACACATTCATCGTGACGAAAGATGTGAACATAGGGGAGGTGTTCTTCATTACCCTCATGATGTGTATTCGGGAGAGTTCTTGGATATTGGTGTACTTCGGATTCTTGAGCTTCATACACATTCATCAGGGACGAAAGATGTGAACATAGGGGAGGTGTTCTTCATTACCCTCATGATGTGTATTCGGGAGAGTTCTTGAGCATTATTCTAAGAGACGGGCTGCATCATTTCAACTACTCGGGGGGAAGTGTTCTCTTGACACCTTTTGGAATGGATTGCGTCAGACTTCAGTGGTTATGAAATTTGAGAAGATTATTTATGAGTGGGATGATACGTTGTTGTTCTTGTTGATGATATAACCCCGAACGGAGAATCTCGATTATCATTCTTAAAAGGAGCAGCGGGATTTATGACAATGGTGTGCTTCTCAGGCACCGGCTAAGGCAAGCTTGAAATAAAGCTCGAATCTGCTCACTAAAGGATTTTTGGTTTGGGGTAAACGCCAAAGTCTCACTTTCGATGGTTCAATTTCTTACGTCCATTCAAGAGCCCTAGAGGCTTTGGTGGTGAAAGTTTTAGGATGATGACTTCTATCTTCTACAACGGGTCGCCGATATCCTTATCTCTACATTCTGTATCATCATCTTCTTAAACTTTATCATCTAATCTATCTGTATATATTTTTCAAAAGCAAAATACAAAAATATAAAACCAACAAAATCAAAATAGAAAATTATAAAACCAACAAAACCCATAAAATCGAAAATTTAAAATACCAAAAATATGTTTTCTCAAGACATGTCTTCCGTATCGATAACATCTACGGTCTTAGAAATGTCATTCAATAATGGCACGGACTTTAGATGAAGTTCGAGCGGGAGGTGTAAATATTCGTTTCAAAACATGTCTCAAAATATGGCTTACGCTACATCGATCAGAACCTGGCTTAAACTATGGCTTACAGCTATTTCAGATCAGAACCCGTGCTTAAACTATGACTTATAGTTAATTCGCATCAGTAACCCACGCTTAAACCATGGCTTGCTATTATTTCGATAGCAACCCATCCTTCAAGGAAGGAAAGTGTTGCGCTAAAACAATTTTCTTAAATCTCGTGCACTTATCCTAAACAAAACAAGGAAAGCATGTCGTCAAAAGATCATTGCTCCTACACAAATGTTTTTCCATCTAAAACTTCTTCAGAAAATATTTGTTGTTTTTAAAAAATGGTGGTAAATGAGTTGCTTTATAATCAATCGATTCGTAGTTTTCAGATAAATTGAAAACTCAATCAATGACTTCGCTTTCAATCTTTTCATAAAATGAGTCATTGATTGAGGGGAGAATGTTTTCAAATCTATATCATCTAACGGCTTTCTTAATTATCCTAATATGCTTAATTAAAATGATGTTAACCTATGTCAAGGACTAGTGCCTAGGATATGATTGCTAGGATTAGATGATTGAGTTTGATAAACACATTATTCCCATGCCTTATATGAACCGATTGATATGTTGCATTGACTTTTATTAGTCGATCGTTGTTTGGTGTTGTCGACAACCATATATCTGTTTGCACGCCTACTAACGTATGCGTATATCATGGATTATAAGAATGTTCCCGATCCGGATCCCACAATTGAAGATGATTGGATGCCGAAGGAAAGGGTAACTATATCTTGGGTTGACAAATGAAGAAACGGAGCTTAATTGGACTTCAATGGAGAGTTGGCAATAATGCAACATAAGAGGTCTCACCGCATCGCCAGATGGTTTTCTTCTCAAAGAAATGAAGAAACAGAGCTTAATTTGACCTCGCTTGGCATCAAATGCAACGTAAAGTCTCACCGCATCGCCAGACGGTTTTTCTTCCAAGCCCTACAACAACAACATAAGCTTCTCAACCACCTAACGATCTTTGTGCATGGATAATAGTGATGATACCATTTTTCTACAAACTTTGAAAAATATTGTTTTGAAAATGGAAAATATTGTTTTGAAAATAAATCGGATTAAAGTTTTGAAATCAACCTGACTTTATTCTCATCAAATCTTAAGTGATTTCAAATTAAATATTTTCAAATGATATTTCATCTATCAAGTCCGTTTGTACATTAAAATGTGGTGATCTAAAGATTTAATATTATGTCTTTGTATGATTTTTTTAAACTCAAAGATCCATCAAATGAAATTTTTTTGTTCTTGTTTGATTGTGAAATTATTTCATTTTACTTAAAGATCTCTTAAAACAATCATACCTGACACTAACAATCTTTAATGTCTTAAATTGGTCCTTATCTGTCATTTTTTCAAAATTAAATCTTGCCACGTCTTTCCCCAAAATTTTCTAAATGATTTTAATCAATTGGGATCACAAATCTCAATTGGTTTGAAAGTTTTGATCAGGGGAGAAATCGTGATTTAATCCCAAATCTGTTTTAATGGAATTGGTTTTAGTCCTTCAAAGGCACTCCTGCCTCCATGTGCCAAACGATTTCAATATACATAATGCACATGTTGAGGGGAGCATTTATCCAAAAACAAGATGAGTATTTAAACCAGCACATATTCTCCCATGTTTTCTAAACCTAATTAATCACTTGAGATCCAAAATCTCAAAGGATTTGATATTTTGATCGGGGAGAATTTGTGATTTAATAATGAAATTTGATAAAAGGTGATTGTTTGATTCAATTGTGCAGCTACTCTCTCATATGTGTTAAACGCTTTCAATCTTGAAGCACATATCAAGGGAGCATTTCAAAAGAAAATAAACTATCGAGGTACAAAAGCTTTTATGTTTTAACATAAAGTACCTTGATTGAGTTTTCAAATATTCTATGGCATGTGTGATCGTGAAAGTACTTAAAAGAGCTCTTTCCTCTATGTGATAAATAATTTTGAAATATCCAACGCACATATTGAGGGGGAGAAGTTACCAAAGAAAATCAAAAGGCTTTTTCTAAGGAAATTGTGATCAAGAAATTATTTCAAAGAAATTATTTCAAAGAACTCTTGCCTCAATGTGCTAAACAATTTCAAATCATATGCACATGTTGAGGGGGAGCATTTCTAAATGATCAAAACAACTAAGGTGCAAAATGCTTTGATTTTATATCACAAGTACCTTGATTGATTTTCCAAATGATTTTTCAATTGGTTTCGAGAAGGAATGAACTGCACCAAAAGACCGACCATTTTACTTTATGTATGGAGTTATAAGGATGGTTTGGTTAGGTATTTAGTTCCCACGATCCCGCCAGAGCTCGAGGGATCTACCTGTGGACAATCCACGAGATAGTGTAGAAGTCCATAGGTATGATGAAAAAGGAGAAAATGAGAATATGGGAAGAGTGTCGATCGAGACAGAGCTAGTAATCGAATAAACCCAACAAGGTTCTAGTAATAAAGTCTCGTAAGCACCAAGGGGTTGAAGAATGAAAAGAAATGAATGTGAAAAGGGTAAAAGAAATAGCCCTCCAATAATTCAACCTTAGGGTATAATCGGGTTCAATACATATGCTACCGGTGTTTACTAAGGTAACACCGGTATTGAAGACAAGACGTCATGGACCCAAAGGATGCATCGCACTTAACTTCCCAAGCTACTCAAGTTCCTCTTAAAAGGACTTGTTTCATTCTCACGGGAACCGACATTATCTATCAACTTTATCTTAGAGATTGTTGATATTGAAGAAGGAGACCCTCTCCTAGTCTCCCAAGATATGAACCAAATGTGCACAATTGAGTCTAGAGCCAAGAGATCATCCACAATATCTCGTTAGGACACAAAATTAATGAAGACTTGCTATTTCACACAATGTGGAAGTAAGTATATATTAAGAGTCCTACGATTATCCTTGTGGTATTGCCGTAACATCCGAGTGATATGTAAAATATTCACAATGAAGATGGAAATCCTTCAGAGCCAACATCAAACAAGCTCTTGGTGGGTGACATGTGAAATCTTGCAAAAGATCAAGCTTGTGACAACTGGATAGAAACGATGGGGCGATTCAATCTTGAATCAACCTTGGTCCAGGATTGGAATTGACGAATACTTTTGGAAAAACCATTCGATGTGCAAACCTTCTTTTCTCTAGCACGTCGAATGTGTATTCATGTTTCAAACTCAAAAAGTATCTCTGATTGAAAAAATACTTTTGGAAAAACCGTTCGATGTGCGAATCTCTTCTTTTCACTAGCACGTCGAATGTGTACTCTTTTCAAATACAAAAGTATTTTGATTGAAAATTGATCTTTCTCATAAAACCTTCGTTGTATTGCAAAATCTTTCTTCAAGCAATACACGATTGTTTTTCAAATCATTTTCATCAATCGTGAATCTCAATTTGTTGGTTCACTCACCCGTGTTGTCTTCTTTGAGACGCTCCGGTTTGAGAACAATTAGAACAACATGCGAAACCCGCCAAGGAGATTCTTAGGAATCCCACCGATCACAGCAAGATTTGTACCGATCAACGGGAACCGCGGGCGTGTACTCAATTCAACGAAAGTGATCAAAGACACTTTCTTGTATTTTATTGCTAATCATTGTTTGCGGTACATTTGACGGTTGCACCGATTAGAATCGAGGAGTCAATCCAAAGCCGCATGCTCACAAAGATCCACACTTAATTGAAGAAATCATGACCGGTGCATATCTACATAACTCGGTTCGATATTTTTATACTATGCTTCGCTACTGCTGTAAATATCATGAACCAAGAAAGCTCCGCTACTCGATGGAAAGATGTCATGATCCCGAAAGTGTGAGCATGTCGGTCCAAAAGTCACAACATCACATGAAGGCAACACTACAAAGGTGATCCAGAGATTTACTGTGGCTGATGATCTTAATGAAAGCTCGAAGATCATCAAAGATGTGGATCAGTAAAAGGCCTCCACTAAAAGTACAAATCTATGCGGACTTTGAAGTTGCACTGCTAAAGCACAAAGATGCAGATGTTGAAGAATTCAAGTCTATGAGCTCAAGAACGAAGTCAAAGATAGAATGCTAGGATACAAAATGTATTTCATGGGGTGACCTCCCTTAGGGGGAGATTGTTAGGAATTGGAAATTCCTTGTTAAAGTGCCGGTCACCCCAATAATGGTATAGCATATGTTAGCTCGTAGATTTGTCATTGTTTACGTTATTTAATAGTTAATTAGTTAGTCAAGAGCGTAGAATAGTTTAGAGTAACACCGTGGAGGAAGGACGGGTCTTTACCCACCGTGATACCGATACACGTGCCGTCGGGAGGTCGTTTAGTTTGTAATTTATAAATACCCTCTACCTTCCAAGGTAGAGGGTGGAAGTTCTAATCTAACCTTTACACTTTTGTTTATCTCTAGAATTCCTCTCTACTCTATTCATCTCTCTAACCATGGCATTCATATACTATCATCATCCTAGACCACCCGAATCATCTAAACAACATAATATTCATGATCCTACATATCTTCTATGCAATGGAATGTGAAAACATAGGTTACAAGTCTTGTATGGCCGGGACTTGCAACTGAATGGTTTTATATCGCCTTTGCTTTGTGGATATTTTCTCAAAAGCTATAGACATATCACGAGTATACCTAATTTAGGTATTTGGAAAATTTATCGAACCTCGGCTAAATATAGTCTAGTCACCTATATTTAACCTAGGGACAGTGGAACATAGTCTGACTAACTATGTTCGACTTAAATTTTTCAAACACTGAGAATAGTTATACAAGGGTTATGTTCAGATTAATTTCCTACTTGAACTCGATAAACCACCATAATTCATTAAAAAGATCTAGAGACATGATAGTGTTTTACCACTCAGCAAAATCTTAACATCTTATTTATACTACCTAATTTCATTCTTTAAATTTTCATACATGAGATAATCTGAACAACTATCTTGGAATAGTCATCGAATCTTCTCGTCATTTCTTAGAAGTACTAGCCTGTTTAGGTTTTAAGGATATCATTCCGTCATAATCCTTTAAAATTACTTTTGATTTTAAAGAAAATTTGACATCTCTACCTAAGAATAATGGTAAGCGACACTACACTCTTCTAATCACAACATATCACATCATTATCTCGAACCCCATTATAAGTCAAGATGTAAAACTTCACAATATCACGCTTCTTTCAAACAATAGTAGACATAAACACTATATGATATAGCCTTCATCTCGAAACCACCTAAGACATGATCAACTTTGGAAATGGTTTGGATAACCTCTTGCCACTAGCAAGACTTTCCTACAACGACAATTATCACATCATTACAAACTATTTCACATCAACAATATCTTACACCTTTGATTAACAACAGTTACCCTAATAACAACAAAAACTATTCCATTTGAGGCACTATATCGACGAAAGTGTCAATTAACCATTTGCTGGACTAAGGTGTTCAGGGATTACCAACAAAACAACTAAGGAAACCATACAAATATAAATTTGGCTGCATACTGCACACTATCACCAGAAACAAAAATTACACAAGGCATTAAAATTTAACAAAATCCCCATGTTAGAAATTAAGGTTTTGTTGAAAGCCTCGGTACAATAAGATATGATTTGTTTTGAGAATCAGGAAAATTCAAACTTGAGGTATATTGGACTCTATAAGATTTTAACAAAACCCTTTAGATTATCATCTTAAGCCATTAACCAAAAACATAGAATGGTACATAACACATTCTATGACCGTAAACTTAAGAACGCAAAGATTAGAATTCGCGATATACCCACATTTTCCTAGACACTTCAACATCGGATAACACATACCAATTCCGGACGTAATTCCTATTAAGGTGGTGAGATCAGAACAACCCGCATTTTCGTGTTACTTTTTATTTTTTGAAAGGTTACTACTCACTTTCATTATTCATCCCGTATTTTTTAATTTTACTTTCATGACAAGATAAATGAAACTCGACAAGTTGTCCCGAGGACGACGTTGAATCCATACATAACCGATTTCACGAAACCGTGTATGAGAATTACTTTAGGGTTTAAAGGTCATTCAGGCATCCCGATATGTCCATAAATCACTATAAACAATAGAAATATGAATTTCTACCATTTTATGACAATTCCACAAGTTTTGGAATTTTACGCTTTCCGCTCTGCTTTTACGCTAATTACGCTTTTGACTGTGTTTCCGACTTTAAACATCGCTTTAGCACCCAATGAGACTTATCACTCATTTTATATTTTTATGGAGTATAATGATGAGTTTCATCATTCCTACAAGTTTCATATTTTTACGATACCCAGTTTTTACGTTTCGTGATTTAAATACTTACCGTTAGCAATTACTAGGACCAAAATGACTCCGTAAAAACAAGATAACATCAAAACTTCACATAGTCATCCAAGATAAGACCTTGAACGAAATAAATGGCTAGTCACAAGCCTTGTTGGCTTGTGATGAAGCCTTGATCACTTAGGATTAAAACATGTGTTGAAACTTACTTACTAAGCTTTGAAATGTCTTGCAAAGTAACCTCCTCATTTCACTATAAAAACACTCATCCTTTCCCTTTGCTTCTTCATTCGAATGCCCCATATCACCCCCAACTCACCTTCCATTGTTGTTTTTCAAGAGCTAAGTTATTCCAAGTTATAGCTAAGAAGTTTAAGTAACAAGTTTGCTACATCAAATCCTTAGGAAGTTAAGTGATTTCTCTTGAGTTTTGATCCACTTAAGTCACTTAGAAACTTCATCATCAAGCCTTCAAGAGTACAAGAGGTGTAAGATTTTGGTAAAAGGGTGGAAGAATTTTGGAAGCTAGGGTTCTAGTTATAGTCCTAAGTTCTTGGTTCTTTGAAATCCTTTCTTTAGAAAGCCTAAAGTTGTAAGAAAACTAATTAACCATCACTCTTGCTCTATATCATTTATATGTTTCTTATTGTTATTCCATGCTATATGTACTCTTATGTTGGATCATGATGTAGGAGGATGATTAAAACAAGTCTAAAACTTATAAACCATACTTAGTTATGTATAAATCATTTTATGTTGCAAACTAGTAAGCTAGCCATCTTATACTCATATTTTGTACCACAAAACCAATAACTTATAGATTTTATACTTTATATATTTTTAAAGACAAGGTTAAAAGGAAAACATAGCAATTTGAATCACCCGAAACAGACAAACGAGCCAAAAGATATGGTAAAAAGAAGTTAACGAAACCTAGAAACGCCAAAACCGCCTAAAAACTTTCTGAGTGAATCTGGAAATTTTTAGAGGCACTTCTGGTCCGAATCATCAAAAATTTAAAACACGAAATTTTTCCGAACGATGTTTTACATCTCTCGAGAGAAACTCGCCTAAAAGACCAAACGATAGGATTTTCGCTTTGAATTTGTAAAATGCTTTTATCGTCAAAAGTTTGGTTTTTCAAGTTAAGAACATAGAAAACATGTTATTATCATGACTAGTTACATACTAAATTAACAAACTTCATTCAGCCTTCGGAATAGTGTTTTCTCAAGTAACGGAAAAAATGACCATTTTTACCCTTTTCCGCCGATTTTAACCAAACTTCATTTTTGACCATAATCACATGTTATGAACACTAGTAATCGACGAGAACATGTAAAAACTAGATACTTGCTAAAAACATGATAAAACTTTATGATATAACAATCTTCATTCGAAACTAAACTTTCTTAAAGTCCATTTCAACCTTCGGGGATTATGTTTTTCACATGTGAAAACCCTATTTTCACATGCGAAACCAACTTGTAACTTGTGTTTACAAACCATATGACACTTATGATATATAAATAAAAAAATGTCTTATCTACTAAGTGCTATGTTTTTCACATGTGAAAACCCTATTTTCACCTATGAAACCAGCTTGTAACTTGTGTTTACAAACCATATGACACTTATGATATATAAACAAAACATATGTCTTATCTACTAAGTGCTACAATATTAGGGAGCTTCATGTGAGGGTTTCATTTGGGTAAAACGATCGATGAGTCATTGGATTTACGATTTAAAGTGTCCTAGCTCTCGTCGACGCTCACTACATGACCTCTGGACCGTGATGGCCCGAACGATAGTATGATAACTATAAACTAATTATGCTTTCACAACCTAAACCGGTTCTATAAACAACATACCCAAACAACCATGTAGTACATCATGATCAATATAAGGAGTTATATATAGACACATTTATGCTTTCGCATCATTATTCCATAAACTAAGACACGAAACCATATTATAGGTTGCTTGTAGAAGTTCTCACGATATATATATCGTTCTCACTATACATTTGACATCATCAAACTCACGGTGAGTTCATAGCCCCACTTTCTATTACTTAATTGTTTTACAAACCCTTTGGGGGGGGGGATACATGCTATTTTTTAAACTGAACACATTGCTTTGAAACTGTATGCTATACATGAATGTATTATTTGCACTAAGTACCACTATTGCCAAACTTAAGTCCCTATTATCATGAACCATTAATCACTTGCGGGTGAACGCGAATAATATGGATAGATCTATCGGATTGATTTAATCCCGCTTGTTTGACCAAGTCCCAGTAAACAAACGCACTCTATTCAAGAACCATAGGTTTATTGGCAAATTACCTATTAGGGCAACTATTACTATTATATCAATTTCTATTGACAAGCTTTTAACGTTTTGTATCATGAGCTTAATGCAATAATATCTGCTTTGTTTCCTAAACTATGAGTGTGAGTCTATAGCTCATACTACGAATATATTGTGTTCAATAATCAAACTAAACTCTATGAATTCACTCAACTTTTGTGTTTACGATTTAAGCATGTATCTCGGTCCATAATGAACGAAGTTGGTCCGAGGAGCATGGATACTCAAGAAGGCTATAAATTTTATTATCATTCGAAACCCATTTAATGATTTTGTAAACTTGAAACCATTCGAGACCTCATCTTTGTAAACTCGATATTTATATAAATCGAATGATAAACCATTTAAAACCCCCATTTAGAGTTCGCTTTCTATTGTCACGCCAGTAAGAACACCCATTTGAATTCTTCTGCGATCTCGAAATTGGAGTATTACAGACACGTCATTATTTTGTACTTTTCCGGAAAAAAAAGTATAAAGGAATGACACGTCACAAAATTTGGCCAGAAAGTCGAGCAGTTGAAAGCGATCGGCGTAAAAAAAAAAAAAAAAACCATAAAATGTCTACATAATAGATCGCTTGAATTTTTCTACCCTTTTAATTTTCTCTAAAAGCCAAACACCCGGTTAAACCCAAAGGGCCCCACATACTAAACCCTGTTTGAAATGTCACCCAATTCTCACCTGTACTATATTTATTTCGATACTACCAAAGCTTCCCAACGGACATTCTCAACAATTTCATCCTTGTTTTAATCGAAACCCCCCATCTTTATATATACACACACACATTCACTCACTGTCGCACACACACAAAAACTTGATCATTTTATTCTATATAAAATCCGCGATCTAAAAGGTAACTCATCAGTTTATATTCAATCCCTTGTGTTTTTATTAATCTAAATGTTGTGTAAAAATGATATGTATAGTTTTTATAGTTAGTACTTTGTTATTAAATCTAGGTATTAGATGGATTGAAAATGTTGTGTCCCCCACTAGCTTTCCATTATTTATTGTGTCAACTTTTTTTAGGTTGGTTTATGAAAGTTAGCTAATTGAATTAGGTTTAGAATTAGATAATTAGCTCATTTAAAGTTAGTATTGCACATTAGCTCGTCTTCGAGGTGGCTTAGTGGTAAGGCTGCGCGAAGGTCTCGGGTTCAAACCTCGAGTGGTGAATATCTTGGGATGGCTAGGGAGAGTGGCCAAGGCAAGGGGATACCGGTTAGGCTGCGTATATCAGAGCCAGAAACTACTTATTTCGCCTGAAGTATAAAAATTTATGTTTTTTTTTTTTTTTGAATAAAATCGAAATTCTTATTCTGAGTTTAAGAAATACGCACTTAAGAGATAAGTTAATCTGACACAACCCCTTAGTTGCTGATTAAAACTGCTTTTGCGTTTTGATACTTTTTGAGGGTGTTTGGGTTTATTATCCAGCATGATAACTTGTGAGTGAGATAAGCTTCGTATCAATTTGATAGCAAATGGTTTATTCTTCAAAGTTTAAACGTAGTGAGCTGATGGAAAATAAGGATGATAACCATGTCAAACTTTATAGATGTAGAATAAAGAATGAACTTTCTGATAATGAAATAAAAAAAAGTTTACCACTTCGTTTTTTTGGACAACAAACCAAAGTTATTGTTGGCTGGAAAAGTCAAATTTGAAACTAATATCATTGTAAATGGCAATTGTTATAACTTTTACATGAATTGCAGGTTTGTCATTGGGTTATAAAATGGCAACAACGACTCCCAATATGCACATTGCTATACCAAGACCCTCTACCTTTTCTTCCCGTGAAGTTTCAAAGTCGAGCATTGCAGTTTTCAGTAGCGATGTTAAAGGGGTGTCATGTGGGAAGCTTAAAAGCTCATGTCACATCTCTTCGACACAATCATTATCACAAAATGTCAAATCCAGTCCTTTGAGATTTGGAAAGATGATCACGAAAGCAATGTCTGATTCCGGTGACACAAAACCCCTCCCAGGGTTGCCTGTTGATCTGAGAGGTTAGCTTTGAGTACCATTGTCGATAATATATATACTGTGGATGATATTTGCATAACGAGTTATGATTTACTGACATTTGGAAATATGCAGGAAAGAGGGCATTCATTGCTGGTATAGCAGATGATAACGGATATGGTTGGGCAATAGCAAAGTCTCTAGCTGCTGCCGGTGCTGAGATTCTTGTTGGCACGTGGGTTCCGGTACGTTACTGATCCTACTTTCCTACCATCCTAGCCCTAGTGTCTACTTATTTACTATTTATTATTAGAGGTGGCACGATCGACATGTTCTGTCACTCAAAAGTGGTTGATCATTTTTATGTCATACCAAAACGGGTTGGTGCGGGTTGACCCGATACCCTTTTTTTGTGCCTTTTTTAAACAAAAAGAATACATATATTACAGAAGCAATATTTCCTTTAAAAAAAACATTTTATGCATTAATTATAGACTTTGGGAGACTTTTAACCCATTTGACCCTTTCCCCTTTTGGTTGATATATTTTTTGTTTGAACATTTGAGATGCAGCAAAAACAAATCGACCTGCTCATAAGTAAATGCCTTGAAATTTTCATTGGCTAGAGTTCCTTAAGCTTTTTAAGGAGTTATCTTGTTGTTGACAAACTATTCACCTTTGTAGGCACTCAACATATTTGAGACAAGTCTTCAAGGGAAAGTTTGACGAATCAGCGGTGTAAGTGTTTTATTCGACCAATAAAGTGTTCTGTTATTTGAAGATTATATGATGATTGTTTAACCAACGATGTAACAACAATGTGTTGTTTTAGGTTGCCAGATGGGTCTTTAATGGAAATTACTAAAGTGTACCCGTTAGATGCTGTTTATGATACCCCTGAAGATGTACCTGAGGATGTAAGTACAAACTTTTATAAAGAAAATAATAGGGTTAATCGAATTTTAAAGTCTCATATATATTCCTTAACCCTTATGCAGGTTAAGTCAAACAAACGCTACGCGGGGTCCTCAAAGTGGACCGTTAAGGTATCAATTTATCAACCATGATTTAAGTTAACTGATTAACATTCTGCATATCACACAACTGATTTAGTGTTTATGTAATTGTAGGAAGTAGCTGAATCTGTGAAAGAGGACTTTGGTAGTATTGACATCCTTGTTCATTCTTTAGCAAATGGACCTGAGGTAAGCTTTGCATATCAATATTATTTTTTAAAGTAATGATAGTCAGTTTCTCCCCATTATTCATATTAGGGATGCTTATTAAGCATGGTTTTCAGTGTATGTGACAAAATAGGCAATCTATGATATTTTTTTTTTTCACAAAGGATTAATGACTTAAGTATTATGATTACATAATGGCTTTATTTAAAAAGTTTTATTATTTTTATGAAAAACAAAAATGATATTTGAGGTTTTATGGATTAAAAATAGATTACAGATCACTTTCAATGCGTTCAAGTTAGTTGAGCTGTCTGATATAATTTACACAAATCGACCCATTCATTAGTAAATTGGTTCTTATTGACACATCTATTTTGCAGGTTACCAAACCTCTATTGGAAACATCAAGGTATGGGTATCTGACTGCCATCTCAGCATCAAGCTATTCTTTCATATCTTTGCTCAAGCATTTTGTCCCAATAATGAACCCAGGTATGACTTCCATTCCAAACTTCATCTGCATACGGCTGTTGACTGGTTAAACTCAAATTTTTAACCATTTTAAGCTTTACTATTACATTGCAGGCGGCTCTACAGTTTCTCTGACCTACATTGCTTCTGAGAGGGTCATTCCTGGGTAAATATTACATGTTTTACATATTTTTCTTCATTTTGAGCTTTCTTTCACAGTATTTTATAAATTCACTATTTATACCGCAGATATGGTGGAGGTATGAGTTCAGCAAAGGCTGCTCTGGAGAGTGACACACAAGTTAGTTTTTATATCCCGATATTACCTTCATGGTGTTGTTTTATACTTTTAGTGGCTTTGAAATTTGTATATTTAATTTAATTTACACACAGGTGTTGGCGTTTGAAGCGGGAAGAAAACATAGAATTAGAGTGAACACAATATCTGCAGGTACTGCAGCAGCTTTCACTATAAATTATTATTTTCGTCATCATAGGAAGAACATCTAACTGAAAATGCTTTATGGTTATGCTGATTAATGCGTCGATTAATGTACCAGGACCGCTAAGAAGTCGTGCTGCCAAGGCGATTGGTTTTATTGATATGATGATTGATTATTCATCAGAGAATGCACCGCTGCAGAAAGAATTATCAGCAGGTCAGTGTTAATCTCCCTCCAAAACTTTAATGTTCTTTTTGCATTTGAAAACCTAGTAAATCGAGGTGCATTTAATGTTCCTTTACGTTACAAATAAATTAGTTTTGAATCATATTGATCTACCATAGGTCTGTCAATATGTTATTGACAACATATATAGTGGAGGTAGCACAGCATTAGGTCACAATCATTTCAACTACATAGCTAATTCATTATAAAGAAGTGGGCTTGATCCGGATGATATAGCTAGTTACATTTGTCATTATAAAGTACATTTTGGTACGGGTCAAGTTGGGTTGACCCATTACACTTTTTGTCCATGATTTTAAGTTTTTAACATTTGCATAAAAATTATATTATTTGATTAACAATTTTAACTTTCGAATGAAATGATTTTGGAGGTTTTGTAACAAAAAATATACTAATGGCAGCTTTCTGTTTGACCCGTTAGAGATAAAATATGACCCACTTTTATCAATTAATTACTAAATGCAATGAAGCTAGCGAAGTCGATTTCATATACCTATAAATTGGGAATTGATACTCACACATTTTTTGATATATGCACCATAATCTGTGCATTACAGATTGTACCGCATAATCTTGTAATGCACAAATTGTGGTGCATAAATCAAAAATATGGTGTGAGTATCACTCTATAAATTGCCATCTTAGTCATTGATATATGTGATTACAAGTATGTTATGTGTGTTTTCCTAGTTGTCTTTTATTAAAATCTTGAAAATTCATCTATTTAAACAGAGGAGGTGGGAAATGCTGCTGCTTTCCTGGCATCACCACTGGCTTCAGCCATTACTGGGACAGTTTTGTATGTAGACAACGGTTTGAATGCAATGGGAGTTGGAGTTGACAGCCCTGTTTTCAAGGATCTCGACATCCCAAGAGACAACAAACATTAAGGCAGTGAGCAAGCACACCGTTGCTTTGGTTTTCAAATAAACTGTAATTGTCTTGTTTGAATAGCTTAGTTTGGCTTCACATATATACATTAAAATGAGTAATGTTGGTGGTTAGTCTCGACATTGTTATGCTGTAATAGCATCAAATTTTCTTCTTTAATTCAGAGTTTTTGCAAAATATACTCCATACATCCGTCAATGAGAATCTGAAGGTTGGTTGATTTTTTTTTATTATTATTATTTTTTTTTCTCTTCTTCTTCTTCTTCTTCTTCTTCTTCTTCTTTTGTTTTGTTTATACAACACTAGTAGTAATGCCCGTGAGATCTGCATGGTGATTCTGCGACTATATTTTCTAGCAAATTTAATGTTATGCGACCATACCTTTTTTTACAATTAATTTACTGAATAACAATAAATTTAGTTAAGACAATAGTATAATTACATGTAGTTAAAGGTTATATGATTGTTAACGCGTTGTTGCGATGACAAGGAGGCGGATATTGGTTGCATGACTATGTAGGAGGTCGTGGTAGTCGACATTAACGGGTAGTTGAAAATAACTAAAATGTTGCGTGATCACATACTTATGCATATCATTTATAACGTAAAATTTTTGATGCGTTTACAATAAACTTAAGACAAAAAATATTTACAAAATATATCAAAATTTTGGCTTAATTAAGCATTGACCAAAATGTACCAAAATTTAGCCCAAAATTAACTTGATACAAAATTTAACAAAATTTTGAGTCCCGCTTTTTTACTACCATATTCGGATAAGGCCCATATTTCGTTTAGTAATACACGAGCCCAATATATAATAAATTTTGAATAGACTAACCCAACTATAACACCAAACCTAAAATATACGGTATAAAACACCATCTACCCTAATATTACCTTAACGAAGTGAGATTGATCATGCGTTGCTGTGTAATCGTCAAGATCAGATATCAGAACTAAAGTTTGTATATTAGAAGTAATTACGCATAGGTTCCGTTATTTTGCAAAAATATCTATGGCTCTTATAAAGCTAAATGGTATACGTGTAAGCTACAAAGGCAGCCACTAAAACCAAAGGGATAGTGGGTCCAAAGTGATGGGCTGAAGATGGCCTGCTAAATGAAAGTTGTGTGATAAAACGGCAGCGTTTTAGCCGTAAAATTATATATACGAGATCATACTTGGTCCGTGGCGTGGCAGGCAATTTTTAAATGGGCGATTGTGCATCAATAAATATTAATGTTTTGTTGAGCTAATTACTCATTTGGCGAGAAAGTAGCTACTCTCACATGGGCCTCAAAACAAACCGAGCAGCTAACGTTTTTTGGGCTAGGCCTTGGGAAAATTTGGCGGAAAGTAGCTACAGTCTACAGTCTAAACGCAACGTTTTTATTGTGGTTTAATATATACTAATAATATCATATAAACGTATATATCAACATATCTTAGTCCATTCTATTTGAGTGTAGCCCATGTCAATTGTGAAACAAAAGTCCACCAATCGGATAGAGAGTAATCAAGCCCAGTCCAAATCCAAACAAATCTGATCCAAATGCAACCCATACGAAATTATAAGCAGTATATTAAAACAGCTCTTTGCCATAATATGTCTCACTTCTGAACCCTAAACACACTTAGGGCTTGTTTGTTAATTTTTTTTATTAACTCATTTATAATTAAGAGATTACTTAATGTAGACACCCTCAGTTTTATTGCTTAATATTTTCAGTCATCTTTCTCTATTAAGTCACAAACAAACAGTTTTAATATGACTTAACAAATTCAGTTTTTTTTATATTAAGTCAATTAAGTGACAAACAAACACCACCTTAGCAAAATATTCGCCTCCCTCAAACGATTTTCTCTCACCAAACATCTCACATCTCCCACAATTTCTGATCTCAGTCATAAATCATCAATCAAGACCGATCACCATCTTTAACAAAAAGCAATAATCAACGCAACATAAGAGTACCCTTTTCTTTGTATTTTGCTTTATTTAGAACTGACCTACGAAGTATCCAAGAGTTTAAGCATCAAGATCCTTTAAGGGTCTCGGGTAAGGTTGTGTTCGTTTAATTGTGTTGTTATCGTCCTTGTGTCATTTGTTGATCATGTTCCTGATTTTCAATCTTGAATGAAATTAATAAGAAATATAACATCCTTGTTATAATCTTTCTTTTGATTCAAATATTAAATAAATGAAGCATGACTTTAACATATTGGATCTGTGATGAGGATGATTCGTAAAAAAGTCTTCAAAAGATTGAAAGACGAATCAAATTTGAGATCATTTGTAAATATTCTTTTTGTTCTTTGAGTCATGAGGTCGAGTCTAAGTATAGTTTTATATGGAGTTGGAGCTGTGAGAGTAGTATAACTTATGATAGATTGGGATAATATTTGTTTCGGATTTGTTATAACTGCTTTCATCTCGTTTTCTGGTCTTGATATCATGGACTAATGATGGTTTAGAACCTGAGGTCATGGGCCTCACAAACAAACTGAGCAGGCTAACGTTTTTTTGGGCTAGGCCTTGGGACAATTTGGCTTGCGTACTGTAGCAGCCCGACCCAAAATGTAGCTACTGTAGCATGTACTGTAGCTACTGTAGCAAAACGGCGCCGTTTTTTTTGTGTTTTAATATATACTTATAATTATAATTTCACTCTCTCTTCAAATATATACAACCACGCATACATGTCTTATCTTCTCACTATAACACTATCACCAAAAAAATTAAAAAAATAAAATAAGATTCCTTCTTTCTTTCTTCTGTTAACCGAACAACAAAAAAACACAAACTTGATTTTTTTCTCTTTTTTTGAAGCAATTTATATTTCCTTCCTTAGTTGAAATTTCATATATACCCAAACACGCATTAAAACATTGTACATTATCATTCAATACTTGCACTTTAGGTATATATGAAATTAATCATGAAAGTAGGGTGATATATGAAATTAATCTTTTTTTTTTACCGAAAGAAAGGAATAAATTAAATAGATTTTTGTATAAAACGAATTAAAAAAAATGAGAGAAGGGGGAGAGTGTATTTTTTTTGTTTGTTTGTGGACTGATAATTGGTCGAGACCACGATCGATATGTTTTGCTTTGTGCATTTGTGTGTACATTGTGTTTAATGATTTGTATTTATTGGTGAAAGGGTGTATTAATTTGTAAGTAAGAAATATAGTATTTTAAGATGAGAATTATTTGTGTTTAACATACTTGTAAATAATGCTTTTTCACTTGCATTTACTTAAAATCTATAATAGGAAATCTTAAAAATTTAATAAGAGGGAAGTACTTAAATGCATTATCTATACTACTTTATAATGCATTTAGGCCTTCTAAAATTAAAAGGCTTAAAATTGAACTTTTTACTTACTTATTATGGAAAGAATTAAAAAAATAAGATAAGGAATTTAATCATTTAATTGACGTATGTACTTCTCTAACTAAAAATAACAAAAAGGAGGAGTTACAACAAACTAAAATAAAGAGCTCCAATAATGGGGTGACACGTCAATTTCTAACTAATTAATCACTTTTATTTTAAATTTAAATATCTTTTAATCCGTTTAATTTTTTATGATCTAATTTCACCATATTTTTAAAATTTTGTGCTCTTTAATTCAACATCCATTTTGATATATTTTATGAGTTTTCTTTAGTAGTCGGGAAGAAGCGGAGTTGAAAAGAGAAACTTACTTGAATTAGGCGTAAAATAAAAAACATTTGTTCACTGAAAATAGTCATGGTCTTCGCCACGCATCATTGCGTGGTACCCTTCTAGTAAGTAGTATATGTATACATGTACTCGACACATTTGGATATGAACCGTTAAGAATACATGGGGAATAATTACCACAATGCTTAGTTGCTTTTTTGATCCATGAGTGGTGATAAATAAACGTACTTACAGGCTTAATCGATTCAGTCTTTGATAAGTGTCATTTCATATCAGTGTTGCAAAAAAAGGTCTACAAGGTCGATTAATCACCGATTAGGTGCTACTGGGCCACCGACCTTTCCGATTTGTGTAAATCGTTCAAACAAATCGGTCAACCATGGTCAACGGCGGTTAACGATGGTCAAACTCACGAAAACATGGAAATCTTACGGAAATACATTAAACTCGCCAGTAAATTAGTTATAATCAATTTTAATTCTTTGTTTATATCTCATTTATAATATGTTTTCAAGGAAAATCTTGCAAAAATACTAACACTTGTCAGTAAATACCTAAAACTTGCAAATATAATCACTTATAGTCGCTATTTCTATCTATTACAAGATGTTTTAAGGAAAATATTTTCGGAATACCCAAACTACCCATAAATACCCAAAACTTGCCAAAAATGTCAATCCGATTAATCACCGATTAATTCCGCCTAGACCGATTACAAGCTACAGGGTGGTCGACCGCCTCACTACCGATTCGCGATTTTTGCAACCTTGTTTCATATACATGTATTATGTCTCCTATCTTTGCTATTGAATTTACTTCTTAAAAACTGCAAACATATAGTACGTTTAGTAAACGAGAAAAATTTATTAATTTTTTATTTTCAGTTTTGTAAAAAAAATAAAAACGAATGGGATTAAATTTTCACAAAAAAAAAAAAAAAAAAAAAAGCGCGTTTGTGTGACACTCTTTTTATTTTGAAGAAAAGAAAGGAGTTGCAAGGGAAAAAAAGAAAACACAAACAATGCGTTTTGTAGTTACTCTTGTTAAGTTGAAAAATGCATGTTTTGTGTTTTGCTTTTCTATTTTGAAGAAAAGAAGAGGGAAAAATGTGTTTTGTAGTTGCTCTTGTTAAGTTGGAAAATGCATGCTTTGTGTTTTGTAAAAAATGTGTTGGGAAAAGTTTGATTTGAACGCAATCTCTATTTTTCTAGTTTTGTACAAAACATTTTGTAGAAAACAAGAGTGTTTTCTTTCATCTAAAGGCACCCTAATATTCCATTTAGCTTTATTTTATTTTATTTTTCTTGTTTTCCTTTGACGTGTAGCCAATTTGATAAGCAATGTTTAGTTATAAGCTAGTGTGGCACGTGAGTTGCACGGGTTTGGTTTGAATCCAGACATGTGAGGTGCACGTGGCTTTCCCACATTGGTTCGTAACTAATTTTGGACTCATTCCTCTTGTTTAAATACCCGTTGTAGTTCTAGTTAGAAACTATCAAGATTTGTATTTTCTCTCTTTTCTTTCATTTCACAATCATTGTAATCATTCAGTTATAACAACTAATAGAACTACATTTCGAGTTTGATTCTCCATTTCGATAGCTCCTGATTAGTTCTATTCTAGCATTACTTCGGAAATCTTGGTTTTGCAATCTATCAATTGTTATAAGAGCTGCTATCCTGGCACTCCGATCATCTTCTCCGGTCATTTTCCAGCGAAGTGTATGCTATTCCGTTAGTGTCAAACAATCATAACGATCACGTGAAGAGCACATAAATGGTTAAATCCTCTGTTTACAAACCCATGATCTGTGGTGATCGGTTTGAGTTAACCAAGAAACGGTAATGAGTTGTTAACTATGCTCAATTGTAGACGAAGGAGTAATAGTTAATTACAAACAAATCAACAAATCAAGAAAATTGCATATTGAGTGAATCTCCATGGCTCCTTCAACAAGAACTGGTTCTAGCAATAATGATGATGAAGGGGTTTCAGGACAATAATTTGATGCTTTAGTAGAAGTAAGGCAAACTTTGACTGCATTGACAAGTACAATAAGAACCTTGGGAATACAAAGCAATCAGTTGGTGAATGCTAGCAAAGCTAGAGTTTCCAAAGTTTCAAGGAGATGATATGAGAGGTTGGGTGTTTAGATGTGAATAGTTCTTCTTGATTGACAACACACCAAATGAAGATAGGGCAAAGCTTGTATCTGTTCATTTGAGTGACAAAGATTTACTATGGCATAGAAAATATGCTAGAGTTAATGGTGAAAATGTAGGTTGGGAAGTACAATAACAGCCTTGTGAATCTTTGAAGATCCAATGGCAACCTTGAAAAATGCTAAGTATCACAAGAATGCCAAAGAATACTAGGACTTGTTTGATACACTTTTGTGCGGAGTTGACATTTGTCAAGAACATGTTGTAAGTCTGTATTTGGGTGGTTTACCAACTGAACTTGAAATGAATGTCGAATGTTTAAGCCAAGAACTCATCGATGTATGGAAAACTAGAAGAGGTTGAATAGTTTCTTGTTTTTAAATTTCTTTTCTTTGAAAACTTTATGTGAATTCGAGATGTAAATAATAACAAGCAACTAAGTAAAGATAGAAATGATCAAACCACAACACGAGGATTTATAGTGGTTCGGTCTACAAGGACTCTTTTTCCTTGCCCTACTCCACTCCTCGAGTATTCAACTCGAGAGTATCTTTTCACTAGTCAACAAGCTCCTTTAACTGGCAGAGAAAAACCTTTACACGCCGCTACACACTATTTTCGACACAAAGCTAGATGTATTTTAAGGACTAAAATACTAACCAATCACTCTGAGGGTTTTATGATGGTTTGGTACAAACAATGATGTAAGAACAATTACAATACACCTTGTGATGAATATACAAGACTTGCAACACTTGTTGAAGCTTGTAAGTCTTCAATAATGCTTTGATTTGTAAATCTTCAATAATGCTTTGATCTTCTTGCTATTTAAGAAGTTCACTAAAATGAATATGAGTGGGGTTAGATACATGTAAATATGAGTGAGAGAAATGTACAATATTTATGTATGTAAGTGGTGAGAAAAAAAAGCGAAATTGGTCGCTATTTATAGCCATTTTGGCTTAACAACCTGACGGATTGGCGGAACCAAAAAGGGTCCGCCTTGTTAATTTTGGTTCCTTGATCCGACAGAGATTTTGCAAATCTTTCAAATCTAGTTCAAATCTTTCCAAAATATTCTCTATGATCCTACTAGATTTAGCTAGTATAGGATGGTCCAGTAGTGATGCTATAAATCAATTTCATTTGATTAAAACATTTAACAAAGTTAACTTGTAAAGTGTAAAATGTAACTAGCTAAAGTTTGTTTTAATAAAATGTACAATGTTGATTTATGACTTACTAACAATGTTTGATTACTTATGCTAGTGTATGACTTGGATAAATATGTAATGATCATTTCTTCAAAGAAATGTACAACACATGAAGCATAATGTACATGTGATAAAAATCAACAGTGTGTAATATATGGTTTGAGCCTTTTAGTGATGTTAAGCAAAACTTATATCTATATGAATAAAGAGTTAACTGCATTTTTGTCCACATGGTAGGGCCAAATTGCGTTTGGTCCTTAAAATTTTGAAAGTGCCTTCGTACATCCTCATTTTGAAGTTTCTATTGCATTTTGGTCCCTATGGTATTGCCAATTGCAGATTTTGTCCTTGTGGTATGGCCAAATGCAGATTGGTCCCTAAAACTTTAACGGTGTCTGGGCCCAGGGGACCAAACATGCAACGAAAACTTCAAAATGGACGTTTAGTGCACTTTCAAAGTTTTAAGGACCAAATCTGCAATTTGGCCATACCACTAGGACCAAAAATGCAATTAACTCATGAATAAAATACTTGACTAAATTTATACTTTGCTTAAATAAAGTTTAATATTGTTATCAACAAAACATAGCAAAGATCATAAAATATAAATAAGGTTTTTTAGGAGATATTGGTATTAACAATCTCCCCCTTTTTGTTGAGGACAAAACATAAAGTTTATTTTTACGCAATGAGATAAAAATATGCAAGTGTTTTAAAAATATAGAATTAAACTTGTTTTTATGTAACATTTTGTATAAAATGTGAAGATTATTTTTCTCCTCCTTTTTGTCGAAACAACAAGAGAAGCGAAGCGGAAATGCAAAATGAACCCAAGCTTGTGTGCTCCCCTTTGTTGGGGTGCCAAGAATGAGATGCATGGATTTTGAAAGCTACAAAACAAAGGTTAGTGGCAATTAATCCAAAACAAGTGTGTGAAGTAATTCACCATTCATACAATATATAACATAAATAACTAAGATAATAATCAACCCACAAAAATAATAAAACATCATACATTATGTAAAATTTCATTATGACTAATGTCAGAATGAGTAGACAATAATAATGATGATTAAGGAAAATGTAAAATAATAAAAATAACTTAGAAAGAAGATTCCTAGAGAACTTAAGATAGTCCTAATAGAGTTGGACTTATTACATCATCATTCCTAATGTAATCGATTGTGGTGGAGGATGGGAGAGAGCATTGAGACGCTCAAGGATGTGAGTGAGAATGAACCTCATTTCATCTCGAAGTTCATGAACTATTATACGGGTTCCCTCACTAATCCTAGTGGTCCTTTCACAATGTGTACATCCATGATGAGTAAGGTCTTGTGATATAGTATGATTGTGAGGTGGTAGTTGTTCATTGGTTGGTTAAGAGGTTGGATTTTGTGGTGGTTCCATAGTTGAGGATAGTAGGGACGGTTTGGAGATTCATGGCCTCTTGAAGGTGGGAGTCCACCATGTTTGAGAATGCATAGAGGCCATTGAGGTCTTGAGTGATTTGTTGTTGAGATTGTGGAGGTTTTATCCAAATTGGGCCATCAATTTTCCTATAGGTAGGGATAGAGGGTTGAGCTTGATCAAGAAACATTTCATTTGGCATAAATGAGGCACGAGGTGGTTCATGGGAAATGCGCTTAATGGATGCAAATAATGGTAAAGGTGGTGGATTGGATGTCCTTGGTGGCAAGTCTTCCAAGGTTTTCATAAATGGATAAGGAGATGTTGGTGGAGTAGTGCATAGTTTAATAGGTTCAAGTTTTGAAGATCTTAGTGATGATGATTTTGGTGGTTGTGAAGGAGCAGGAGGTGGTGAAGTTGCCACTGGAGTTTTGGTGGGAGGTGGAGTTGTCACAATGATTGGTAATCTTTGTTGAGGTCTTGGAGTGCTTAAGTTGATGATATTTTCATCATGAATAGGTGATGATATGTTAATGGGAGATTCATTAGAGGATGAAGAGCTTAGGTTAACGAAACAACAAGGTCACACACTAATTCTAACGGTTCTTTTAGAAGCCCTATTGGATGGTGATAAATTTGTAGATTTTGTCGTTGTGAATTATCTTTGAATGTTGCTAAGATTCACATGAAGTTTTGGTAAAGGTGATGGAAAGTGAAGATCCTGGAGCTTCTAATTTATAATGGTTAAGAACTGTGGATTCGTGTGCCTTGAGTTAATATGAATCCACTTAGAATTTGTTATTTCTAATAATTGAGAGGTGTTAATCAGGTGTCTAATCAATTAAAAGTCAAGCTAATGAGAATGGATTGAGTAAAAGGAAGAAGATATGCAATAAATGTTGTGTAATGATTGCTAAATATATGAAGTCAGTGATCCACGAATTGCAAGGTACCAAATAAAGGGTTCCTTCCTTTATAGAGAAAGGTACCTTGAGTGATTTTTTGAATTTTCAAATTTTGGTGGGAAATTCTTATTCTAAAGGTGTAAATGTAGTACTATGATCCTAATATGTGTAAATATAAGTGAGAATGGTTCTAATGAAAATATATGAGTGATCTAAAGTCGTGGATTTAAACGAAAAAGAATAAGTTTTCTAAGCAGTCTGGCAGTACCAAATTTTATAACGGGCAGACCCAAAAATTTGGCACCATCCAAACCATGGTTGAAATTTTTTGGTGGTGCCAAAAATTTAAAGGGCCGGTACCAAATTTCTGGGTCTGCCCCATCCGTGGGTGTTTGTTTCTTTTACAGAGGACATTTATTTCCCTCCAAAACCCGTTCTAATCCCGTAATTTTTCTTGGAGTGTGTGTATTTCATAGATTGTGATAAAGAAACAGGAATGAAACAAATGTACACATATGTAGAGATATATAACATGCAATTTGATAGATATTTCACGAAAACGTGAAAAGTGAAAACATACGAATGTTATCTACCTGCATGATACTTGGTTAGTTTAGATAAGCGTTTTAACAAGTTAATATCTTAGGAATAGTAACATAAAGCATACATCATTGTTTTTCAAAGAATTGTACCAAACATTCATAAAACCTTCATTGTTTGTCAAGCTTCTTGTTTATCTTGGTGAGAAACCTTCCAAGACATTTGAACATTCCTTTAGTTTGCTTGAACTCTTCCGATGGTTGTTCAATCTCTGGGAGTTGCCTTAGGTAGTCAAGAGGAGGAAGCTTCGAGTTAGGAAGTCCATCATTCGAGCTATTGGACGATGATGAGGAAGTTAGAGGTTGAGGACGCTTTCCTACGGACTTGGTCTTAGCTACCCTTGTATCACTCAAAGGCACCATAACATGATAAAAAATGTAGTAATCAAGATGTATTCCCTTGGAATTTTGTGGAATTGGTGCAAAGGCTCTAAAGAGGCGAGCAAGAAGCATCCCATAGGGAAGAGCAGTGGTTCCTAGAGTGGGTATGTCGGCCATATTTTTGGCAACATAGTCGGCTAAGTTGAAAGGTTGACGGGTTGATAAAATATAGAGCATGTATGAGACAGCATTGATGTGATTTCCAATGGTTCACAAGACGTTGCCCAAATGAATTCTTCCCATTTTTGAATTGAGGTTTGAGTTCATTGAGTTCCATTCGAATGGATCTCGGTTGATTTCTTGACCGAGCGAGTAGTTCTAGTCCCGAGACTCGAGGAAGGAACAAGCTTTCTCGGATTGTTTCTTTGTCAACTAAAGGAGTTTAGTATGGAGGAGTTCGATCAACGATTGTGTCAAGAATCGAGAGTGACCATTTGTCCGAGTAAAGGCATGTGCCTTGACAAGGGAGTCCAAGGATTTCGGAAAATTGACGGAGAGGTAAGTGAAAGTCATGTTGGTTTGCTTTGAAGTGAATTGTCATTAATCCATTATCCTCACTTGCGAGAACTATGCTAGCATAGAACTCGAGGACGAATCTAGGACAAATTTGTTCATCGATGTTTAGCAGACAATCAAAGTTGATTGTTGCAAGTTCTTGAGAAATGTTTGTGGCTTCTAAAAAGGATGGGTGTATGGTTCTACCCTCATAGAAGTAACGTTTTTCTAGAGCCTTAAAGATTTCGAATTGTGTTTTGCTAAGTCCCTTAGTCCTATGATGAGGAGGTATGTAGGCGAGAGTGTCCTTGTGGTCATAAGTATTGGCGGGAGGCATTTTTGTTCCTAGAGATACATAATTAACATTTGTAGTTAAAATACGCAAAAATCATTTTGTGACATTCTAGTGTGTGTCTATGATATGTGCTTATTCACATATCTTTTCATTTATAAAACAGACCCAAAACAACCAAGGAAAAGCCGTTTATTGCTAATATTTGTGGTTTTCTTGAGGTTGTGCTTGTGCAGGTAAGGATATGCAAAAACACGCAAAAAGGATCCAAATCAGATGTAAATCCGAGCACGAGAGATCAAGTGAGTTTTAGCTGAGCTGGAAGGTCGGGATTGTGCATTGTTGAAGATCTTATTCTCTAAAAATGATTTTGGAAGTTTCAGCAAAGTTTGAAGAAAAGACAAGTTTAGTCCCTCAAGATTGAGTTTTTGGCAATTGGTCCTCAAAGATTGAAATTTCAAAATCACCCTTGGATTATTTAAGCTTAACAAGATTGGTCCTTATGTGAGATTTCGGTTTACATTTAGTCCTTGGAGAATTCAAGTTATACATGTTTGGTCCCTATATTACTAAATGGATCATAATTTAATCCTTTGTCCAAATAAATATATTCACTTTCGGCCCAAAGAAATTCACCCGAGCCCAAAAATAAACACATGCTACCCGGTTTTTATCTTTACCCGAAATCCTTCCCAAACCCGAGATAATAAACCCGAGTCAACCCTATTAAACCGGTCAAACAATTGAAAAACAATAAAAACTCCAACCCGCCAAAATCCTTTTACCCTTTCCCCAATTAACCCGATTCTGAACCCTAAATTACCCTTTCCAAGAATTACTCAAATTGACCACAATTAAGGGTACAATAGTACTTTCCCGACACCACACTTGACTGGTATGCGACACCTCATGGATCCGTGTGCTATATGCCACTTGTCACTCTCTTATTGGCGAAGCGGTGTCATCAGGTTTGATCCAAAGGCTGTGATGAGATGGGAAGCAGTTATTATGATCCAAGGGTGGAAAAGGAATGCAAAGTAGCACAAATAGAAGAGATTCGTGAAGCTTCCAAGACCTCAAGCTCAAATATAAATAGACCTCTCATTTGTTCACTTTGATGGTATCTCATTTCCTGTATTTTTTTTACTTCTCTCTAGGTTATTTGTAGTAGTTAATTGCTTTTCAAATGTTTTAAATCAATTTGTAATTCGTTTTGTACTCATTTACCTTATTAATATAAAGTTGCATTTCATTTTCAGTTGTTTGTTTAAGTTTCTACTATCCTTAAACTGCTTATTATCTTATTTTATAGCTTATTTCAGTTTTATAATCATCTGTTTTAGCTTATCTTCTCAATATCTCAAAAATACAAAAAATCACATAAAATCCTTTGAAAAATAAAAAACACTTTAGATCTTTGTTCGAGAAATCTACCATTGATCTATTGTTTCTTATGTTCATATAAGCTTTACGTAGCTTATTGTGAGCTTGAACTTAATTTCTCACTCAAAATCACCAAAATCTCAAGTATATCACGAGAATCAACGATGGTGATCCGGTTTCTTTGGAATTGGATCGGATTGGTATTGTTATGATCTTTGGATTGGGTTGAGAATTGAGTGGAATTGGATTAGGAATAGAGTTGATTAGGTTAGTGGTTCTGGTTCAACAATTTGGCAAGCCATAGTGGCTATGGATTTTAGTAAGTCTCATTTCTGTTTCTGATAATTAGATCTGTTCAATAGTTGTTATTATTACTGGTTGATTGATGCTTAATGTTTGTTTAGCTTAAATTAGTGTAGATCTACTCTTTAGTTCATAATCAGTAGCTTATAGTAGTGTTTGGCTTAGCTTAATAATCTGTGCTAGAGTGTGTATTGGCTGTTAGTAGTTATTGATACAAGTTTCAGTAGTATTTGGAAGTCAATTAAGGTCTTGGTTATTGCATGTTTAGCTCAAAAGTCGAATCACTTGTTATACTGCTCTAGTTTACGATTCATCAAAATCGGTTGGTGATTTAAGTCGCTATTTGATTCAAAAGTATTAGATCTAGCTTGGTTATAATCGGTATACTTAATACATCATTTTCGGTTCATGAGATTGGAATAAATCTCATATTGGTCAAAGTTTGAGTGTGTTCTTAAAAGTCAAATCATCATATTGCGGTTTTCACAAACTTTGATTGTATCTCATTGATTCATTTCGAGATTCAGAGATTGAAACTTTGGATATTGCTAGTTTAAGCGGTCTAAATTTGAAAATAACTTTTGGTGAAATCTGTTTTGGTTAAAGAAAGCTTCAAATAAGCTCACTAATTAGCTCTAACCGCCTGCTCACACCTAAGTGTGAATCGAGTGATTTGTAATGTTGCACTATCTTCAAATCAAAGAGTTTAAGCTTGAATTTTGGTACAATCGAGTTGGCGGGGTGTCTATAAGATTGCCCAAGTGTTTTTGTTTAGCTTATCCTATAAGCTGTGCTTAAGCCCCAATGATGGGGTGATCAACGATTTCTTTGAGATAAGCGGTTAGCTTATTTCATTGATTAGATCTTTAGGCTTATTAGGATTAGGTTTAGTTAGTTGCAATTAGTTCATTCTAGCTTAAGTAAGTTTGTAATTCTTGTTTGGTTGGTTAAATAGATCATTAGCTTATTCTTTTAGCTTACTTGAATAGCAGTTTACAGTAGCTCATTAATCTTACACATAACCTGTTGATTTTTCATTTTCTTAGATTCTAAATATCATTTGATTTTTCCGAAAGTTTCATAATTTTGGTCTTCATTTGCTATTTTTCTCAATTTAAATAGATTTTAATCAATTTTAAATTAGCTTTTATTGAAAATAATTGAGAAAAGTTTCAAAAAATAATTTTTCAATTTTAATAGTTTAAGAAAAATATAAAAAGCATAAAAAAGATTTTTCCTTATTTTTCTCACTTTATTTGGTAATTTTTAGAATTTTAATTAGATTTAAATAGTTTAAATTAGTTTTTAATTTAAGAAAAATCCAAAAAAAAAATAGTTTTAATTCTAAAATAGTTTTCTTATTACATTTTTAGAGTAAAAGTAATTTTAGATTATTTTTAGGAGTTAGATTAGTCGTATTTGCTTTTTATTCGCGTTTCGTTTGATTTTCGTTTTGCGTTTTAGTGTAGAATTGCGTAGTTGCCTTAGTTTTAGGATTCCCGTAGATTTTTGTTCCATTTACTTTCCTTATCCGTAGTTTAGATAATATCATCTTATGCCCTTATCTTATTCGAATCCGATATTTGAGGCGTGAGTTGTTTACTCCATTCATCCTCGTTGGGAGAACGACCGGAAATACATTCCTTTGTATTTCTTCGAAAATATCTATTTGAAAATGATACCCATTCTCATTCCTTCGGGAATGAGGACACCGTTTTGACCTGGTATCTCTACCACTTTCTTCCCAAGGACAATGAATTGGGACGAGTCGGGGCTAGCGACTCGTTGAAGAAAAACAAGATGGCGCTTAGTGGAGGCACCCATGCTTATCCATTTCTCTTCTTTCTATTTTCTAATAAGTGGCCTGAAGGTGCGCTCTTGATTTCTCGTGTTTGGTTGTTTGTGATGTTGTGTTTAGGATGTTCCCGATATGAAGACTCTCGTGCTCGAAGTTTGTCATTTTCTCCACTCGAGTCTCATGATCGATGCTTATGGAAATCGATATCCTAATCTTATCGACTAACGTTTATCTTCTAGCATACTTAATAAGCGGCTTTTAGATTTTCGTGATACCCTTGCTTTAAACATTGAGGACAATGTTTCGTTCTAGTCTGGGGTAGGGTAATCTTGATTTGATTTGACCGCACTTGCTTATTTACGTCGTGTTTCTCTCGTAACCCGTTTTCCTTAAAAATTGAAAAATTTGTGCAAAAATGTTAAAATTTAAAATTTTTGTAAGCTTTTGTTAAGTCTTTTGATTGAAAAGTTTTGCTAGTCTCTTAGATTAGAAGCTATAAAATCGAATTCTAGCTCAAAGGCTAAGATTTTGCAAGTTTCACAGTGACTTTAAATATGCATAACTTGATTTCATTAGGCGAAGCATTAGCTAAGTTAATATATGTTTTGACACCTTGATTGACTTTCATTGGTGAGAGTAGGAATGGAATTACGACTTGACCGGGCGTGTTGAGCTCTAGCTTGTTCCTTAACCATAGATAATCTAAAATTATCGGCTAAGCATCTGCGGATCTCATTATTGGGATTTTAAATTTGCGAGATCGAGAATGATAGAGTTACTTATGAGTTTAGATGCTAAGCGTGGAGTAGTTGGTTCTCTTTAGAGCCCATCAAGGTACTTATGGCTTTTTGTTCCCAAAAATTGTTTCACCCATGTCTGTTTAAATAATTAGAGATGTTGAGTTTTGGCGATGGTTAGTTCTTTATCTTCTTAAAAGAATCTTTGTTTTAAAAATTGGGTACACATCAGGATCCGTGATAAATAATTGAGCAATAAGTGATATGTGATAAGTAATAAGTAAAGTTGTGAGTGCGGTGTCGAGATCGGACCCTTGGATCTTTAGCCGGGATTGAATGAGGTCTTAGCCTAACCAATGGGATTCTCATCTCATGAAGCCTATAGTCTTGGAATTACCCGTGAAGCTCCGTGGTTCACACTCATATAAATAAAAGTATAAGTGCAAAAAAAAAAAAAAAAAAAAAAAAAAAAAAATGTTGAAAAGTGAAAAAAAGCAAAAGTCAAAGGTTAGTAATAAAATTCCTTGATGTGGACCTCATTTTTACGACAATGGTTCTTAAGAGAAGGCGGATAACTAATTATCGACTTAGCTTTATATCTTTATCGGAATAATTCTTATCGAAGCGAGAACTTGAAGAAATTCATTTCTCACAAAAATATAAAAAATCTAGAGGAAAATAGGAAAATGGGAGCGAAAAGTAAGTACACAAGTAACTTCCATGGGTAGTGTTAGCATCTAGAATCATTTGTAACAATGATTTCGGTTTCACGCTTAGTTTGGGACTTGTGAAAAATCGGGGCGATGTATTCTATCCGTATGGTCACTTCACGCGTGTTGTGTTTTCTACTCCGTGATCCTAACGTGTCGTTTGAAAAATGTTTGAGTTATTAATCGACATGAAAGTTCAACAAACCGTCATTCATAATCGGATGTGCTTAATCATAATATCTATACATGTGAAATAAAAAGGTAAGCAGGCGTTTTAGAATTAAGGGTTTTAGTCTCTTTTGAGGAATCTTTGCTACTTCTTCATAGGTTTAGTAGAAAGAGATTGGAATCCTTGGTTTTAGAGCGTGAGTTGATTGCATTGCGTGAGGACACGCAGCAATGGTCTCGTCTGGGTATTTTGATATGTGCTTATTCACATATCTTTTCATTTATAAAACGACCCAAAACAACCAAGGAAAAGCCGTTTATTGCTAATATTTGTGGTTTTCTTGAGGTTGTGCTTGTGCGGTAAGGATATGCAAAACACGCAAAAAGGATCCAAATCAGATGTAAATCCGAGCACGAGAGATCAAGTGAGTTTTAGGCGAAATGGAAGGTCGGGATTGTGCATTGTTGAAGATCTTATTCTCTAAAATGATTTTGGAAGTTTCAAGAAAGTTTGAAGAAAAGACAAGTTTAGTCCTCAAGATTGAGTTTTGGCCAATTGGTCCTCAAAGATTGAAATTTCAAAAATCACCCTTGGATTATTTAAGCTTAACAAGATTGGTCCTTATGTGAGATTTCGGTTACATTTAGTCCTTGGAGAATTCAAGTTATACATGTTTGGTCCCTATATTACTAAATGGATCATAATTTAATCCTTTGTCCAAATAAATATATTCACTTTATTGAAGAAATTCACCCGAGCCCAAAATAAACACATGCTACCGGTTTTATCTTTACCGAAATCCTTCCCAAACCCGAGATAATAAACCCGAGTCAACCCTATTAAACCGGTCAAACAATTGAAAAACAATAAAAACTCCAACCCGCCAAAATCCTTTTACCCTTTCCCCCAATTAACCCAGATTCGAACCCTAAATTACCCTTTCCAGTAATTACTCAAATTGACCACAATTAAGGGTACAATAGTACTTTCCCCGACACCACAACGACTGATGCGACACCTCATGGATCCGTGTGCTATATGCCACTTGTCACTCTCTTATTGGCGGCGGTGTCATCGGGTTTGATCAAAGGCGTGATGAGATGGGAAGCGGTTATTATGATCCAAGGGTGGAAAAGGAATGCAAAGTAGCACAAATAGAAGAGATTAGTGAAGCTTCCAAGACCTCAAGCTCAAATATAAATAGACCTCTCATTTGTTCACTTTGATGGTATCTCATTTCGTATTTTTTACTTCTCTCTAGGTTATTTGTAGTAGTTAATTGCTTTTCAAATGTTTTAAATCAATTTGTAATTCGTTTTGTACTCATTTACCTTATTAATATAAAGTTGCATTTCATTTTCGGTTGTTTGTTTAAGTTTCTACTATCCTTAAACCGCTTATTATCTTATTTTATAGCTTATTTCGGTTTATAATCATCTGTTTTAGCTTATCTTCTCAATATCTCAAAATACAAAAAATCACATAAAATCCTTTGAAAAATAAAAAAACACTTTAGATCTTTGTTCGGAGAAATCTACCATTGATCTATAGTTTCTTATGTTCATATAAGCTTTACGTAGCTTATTGTGAGCTTGAACTTAATTTCTCACCAAAATCACCAAAATCTCAAGTATATGCGTAATCAACGATGGTGATCGGTTTCTTTGGAATTGGATCCGGATTGGTATTGTTATGATCTTTGGATTGGGTTGAGAATTGAGTGGAATTGGATTAGGAATAGAGTTGATTAGGTTAGTGGTTACGGTTCAACAATTTGGCAAGCCATAGTGGCTATGGATTTTAGTAAGTCTCATTTCTGTTTCTGATAATTAGATCTGTTCAATAGTTGTTATTATTCTTGGTTGATTGATGCTTAATGTTTGTTTAGCTTAAATTAGTGTAGATCTACTCTTTAGTTCATAATCGGTAGCTTATAGTAGTGTTTGGCTTAGCTTAATAATGCGTGCTAGAGTGTGTATTGGTGTTAGTAGTTATTGATACAAGTTTCGATAGTATTTGGAAGTCAATTAAGGTCTTGGTTATTGCATGTTTAGCTCAAAAGTCGAATCACTTGTTATCTCTCTAGTTTCGATTCATCAAAATCGGTTGGTGATTTAAAACGCTATTTGATTCAAAAGTATTAGATCTAGCTTACGGTTATAATCGGATACTTAATACATCATTTTCGGTTCATGAGATTGGAATAAATCTCATATTGGTCAAAGTTTGAGTGTGTTCTTAAAAGTCAAATCATGTCGTATTGCGAGTTTTCACAAACTTTGATTGTATCTCATTGATTCATTTCTGAGATTCAGAGATTGAAACTTTGGATATTGCTAGTTTAACTGGTCTAAATTTGAAAATAACTTTTGGTGAAATCTGTTTTGGTTAAAGAAAGCTTCAAATAAGCTCCCTAATTAGCTACAAACTGCCCTGTTCACACCTAAGTGTGAATCAGGCAGATTTGTAACTGTTGCACTATCTTCAAATCAAAGAGTTTAAGCTTGAATTTTGGTACAATCAGAGTTGGCCAGGGTGTCTATAAGATTGCCCAAGTGTTTTCTGTTTAGCTTATCCTATAAGCACATGCTTAAGCCCCAACAGTAGGGTGATCATCGATTTCTTTGAGATAAGCGGTTAGCTTATTTCATTGATTAGATCTTTAGGCTTATTAGGATTAGGTTTAGTTAGTTGCAATTAGTTCATTCTAGCTTAAGTAAGTCAGTAGTTCTTTGTTTGGTTGGTTAAATAGATCATTAGCTTATTCTTTTAGCTTACTTGAATAGCGTTTACACAAGTAGCTCATTAATCTTACACATAACTGTTGATTTTCATTTTCTTAGATTCTAAATATCATTTGATTTTTCCCGAAAGTTTCATAATTTTGGTCTTCATTTGCTATTTTCTCAATTTAAATAGATTTTAATCAATTTTAAATTAGCTTTTATTGAAAATAATTGAGAAAAAGTTTCAAAAAATAATTTTCAATTTTAATAGTTTAAGAAAATATAAAAGCATAAAAAGATTTTTCCTTATTTTCTCACTTTATTTGGTAATTTTAGAATTTTAATTAGATTTAAATAGTTTAAATTAGTTTTTAATTTAAGAAAATCCAAAAAAAATAGTTTTAATTCTAAAATAGTTTTCTTATTACATTTTAGAGTAAAAGTAATTTTAGATTATTTTTAGGAGTTAGATTAGTCGTATTTGCTTTTTATTCGCGTTTCGTTTGATTTTCGTTTTGCGTTTAGTGTAGAATTGCGTGGTTTGCCTTAGTTTTTAGGATTCCCGTAGATTTTTGTTCCATTTACTTTCCTTATCCGTAGTTTAGATAATATCATCTTATGCCCTTATCTTATTCGAATCCGATATTTGAGGCGTGAGTTGTTTACTCCATTCATCCCTCGTTGGGAGAACGACCCGGGAAATACATTCCTTTGTATTTCTTCGGAAAATATCTATTTGAAAATGAATTATCAGTCTACATGGGGACAATGTGGAGGTGCGATTATCTAGACTCTTTTAATGCATAAAAGAAATTCTTTAGTAGTTTGTAACGAATTGAGAGATAACCCAAACGCTCCTAATTCAATGCAGCTTTAATTGAATGTACCCGAAAATACATGTTTATTATGTACTTACTTTAGCATTCAAGAGACATTATGAAAGTGATGTTTAAACATAACGTTTTTATTTGTATGAACAATGTGTAAGAAAAAAATTTTGTATCCTAACTGTGAGAAGTTTTTACAAAGATTTAGCATGGGGTTTTTAGCAAAATAGTTTTATGTGCTTCCTGATGCAATTCCTAACTAAGGGAAACATGATTAGTTGTATAATTAACAAATGTACTTCATAATGCATAATCCCCAAGTTTTGGTTTTGTGTAAAAAAATAGAAACCCTAGACTAAGAATTAGAAGAAGAATTTGGTGAAAGTACTTATAGTAGTGTTTGGAGCAGAGATTTGATGGAGTAATTGATGTGCCCGGTTGGTGCAAGTTTTAAATTTATAAAGGTGAATTACCAATATTACCAATAACACATACGAGCAAGTATACTCGTCCGTTATAGCAAGATTATGAAGGTAATTCGGGATGGATTCATAGGATTTGAGTGAATCTAAACACAAGTTTGAATTAACGAGTCTATCCAAAACATATAATAAAGCAAATAGATATAATGAAATTCGGATGGTTAAAAACTACACTTGCTTAAACTAGTTTCATATCATAGATTAATGTGATTGTGTTAACCTCTTAACATGTTGGTTATGATAATTAGTTTGAAGACTAATCTATTGTTCTTACAAGTTAAACCTTCGTCAAGATTTTAGTTTATAAAACAAGAATTAAGTTTAACCAATCAATTCAAGATCAATTCAAGTTTCATAAGTCTACATACATAAACTTAAACACAAAAACATCCACTTGTTCATCAAATTGCTTAAGAAATGGTCAATACAAAGGTAACCGATCATAGACAAAAGGCTACAATTGATTCTCAACAACTAATCTTACGACCATTTAGATGTTTCCAACCAATCCAATTTGATAATCAAAAAGCGTTTCTATTACAATCACACCTTAGTTCCTTTGTATAATCAAGAATAATGGGTAAAAACAATCATCCATAGACAAAATGATTATGACTAGTTGAATAACAATAAGTTCTTTCGACCCCAATGATTACTATCAATTAGCCAAACTTGATTAACAAATGTCACTATGAAACTTTAGCACAATTGGATCTTAGAATCAACTTGAAATTGAATTAAAACATGTTAACACAACCACTAACTAATCATATGATAATCAACATCATTTAAGCAAGTGCATAAAGAAACTAGCCACTCATAGCAAACATGAACATAAAATCATAACTTTGAACATTAGAAAACATGATTAAAGGTCTTACAATGATTGAAATGAGAGTACAAATGATGTGGTAATGATGCCTCAAGTATTGGTGATGACTTCTTGATGGTTTGACCTCCAAATGATGACTTCTTGGACCTCCAAAGTTTCCTAGAACTTAATGGACGAATTTAGGCTTTGAGAGAGTAGTAGTGGTGGTAAGATAGGTGTGAGAGAAGATCTCTCAAGTTGTGGTGTATTTGGATGATGAAAACATACACAAATAAGTCCTATTTATACTACTCTCAAGCCCTAGGGGTTATAAATGCATTTCTTGGTCACCAAGGAGCTTGGAAGGACTAGAAGACATGTAGGAAGGGACTAGAATTGTTTGGAATAAGTTTGGAACCTTAGTAATGAAAAATGGTTTGAAACAGGACCTCCAACCGGATCGGTTGAGCTCCAACCAATCGGTTGGTCTTGGCGACTAGTCTCCAACCGGATCGGTTGCGGGTCTCGACCGATCGGTTGGAGCAAAATCACAAAAAGTCATAAGCGGAAAAGTTGTAGATCTTTCTCTTAGCTTTCCTGACATGACGGGGGTCAAACGGAGTCCGTATACAAAGTTATGGCCAAAATGGTGAAGGTGTGTCGGAACAACGAGTCTTCCAATATATCTTCGTTTAAGCTTCTTTTCTTCATTTCTTTCTCGTTTTCCTTCTTGAACTTTATTCTTGAGTCTTTGGACCACTAACTTGATGACTTTATCTTCTCGAATATACTCCACAAGTCTTGCTTTGGTGAAATTCTTCATACATAGAGAAATCTTAGTATTTTACTTCTTTTCCATCTTTTCTCCACTTTCCTGTACTTGGCTACAAATGAACTAGCAAACGCACTTTGATACGATTAAGCAACAAAAGCATATGATTATAACCAAATAACATACATAAAAACACGGATAACGCTACTAAAACATGCACAATTTGGCGTTATCAAATTCCCCACACTTAAACTTTGCTTGCCCTCAAGCAAATCTAGGAAAAACATCCATTGGTACAAGATCGGGATTATGAAAATGTGATGCAAATCAACCAAGTATAAATACGAGAGAGGATTCATCAATTATGCTTTATAAAGGTGAAAAATCGAGATGTTTGATAATATCCAATGATTTTCTTGCATGATTAACATTTCAAAACACCTCACGAAAAAGGAACGAAATATAATTCACTCAATCACTCATTTTTAGGGGAGTAACAAGATAAATTACACTCATTGCTCAGTCATGATTAGATTATTACCATAAGCTTGTACAAGAAACAAAACTCCACCGACGTGGCGTGAGCACCAAGTAAAAACATCTAAAGAGGGCTTTTATTCGGGTTATAATGATAGGCTTAGGGTTAACGGTATGGATAAGGCATGGGAATGTTTATGAAATTAGTGTTAAAATAAAAATGAAATCAAGTCTAATTCCCGTGTTGCTAGCTACCAAATATTCCACGAACCAAATAAATGATTATAGCCACAATTTCTTCTTTTCCGTTTTCCACAGCTTTTCGCATTTCCATGACAATTGTTCCTCGATCATAGCTCATTGGCTTTTATTTCCATACTTTCAACACATTTTTTTTTATTTATTTTTTATTTTTTTTTTTATTTTTTTTTAAACATAACATAACGTATGGCTCAATCAATCACATAGTATGTGGTACTCATAATCATTTGAACAATCTTCACTTTCCAGGCGACTAGCAACCAACCGATTAGACATTGATACGAGATAAGCTAAGGTTTAAAGTGTAAAATCTTTTTGTATTTTCTGGGTGAAGCAAAAATGAAAAGGATGGCTCAGAGGGTGTAACTAGGGGTATCTAGTGCTAAAAATGAGCATTACAAATGGGTCCATGTGGGTGGTTAACTAACCAATGTGGCTAGCTAATATATCATTAGATGTAAAATGGAAGGCCATTTGGGTTAAATCCTAAGGTGCCTCTTTATCACACGAATTCACTTATATCGCACGAATGCAATCTCACTGCATCTGTAATGATTTACAAGCACAAGTTCTAGAATAAATAAAATCACCCCAGCACACTCATAGCAAAAGATCCAAGCATAAAAGATGTATGATAATAAGAAATAGGCTCAAATCCTCATAATTTAGTGGAAAGGGTATAATATGTGCTAGCAAATGTTTATCGATCCCGAATAGATTGCAATAGTAATCGGAACACATCTCGAAGTTTCAAATATTACCGGTTTACCGGTGGAATTATCCAATTATTCTAATAGATAATCCTAAAAGTGTGAAAATAACTAGATCACAAGAGGCAAACAAAATTTTAAATTTAAGCGTGAAAACTCTAATTTTCCTATTCACCCCCACACTTAAGTTAGACATTGTCCTCAATGAAAAGCGAACTTCAAAGTATAGAAATAGGAAAATAGAGATGAAACCAGATATGTCAACGAGTTTATCGACTTAAAATTCTAACTTCATTCTAAGCGTCCACTTGGAGAAATCATCACTGCACATAATCTTATAAACAAACAAAAGGTTTTATTAAAAGGATGGCACCCCACACTTAAGTTCAACCAAGGTTTAAACTTTGGAGAGTGACCATAGAAAATCAAAACACACGGTTGCCTCCCGAGAAGCGCTTGATTTAGTACCGAGTCATCGACTGACTCGAATCTTCCCGGTTAGGATACTTTGACCATACGGTTCAAATGGGAATTTCGGCTCTTAAGCGTTGAGGTATGGAATCTTTGGTTTGTACTCCACAATGGATGGGAATACATTTGATTCTTTTGGTTCGACCATGGTACAGTCTCTTTTCGTTATTTCAAACGTTTGGTCAATGTCATTAGAAAAGAGGACAGGTGGCGGATCTTTTTGATTTTTCAGATGGTCATTGGATTTTCCACTCCCAGTGAATATGGTATCCACATTCTCAAGGTGAGATGTAGGAGGTGGCTTAGTCCTACCGTTTTGATTTAAAGAAACTGGATTTTGTTGTTCAGACCATTTGTCTATCTTTCTTTCCAGTTCTCCATTCCAGTTGCCACTGGTTTTGAACTTCTCATCACCAACATGATTTGGAAATAAATTGCATTGAACTTTTAATTGCGTCATTGGGATATGCATGGTGCAATCCTCAAGAAAAGGTAACACGGTTGGTGAGTTAGACATGATTTGGTTCGATTTGCGTGGTTGGAATGTGCTCGGTCTCGTCCTCTTGATAAATTCATCCTAACCCTTATCGTTCTTGTATTGAATTGAGGTTGCTTTGTAGACAAATTCATGTCTCGAGTTGGAATCTGTGGTGTAAGGAAGAGATTCAACGTGATGGACTTCCTGTTCCTTACTTAATCGTTCTATCCTCCTCTCCAAATCTTGGCTTATCGCTTGTTGGTTCCTTCTTCCTTGATCGACTTTATGTTCCAATTCAACCAACAGGTTCGTCATATTCTCATTGGATTTTGTTTGGTGCCGACCATTCTCTCATCATCTCCTCTGGTGAGGTTTTAGGTGTATTGAAATGTTGTGATGGATGAGGTATTGTATTCCATGACCGATATCGTGGATATGTTTGGGTTAGGTTGTGGTATGGAAAGAGTGCAATTTACGGAATTCGGTCATAATATCTGCCGTGATATCCTAGGTGATATCCTTCATGTTGGGCGTGGTTCGCTTCCATGGGATCACACATCGTGTCATCCTCGACATCGTGGTTTGAAGCTTGGTGATTATTTCAGTTCCATCATCTCCTCCGTATGCTTATGAATTGGGTATCGATGTTTGTTGAGAGAGCTTCCTATTTCTCGATCAATGAGGCATGATCGGTATTGATGTTGCTTCTACCGTGAAACAACGATTTTGATTGGAATCGTTCGATAGACCACTTCTTGTGAAGATAGCATTGACATATTCATTTCTTGTTTGTGGTGGATGATGCGTCTTATCATTTGATGGTTTTGGGTTGGATTGGGTATTACTTGGCAATGAACCGGATGGTCTAGAGGAATGTTGGTCGGAAAATCGCCAAACTTGTTTTCAAGATCTTGGATAGATGCTTGATGATTTTTCCGTCCTTGCTCGACTTTGGCTTTGAGATAGAAAAATTGATTTTGATAAAATCATTTGCAGATTTTTGAGCGACCACGAATTCTCTCATGGTTTTCTCGAATTCGATTTCTTCCATCTTTTGTCGAGATTTTGTGGTGGTGGATCGTCGGTTCGTGGTTGAGAATCACGGTTGTCATCCCTTGGTCGGCGATCTTGCCAATTTCGAATTCGACCGTAATAATTACTACGATATCCTCCTCCACGGTATCCTCCTTGATCATAACTCGCTTCCTTCGGTCCACCCATAGGTTTATCGTCGCACTCGGACGATGGATGATTTCCTCCACAATTGTTGCATCCGTCTCGCATTTCCTTCATTTCATCTTTGATATCTTTGTACTGCGTGTCGATTTTTGAGGTTAACGCTTCCATCTTCTCCATGAGTTTTGATGTATCGGTGTTTTCGACAAAAGCAACGGTTTTTCGGAGAGGTTTGGTTTTGGAATCTTTGGACCAATCAAGTTTGAGAAGTACTCGATCTTCGAGCAATTGATGTGCATTGTTGGGAGTCTTATAGAAAAAAATTACTCCAGCATCAAGGATGCCTTGAGAGATTTCATCTAGTCCATGGTAAAAGATTTGGATATTGGTTCCTTTTGATAGTCCATGTCCATGACAACTACTAAGCAAATCTTTCATTCGAAGCCAAGCTTCGACAAGTGATCGTTTGGGTTTTGGTTGAAAGCGAATTTCTCCCATTAATCGATCAAACATGGCGGTGGAAAGAATCGAAACACAAAAGCTTGCCTCATCTCCTCCCAAGTATTGATGATTCCGGGGTTAATTCATTGTACCATACTTTAGCATCTCCGACAAGTGATGATGGGAAAAGTTTGAGTTTGATGGCATTGACATCGGTGTCGCCATAACGAAACATGCCGCAAATTTCGATGAATTCGGCAATGTGCTTATGCGGATCGGCCCGCGCACGGCCATCGAATTGTCGGTCTTTGATCATAGAAAGGTGATGTCCCTTCACGGTGAAGTTGTCACCAAGATTGACAGTAACAATAGCACTTTCGGGTGTTGGTGCTACGGTTCGGTTGGTTCCCCACATGGGTTGATCGTCCGCCATGGGAAAAGGTAAATTGGTGAAAGGGTTGTAAACAACTTTGGCTTCAATGAGGTTATCAAATGGTGGGTTTGGTACTCTTGGTACACGATTTTCCAATGGTATGAAACGTGTTCTCCTTCTTCTTCGAATCAAACGTTCGGGGTTGGTAAGAGGTGTAATTGGTTCTATTCCATTGCTCGAGTGTTCATACAATGTCCTTGAGAATCCGGGCAATATCTAAACACACGGACAAACAACAAACAGTTTTTATGGGTCAGAGTAGGTAACCGGATCGGTTGCGGGATGCGACCGATCGGTTAGACTAGATGATTGATGGACAAACTCGTAACCGATTCGGTTGAGTAGCAACCAGATCCGGTTAAGGTTTCTGAGAAAATAATATTTTTTTTTGGTTGAATCGACTTTGGGAAATTCAAAACTTGTTGAAACACAATCAAATCCCCGGCAGCGGCGCCAAAAACTTGATGCGTTCGGTGTGAGCAAGTTTTAAATTTATAAAGGTGAATTACCAATATTACCAATAACACATACGAGCAAGTATACTCGTCCATTATAGCAAGATTATGAAGGTAAGTCGGGATGGTTCGCGAGGATTTGAGTGAATCTAAACACAAGTTTGAATTAACGGAGTCTATCCAAAACATATAATAAAGCAAATAGATATAATGCAATTCAGATGATTAAAAACTACACTTGCTTAAACTAGTTTCATATCATAGATTAATGTGATTGTGTTAACCTCTTAACATGTTGGTTATGATAATTAGTTTGAAGACTAATCTATTGTTCTTACAAGTTAAACCTTCGTCAAGATTTTAGTTTATAAAAACAAGCATTAAGTTTAACCAATCAATTCAAGATCAATTCAAGTTTCATAAGTCTACATACATAAACTTAAACACAAAAACATCCACTTGTTCATCAAATTGCTTAAGAAATGGTCAATACAAAAGGTAACCGATCATAGACAAAGGCTACAATTGATTCTCAACAACTAATCTTACGACCATTTAGATGTTTCCAACCAATCCAATTTGATAATCAAAAGCGTTTCTATTACAACCACACCTTAGTTCCTTTGTATAATCAAGAATAATGGGTAAAACAATCATCCATAGACAAAATGATTATGACTAGTTGAATAACAATAAGTTCTTTCGACCCCAATGATTACTATCAATTAGCCAAACTTGATTAACAAATGTCACTATGAAACTTTAGCACAATTGGATCTTAGAATCAATTTGAAATTGAATTAAAACATGTTAACACAACCACTAACTAATCATATGATAATCAACATCATTTAAGCAAGTGCATAAAGAAACTAGCCACTCATAGCAAACATGAACATAAACTCATAACTTTGAACATTAGAAAACATGATTAAAGGTCTTACAATGATTGAAATGAGAGTACAAATGATGTGGTAATGATGCCTCAAGTATTGGTGATGACTTCTTGATGGTTTGACCTCCAAATGATGACTTCTTGGACCTCAAAGTTTCTGGAACTTAATGAACAATTTAGGCTTTGAGAGTAGTAGTGGTGGTAAGATAGGTGTGAGAAGATCTCTCAAGTTGTGGTTTATTTGGATGATGAAAACATACACAAATTAGTCCTATTTATACTACTCTCAAGCCCTAGGGGTTATAAATGCATTTCTTGGTCACCAAGGAGCTTGGAAGGGACTAGAAGACATGTAGGAAGGACTAGAATCATTTGGAATAAGTTTGGAACCTTAGTAATGGAAAATGGTGAACAGGACCTCCAACGGATCCGGTTGAGCTCCAACCGAATCGGTTGGTCTTGCGACTAGTCTCCAACCGGATCGGTTGCGGGTCTCGACCGATGGGTTGGAGCAAAATCACAAAAGTCATAATCAGCAAAGTTGTAGATCTTTCTCTTAGCTTTCCGTGGCGTGAACGGGGGTCAAACGGAGTCCGTATGCAAAGTTATGGCCAAAATGGTGAAGGTGTCGGAACAATGAGTCTTCCAATATATCTTCGTTTAAGCTTCTTTCTTCATTTCTTTCTCGTTTTCCTTCTTGAACTTTATTCTTGAGTCTTGGACCACTAACTTGATGACTTTATCTTCTCGAATATACTCCACAAGTCTTGCTTTGGTGGGAATTCTTCATACATGGAGATATCTTCGTATTTTACTTCTTTTTCCGTCTTTTCTCCACTTTCTGTACTTGGCTAAAATGAACTAGCAAACGCACTTTGATACGATTAAGCAACAAAAGCATATGATTATAACCAAATAACATACATAAAACACGGATAACGCTACTAAAAACATGCACAATTTGAGCGTTATCAGTAATTCTCCAAATTGTGAGTTCTATTCAGCTAGGATGGAGTTTAGGTCGACTATGTGTAATTATTGAGAAGAGGGTGTTTGTATTAAGCTGTCTAAAGTTTGACCAGGGACCCACGGATACGGCGGAACCAATTTTTTTGGTTCCCCCATGTTATCGTAGGGTACCTTGGGTCAGAATTTGATTTTGTCAATTTTCTTCATTTTGGTTTGAGCTAAGTTTCTATTTTCTTATAACTATGAATTGGGTTCCATTAGTCCTATTCCAAGTCTAAGAAGGTTAAAGGGTTCTCGTTTAAGAGGTTTTGTTAAGATGTCAGCAATGTTGTCTTCTGAGGAGACTTTCTCAATTGAGATTTTTCCTTTTTGAACATTGTCGCAAAGAAAGTGATGACGGATTTCTATATGTTTAGTACGAGCATGTTGAACTGGATTTTTACTAAGGTCGATATCTCCTTTGTTGTCGCAAAGAATAGAGATGTCGTTTAGTTGAATTCCATAATCGACAAGAGCTTGCTTCATCCATAGAGCTTGTTGACATGATTTTCCGACAGACACGTACTCAGCTTCGATTTTTTAGATGGTGAGAGCTGTTTGTTTCTTGGAAAACCATGAGGTAAGACAATGTCCAACAAAAGTACAAATACCACTTGTACTTTTTCTATCAACAAAGTCACCAGCATGATATGTGTCGACATACACTATGGTTTCAACACCCCTTCCTTTGGATACCATAAACCTAAGTGTGTAGTACCTTTGATGTATCTAAAGATTCGTTTTACGGCTTCAAGATGGGATGTTTTAGGATCTTCTTGAAAGCGAGCACATAGACAAACACTAAACATAATGTTGGGTCTACTAGCCATGAGATAGAGTAGACTACCAATCATTCCTCTATATTTAGTGTTATCTACTGATTCACTTTCCTCATCCTTGGTGAGTTTGGTTTCCGAGGGCATGGGTGTTTTAATAGGTTTAGAATCTTCAAGTCCAAATTTTTTAAGCATATCTTTTATGTATTTAGATTGATTAAATCTTCTAATTCTTTGATTTGTAATCCTAAGAAAAAGTAGTTGGCCAAGAAGAAAAAGTTTATCGGCTCTAGAGAGGCACTTTATGGTCTTAAGTAAGCACCAAGGGTGTGGTATGATAAGATCGATGCTCATTTACTGAATCATAACTTCAGGAGGAGTTCAAGTGAGTCAACTCTTTATGCAAAGAAATTTAATTCTCAAGAGAGGCTGATTATCTCTCTTTATGTTGATGACTTACTTGTGATCGGAAGCAATGATGGTCTTGTTAAGGAATATAAGAAGTAAATGGAATCTGAATTTGATATGTCAGATTTGAGACCAGTATCCTATTTTCTTGGCATGAAAATCAAGCAACTACCCAACGATGTTCATATTTCTCAAAGAAAGTATGCTAGTGATATGTTTAAGAAATTCAAAATGTTCTTATGCAAACCGGTTACTTCGCCACTAGTCTACAAGTGAAAGTTGTCAAAAGATGATGGAAAGAAGCTTGTTAATCCAACTCGATATAGAAGTATTGTTGGGAGTTTACTATATCTAACAATATCAAGACCGTATTTAGCCTTTGCAGCTAGTTTTCAATCAAGGTTTATGGGTGAACCATCTAGTTCTCATTTGGGAGCTGCAAAGAGAGTTCTAAGATATGTGAAAGGTTCTTTTGATCTTGGAATTATGTTCGAAAGAAACAAAGATGTGAAACTTGAAGGATATGCTAATAGTGATTGGGCAGGAAGCATTGATGATTCAAAAAGTACTTCTGGTTACATTTTTACTGTTGGTTCGGGAGTATTTTGTTGGAACTCCAAAAGCAAAGCGTTATCGCACAATCTTCTCTGAGGCGAGCGATTCTGGTCTTTGTAAATCATGCTATTTGGACTCGAAAATTGTTGACCGATTTGGATCTAACTCAAGAAGGTCCAACTGTGATCTTCTCCGATAACAAGTCTGATATTGCTATAGCAAAAAATCCCGTGCAACATGGTAGAACAAAGCATATCAATGTCAAGTATCATGCCATTCGAGAAGCTGAGAAGAATGGAGATGTCAAGCTCAAATACTGCACATCTGAAACTCAACTCGCAGATATGCTTACAAAGTCAATTAACGGAAAGAAGCTAAACTATTTGAAGGCCCAACTTATGACATCCAACAACAATCTTAAGGAGGAGTGTTAAAGTATCTAAGATTGTTTTTTTATTAGTATTATGTTTAGAAGATATTTTGTAATCTTAGTCATGAAGGATACTTTAGAAGATATCTTGTAATCTTAGTCATGAAGGATACTTCACTAGTAAGGATCCTTACTTCCTAAGGAACCTTAAATATTAAGTATCCTTAGCTCTTAAAAGTATTAGATATTTAGTATTGTTAAACATTAAGTATCCTTAGCTCTTAAGGATATTAGATATTTAGTACTCTTAGTTAGGAAGTATTCTTACTTGTTAAGGATACTTAAATATCTACCAAGTCTTAGCTATTCAGTACTTGCTTACTACGAATACTTAGAAGCAGAGAAAAGTTTATGTATTAAGTTTTGTAATCCTATAAATAGATGTAAAGTCTAAAGATGAAACGTATCACTTTAGCCTCCCTTCAAATTCTCTTTTCACTTTACCCATTCTACTTTCAATTACACTTTCTTCCTTTCACATTTAAAAAAAAAAAAAAAAAAAGTAACTCCCAATGCCGTCTTCCACGGGTTATGGGTACCCAATACCGTTTCCGGTGTTTGAGAGATGTTAAGATGTAGATAGCCTTACCCTACCTAAGGTAGAGAGGCTGCTTCGATTCTACCAAAGTAGAAAGGACCTCCGGCCTTTTGTAGGGAGTGAGGATCGAACCCCTGACCTCTCGGTTGAGAGGCAAGGGGTTTTCCAACTGATCCAACCCTACTTGTTTCCTTTCACATTTATGATCTACTTTAATCCTTATAAAGTGCAGAAAACTTGTCAAATATATACAGTACAGAGAGTTTCTATGAAATTGAATGGACTTTAATAATGGTAGATGAATAACAATTATGGGATATGTTATTGCAGGTGACTGGTAATTGTTTTGTTTGATAATTGAAAGTGATGGTAGTTTTGGGTGATTTAGGGTTTTGGGGATTATTCTTAGTATTTCTCTGATATCATGTTAAGATATGCGTAATTATCAATGACTGAATAATAAGTTGAGTACAATATAAATAATGCTAATGATCAAACGAGTTTGACCCAATACAAATAATGTTAACACTAAATACTAGTTCGCTAACACGCAGGTGATAACAGTATTGTGCAACGGAAAAAAAGTCATCATAAGGTGAATAGCAATGACAAGGGCAAGAAGAGATTAATTAAGTGCAACAACATAAACTTGAGACTTAAGAGTACATAAAATGGAATAACAAAGTTAACTTCAAATTATAATTAGCAGAAGGAACAGTTTAAGCGTGTTCACTTGTTCATAGTCCCTGTTCTAGAAGTAAGAATGTTCTACGTCATATAATTGTACTATAATCACAAGAAGTTTACTCATCAGTCAAAAAAGATCACCTCACATTAATGCAGTTACATTGATTATATGACTTGATTCAAGAAAAAGGTGTACTTTATTTAGACTCTCGTCAAAAAAACAAGCTTTCCGTTGGTCAAAAATATTCAGCTCATGTATACGAGTTTTAGTTACATTTCGTATGTGTATTCAGCTCATGTATAACTCGTCAAAACAAAGGGATTGTAACTTTTTACTAAGTATGCTGTATCTGGAAGTCTAGCTAGTAGTACTAGTATCTATCATTAACAACTAAAACAGCATACTCTTGTAGTTTTTTTTAGAGCATTGGGAACATTTGGTGCCACGGGTCTAGTGTCGTACAAAAGGTGCGGCCACTTAAGCAGTTTTTTCTATAACACTAGAATTTATTAAATTACGCAAAACACTCATTCCAAACGATTGGCCATACAGTGGCGCAATAGGTAAAAGTGATGTCATGGGTCCACACATAACCTAAAAAAAATCGTAACGCGAGTTGGTGCTGACGGCGTGACAAAAGAAAACGCGGGGCCTAGTGCTGGTGTTTGGCACCGTCATGTTGGCTGGTCGAAAATGCATTGTACCTCTTAGGTTGTTCGTTACTTACACATTTAAATTTTTATTTTTTATTTATTTTTTTTCTTTTTATTTTAAGTTAATGTACACATTTTAATGTTAAAAGTTAGACTTACAAATTAAAAGATTAATAGAAAACAAATTATTCTCTGCAATACAAATTCCGCATGTTCTATGATTAATTTTTTTTGAACATCATAACGATATTAAAAAAATAATAAATAAAAAACTACTAACAAGACATTATAAACTAAAGAGTACAAATACAAATTTAGAATTAAACAAAGCTACACTATCTAGATTACTTCTACCGCTTTAGCTGCGAAGACTGCAAAAAGGATAAAAAAAACTCTTGCCAATTATAGAGAACTGAGACAAGAGAAAAATCTACACCCACGGAGGCCGAGCTACTGATTTTCACTCCGGATTGTTTTTGATGCAGACTCATGCAAACCCAAAGGAAAAGATATAGAAAATTACAGACTAATGTAAGTAGGGTTTTTATCCAAGTAACCCAATGGAGATTAGACTTACAACGACTAGAACACTACATATAAGACAACTAAAACAATGTCTACGAAAATGAGATCCCACCTAGGCTGATGAATGCCGAAAACTCTTTGGTTTCTGAAACGCCATAAAATCTACCACATCACATAACATACACCTTCAAAATTTTCTTTCAAACCTCTAGGCGATATATATTTTTAATTCTTCTAAGTAGGGATAAATATCTAAAAAATGTATTTAATTTGTCAATTTTTTAAAGTTGTATAGCCATAGTTTATTTTTGTTTCTATTTACCCAAACTTTTTAATTTTGATTTTTTTTTTGTATTGTGTGACCATTTTATCCCTACCATGTTAATAAGAGTGTCATAAATTTAGATAAAATGGTTAGACAATATATACAAAAGTCAAAATTCAAAAGTATGAATATACGAAAATTAAAATAAAAAATAACTACACAACTAAAGAAAAAGTGACAAATTAGCTAAATTTCTAGATGATTATCCCTTTTACGTATAAGTCCCTTGAATACACATACATGCAGTGCCATTTGAGATGGTTCGACAACGACAAGTTATTGTATCTTTTATTACATAAAAGAAACCAATTGTTATGTCATCATTTGATACAATTGAGCTTAGATTCAGTTTAAAATAAAGGTATGTGATGAAGTAAACTTTGTCCCATAGAGATAATCTCCCTCATTGCACTATTGTACTTCATACTTTTCTCCCCTTTTTATTTGTGTGGCGCAAAATTTATTTTAAGCCAAAGAATACCTAAAACTCTAATTGAGATAACATGGTTCTGATATTAGTTTTTGCAACGTTTTTATAACTTGTCCTATTTTCTTGCACGTAGATGCGTGAGAAAACCATTTAAATAAGAGTTTCATATAAATGAGATTTATTTATTGGTACAAAAATAACATGAGTTGCAAGAAAAAATACAAAGTGAGTTTGCCAAAAGACAAAACATCATTATAAATTAAGCACCACAGGCTCGACACAGTAAGGGAGGGGATTGACCCCATTTTATCCGTCACGTCAGATTTTTTTTTCTCCGCGAACTACATGTGATTTTTTTGTCACAATAAGACAACTTACACTACAAAAAACATACCCCACAAATATTATTTTTAATTAAATATAACACACACAAATTGAGAAGATCGACGGTCGCAGAGATGACCATTTCAACCAAATTGACGACCGACAATCGACAATGATTTTTGTGGCACAATAAAGACGATCGATTGTTTTGTAGGTCGAGGAGTCGATCTCCATGCTTACTGAGAGTAGTCTTAGTTTGAGCATAAGAGAGAACACACTTTGTTATTTCGCTAAGATTGTTATACTTCAGGTACTATTTCCGCATGTGAGATCTTGTAACTCATTAAAGAATTGATCGTTTTTATCAAATATGTTTATTTACTTTAACTGTGATTAAGCTATGTCATTGTTTGGTTAAAGTGAAGTATAAAATAGTTGTTAGTGTTAATGCTTTCACTAACGAGTTATACAAATTTGCAAACAATATAATTCTAAACTAAAAGAAGATTTATTTTACATACCAAACTTTTATTACATCTGAAGGAATCTCCATCATCCATCTAAAAAAGAAATCGATAGATGAGATTAAAAACGTTTATTATTTCACTTATTTTTATAATTTAAATATCTCTTAAACCGTTAATCGTTAAGCAAAAATAATTACACCATCGTGACGAGCGTTTAATTATCTTTTACATGGGCGCAAGACTTCGATATACTTTCGAAAAGAAAAAAATCATTTTTTCACGTTTTTAAATCTTTTTTTCGTTTTTCTTGAACCTGGAATTTGTATGAAATATCATATATGATTTAACACTAATTTGAAGATCACATGTGATATTATGTTAAATCACATATGATATGTAATATCATATGTGATCTTCTTGTTAAATCATATATGATAAATCACATAAGATATACATATCATATATGATTTAACACTAATATCACATTTGGTATTCAAATTAGTGTTAAATCATATATGATATTTTATTGCAAATTTCGATGAATATAAAAAACGAAAAACTTAAAAAAAAATGAAAATACGAAAAAAATTTTGTCGAAAGTATATCAAAGTCTTATCTATGAAAAGATAATTAAATCTTCGTCAGAACGATATTTTCTTTTTTCGCAATGATTAACAGTTTAAAGTTATTAATATTTTAAAAAGATGATGAAAGTGGGTTTTTAAATTGTTTGGATTAATCTCATCTATTGGATCGAATAAAATGGATGGTGGAGATTGATCCCCAGTATGTAAATAATCTTTGTCCTCAAATGATCTTAAATCCTAAACTAATGGGATACCAAATGCTCCAAATAAAATGAAGTATGCATGATCAGAAATAGTTTTTTTCTCTCTTTTTATTATTTATTATTTTTTATTTAGGTTTTGACCGTACAATAGCAATGTACTTTTTCAAATATATCGATCTAGTACGCGTATTATTTTTTGACCTAATCAATGTTACGTACTTTCATTTTTTGTATCAATCTACACACAAGTTTACTGGCTACCGGGTAATAAGTTATAAAACCGGCTAAAAGTCCTACGTGACTTTTATTTTTAATAGCTAATAACTTATTCTTATAACTCACTCCCCCTTACCCTAATCACACACATACCCCACACTTGCCCGCTCAAAAATTTCCCCAGTTCACTCTAACCCTAACCCTAATTTCCAACATATGATCTAAACCCTCAATTTTCACTTAATAAAATGCGGTTAACAGTTAAATTCCATCATGATGGTACATTTATCTCATCACCTCTCATGTATAAAGAAGGTGATGTAGCTAAAATACCAAACATTGATTTCATTGTAATGACAGTGATCGGGTTGACAAAGCTAATCAAAGGTGCATGTGGTGCAAACCCAAATGGTGATCTTTGGAAGTGGTGAAGGGCAAGTGGTGTGGTACGCAAGTGATCCGGGCCAAGTGGTGTCAATGAAGTATGATTTTACTTGATTGTTTCTGCGTGTTTACTTTGTTGAGCAGGAATGTCAATATATACTCACAATCATCAGTGTGTATTTACTTTGCATGTACAAATGTAACATTAGTGACAGATGACCCAATTCAAGATTGTGAGGCCATTCCTACTCAACAAAGTAATACAAGGAAAACTATTGTACAAGATATTGAAGATGCCATTGCGGCTGGTACTTTTAAAACAACCAGTTTGAAAAGAAGATGCAAGTAAGAAAGAGTTGCAAAGAGGGCCAACCCATATCAGTTTCCACCAGATGTGTTACGCCCCGATTTTCGGTTTGACCGGAATTTACTCGATTTTCAAAACTTTGACTCGGAACGTTTGACTACTACATTTTCTTATTAAACTCTTGACAAAACCATGACATTTAACCTTTGATAATTCTTACATAGCATGTACACGATAACTTCTTTAAACAATAACGTTTAACTTTGACAAACAACCATTTGAAACTGTATATTGGGCTGACGTCGTCGCCTTATAAAGTGCGACGCCGTCACCCTTTAACCATGACCTAAAACACGTTCAAATTTAACACGCGACGGCTCAGGGGATTTTAAACCCGACGCCGTATCAACTGGTTCGGACGCCGTCACCACAAAAATGCGACGCCGTCCAGTCTACTGACCTGCACATTTGACAGCAAAACTGCACAATACCAAACTGTCCATTTTGACACAAATGATCATTTGACCCTCATAACTTTAAAATGGGTAAAAATATACTTTAACCCAAACATTCCAAAATACTATAACGACTATGACCTATACTCATCAATTTACGATACATTTACGAGATAATAAAAGACTCTCGGGGGTACAAACTTATTACTGGAGCTCGGTGTCTACCTAGCTCCTAATATCATATATTGCCAAACTTCCTCCACATACAATCATCCGCATAGCCAAACAATGATCCGAATCCAAGCTAAGGCACTTCAAGCACATGAACCTAAAATAACATTGACAACTATAACATGTAAGCATTTACGCTTAGTAAGTAATTGGCTAATACATGATCAATATATTCATCGTTATATATGCATGACAATAATCAAGCCATAACACATAACTATTCAATTAGCACATAAGAACTAACACATACCTTAGCCATTCAATAATTCCAAGACATATCTACAACCATCCAATATCAAGTATCAAGGTCAACACACCTTTAAAGTATCTATACCAACTTAGTACAACATTGTAATCACATACTATAACTATTTCATATCAGTCACATAGTAACCAAATTACTTACCTTAGTTAGCCAAGCTAAGCTATTATGAGGTTATCATCTTCCATCATCTCCATCATCAACATCATCCAAAGCTAACATCCTTAACACATAATCATAGTACACTTAAAACATCATCAATTAATCATAACTATGGTTTACATAACCATTTGGCTCACATAATTAACTTCTAATCATCATATAATCATATATTGATTATGTGATGATTCAACCCATAGATTACTCAACTTTGACCCATAATAACATTCTTCCAAGATTACTATAATTCCTTATAATCAAACCTTATGATCATGATATGATCATATTCAATTTACCCATTTACTCCAATTTAATCAAAAGGGGTTTCACCCAATTACTCTATAACATCTCAATTAGTGTTTAAAAACATAATTACCGAAAACCCCTAACTTGGGTACATGAACCCTAACTCTTCAATTAACTATTAACACAAATTAATGATTACTCACCTTACAAGGATCATCTCTATAACTTCCCATTAGGAAAGACACCCTTAATTCATCACCAATTGGTCTATAAGACCAACCCATATTTTTTCCTCCATCCTCTAAACCAACATTCACCCATAACCAGAAACTTTTGAGAAATCTAGAATTTAATACATAAAGCTTTCTTTAATTTCAAGCTATTTCTCCATTTGATACTTTTGGTCCCTGGCCTCAAGCTCATTTCTTTCTATATTGGCCACAAATACTTCTATGACATATTTAAAACATGGCAACTTAGGTCCCCCTCCATTTTATTATTATAACTTAACATGTTATCTGTTAGTTTGACTATCGGGTTGACTAGTCAATCCCGTTAAGTCCTTAAGCCAATTTCATCTAGGGTAGGGCCTATTTATATTTTGGGATACGGGCGTAACAAGATGGTTTACGATCAACTGCTGAGAAAGCATGAGATGTTGATAAAGTAGTTGCAAAAGAATGATGTTGCTTTATGTTTAAGTGTTTGGTGTTTATTGTTTTATGTTTAAGTAGTCAAACATTGGGTATTGTATTTGCAGTAAACAATGTGTGTTGGTAGGAGTAATTTCGAGTTAACAATGTGGCTTGATATGAGTAATTTCGATGAAACAATGTTGATACGAGTAATTTCAGTATACTATGTCCACTAAACATTATCTTGGATTGTGTGACATTATGTCTACAAATTTTCTTTGAAATGCAGTAATGAATCCAAGGTTCTTGCGGACCTATCTGTATCTTTATTTTGTGTCATTATCTTGTGTTTTTATTTTGTGCCTTTACATCAATAATGAATTTGTTTCTTTATTTTGTGCCTTTAACGCAATAACGCATTTGCAAAAATAATGCATTTTCAGCAATATGCATTTGTAGCAATATGCATTTGCAGCAATATGCATTTGCAGCAATATGCATTTGCATCAATAACAGTAATAACCATATCCATTTCATAACCATATCCATATGTAGCAGACATAACCATATCTATATGTAGCAGACATATTTCATAACAGTAATAACCATTTCAACAAAAGCATATGCATTTCATACATGAAAACAATCATTACAACAAAACCATATCCTTTTCATAAATGAAAATAGTCATTACATCACATTATTAAAAACAACATAACAACAATAACCACATACATTAAAACTACAAGTTTCCTATAAAACACCAAACTAGACTTGCTTTCTCTCGACTCCAATTGCAGCATCAACAATTCCTTCTCCAAAGTTGACTTCTGAAAGTCAATCTCCCTTTGCAAATCTCTTATTTTTCCATTGAAAGTGTACTTGTCTTCTTTCAACTATTTTTCCTTTTGAATCAACTTGAACACATCTTGTTTGTAGTAGTCATTTGATAACTCAAAATCTAGCTAGTAAAATGTACCACATTTAGAACCCTAAATAGTACAAATCAATTACATTGCTTATGTGTGTTTGGATTAAAGAATTTCAACAGTTGTTACTTTGAGTTTAAACAATGTATAAATAACTTACATTATAATACTGAATGCAACCAAGAAAACACCTTAATAGATGATAGATTGTTCACGATGTTTGTTTAATTATTGGTTCTTCATGCTCACAAATGGTAGGTGGTGGTGGACGATGACTATGATTAGAAGAGGATGAAGACATTATCTGATACGACCCGTTAAGGTTGTATCGATAGTATGCACCACTTCAAGCGGGCGCGAGCTCCTTAAGAATATTAGAGAATAAGAGAAGACCAAATATATTTTATTTGACAAAGCTTAATCGATTTCATTAATTGACAGACCTTAAATAGACTATTATGAGATAATCTCATATAACACTAGTACTTATCCTAAACAATGACACTTATCCTAAACAATGACTCACTTGACCTACTTTGGTACTTATCACGGACACCTACTTTGGCACTTATCACCATACGGGAATAGACACGATCCTATTGGGTAACACTTTTCATCCGGCTCGACCGTAACATTCCCTTCTCTTTCAAAGTCACCTTGTCCTCAAGGTGCTGCTTCAAAATCTCGCTTAATGAAACTCTAGGATCCCATATTCTTCTTTGAATGTTAGCTTGTATCTTTTTCTCTTTTAGACACTCGTCATTAAGACACTTCAAGAACATAATAATACCATGTAGGATATAAAAAGAGTATTGGACTTCTTTATCAACCCCTTCATTATTTTCATTTACCCCAACACGTCGCCAACTCATTAATGGAAGTAGCATCGAACGCATTAATGTCCTCTATATTTATGCTAAACTAAACCATTTCATCTCAGTAATACCATCAACAATTTTTGTAGTAGCATACGTGGTTTCCTCCACAACTTTCCTTTTTCGGACATCTTTCGATTTATAGCGATATATAAGCCTTAAATCAATGAATCAGGTTGTGATTTGAGTAAAGAGAGCATCAAAATGTTCTTTTAAAAGCAATTGTAAGGCTTGTTCATCCATAGTTATGCACAGTACTCTGGGATGAACAGTACTCTGGGATGAACAATACTCATGAATAGTGATTGATGAACATTTTTTTTAATCTTTTTTGTGATTAGAACCCTAATTTGGTAGCCCTCTTAACAAGGACTCTCAATGAAAGCACTAGTCGATACAACCCGTTATGGAAGTATCGATAGATTTGCACCACTTTTAGCGTGTGCTTGCTTCTTAAGAAAAGATAAGAAGAAAATACGATTTATTTGGCTAAAACTTGATTGATTTTTATTAATGAATGACGTGGTATAAATACTGAATAAACCCTAACTTGTATCACAAGTCGATTACAAGATAGATATCCAGAATAATGACACTTTCTTAAAAAGACTATAACACTTATCCTAAACATAATAAAGTATGGCGATATCCCAACCATGGTAAAACTCCCCACTCCTTCAAAACCACATGAATCATCACGGATGCAGTAAATTTGTTCAAGACCAAGCTCCAATTAATATCCCGAATATTAAAAGAGCGTGTACATAACAATTGTGTTAAACATGTTTCTTTTCATTCGATTCAAAGAACAATCAAAAACGAAATAAATCAACACATCAATTTCTTACCCGAGACCTTATTTATTCAAGATCTTGAAGACAAAACTCATTGTGGTGATTCGAATTGAGATTTGATACGTTTAGGATTGTACAATATTATTTGTTGGAGTAATAGGTTCTGAGATTGATTTTATTAGATTAGAGATGGGAGAGATGATAAGGATTTAAAAAGTTACACTTTTGAGGGGTCATTTAAGCCCTTAATTGACCACTTTTAAATCCGTTACCGCTTAATTTCATTTCTTTTCACTTTTAAGGTCTCTTGAAGGCATAATGCTGGAATGAAGCTTGTTTAGACGAAAATGCGTGAATATATGAAGAAAACGGCTGAAGTCAAGATCAAGACACTCAAGTGCTGGAAGTGAACCCAAAGGCGTCACGGATAAGCGATGCCGTCGCTCTAATTGCGACGGCTCGTTAGTTTATTTTGCTATTTTGCACATGGCGCGTCACACTTTAAATGCGATCTGTCACTCTATAAAATGCGATGACGTCGCTCTAATTACGACGGCTCGGTGCAATTTTTCTATTTTGCACCGACGCCGTCACTCTTTAGATGTGGCGTCATCACCCTTGACGACGAAAAATACGCCTATGAATAGAACATTATAACTTCACTTTTGTAAGCCCCAAACCCTAAGTCCGATTCTAGGGTTTAGGTAGGTGTTTTCAAAGAACTTGAGGGTTTCAAACACTCTATAAACATCTGTAATGGTTTGTTTGTTAATCCAATCCTATGTTATGTCTTCAATTATTATAATTGTTGCTTGCTCTTCATTAATTATGCTTGGCTAATTCACCTAGTGTTTGCTTATGGTTGTATGAAACTTGTATATAATTAATTAGATCTTATTGATTTCTTAGTGATGCTTGTGTCTATCTTCATCATTAGGAGTGTGACAATTTCAATGAGTCTAATTGGTTTAGTTTATAATTCTTGCATTCTCATCTCTTGTTTAATTGGTTGTCGCACTAGATTAAGAAAACTTGCTTCAATCGTTGGGTTGTGAGCTTGAACGTCTTAAATAGTGATCTATAGCCCTAGAGTGCACTAGTTGGCTTTCGTTGTATTTATTGTGTGAGTTTAGGCTCATAGAATTAGGGAACATTGGCACCTCCCTATGAATAAAACATGGAATATACGCACCAATTAAAACAAGGATGTGACAATTCAGTATATAGAATTGGATAACTAGCAAGGAGTAATGCATCACAAGTAGATACGCTTCACGTTCCTGGTAGACCCCTAATTTAGTTAGTATCTTTTGGGATAGTTGACTAGCAACTAATTCCACCCTCCCCTTCAAAACCGAGATACTTTAATTCATAAAATATAAAAATACAAAATAATCATCCTACCTTTAGACTTAAATAGACATACACTTGACTAACGACACTATTCCCTTGATAACGATATCAATACCGAGGCTTACCTAATACTAAACTACAACGATTAAGTTCACTACAGGGTGTTGAAAAACTTGCTCGAAGAAAGGAAGTTCCTTTGACCCCGAGCAGCGTGTTGTAGGCGTATCAAGTTTTAATTCTTCTTGGGAATAGTTATTGCTTGAGGCTTGATTTCTATCTCGTTTAGGTCTACTCACAAGATTCCTATCAAGTGAAATTTTTTCTTTTTATTAGCTTCCTTGTAGTCTATCCCCCTTCTTCGTGCCTTTGTTCGTAAAACTTGTCCATTGACTCTTCCATTCACCATTATGGAGAACGCGAATCTACTATATCCGCGATTAGGTTTTTTCATGAAAAAATATGATATTACCGAAGCGGATTATTCAAGATGGTGGGAAGAAGTAATGAAAACGGGATCGTATATATGCCCCATTGAGTACCTTGGGAAAAGTAACCAAGTCCATAATCCTCTTGAGGGTTTCACCATTCCATCAAGCCCACAAAACACCTCATCTAGTGAAATCTATGCATCATATGAGCCTTCACCTAGGACAGACTCTCGTGAACAACCTCCATGTTTAGAAACTATCTTTAGTGAGGCCCTTAGGAAAACTGACCAAATGTGTGAAAATATTATGGTAAGCAACCAAGCATTAAACCATAAGTTGGATCAATTACTAGGTTTGGTTTCATCACTACCTAAGGAAATAACACATGACGAGCATATAGATCATGTAGATGTGATTGAGGATAAGGTGAAAAGTCTAGACCCACAAGGTATCCCACAAGTCCCACCATCATTTAAGGCATACACACCGCACGTGACTTACCCGAAAGTAGTAGAAGAGACTTTAGGAATCCCGATGGAGGTAGAACATTTGAACCAAAAGAAACTAAAGAATATGGGTTTGAATACTTGTAGTCTCAGCCTTAATCTTAGTTCTAGGGAACTTCCTAGTGTTGATGAACCGAAACCTCAATCTTTACACAATCTTCCATCCTTAGATATACATCTAGGAGACAAAGAGGAACCGACCACCCATCAACCAATTCGGTCAAGGTAGTTTTAGGATGAAGGAAGCCATTCACACACCCCTTCACTCGCGTGGCAAATTGCCACCCTAAGGGTGTGTATCGCTACTATCACCCGCACTTAAGCTTAAGTGTAGGAAAAACTTCCCTTTATTCGTTAAATAAGGGTAGAGTCAAGCTCGTGACTCGAACAAAAACAAGCGCTTCTTGGGAGGCAACCCGTGTGTATTTGTTTTCATTTTATATGTGTCATATGTCTTTTCAGCATTGTATGTTCTCATGTTTGAATTTGTGAAAATGCTTTATTTTGTCTTTAACCTCGTCTTAATTACATATAAAGGTATTTTACAAAAGGGATAAGTGTAGGGAGGATTACACGTTTTCAAAAGAACGTGAACATGAGAATTATAATTCTTGAAAAAGATATATATGTGTGTTTGTTAGAGTCAAATTCTTGTATAGAGTCATAATGGATGTTTTGCGGATTTTTTTTCGATTCTAAAGATATAAATTTTCCGAAAATCATGGACCGATTCTGTCGGGATAACTCGACGGCGTCGAGGAGCGAAACCACTTATTTAACTTTCTCTCGTTTTACGTACTACTTATAAATTCTTGGAATTTTCGGTCTTAATTTTCGTAAAATGCGCAAACATCCATTCCACAAGCATTATATCTTATTTAAGTGCGGAATTACATCTTGTTGTGATTTTATTTGTTCGGTTTGATGCTTTGGGTTGTCTGTTTTCTTAAAGTGTGCGGGTTTTATTTATCAAGAAGAAGAAACATAAGATTTGATGGAGCTTTTCATGCATATATTCTTTTGGAAAGAATTTAACCACTACTTCACACACGGATCCTACCGAGCTAATAAAAGGAGTATTAGTTTCTTTCTCTTTAGTTACCTTCCGTTATCATAACTTTGATACTTTCGGGGAACATTGGGGACAATGTTCAATTTAAGTGTAGGGAAGAAGAATAAACCGGGAACTTTGAAACTATGCTTGTCCTTGACTATTTGCCTTGTCCAATATCATTTGTTTAATAAACCATGTTAGGTCACTAGTTTTACAACACAAGCATCAAGAGAAGAGATAGAGAGAAGATCGGATGAACAAATCACTCAAACAAACACTACGCGTGAAACTAAGACCGGTTATGCATGAGTAGTGAAAGAGAATAAATTGAACAACCAACCTCAGTGAGGGTTATTACATAGTATTTATAGGAGGAAGCTAGGGCAACACTTCCTAGTCCTTCCTTTCTCCTATGGGCTTGGGCCTAGCTCATGGGCCTTCTACATAAGCTTAAGGCTAATAACAAACATAAAGGCCATAATTAAGCTAACTGTACATATGAATTACTAACACTTGATTTAGGTTTATGAGTGATTCCAACAATCTCTCCCTAAGTGTTGGTGATGAATGAATATGAACAGTGAAGGCGTTGATGTAATAGTAGCTTTGGCGTCTTCGACATTCTTCTTTCTTGTGAGAAGAATTGTCTTGATTCGAACAATCTCCCGGTGTAGAAATTGTTTTCTTTAAGCAGTTTTACTTTGACGTCATCTTTAACTTTGTTCTTTGATCATTGTTCTTTGTGATGGTAGTGATAGTATGTTGTTGTTGTATGCATCAAGTCTCTCTTCAGTGCCTTGTTGCTCCAATGTCTCCAAGTCATTCTTCAACATGCTCACACTCTTTAACGTTTGATTTCGATCTTGATGAAGTTCTTTAAGTCTTTAACTTTGTAGATTCTTTGGCTTGACGAAGAATCATTCACTTTTGTGTTACTTTAAGATAGAACTTCCATTAGTGATGATGTTGGCATGAGCATGTGAAGAATCGCATGATCATTCCGCTCGAGCTTCCATAAGAAAACATGAAAGCGGTTAGTAATAAGCGGTTCCGCACTTACAAGTTTGAACTTGAGGTGTTAACGACATAGTGTGAAAACACACTCTAATTCTCACAAAGGCCATTCTGAGCTGGAGTCCCACAGTGAGATAACACGATGTCCGAAGTACACCTCTGATTCGGATGAGTCGAGAGGTACACCAAGCATCACCTCATGTTGTAGACCGTTTGAGACACACTAAGCGTAATCCACGGGGAGTTACCGAAGTGACTGCTTGTCGTGGCGTTTTGATGTTGACCACGGCGGAGTTTCCATTCAATCATCGAGGATCACGGTTGTGAACCTCTCATAAATGTTCTCGACAGTTGCTAAGATATGTGAAGGACTCAATAACGTACCGCGATGTTCTTATTGTTGAACATCAAGTAATGAAATGTCAAGTATACCTAAGAGATCTTTGATGAATCTCGTGGCTCTAGACTCAATAGTGCTTTTGGTTTTCCTAAGCGGAGACTAGGGAGAGGTATCCTTCTTCAATACCGGCGATCTCTAGGAGAAAGCCAATAGTTTACGTGGGTTCCACTGTAAGAATGAAACAAGCTTCTTTTGAGAGAAACTTGATTGGCTAAGAAGGTTTAGTGCATGCGTCCTTTGGGTCCATGACGACTTTTAATCTTCAATACCGGCTTCACTAAGTGACAACCCGATAGCATATGAATTGAACCCGATGTATGCCTTAAGTTGAATAATTTGGAAGCTATTTCTTTTCACCCTTTTCTTTGCATTTCTTTTAATTCTTCACTCCTTCTTTCTCGATTCTTATTTACTCCTTTTATAATCGTACCTAAGGACTTCTAAGTACTAACTATTTGTGATGTCCTTGGGTAGATCCTCAAACTCTGGTGGATCATGGGGCGGTTATTCTAACCTTAGTCACCTTATAACTCCATGACTAACCTATGTTTCCATAAAACCAATTTTCAAGAAAATCTCTCTAGTGGTTATGATTGAAAAACATTTTGTACCATTGTAAGAGTTTGATCATTTGAAATACTCCTCCTCCACATGTGCTTAAGAGTTTTACGGAAATCGCACGGTGAGGAAAGAGCGCACTTTATGAATTGATCAACTCAAGATAGACAATCCCAGCGCGAGACACGGTTCGTTGCATAGTTAAAGAGTTACATTGTCGACTTTTAGGTGACAACTAGCTCTAATAACTACCTTGAAGGTGTAGACAAGCCTCGAAGGTTGTTAAACCTATCGAGTTCATGTCTACCAAGAGTTTCTCGAATGGTACTTTCTACTCGGACAAGTCCTTTGCGAGACACGTTTACATTACTAGCGAAACTAGCTTGAAATTATTACCGTCTGGACAAGTCTTTTCGAGTTACTAACGATTAAGTATCGTCAATTCGTTGGTTAAGTCTATAGCACAAAGATTCATTTGCATTTACATAACATATTTCTTATCACATAATTTTCTCCCCAAAAATGGCATATAAAATGTTATTTTTGAAAATTTGAAATAAATATGACCATTTCGAGTGTTGGGGAAGATGACCATTGTGAACAATTTGTGAACAAAGTTTTAATTCATAATACTCCCCACCGACAAGTGATATAAGCGGTTGAGGTTTTGAAAATCATACGGGGAAGTACTTGTTCTTTTGAGCAAAACCTTGAAAAATGAAAGGTTTGATAGGTTTTACTCAAAAGTAAAAGCTTTCGCTCCTTTTATAAGTTGTGGCATAAAAGCGTACCACGAGGTCCTTTCATTACAAAACGGGTTGTACAACATTATGTGTTCATAAGCCATTTACACAAATAATCACACATCAAAGTTATAATAAAATAGAAAGCAGTTCAAGGGTGCAGGAAGTCCATCAATGTTTCTAGGAATGCGAGCTGGCGTTGATAGCCGGTGAGAGCAATCACAGACGACCGCCTACAAAACTCTCGAGTTACGAGGCTGGTCCGTCGATACAACCTTTCATCAATCTTTCTAATGATCCTCCTCACATCCGTCTTTCCTTGGAATTCCATCGCTTTTGTGACCCAATGCCTTGAGGAATATCCTTCAACCTATAAGCCAATCCGTCCTAACCTTTTTCAATGTGTGATCCCCAAACTTGTGAAGATCTTTACATGCCATCAAGCGGTTGCGATGTGTTTCACTAATGTAAACCACTCCGAATGGTTGGTGATGAGTGTGTGTTGTGAAGGTGGTTAATGTCGGAAGATCTAGGCGAGGTGGAGTGAAGTTGACACGGGTGCGATATGATTCAGCGCAAGTGGAGATCTTCTACCGTTCTTTGATGACTATGCTTGATGAAGATAAGCGAGGACTTGATGAATTCACGTTGTACTTGATTGAAAATTGTTTCATGCGACCACATTACTTTGGCAAGGTACATGTCTTCAATGTCGTTGATAGACAAATTCTGAAGTCCACTTGAGAATGCATAATCCACTTTCGTCTTGCCTTTTGACCATAATATTCTTGAGGAAAGTGTAGTCCCATTTAGATGAAAGATCAACATGTTTGATGGCAACGATACTCTTAGTACTAAACACTTCATGTTGAGACTTACGAACTGGCGACACGTAGTAGATTCTTGACGTTACGGCCAATGGTGAATCCATCTGATGCATCACGGTCATACTACGCCACATTGTTGAAGAACATGTGGTTAGCTCTTTCCTCGATGGCTGTCACGGTTAGAGTATATGGTGCAGGGAATGGAAGTGTCGATGATGTAGAGTATTTCCTTGAACCATCACCAAGTGAAGAAGAAATTCAAGTCTTTGTTGAAGAAATATCGAATGGAATCCTAAGTTTGATCTGGTTGGCCAATAGTAGGTAGAGGTTTGACCGATCGATGTAATATGGAGGGTTGTCCGTTTGGTGAAGTCGATGTTTGCTTATGGGTTGAGCCAATCCATGTTATTAGACATAGCTCGTGCTATATTATCAAGGTGATACTCAACTTCAATAGCACTTTCGAGCTGTCTTTTAAGTTGAAATGCTTCATTCTTGATTCGATTCAACTCGGTTCGTCATCTTCTTCTGCGGAATTTTTCTTGTAGTAGTTTCGCATGCTCCAATGTACTACATTACGGAACCTCTTGACCTTGGTGGGTAAGGTAAAATCAACAAGCTTGAGAACCATTCAATTCGGTAGCATCCTCGTCTAGCAATGATAAGACATCGATTGTGGGCGCCTTCTTCTGGCTAGAGGAGGATTACGGTTTCTTGGCGTGTCGGGAGAGATGGGTTGTTGTTGGGGCTCATGGAATTCCTCATCGTCACCACCGTATACTCAAGTGATCAGGTTTTACGAGTCTCGGGTGGTAAATCGAAGAATCACGAGGTTTTTGTTGAGAAGAGCTAGGAGGAGATCGTTTTGGTGGAGAGGGCCTTGAGGGTGGAGGTGGAATTGATGAAGATTCACCGGACTTCTTTGTGCGTTTGGGCTCGTTATCCTTATCGATCTTTGTCTTTGTCATCTCTTGAGCGTTTAGGCCTTCTGACTTCTTCTGTATCTTGACTGAGTTGGTATTCAGCAATGCTTCAACAATTTAGCTTCGTGGGAGGCAAAGCGTTGCAGGCGTTTCGACATTTGAGCTACTAGCGGTTCACCAATTCATCATCGAAAAATTATGGGTTCAAGCGGATTGATGTTCACATTCATTGGAGTTGATTTCATGGTTTGCTTGGCGGATGCAAGAGATTTGGATAAAGTTATCGGTATACATCTCCTTTGTCGGGTTTAGGAGCGACCTCCATGAGGAACTTGTGAGAGTATCCTTGGATCATCTCGTCCATTTTCCGCGAAGATCATCTTTCATGAGCTTACGGACATATTCCTTTCAACTTGCATCTTGTCGTTCTCATCATGAAGATCTTGAATCGATCGTGAAGAAATTCATCTTCTGTAGAGTATGTCTTTCTTCGACACCTTGGCGGCTTTAACGATTCACGTCTTAGCTTGAGAGATCCAAGATGCGGTTGGCTTCTTCATGATCGGATGTGGATCTTGTTGTTCTTTTGATGGTGGTGGTGAGGTGAGGAGATTCGGGATCCTTAGGAGGTTGAAGTTTTCTCCTTAGGCATGCAGACTGTCAAGAAGAAACCTTTCATAATCAACATCTTCATCATTTCAGACTTAGCTTCTTCATCGACTTTATCTTTCTCGGACTTCTCGATGTCTGGTTCCTCGATGTCAAACTTAATAGACTCCTCTGTTGCTTTTGTTGTTGCTCGAGTGGTGGCATGATAACGCTACACAGCGTCGTTCGGGTCAAGGAAACTTCCTTTTCTTGAGCAAGTTTTATAACACCTAGGCGATGAACCTAATCGTTGTAGTGTAGTAATTAGGGTAAGCACGGGGTATTGATATCGTTCTCTAGGGGAATAGTGTCGTTGAATTGAAGTGTATATCGACTTAAGTCTAAAGGTGAGGATGATTATTTTTGTATTTTTATATTTTATGAAATTGAAGGTGCGAATCTCGGGGTTTGGATTTGGGGGTGGAATTAGTTGCTAGTCAACTATTCCAAAAGATACTAACTAACTAAGGGATCTACCCGATGCGTGAGGCGTATCTACTTATGATGTATTACTCCTTGCTAGCTATCCAATTCTACCCTCTTGAATTGTCACGTCCTATTGATGGTTGAATTGTCACGTCCTTATTCCTAGTTGCGTTGTGTGTCTAAGGTTGTAGGGTATCGTTTCTCCCCAACTCTTTGAAGTCACCTTTAAGTGTAGTAAACAAAATCCACTTATTCATTCATAAACTAACTTTAAGGTTATCTTTGATTTAGTAAGCGAAATCCACCAAGTCATTCATAAACTATCAAGGATTTATCAAGTGTTAAACACAACGATAGCCTAGTCGCACTTCCTAAGCCAATTACAATTAAGATAAGAGACAACCAATCAAACAAGAGGCGGTGGGATGCAAGAATTATAAACTAAACCAATTAGACTCATTGAAATTGTCACGACCTAATGATGAAGATGAACACAAGCATCACTAAGAAATCAATAAGATCTAATTAATTATATACAAGTTTCACACAATCATAAGCGGACACTAGATGAATTAGCCAAGCATAATTAATGAAGAGCAAGCAACAATTAAGATAATTGAAGACATACCATAGGATTGGATTAACAAACAAACCAACACACAATGTTTATAGAGTGTTTGGAACCCTTTAAGTTCTTTGGAAAAACACCTACCTAAACCCTAGAATCGGACTTAGGGTTTAGGGCTTGCAAAAGTGAAGTTATAATGTTATATTTATGGCGATTTTACATCGGCAAAAGTGACGGCGTCACACTTATAGAGTGGCGGCGTCACGACCATTTCGACAAATTGTAGATTTTCTCGATTCGGTCGCGTGGGCTTTTGAACCACCTTAATCCGAGTTCGTATGCAAAAGTTATGGCCAAAACAATATCGGCTACTTGGCGCATCTTTGTGATAGTCTTGATCGACTTGTGGGCGTCACCTTATGTTTATTGACACCGTCGTGTCGCCGTCATTAGGGTTTCGTCTTGGCCACGTTAACCTTGCGACGGCGTCACCTTATGTCCGTGGCGCGTCCTCTTGACTTCGGCGTCGTCTGGATTGCATCTAGGCCGTCACGAGTAGCGACGGCTACTCTTTTACAACGGGCGTCGTCACTTGAAAATCTGAGTTTTGGGTTACGAACCGTCACAACAATTTTCGGACGGCGTCGCAATTTAGCACTGACGCCGTCGCCTTCTACATTCGACAGCTGTGAGTGTCTCGATTTCGACTTTGGCCATTTTCTTCATATATTCGCCTTTTCGTCCAAATAAGTGCCATTCCGGCATTTTGCCTTCACGAGACCTAAAAGTGAAAAGGAGCGATATTAAGCAATAACGGATACAAAAGTGATCAAATAAGGACTTAAGCGACCCCTCAAAATGGTACCTTTAAAACCTTATCAAATATCCCTACACTTGTTATTTGCTTGTCCTCAAGCAAATGTGCTTTAATAATTAATTTATAAGTTAGGGTCATTCGAGCATTAATTCAAAGCGGTCCACAACACATATAAGCCCATAAAAGTCATAACAAGCACGGAGTACATACTAGCACCTCACATGGGGTGTTTGGATACTCACATCTCTCGGTGTATAAATGAAATATAACAATATAGGAAATGGAAGATAAACACTCATTAACGGTCCTAGTACATAGATTACCATAGGCGAGAATAGATCAAACCTCCATCGCTTTGGCGTAAGCACCTAGGAAAGACTATCAAAGGGTCTTTTAAAGGGTTGTAACGTTAGGCTTATGGTAGGAAATAAGGGTTTGGTGGGATAGGCTATTTAGTGGTGGTAAGTCAAAAATCTCTATGTTAAATGCATATGAAGAATGGCGTTGCTAAGCCAAGACTCGACACTTCTAAACTCTAGATAGCGAAATAAACAAACATAAATTTAAAGATAGATGTAGGATGGTAGCAGTATGTTTTGTTTTTTTTTTTTTTTTTTTTTTTTTTTTTTATCACTCTATTTTTTCTTTTCTCTTTTCTATTTTTTTCGATTTTTTTTTTTTTTTTTTTTTTCACACTTTTACTCTACCATCCTCTACGATAACATCAAAATACTAAGGATTCTGGCACATCCCTACACTTGAGTTTTATTATTCTAACACTAATTTGACCCGATTTGAAAAGATCAAAACACTTGGGGTACATTATTACGTAAACAAAGGGAATTTGAATTTAACGTTCCCTTCCGTCATTTCATAAATTTTAACTTTTCCCATGAATCCCAATCATCCCAAAGCGTATACAAAGGATATGACTCGACTTAGCAACTTATGCAAGCAACTAGATAATTGAACTAAGGGTTTAGGGTGATAACAAACATTTGCACTAAAGTGAGTGCATAAGGGGTAGGCTAAAGCGATTTGGGTGTATATTTGGGGTGGGGTGTAAACAATGCTCTTCATTGATATTCGGAAAAACGAAACATCACGAGAACCGCGAAAAGGATAGGCTCTGAGGGGTTAACTAGGGGTATCGTGTACTAAAAATGAGTACAACGCAAAGGGTGTGGGAGAATTACTCAACCGATGTGGAAGAAGTAATTATATTACAGGTATTAAACAAGGGTTATCCTAATGCCTCTTATCATTTAGTTATTCCTAACTACACAAGTGTAGTCTCACTTGCGATCTCGGAATGCATCACAAAACAAGTTCTAGAATCTAATATACTACCGGTTCACACTCTAAGCATTAAAGATGAATGCTTTAATTCCTACTAATCTAAGGCGATCCTCGCATTTTGGGTAGAATTTGGGTGGTAAGGGTTTTGTGCTAGTCATATAACTTCCTATCCATGAGGCGCTTTTGTTAAGACTAATGGCCCACTCCTATATGTCATGAAAAATTTTAAATTTGGTGCCAAAATTACCTAACCGACATTTCTCATGGTTTATTACACAATCACAATTGGACAAAGCAAATAGTCAAGGATAAGCATAGTTTCAAAGTTCCGTTTATTTTCCTCCATACACTTAAAGCGAACATTGTCCCCAATGTTCCCGAAAATATCAAAGTTATGATAAAAGAAGGTAATTAAAAGCGAAAAACTAATACTCCCGATTAGCTCGGTATGATCCGTGTGTGAAGTAGTGGTTAAATCCTTTCAAGAAGAATGTAAGCGTGAAAAGCTCCTTCCAATCTTATGTATCTTCTTCTTGATAAATAAAACACGCACACTTGAAGAAAAAAACAACAACGCATCAAACCGAACAAGAAAAATCACAACAAGATGTAATTCGGACTTAAATAAGATATAATGCTTGTGGAATGGATGTTTCTGAATTTCTAAGAAAATTAAGACACGGAAAATTCCAAAATTTATAAATAGCTCGACGAGAAAAAAGTAATCGATGTTTTACTCCTTCACGGCGCCGTCGGTTGCAATCTGACGCGTCGGTTATCGACAAAAAGCGGTTTGCGATTTTACGGAAAAATTACGGAAAATTGACATCTTTAGAATCTGGAAAAATTTACGCAAAAACATCCATTATGACTCGATACAAGCATTTGACTCGAACAAACAAACATATATATCTTTTATTTAATTGTTATTCTCATGTTTACGTTTCTTTTGAAAGCGTGTGTAATCCTCCTACACTTATCCCTTATGTAAAATACCTTTATATGTAATTAAGGCGAGGTTAAAAACAAAATAAAGCATTTTACAAATTCAAACATGAGAATAAACAATCAATAAAGATATCGACACTAAATAAAAATAAAAACAAATACACATGGGTTGCCTCCCGAAGCGCTTGTTTTGTTGAGTCACGAGCGACTCTACCCTTATTTAACGAGATAAAGGGAAGTTTTCCCTACACTTAAGTTTAAGTGCGGGTGATAGTAGCGATACACCCCTTAGGGTGGAAATATGCCACGTGAGGTGAAGGGGTGTGTGAATGGCTTCCTTCATCCTAAAACTACCGGACTAAATTGGTTGATGGGTGGGTCGGTTCCTCGTTTATCTAAGGATGGAAGTAAAGATTGAGGTTCGGTTCATCAACACTAGGAAATTCCTAGAACTAAGAGTAAGGCGAGACTACAAGTATTCAAACCTATATTCTCCAGATTGCGTTTGGTTCAAATGTTTTACCTCCATTGGGATTCCTAAAGTCTCTTCTACTACTTCCGGGTAAGTCACGTGCGGTGTGTATGCCTTAAATGATGGTGGGACTTGTGGGATACCTTGTGGGCCTAGACTTTTCACCTCATCCTCAATCACATCTACATAATCTATATGCTCGTCATGTATTATTTCCTTAGGTCGTGATGAAACCAACTCTAGTAATTGATCCAACTTATGGTTTAATGGTTGGTTGCTTACCATAATGTTTTCATAAATTTGGTCAGTTCTCCTAAGGGCCTTACTAAAAATAGTTTCTAAACACGGAGGTTGTTCACGAAAGTCTATCCTAGGTGAAGGCTCAAATGAAGCATAGGTTTCACTAGATGAGGTATTTTGTGAGCTTGATGGAATGGTGAAATCCTCAAAAGGTTTATGGACTTGGTTACTTTCTTCCCACCATCTTGAATAATCCGCTTTGGTATTATCATAATTTCTTATGAAAAAACCTAATTGCGGATAGAGTGGATCGCGTTCTCCATAGCGGTGAGCGAAAGAGTCAATGGAAAAGTTTTACGAACAAAGGCACAAGAGGGGATAGACTACAAGGAAGCTAATTAAAGAAAAAATCTCACTTGATAGGAATCTTGTGAGTAGACCTAAGCGAGATAGAAATCAAGCCTAAACAATAACTATTCCCGGCGGCGCCAAAACTTGATAACGCTACACGCGTCGTTCGGGGTCAAGGAAACTTCCTTTTCTTGAGCAAGTTTTATAACACCTAGGCGGTGAACCTAATCGTTGTAGTGTAGTAATTAGGGTAAGCCACGGGTATTGATATCGTTCTCTAGGGGAATAGTGTCGTTAGGGTGAAGTGTATATCGACTTAAGTCTAAAGGTGAGGGATGATTAGTTTTGTATTTTTATATTTTATGAAATTGAAAGGTGCGAATCTCGGGGTTTGGATTTGGGGGTGGAATTGGTTGCTAGTCAACTATTCCAAAAGATACTAACTAACTAAGGGATCTACCGATGGCGTGAGCGTATCTACTTATGATGTATTACTCCTTGCTAGCTATCCAATTCTACCTCTTTGAATTGTCACGTCCTATTGATGGTTGAATTGTCACGTCCTTATTCCTAGTTGCGTTGTGTGTCTAAGGTTGTAGGGTGTCGTTTCTCCCCAACTCTTTGAAGTCACCTTTAAGTGTAGTAAACAAAATCCACTTATTCATTCATAAACTAACTTTAAGGTTATCTTTGATTTAGTAAGCGAAATCCACCAAGTCATTCATAAACTATCAAGGATTTATCAAGTGTTAAACACAACGATAGCCTAGTCGCACTTCTAAGCCAATTACAATTAAGATAAGAGACAACCAATCAAACAAGAGGCGGTGGGATGCAAAATTATAAACTAAACCAATTAGACTCATTGAAATTGTCACGACCTAATGATGAAGATAGACACAAGCATCACTAAGAAATCAATAAGATCTAATTAATTATATACAAGTTTCACACAATCATAGCGAGACACTAGATGAATTAGCCAAGCATAATTAATGAAGAGCAAGCAACAATTAAGATAATTGAAGACATACCATAGGATTGGATTAACAAACAAACCAACACACAATGTTTATAGAGTGTTTGGAACCCTTTAAGTTCTTTGGAAAAACACCTACCTAAACCCTAGAATCGGACTTAGGGTTTAGGGCTTGCAAAAGTGAAGTTATAATGTTATATTTATAGCGATTTTACGTCGGCAAAAGTGACGGCGTCACACTTATAGAGTGATGACGTCACGACCATTTTTTCACAAATTGTAGATTTTCTCGTTCGGTCGCGTGGGCTTTTGAACCACCTTAATCCGAGTTCGTATGCAAAAGTTATGGCCAAAACAATATCAACTACTTGGCGCATCTTGTGATAGTCTTGATCGACTTGTGGCGTCACTTATGTTTAATGACACCGTGTGTCGCCGTCATTAGGGTTTCGTCTTGGCCACGTTAACCTTGCGACGGCATCACCTTATGTCCGTGGCGCCGTCCTCTTGACTTCGGCGTCGTGCGGATTGCATCTAGGCCGTCGAGTAGCGACGGCCTACTCTTTTACAATGGGCGTCGTCGGCTTGAAAATCGAGTTTGGGTTACGAGCCGTCACAACAATTTTCGGACGGCGTCGCAATTTGCTTTTGGCCGTCGCGCTTCTACATTCGGCAGCGTGAGTGTCTCGATTTGACTTTGGCCATTTCTTCATATATTCGCGCCTTTTCGTCCAAATAAGTGCCATTCCGGCATTTTGCCTTCACGAGACCTAAAAAGTGAAAAGGAGCGATATTAAGCAATAACGGATACAAAAGTGATCAAATAAGGACTTAAACGACCCTCAAAATGGTACCTTTTAAAACCTTATCATGGCACCGGTTCCTTATCGGGTTGATTAACCGCATCGAGGATCGGTGTAGGTTGAACTTTCACCACTTGACCTCCGGGCCACCCATTTGATCTTTGGCAAATTCCTCCACAGCGTGTTGAAGTCTAACAAATTTGAACTTCCTCCTGTAATCGGTTTCCGGTGGCTCTTCTTACGAGCTATCCTCTTTATAAGGCACAAATCTTTGGAGTATTCCTTTTCCTTGGATAGGCTGGTGGTGGGAGGTTTTGCTACCGAAGGAGGTGCTTGGTTCTTGATTCGAGTGAAGACCTCTTCTTACGATTGTGTATCTTGAGCTTTTAGTCACTAGCTTTCTTTGTGGTTCAAGCTTTGGAATGGGAATAGGACCAACTTCCTAGAAGGCAGGTCCTTTTACGAGGAGGATTCCTCTTGGGAACTTCCTCGACTCTCGGTGCTTATAGCACTTCTGCACTTCCTCTTACGGTTTTCTTGCGGGCGTGCGGAAGATTTTTCATCAAGAAAGCCAACTTTGTTCTCTTTCACGACTACCATATATCTTTTATAAGAGTATAGTCATTTGATTTCATCGAGAGAAGGAGATCCGGTAACACAACACCTTGTTTCTTGGTAGTTGACTCCCATCGACCGTTAGTGTGGGTTCGGACAACACGTCAAGATTGTCGGGGTCATTGATTCTCTTAGGGATATCTGGGTTATACCCAAGTGCTCTCTGGATCAACAATTTAGTATATCGATGTAGGAATCTTTGAGCCAAGCTTTTTGAGAATGTCATCATGTCATCCCAAATCGAGCTTCAACTTGATGTGCTTCATGTTGATCGAGCCTAAAAGATTGCAGTTCCACGAGCTTGGGATGCTCATGCATTCTTTGTCGCGACCGAAAGCAGTTTTTGTGATGATGATATAAAGGGTTCTCCAGGTGAGGAATGTTCTTCAAATCCGCATGAGAATGCTTGATGATTACCCACAAGCTTCGTCGTACCCAATATCAATCAAGAATTGCAAGGCGGTCTCTTGATGGGTGCGTGAGAGAATTCGGTTGGTATGATGTCGGTATGAGGAGAAGCGCCGTAAGTCTGCGGGAGTGATGGTGATTTGCTTGTGATTGGCGTCACCGTCACAACATTTTAACCTTTGATCATCTGCATTGTATTCCGAATTCTTTGTGTAGATCTCGGGAGCGGTGGCGAGTGGGTGAGCATGTTACGATAGGGATGATTCTTGAATATCCTTGCAATGAGACAAGAAGATTCCGAGCGGTGAGAGTTTCAAAGTCAACTCTAAGATTGTTCTTTCCAATCTTCATTGGATAGCCATGCGGAAGATATCGACAATGGTGAGAACATTTGGTACATCCACATTCATTTGAGCTTCCATGTCGTGATCGAAACACATTTAGCCAAAGAACCAACATATCGAAAGACATAATGTTAGTCAATGGATGGTTTTATAGTCTAATTATTGAATGTGCAATGTCAATGATTATTCTGAGTCCAAAGTCACTTTTTGTTCAATAGTCCAATGGCGTCGTGATAAGTTTCGTGAGTTAGTTAACTTTTAAGTTTTAAAGTTTATGTTATCACTTATTTTTCACAACATATCAAGCGTTTAAGCTTATTAGTGACATTATTGGTTTTGTGGCGTTATGATTCATTTATTTACAAGTTTGTCCGTAACAATTCATAATGAAGGTTTGATCAAGGCTTAGGCGTGAAATGGTAGCTTATGCGTAAGCAGGAGAGGTATCTGCGTGAGCATGCAAGCTTATCGTGGGATCACATCTTCTGCGTAAGGAATATTACAGCGTGGAGCAGGGGACCTTATGCGTAAAGCTTCGGCGTGGCGTATATTCAAACTTCGCGTAAGGCTTACTCGTAAGAGTAGACCTTATCGTGGGGTCCTTGTTTACGCATATCCTTCACGGGATCGCGCGTAGTCCCTTTGTAGAACCTTACGCGTAAGATTTCTCTTCGCGTAACCTTCTACGCGTGGGTGATCCTTATGCGTAGATTGCTAATGACCTTGATTCGAATTTTACGTGTAGCGGACACGAAATAAAGTCATCATAGCAACAATATTAACATATACATCCATTCTAAAACAGATCATGGCAAGAAAACTCATCATACAATTTATGCGTAAGATTACTTACGCATAGTCTTAAACCCTAGTTTTAAGATTTACGCTTAAGAAATCTAACCATGGAAATAGCATCAAACTTATTATGGTGGTTCTTAGATGTCATGTGAGTGTTATGGCCAAGTTTTAACATCCAACTCTCAATGAATCAAAAATACCCAAACGTGAAGAACATAAACCCTAATATCTAATTATCAAGCAATTAGTGTTTCTGGGTTAGTTCTAAACACAGATATGATCAATTCACTGTACTAACAACATCTCACAACAATCTTTTTGACCAAAACCATTCACATTTGAAAATACCCAAACCCACGCATAAACCCTAGTTTTTGAAAGTCAATCAATTCGTGTTTCTGGGTGGATTTTGAGGATAAACATAGTATCATTGATATTAAAGAAACGTTTTGACTCATTTATCTTAACCTCAAACACACGAACATGATCACGTGTTCTTACGGCGTATCGTGAGAGCACAAACTCAACCATATCGTAAATTTAACCGTTGGATTCGTTTGAAAATCAAAACCAATGTTTAAAAGCGTGTTACAAACACAAAATCACTTACAGTTGATGATCAAAACTTGGTTGTTGAACTTTTATATCGTAGATTATGGTTGGTTGTGTGTAATAAATGTGATGGATACGTTAGGTGGAGTGTTTTATGAATATAACTTTGAGATTTTGACAACATTAGTCCTCCACTTTTCCATTTTCATTCAAAGCCTTTTAACTTCCATTTGGTTACCAAGCGAAGAATATTTGGAAATAACTTTGACGACACTCCCCTTGACTTAAGAAATAATGAAAGGTTATAAATTTTAGTCAGGAGTGTCGAAACCGTAATGTGACAACCATTATTAAAGAAACAACGGGATTAGGTAACATGCAAGTACGGTTATTTTGAAACGATTAATAATTAAATTTTCTCCCCTCAACACTTGATCGAAAAAATCTTGAATTTTAAAAGATTAGAGTGTTGAAGGAAGAAATGTACTTGCCATGTTAAAGAAAAATAGATAGAAGAATATTTTTGATGTTTTATCGATTTTATATTTTTGTATTTTGTTTTGAAAAATATTTACAAAAGAGATTTTGGTGTTTGTTTGGTTTTAAAATTGTTTAAGAGTTTATCCAGTTCCTCTTAAGTCAAACACCGCATACCAATTCGTGGACCAACTCATTAAACCTAGCGGGAGGCAAGGCTTTGGTGAGTAGATGCGATTGGTATTCTGCCCGCCAGTATAATTCAACCTGCACATTCTACATGGTCCTTGATGAAATGATAGCGAAGTCGATGTGCTTTGATTTTGAATCTTGAATCGAGTTGCGAGATCGCAATGGCACTCGATTGTCGCGGTACATCGGTGATACATCAAATACGTAACCATAGTCTTTTAGTTGTGTTCTCATCGGATGACTTGAGCACAACACGCCCGACATAGGCTACATATTACGCTTCGGTTGATGACGGCGATGTACAATCCTCGCTTCTTCGATTGCCGAGGACACGGTTTATCACCAAGAATTTGTAGTGCTCTGAAGTACTTTTTCGAATCTAAACATCCTGCGTGATCGGCATCGAAAAAGTGATTAGTTCAAAACCGAATCCTTCGGATACGGATCCCCAGTTAACGGTTCCTTGATGTATCGGAGGATTCTTTTAGCCTCGAGAGGTGGGTTTCGGTTAGTCGCGATTGATAACGGGAGCATAGATAAATGGCGAAGACAATATCGGTCTGTTAGTGTTAGATACATGAGAGACCCAATAATACTTGGTATTTGGTAGGGTCTACTAATTTCCCATGTAAATCGTTTAGCTTCTTGGTATGAGTCATTGGTGTGGCATAGGTGTCACAGGTTTTCATTCAAATTTGTTTAACAATTCAAGGGCATATTTGGGTGACTCGAGAAAAATACCACGGGGTGATTGATGAATTTGCGGTCCTAGAAAGAGCGTAAGTTCACCCATCATAGACATTTCAAAATTTTTCTTCATTAGTTTTGCAAAAGCGATTGAGTACTTTTATGTGTAGACCCAAAATGATGTCATCCACGTAAATTTGAACAATTAAGATATGTGCCCGTGATATTGTATAAAAAGAGTAGGGTCGATCGAACCTTTGGTGAAATTATTAGCAATGAGGAAAGATGATAGCTTATCGTACCATGCCCGGGAGCTTGTTTGAGACCATAAAGAGCTTTGTTCGGTTTGTAGACATGGTTGGGAACTGGGATCAACGAATCCTTACGGTTGGTGACATAAACCGTTTCTTTCGGTTTTCCGTTGAGAAGCGGTTTGACATCCATCCGAAAGACCGTCATATTTATATGAGCATGACGAGAAATATCGAAACGACCTCAAGGCGAGCAGCCGAGCAAAAGATTCTTCAAAGTCTATTCCTCTTCGGACGATAACCCTTAGCAACTAGGCGTGACTTGTTTGGATTCGTTCCTTGACATCAATTTATTTTCCAAATCCATTTGAGACCAATGACGTAGACCCTGTTGGTCTTTCAACCAGTTCCCATACTTCAAGACATTTGAATTGGTTGAGTTCTTCTTGCATGGATTCAATCCATTGTCTTTGTCATTACATCTTTAATGTTTTAGGCTCAGTTAGCGAGCGGTGAGTGCATAAATGCAATGTTCACCATCCGTGTGAAGATGTTGTCTCGTAAAGGCGGTTGATTCGGGTTGTCAATAATATTTGCGGAGGATGGTCTTTTGTCCATCGATGTGTAGAGGTTGATGTTGGTATACATTATGCGATTCGAGGATTCAAATGGTTTGTTGATGATTCCGCGACATCAGTGCGGCGATGTCATTAGCAAGCGAGTTAAAGAACGATTTGGATCAAAATCTGCGGTGGGGGTACTTCATTAAGAACATCATCGGCGGTTCATCATTGTTGGAAGCGGTTTGTTTAACTGTTGTGGTGGAGTCAGCTGGTGGTGCTTCTTCATGATGGTTGTTGTAGCAGTGTAACGGTATAAGAGTAGTATCGGGTTGAAGCGGTGAGCAATGGATACACACGAGCACGTTCATCAATATCGTCAGCGAGCAGTAGACAAATAACCTTTCCATTTGTTGATGAGTGGTGGGGGCTTTGTGCGGTGATGATGGGGTTTGAGGAAGTTTAAGCGGTTGTGACCGGGTTCCAAGTGTTATACTCGAAAGCCATCTCCGTAAGTTCATCAAAATAAGCATGAATCGTTTCCATAACTTTTGTTTTGTGGCGATTCGGATCCGTAACCTTTAGAGTTCTCACAATATCCAATGAAGACTCAATGTCGATTTGGCTTTGAGCTTTCAAAATCATCACGATCATTATTCGGATAGCAAAGGGAGCCAATACATGAAAGTGTTTGAGATTCGGTTTATGGTTGTGGAGAAGCTCAAGCGGTGTTTTGTTGTGGCGTTTAATAATCATAGAATGGTTTTGAGTATAGCATGCGATAGATACAACTTCGCCCATAAGTAATCCGGAAGTTTAGCATTGATTAACATTGTTCTTGCGGCTTCCACTAACGCTTCGGTTTAGTCTTTCAACAACTCGTTTTGTTCGGTGTGCGTGCAATAGATGTCGATGCTCGATTCCCACTTTCTCATAAAATTCACGAAGGGTTTGGTTAACAAATTCAATTTCTTTATGCATTACGATTTGTCCGACGGTGTTTCGGATGAACTCGTATTTTTTGTGAGAAGGTAATGATCATCTTTGGAGCTTGGTCTTTGCTTGAAGAAAGTAGACCCAGTCCATCGTGAATAGTCATCAACAATTACTAAGATATAGCGTTTGCCATTGATCGTTTGCAGCGCGCATCGGACCACAAAAATCCATGTGAATAAGATGAAGCACATCTTTGAGGTCGTGTTCCACCTTTGAACGAAAATGAGCACGAGTGCTTTTCCCTTGTTCACGGTGAGCAAAGGTGATCTTTAGAATACCGAAATCGTGGGAGACCTTCAACTAGTTTGTGTCGAGCAAGATTGGTTATAGTTGACAGTTTAAGTGAGAGGCAATGATTGCCATAGCGAGATTTTGTTGATTTTGCCTTTGAAAGTAAGCGGATGGAGATGAAGCAACCATGTATTGCATAGAGATAGTGTAAAGACTTGAGTTATGCGAGCCGGACATAAGGTCGTTTCCTTGTAGATCACGAATGAGGATTTCTCCTGAAAGCAACCTCAAATCTCCATCACAGGCCGACCTGCTGAAAGCAGTTGTGAGCAGGGCCTTCCACATAATAAACCCTTCTAATTTCGATGTTCCCATTGATATAGTCTCAAGTAGCCCATGATAGGCTGCAAGTGATCATTCCGAATCGACAGTGCCAATGAACTTTGCAATAAAGTTTGATAACGAGTTTAAGGTTGCTGTCATGTGGAACATCCGTATCAACAATCCGAGAGAATGATCGTATCACTGCGGTACACACGGGCGACCACGGATGGAATAGAAGTAGATGTGGAACCCGAAATGTTAGAGGTTCAGGAGAGTTATAGTGACATACACACATCAATAACTTTAGGCATCCATTTAAATCCTAGTGTGTTATATATCCATTTCTCGCCATCTCCAACTAGTATTTGCTTTAGTCTTAGTGAATGCACTGGTGGTACTACATTCTTAGGAGGTGGCGGAGCTACAGGGACAACAATCGTTTCTTAGAATCTAAAGAGGCGGTCTACCAAGCACGGACTTAGAATGATTAGTGGGCCTAGAGGTATTCGATTCTTAGGATTCCTTAAGCGAGAGATGATAGCTTTAGCAACACATTTGTCATGACAATCGAATTCATACTTTTCGACAAATAACACAAGGTGCATCGATCCGAATATCGAAAGTACTTAAGGTTTAGCATTTGTTACATCACTATTTCTATTACATTTGCCGACGTAATATCTATAGTGGAAGCAACGTGAGTCTTATTCATAGTCTAGGGTATTCTTCTACTTTAGCATTCCCTATTGATCTTTTCTTAGGTCGCAACTTCCTATTCTTGATGTAGTGCTCTTAGGGCGTGAAGTCGCGGACGTTTGGAAAAAAGCAACTATTCTGTTTCATGAGAAGTAAGCACGTTAGCAACTTGTGTTTTGGCGATAGGCATTCTAGGTTCACGATTACTAAGTGTTCTTGGTGCTATTCTCTTAATCACGGTGGCGGAAGTTGTTCATACTTTCCTAACATTTCTCTTAACTTATAGATAGTGTGAATCAAATATTGATTTTCGAATGAATATTACCGACAAAATTCATTACTTCTTTAGTGTGTGCAAGATAATGATCAAGTTCGTTTGATGCTTCATGGCGAGTCTTATTGAGTAAATCAAATATGACACCATATTCTGTTTAACTTTTACAAGTTCTTGTTCATATTTTGAGATTTGACTTTTCAAAGACACGTTTTGATCATCCAGTTGCTCAAATTTTGGATTTAATTACAAGCGGTGGATTTTGTTTTGCAAAGCAAGTTCACGATTTTGACAATCTTTTGACACCATTGAAGACGACGTTTTGCATTTGAAAGCTCGTGTAAGAGGCGTTTGTTTTCAACTTTTAAAGACTCGATCGAAGCACGTTATCGGTATTCTCCAGCAGTTACAACATTATCAACGATGTCGTGAGAGATATAATCGGATGCATATGACACGAATTCAATAACACAACATTATGGATATCGCCAGAGATAACATCATTCAAGAGTCGATCAACATCTTTTCTTAACATTTTCTTTTACGTTTAGTATTAGAAATAGATGTTTACATTTTCTCGAAACGACCTTCATCACTCAAGTTCCTTATGAAAGTCCGTTCCCAAGACAATGCACAATTTTTCACATTTTTAACATTTGGTAAAGATTTTTGAAAATGTCTCTTTGTTCTCGCGCGAGGCGATTGAAAATGTTGAACTTTGATTTGAAATGATATTCTATCTCATGTTGTAAAGTTTTGAGGTCGACCATGAAAATGTCAAAATATCTAAGAATTTTGCGATTTTCGGGTTTTAAGTTTACTTCACTAATGGAAGGTAGCGACCATAAATTTGTGCGTAATATGGTTGGGGATTAACATTAGAAGACTCGACGTTTTATGATAACCCTTGGTGTGTTAGAAGAATCCGTTGGTGTGTGAAAGTGACCGGTTTTGAATAATTAAAAGGTTTGTTGTAAACAACGGTTTCTAATTTTGATCGACTCTCGTCTTACGCATCTAATTCCTCTTGACGATGATATTCAACAACACTCATAATGTAATTATCAATTTTATATTACGCGGAAACTTCGGATTTGGTTTGAATGCTTTGGTTGAAAGCTTATGTTTATGTCGGCAAGATTCAGTCCATATCCATTTGGATTGGGTTTAAAGTAAACTTTTCAATAGCGATTCTTGACTCACCATGTTTGTAAACAATAGTTTTAAACTCTTTAAGTTTGTTTTGCAAGCGATAATTTCTTCAAGATGATCATCTATTCGTTTCGTTGAATGCTTTTGTATGCGAGAACTGTTTTGACAAGTTAACAACTCGACCTTAGCTTTTGATTTTCTAAGGTGAGCGTTAATTTGTTTTTATGTTCATGTTTCGATTGTTCTATTTCGGACAACAAAGCATTCTTGAAGCGGCTAGATCACGTCTGTCTCTCTAAATAATTTTCGTTTGATGAGATTTAGTAAAGGCTTCAAAACCTTTTCACGTTTTCTTGAGTTTTGAAAAGTTGAGTTGCTTTTGTAAACATTCAAAATCCTTGGTTAACGATGCATTTTACTTTTTAAGTCACGATTAATTGCGACATTCTTCCACTATGGTTTGTTGGTCTTGTATTAAGCGAGCAAAATCTGGATGAGGCAAAATTTTGGTGTGTTCAATGTGAGTCACAACATGATCATTACTTAGATCCTCAAGTATAACCACGAGTCAATTTGATTATCAATGGAAACCATAAGGTCATCTTGATCGTCAAATGTAACTACGAGGTCTAATAAAAAATCGTCGAATGAGATGTGGATGACTCATTTGAACATTACGAGCCTCACGGATTCGACATGTTGGCGGAGATATTAGATCGAGAGATAAATATGGTTTGTTCGGTACCGAGACAAGCCATCGGTGTCATACATTGGGCTTGTGTCACTCATGTGTAACTCATGCATATTAGCCATCAACATAATAAGCACATTGGCACGCAAGTCCTCCATATCATCATCGAGTCTGCATACGCCATAAAGTGTTCTTTGTTTGTGAGTTCCACCACTTCATCCTTAGAGCCAAAGAAGAGCCTCTTTGTGATAAGCCGCCCCTAGTCCTCGGCTTTGGGCATGCATTAGCCAGTGTCCCTTCTCATTGCGGTTGTAGCATCGAAGACCATTCAACCCATTACGAGCATTTCCTGTTCCATCACTTGAGCTCATTGTTATTCCTACCGACATTAAACCCTTGACCACCGCCCATCGGCGACCATAACCACGATTACGAACTTCAACTCGTCCATTGTTCTGTGACTTGATTCCTTGTGTTAGATGAGGCGAATACGATTGTTTGATTTGTTGGTATAACGGCTAAAAGCATTAGCAATCATAACAAATCCTTGTTGCAATGCTTGACGGATCGATTCCTCATTAGCTTCAACGACAAATGCTTGAGCATTGTTGTTGTTGTATGGAACCAATTGATTATGTTGAGATTGATGTGATTGATCATTTGGTGTGATCTTGGCGATTGGTTGAGTTCTTTGGTTGAGGAGGATAACTGTTTTGAGCATACAAGGCAAGTTGTTGATTTTCCGGATGTGAAGGTGAAGCAATTTGAGCACGGAGAATCCTTTCCTATCAACTTCCTTTTCATGAGGCTTCTTCGGATCACAAAACCTAAAGAATCTAATTACCCATTGATCGTAGTTTCTGGAGTGAGCATTGGAGGTCTATCAGTGATCCGACCTCATGAATTGATTATTGGTGCTTAAGCTTCACACATCTTTGCAAACCAAGTGGGTTCCTTCATAGTGTTCCTTGATGGATGTTGATTGAAATCGTTTGTGTAGGGTTGAACTTGAAGACTTGGTGGTGTTTGAACCATTTTTGGTGGAGGAATTGCTCCAAGTTGTGGAGTATGTTGTTGATTAAATTGTTGTTGATAAATTTCTTGTTGTTGATTCCATTGTTGATGTTGTGGACTTAGTTGTTGTTGTCGTTGAGAATAAGTGTAAGGGAAATAGTTAGAGTATGGTGGTTGTGATATGTTGAAAACTTGTGTTGGTAAAATGGATCTTTGTAGTCGAATGAACCTTTGTTGATGAAGTATCCTTAGGCGTAGAAATCACAATAAACCAAGTAGCACTTATGCGTAAAACACCGAGTTACGCGTAATGATGAAGAGTTATGCGTGGGTTTAGCTACGCGTAAGTAAGGAAAAAGCACTAAAGTTATCGTAAAACAAGAAGTTAGGCGTAGAAAACTTAGGCGTAGGATTACCTTGTCGTGAAGCTTAAGCTTAGGCGTAAGATAAATCTTATCGTGGGATTTTCTGTGAAGCTTTATGCTTATGCGTAATTTTAGGGTTTTATCCCAAGTGATCTTTACACTATCACAACGCAAAAGATATCCAAAGTCGACGTATTTTCGGGCTTATCCAAGCAAGAAAACACCGAGTAAACCCTGGCGAAGATCAAACCAAGGATGAGTTATGCGTATGTTTAGGGTTTCACTTATCGTGGACTACTCGTAAAGTGACTTTTGCCCAAAGATGTTTTTAAACCAGTTTTGTGATGAGAAAGCTTCAATATCACCAAAATAACACAAAAGTGTGAAACTTGATGAACAAAACGTCTAAAACAGTATATGTGACGAAACCCTCGTTAAAACCAAGCTCAAAACGTTTATCCACGCGTAAAGTTTGAAACTTTTTGCCAAAATAGTTATTTTAACACCTTAAAACATTGAAAGTACAAGAATCTTGGATTCAAGCGTGTAAAATTGTGTTTTAAGCGAACCAAAGTATCAAACCACGCGTATGTTCTACGCGTGGGACCAAAACCCACTTCAAGAAATAATCGTTCACCCAACTAGTAGGCGATTGATACCAGCATTGTTAGGTCACTGGTTTTACAACACAAGCATCAAGAGAAGAGATAGAGAGAAGATCGGATGAACAAATCACTCAAACAAACACTACACGTAAGAAACGAAGACCGGTTATCGTGAGTAGTGAAAGAGAGAATAAATTGAACAACCAACCTCAGTGAGGGTTATTACATAATATTTATAGGAGGAAGCTAGGGCAACACTTCCTAGTCCTTCCTTTCTCCTACGGGCTTGGGCCTAAGCTCATGGGTCTTCTACATAAGCTTAAGGCTAATAACAAACATAAAGGCCATAATTAAGCTAACTATTACATATGAATTACTAACACTTGATTTAGGTTTAGGAGTGATTCCAACAAACCATGAGAAATATCGGTTAGGGTAATTTTGGCACCAAATTTAAAATTTTTCATGACATGTAGGAGTGGGCCATTAGTCTTAATAAAGCGTCTCATGGATAGGAAGTTATATGACTAGCACAAAACCTTTTACCACTCAAATTTCACCCCAAAATGTGAGGATCGCCCTTAGATTTGTTGGAATTAAAGCATTCGTCTTTAATGCTTCGAGAGTGTACCGGTAGTATAATAGATTCTAGAACTTGTTTTTGTGATGCATTCCGAGATCGCTGGTGAGACTACACTTGTGTAGTTAGGAATAACTAAATGATAAGAGGCATTAGGATAACCCTTGTTTGATACTAGTATTATAATTACTTCTTCCACATCGGTTGGGTAATTCCCCACACCCTTGCATTGTACTCATCTTTAGTGCACGATACCCTAGTTAACCCCTCGAGCCTATCCTTCCATGGTTCTCGTGATTTTTCGGTTTTCGAAATATCAATGAAGAGCATTGTTTACAATCCACCCCCAAATGTACACCCAGATCGCCTTAGCCTACCTTGTATGCACTCACTTTTAGTGCATTATTGTTATCATACTAAAACCTTAGTTTAATTATCTAGTTGCTTCCATAAGTTGCTAAGTCGAGTCATATCCTTTGTACACAGTTTTGGGACGATTGGGACTCATGGGAAAAGTTTAATATTATGAAGTGACGGGAAGGAACGTTAAATTCAAATTCCCTTTATTTATGTAATAATGTACTCCAAGTGTTTTGATCTTTTCAATTCGGGTCAAATTAGTGTAAGAGTAATAAAAACTCAAGTGTAGGAATGTGCCTATAAATCCCTTATATTTTGATGTTATCGTAGTAGAGTAAAAGTGTATAAAAAAAATTGAAAAAATGAAAAAAATATACGGGCTACCATCCTACATCTATCTTTAAATTTATGTTTGTTTATTTCAAAGTTATCTAGATTTTAGAGTGTCGAGTCTTGGCTTAGCAACGTCATTCTTCACATGCTTGTAACATAAATATTTTTGACTTTCCACCATTAAATCACCTATCCAACCAAACCCTTTGTTTCCTACCGTAAGCCTAACGTTACAACCCTTTAAAGACCTCTTGGATAGTTTTTCCTAGGTGCTTAAGCCAAAGCGATGGAGGTTTGATCTAGTCTCAAGCCTATGGTAATCTATGTACTAGGACCGGTTAATGAGTGTTTATCTTCCATTTCCAACTTCATATATTTCATATACACCCGAGAGATGAGAGTATCCAAACACCACTTGTGAGGTGCTAGTATGTAACTTTCGTGCTTGTTATGACTTTTGTAGGGCTTATACTTGTTGTGAATTGTTCTAAACTAATGCTTCATAACCCTAACTTATAAATTAATTGGCCAAAGCACATTTGCTTGAGAACAAGCAAATACCAAGTGTAGGGATATTTGATAAGGATTTAAAAGGTACACTTTTGAGAGGTCATTTAACCCTTAATCGACCACTTTTATATCCGTTACTGCTTAATTTTGTTCCTTTTCACTTTTTAGGTCTCTTGAAGGCATAATGCTGGAATGAAGCTTATTTGGACGAAAAGGCGTGAATATATGAAGAAAACGGCTGAAGTCAAGATCAAGACACTCGAGCTGCTGGAAGTGAACCCGAAGGCGTCACAAATAAAGGGCGATGTCGTCGCTCTAATTGCGACGGCTCAGTAGCGATTTTGCTATATTGAACCTGACACCGTCACTCTTTAAATGCGATGTCGTCACTCTATAAAATGCGATTCCGTCACTCTAATTGCGACGGTTTAGTAGCGATTTTTCTATTTTGCACCTGACGCTGTCACTCTTTAGATGTGACGCTGTCACCCTTTGCCGACAGAAAATCTGCCTATAAATAGAACATTGTAACTTCACTTTTTGTAAGCCCCAAACCCTAAGTCCGATTCAAGGGTTTAGGTAGGTGTTTTTCCAGCAACTTAGAGGGTTTCAAACACTCTATAAACATCGTGTAATGGTTTTTTTGTTAATCCAATCCTATGTTATGTCTTCAATTATCATAATTGTTGCTTGCTCTTCATTAATTATGCTTGGCTAATTCACCTAGTGTTTGCTTATGGTTGTATGAAACTTGATTATAATTAATTAGATCTTATTGATTTCTTAGTGATGCTTGTGTCTATCTTCATCATTAGGGGTGTGACAATTTCAATGAGTCTAATTGGTTTAGTTTATAATTCTTGCATTCTACTGTCTCTTATTTAATTGGTTGTCGCACTAGATTAAGGAAAACTTTCTTCAATCGTTGGGTTGTGAGCTTGAACGTCTTAAATTGTGATCTATAGCCCTAGAGTGCACTAGTTGGCTTTTGTTGTATTTATTGCGTGATTTTAGGCTCATAGAATTAGGGACCATTGGCACCTCCCTATGAATAAAACATGAAATACACGCACCAATTAAAACAAGGATGTGACAATTCAATAGATAGAATTGGATAGCTAGCAAGGAGTAATGCATCATAAGTAGATATGCTTCACATTCTGGTATACCCCTAACTTAGTTAGTATCTTTTGGGATAGTTGTCTAGCAACTAATTCACCTCCCTTCAAAACCGATATTCTTTAATTCATAAAATATAAAATACAAAATAATCATCCTCACCTTTAGACTTAAATCGACATACACTTCACCTAACGACACTATTCCCCAGAGAGGCGATATCAATACCGAGGCTTACCTAATACTACACTACAACGATTAGGTTCAACGCTGGGGTGTTGAAAACTTTCTCGAAGAAAAGGAAGTTCCTTTGACCCCGAACGCGCGTTGTACGCGTATCAAGAGACAAGTTGGGTGAGATGAAAATTTTGTTGGTAGGCATTTTTATCACAAGTAATTTTTAGGTTAAGTGAAATGTGTTTAGGGTTAAATGGTGAGTTACTTTATAACTGGCTATTTCATCGTGTGTGATTGGATCGGGCAACAAATTTAGATGTGGGCTTATGACCCGGATTTCATGTTGGACGTTGGGCCATGTGATAAACTCGAGTGCGGGCTTTTACATCCGATTGTTGGGCTGGTTTAAAATGACATTGGATAATGGATTGGGTTGTGGTGCTTATCTAGTGAATACATATCAAATAAAAATTGTGATTCAAATTTTTTTACAAAATGTTGGATACAATTTTTATTATTTGGTATATAAGAGTGGTATTTTGGTATTGAAAATTTCACGGAGGATACAAATTCACGGCTGCACTAATTATTGAACAAAAAATTATTACGGGGTTTTTATGCGGTATTACTTACGAAATTGAAGTAACGTTTCACGGTGAACTTCTTTATCGTTGAGGCGTTGGTTGGTTGGTTGGTTGGTTGGTTGCATGTCTCAAGATAACTTGTGCGGGCAATATGTCATAAGCAATTATGAATTGACAATCAGGTTATAACTGATGTAAGGAGTTACGTTGTAGTGCTCACGTTGTATAACTATCACTTTAAGGAAGTTATAGTACTTAGTATCACACGAGATGGGGATTGTTCAAGAATATAGAACAAGCGATGAAGTCACAAAGTTGGGATGTTTACTTCCTTTTCAAGTTAGTCGTGTCGGGTTATCTCCATATGTGGTCATTACTATTAGCGGGTGAATTAAAATGAGGTTCGATTTCGAGGTTGGGTTGAGAGAAAATTATTGAGAGTATTTTGCGACATATTCTCACGGAATTTTGATCAAGCTAAGGCTTTAATATTGAATCAAGTAAAAGGTATCGTCATGTACATTAACATTATGATGATTAGATAGCTCATGACCATCAAGAGGAGAAGTTGGTATTTCATCTTTCGTGATAGGATTGATGAAGGAATTATGCTTAAGACAGAAGAAGGAGAAGTAGTGTGTACATCGGGCTTTTACCAACTTGGATGCAACACTAAGTGAGTTATGTTGTTATGATGTTCCCGAGCGACAACCATTGTGCTACAATCAAGAGTCTATTTTCTCCATTGCGTGTTGGAAGAGTTGTCGATTCGGGAGGGACCAAAAGAAAGAAAAAGGCTCAATAGTTAGGAGGAGTAATAACCTAACTAGACCATTACGATTGAAGTTTAGAGTGCAAGTATTTTTTCGTCGGCCCAAGATCAAATGCCAAGATCGTCGAAAGAGAGAACTTCAAGTTTGCCTCGATATTTAGACTACGAGACTCTGCGCTTCAACAAAGTCAACATTGTTCATTACTATTGTAATTTACTTTGTTTTGTATTTATAGGTCTCATTGTAACCATTCACGTGTGTCGATATCTTGGAGGGAGATTGTTAGCCTCGCTTTTTTATAAAGATAATGTCACTTACGTGAATTGGACTAGATGCGTAGTATACTTTGCCCATAGGGACTAGTATCGTTTAAGTGACAAAGTAATTGTTAGTTGAGCCTATAAATACCTCTCATGACTCTCCATGAGTGGTGAGGTTAATCATTTGGTCATTTTTAGTGTTTGGTTTATCAATAAAGTTTCCTTTGTTTATCCTCCCTCTCTCTAATTTCTCTCTCTAACAAGATGAAGCTTTTCATCTTCTTCCACCAACCAAGACCTCCCAAAACCACATAAATCTTATAGATTTTCGATCCTAACATGTTGTCTTAAAAAATCTTGATTTAAGGATCCCAAAGTTTGAGACATTTCCTAAACATTTGTGTTCTCTCTTTTAACTTGTTCTCAAGCTCGATGGGTAACAATGGCGGCACTGGTAGTAACTTTTGGTACAACTTCGGTGCAACTTGGTTGTAATTTGGTGCAACCGATGTTGCAAAAGAATCGATTCTTTCTCTTGATTTATAAGTATCTCAAATTCACTCGATATTCGACCACCGTACCCATTTGTAAGAGCTTAGATAATGCGTCCCAATCGTTGTTGCCCGATGCCATTATCGGTGTTGTGTGGGATCATTTGGATTGATTGGGTTAAGGAATTATGGTTGGGAACAATTTGTGAAAGAACACAAAACACGTAAGTGCTATGTCTATCTTATACAAATATATCATAGTGGAAATCCAATGTTCTTGCTTATGTGGCAAAATAAAATTGGTCTTGGGTTAAACAAGTTTGGTGGGGTAGATCGGTACAAAACATGAAAGTACGTTACATTAAGTGAAACAAAAATTAGTACGCGTACCATATCGATACATTTGAAAAAGTGTGGAAAGCAGTGTACACTTTTTAATAATAAATCGATTACAATTAAAATAATGAAAACTAAATACAGACGAAAGGGGTAGAAGCGGAAGAGACTCTATATCCGAATTAAATGAAAGCAGTAAAGGTGGTGGAGCGAGGCTCATGTTTAACATGATTCCCTCAAGCAGTTAGTAAATACATTTCCCATGGTACAATTCCAAAGTCACATGGCGACCGGACGACAACTTGCTTGAAAGATCGTTGAATTATCGGAGAACTGCGGAAATATTTGCAACAGATATGCAAATCTGTTAAAACAATAACACGATTTGCATATATATTATTCTGACAGAACCAACTCATTTTGGCCCGAAATCACGAAATATATACCCGTCTTGTGTAAGACGTAGGTGTTGTTGTAAAACCAACTAAAAGATTTTGATAGTCAATACCAAGATTTCCTTATAAAGATGCTTTCATTTCCTTCTTTGGGCGATGTGAGATACTCTCCCAAAACCCATTTTTTGTGTTTCAAGTGCCTTACTTTGAGACACGATATCTCATTCATTTCAACTCCATTTTGGACATGCTTTAGCTCGTGGCGAAGCTCTCATCAAGGAGAACGCAAAGCTACCAAGAAATATAAATATATATATAACATATACATATATTAAATAGTGTCCAAAAATTTGCAAAACTATTTTTCCAACAAAAAGTCGTTCTTTATTATGCGGTAAAACCTTTTTATTTTAAATTCTTCTATTTTCTTGCATGTAGAAGTGCAAGAAAACCATTTAGTTAAGGGATTCATATATTCGAGATTGATTAGTAGAATAAAAAGTAAGGAGTTCCAAGAAAAACTACAAAGTGAGTTAGTAAATAGACAAACCTCCTGATTAATTAATCACAACCTTGATATATTATCAAAGAGTATGCAATATTTGAACATTTGAACTTTGATTAACTAATAAATATAACATAACTAGCTAAAAGACCCGTGAAATTCACGAGTATTTTAAGGAGACGACAAAAAAGTAGATTAATGACATCTATATTACGTAATTAGTCATTAGTAAAAAATACATGAGTACATGCATTTAGAAATAAATAGTTTGCACAAATTTAACATATATGTAACAAAATAAATAGTCAAATAATCAAAAGAAAACATAAAGTTGCATAAGCACATATTTTAGTTTGGTTTGATGACTTGTTTGTGTTGCAAGAAATCAAATGTATGTTGATTCTCTTGTTGATGATTTAAAAGGATCGTTAATAACAGGCAAGAATTAGGATTGTCAAATGTAGCAAGGATCAAATGTAGCTAGAATTAGGATTGTCAAATGGGTCGATCGATCCGACTCGAACCCGATAAGGCTTTATAGGTCGGGTTAATTCGGTCCAACATAACTTATCACTCAACTGATAAATCCGATAGCCAAATAGGGTCGGGTTAATATTTTGATTGGTTCGTTATCGGGTTGACTCGATAAACAGGCAAGCTATAATGACCCATTAATAAATCTGTAACATATATAAGCCTTTCTAGTTTGTTTTGTATATTAGGCCAAAAAACAAAACAATTCCATACCTGATATGTTTTATGTGTATAACTTTTGGATTGGTTATTTGATTAATGTGTTATAGTATATGATGTGTGGATCAAATTGATTAGCTAAACTCATACGATATTCGCATAGTGCCAACCGGTAAAAATGAAACAAACATGCCTACTGCCAATTTATATTCAGCGCCATTGAACTTGTTAATGCTTGTTTTCTATGCTATATACTCTGCCAAAGGAAAGTATAACTGTCATGTTGCTCCTAACTATAAGTTAATGTCATAATGCGGTATTTTTTAAATGAGTCAACTCGTGGGTAGAAATTAGCATGTAACCCGATAATTCGATAGATCCAACCAATAACTCACAACCCAATAGACCCGGATCTGACTAACCTGATTTCTTATAGTGTCGGCTTCCCAAAACCCGATAGACCCGACCCGATAACCCGTTTGACACCCTTACCTGGAATGATGGATAAATGAGTTTGATTAGAAAATAACACTGTATTATGTAAAAAGTTTGATAATTTTGATACATATGATAACAAACTTAGACTACCACTTCTTTGTAAACCATATTTGTCGTCGTATTCTTGAGGTTTTGTCTTTGTTGCATTAGGGTGTTTGTCCGCCAAAGGTTGAAATTGATAATTTTAATAGGTGGTTCAAGTTGATAATGTTCGTACAGTCAATGGGAGTCTATAATATCGGTTTGTGTCAGAGATAGTTATATTTCCATACTGCGGTTTGTACAATGTGGTTTATCAACATTATTTAAATAACTATAATAATGCGAGTTGAAAGATTTGAAAGTTTCGAAGTATGAATTTAAGAGGTTGAAATTTTGAAAGAACTACAAATCGATTGTTTTTCTTATATCATTATAAAAAAGTAAGACATTGATGAAATTGTATAATATGTAGTGGTAAAAATAGGTTGTTGTATGTTTCTCATGATAACTTTAATACTAAGCTTTACAAATAGTTAAATAATACTTAAAATGATAATCTTATTATTATTTTTCAAAAGTGATTCGGGATGATATGGTCACCGAATACACCTTGTTGAATATTTTGACTCGTTAAAACATATATAAGTAGGAGACCCACTTTAATGAGTTGGTTTAAATGTAGAATATAAGTAGGGAAGAACCATTTTTTATGAATTCCTTTAAAAAGGCTCATGTAAAAGTTATTTGCCATTGGTTTTTTCACATTAAGTGAAGGAGTTTTCAAGGTTTCCATTTTTATGCCATCTATTTCAGTAATCTTCACTTGTAGTAGAGCTTGTTTAAAGCTTTGCTCATTTGTTGTTTTTCCATACACAATGTTGTCTTTTGAATACCCCGCTAACTAACCCATGACCAAAATATGCTCACCTCCAAGATGTCCCAATATATTAAGTTTATTGTTTTGGTTTGAAAATTCATCTCAATCAAGAACATCACACCCTTTGATATTAATTAAGATGGTAGTAATAAATTGCACAAAGTGAAAAGAAGGAATAATCAAAATGAGAGGCTTCAATTACAATTACATTTATTGGAACTCAAATAATAAATAACAATATCTATTCACCATAAATTCACAAAAGTAAATAATAAATAACAATACCTATTAACCATACAAATACAATTATACAAATACAATTGAAAAAGTTATCCTGCAAAGTCATAGATAAAATATAACTTGATAACTAAAAGATTGAACCTTCAAATACTATCATTCTATAAGGTACATGATATAAAACAACCTATTGGCAAAGAATATGAATTAAGAATGAGTTATACACACCATGTACTAAAGCAAAATATTAAAAGTGATTGATATGTCATGCAAGGCCTCATCTTATTCTGCTATAATTTGTTCCTTGAAGCTTGCACCGCAAAGGATATGCATACTAATACGCCACTCATGCCAAAAGTAATACTTGCGACGTACCTATACCAACACACACTTAAAGAACAAAAGAAATAAAGATACAACAATGACCATACCTCTCACAAAATATTATTGTCTCTTGACCAAAACAATCACCTAAAACATGACGGAAAAAAGAAAAAAAAAAGTTGTTATATGTTGTATATGCAACCATATCCGAATCACTGAATCAAATAAATATCACAAAATTATGGACCATAATATAAATGATAGTATTACAATCGTTTTTGCTCAACATATCTAGGTTGCTCGAAATTGGCCATTAACTATCAAATAAGCACATGCCAAACCAATCAAGGTTCAACTTCCCCATTCTTTGTCCTGCAAACGTACAATGATAACTAATATTATTTAAACTTCTAAGATGGATAGATTAAAGTTTACATGAGAAAAGTTAAACATTATAATGGGTGTTACTAAATATATATAATTTACTCTTGTTACGTAAACAACCTCATGATCTTGATCTATGTTATGATAAATGTAATCCTAGTTTGCCCATACCTTAATCTGTGTAGACAACAAAGATATCTAACGTAGAGTATAAATAAAGCAAAGAAACTACTTATACATTGATTAAAAACATATACCATGAATTATCAAGCACAAAATCTAGAAAGCTATCAAAGAGAAATAGAGCTCAGATCTATCTCAATCCTTCATGAAAGTCTCGTTAGGCTACCAAAACATTTCAAGTTAGAGTATTAGACTAACAAATTCAGGTGCATTATGAATCCATTCAAGGTAGACAACTGATATTGGTTCATTTGCACCCTTAATGCACCCATATTCATGAAAAGTTAAGATAAAAAGGTACTCACACCAACCCATATGCGGGACTAAACGAATCATGAGTGTGCAAAATAAAATCACATATAGGCCATCTATAGTCAAACTTTTAGTTTGTTGCCCTTTATTGTATAAGAAATTTCGATGTACCCGCTGAATAACCAATGTGGTGCGAATCTAACACTAATATTTTAGATTAAGAAAAACATTAAACTAAGTAAAGCACAATTTAATGGAAATATTAAGGCTAACCCATAATTCACATAAATGGTCTCTTACTTTTGCGTTTCTTTAGTCCTCAAACTGAGTTCGAAAACAGTTGGGATCTTTATTCCAAATAGTATTATACAACCTTACTCTGCCTAATGTATAATGCATTTGTTTCTAAACACTATAGCTAAAGGACCAAAATAAATTTAGAATAACGTTACCTCATCTATCTTTATCGTCAAGCAAGAAGCACACAATATGATAAAACAATAAAAGATACATTTCTGGCGAATTTAGCTTCTCACGCATTTCATCAAACATGTGGTGTACATAAAATTCCATCATCAATTCATTGCACATTTATATGCATAACAATCAAATGCTTAAAAGAAAATCCCAGGTTTGACACATTTATAACGTGTTAAAATGAAACTGTCTAATTTTAAAAAATAAAAATATGCACACCTTTTCCATCAATTTTATTCCTCCCTACAACATAAAAGTTTACCGGCTCTGAATAACTATGCCGCGATCAAAATTAGCTAACATAGATATCTAGATTATTGAGACAAAAAAGATAAAAGAAGTACTAAGAAATTACCTCATAGCTAGATCGAAGATTGTTAAAGATGGTGGTAGTGGTCTAATTAGTTATTCCTTTACTCTATATAATTTTGTTTACTGCTGGAGAAAATAGGTTATCACGTCTTTTCATATGAGTTGGATGAATTCAAAATCGGGAATTAATGTTGATTTCAATCCCATGATTATCTTAGTATCAATTCCAAAATTAAATAAAAACTTCCAACTTAAGTGTTGCACTACACTTCTATATATTTCTTGTTTTTACATTGTCTATTTCCAAGATATTTGTTTTAAAACTTACGCAAATGTATAGTCAGTAAGATAACCACATAGCTGGTCAAAGGTAAAGGCTGTAGTTTTAATATCTTTAGATGTCACGTGTCAAGTCCTAGTTAAAAGTTAATTATAGAAAAATTAATAGCAGGCTGACTAAAACTCTGTTTTATTAGTTAGTATAGATTATTTCCATGAATACCTGTAATCATCAGCCTATATATAGATGGATATAGATACATACAGAAGCCCACATAGGAGCTTGAAAGATTTTACCAAAATTTTCTTGAGAGCTAAGTTAGTAGGTAAGTCACACTCAGCAATTTTCTGATGTTTTCATTGAGTAGTCTAGCTTGGATCCGTTAAGTTTATTAACATATCTTATTGCATTGATCTTGGATAGATTTATAATTCATAGATTGTGTCACCATTACACTGATCTAAGTTTTCCATCTATTCTGTGGAGCCTTTTTATCTTTGAGTAAGATAATGCAGATTAGGTGATGCAAATTTCATATAGTTTTTAAGAATGTTATTATAAATAATGTGTAACCTCTTAGGCATGTGTCTGAATCACGGTTTTGAGCACTTAATTCTCCGTACCTTATAGAATGAAGAATCAGTTGAACTTATTTCCCATTGTTTATAGATTTAAGAAGATTATGAACAAATTCAACAAAGTAGTTAGTTTTTTAATCTTGCAGGTTTTATTTGTGATCGAGCATTTGAAATGACAACTACCACTACAAGTATCCACATTGTTACAGCAAGACCTTCTACCTTTTCTTGTTGTCAAGTTTCAAACTCAAGCGTAACAGTTTTCACTAGTGGGCATTAGAGGGGCATCATGTGCAAAGCTTAAAAGCTCATGTCACGTAGCTTCAACGAATTTGCTATCTCATAAAGTCAAAACCAGTCCTATGAGATTTGGAAAGATGACAACACGAGCAGCATCAAATTCTAATGACACAAAGGTCCTACCAGGGCTGCTTGATTTAAGAGGTTAGTTTTTGGATCATTGTGAATTATTAAGCTTGAATAATTCATGAAATGACATAGAAGAAAACAGCCTGATTCTTGGCGAAATATGATGCTGGAACTTTTAAGTTAGGGAGCCATGTGCAGGAAAGAGAGCATTCATCGCTGGTGTCGCTGACGATAACGGATATGGTTGGGCAATAGCCAAATCACTAGCTGCTGCTGGTGCTGAGATACTTGTTGGCACTTGGGTCCCGGTACGTTACTCATCTAAGACTAATGCCTAGATACTTATTACTAAAGATTCGAGGTACCATGATGGGCGGGTCACAGGTTCAATGGTGGCCTGGTGAGTAAAAATAGTACTGGGTTGGGTTGACCTGTTAACATTTTTTTATCGATATTATTCATTAGTTACATAAATAATAAATAAGTTAATGAATGTTACAAAACCAAGATTACTACCATAGTAGTCTAAATCTTAAAAAAAAAAAAAAAAATGAATTAGAAGACTATATGCATCAGGAAACAAATTTTAAAAAGATTTGATATCCCTCTTTTAGCTAAATTATTTGACCTATTTGAGATGAAACATAACCCATGTAACCAAAACTCATTTATATATGACTCTTCACCTTTCTAGGCGCTGAAAATATTTGAGACTAGTCTTCGAATGGGAAAGTTTGACGAATCACGTGTGTACGTGTGCTATGTTCCACAATTTATTTTCAGTTATTATGAGATTTATAGGATGATTGATCAACTAACCAGCAATTGAAATTGTTGTTTAGGTTGTCAGATGGATCTTTGATGCATATTACTAAAGTGTACCCTTTAGATGCAATTTATGATACTCCTGAAGACGTTCCTGAGGATGTAAGGACAAAATCATATAAAAATATTCCTTCAATTTAAGAAGAAAAAAAACAAGTCCCAAATATCCCATACTTATTGCCAAATTATGCAGGTAAAACTAACAAACGCTACACGGGACCTCAAACTGGACCGTCAAGGTATCATAATTTTTTTTATTATAATTCGAGTTAAACCAACTGACATGTTTCATATCATATAGCTAATGCAGCATTTATGTTTTGTAGGAAGTTGCTGAATCTGTGAAAGAGGACTTTGGCACCATTGACATCCTTGTTCATTCATTAGCCAATGGACCTGAGGTATGCTTTTCGATTTTAATATTATTCTTTCTAATAGATGGTAGAGATTTTTTTTCTTAAGAATGGTTTGCAGGTTACCAAACGTCTCATAGATACATCAAGGAATGGGTATCTTGCGGCAATCTCAGCATCAAGTTATTCTTTCATATCATTGCTCAAACATTTTTTACCAATAATGAATCCAGGTATGATTTTCATCTCTACGCTTATGGCCCTCACGGTTAAGTAACGGGACAAGAAAAGTAGATTCTTGTAAGGATCAAACTCGGTTGGATTTAATTCACCCAAAATACTTTTTTCCGATATGTATATATATAAGTTTGGGTTATTATGAAAAGTTTCTTAGAATGAAAAGAATGAGAATGCATGTGGAGGTGACGTGTGTCACGCTCACACATCACTACGCCATATCCCCACCCACCCCCACCCCTACCCCACCGAAAAAAAATTTTCCCGCAAAAAAAAAAAAAAAAAAAAAAAAAAAATTCATAAATTTTTCTCAGATCAAAGTTATAAAGTTCTTGAATAACAATCATGATTATAGTGCATTAAGGTTATAAATTCTCGCATCACGGTAAAATTCTCGCATCACAATCATAATTTTAGTGCATTAAGGTTATAACCTTGATTTTTGTGCATCATAGTTGATGCACTTAACTATTAACTATGATGCGATAACTTATAATAAAGATGCACCAAAACTTATTAGTGCATTAAGGTTATAAGTTCTTTGCGTCACAATTATGATTTTAGTGCATTAAGGTTATAAATTCGCATCACATTTATAAAGTTCTTGAATCACAATCATGATTTTAGTGCCCGCATCACGAGAAAATTCATCGCATCACAATCATGATTTTAGTGCATTAAGGTTATAACCTTGATTTTGTGCATCATAGTTGATGCACTTAACTATTAACTATGATGCAAGAACTTATAATAAAGATGCACCAAAACTTATTAGTGCATTAAGGTTATAAGTTCTTCGCGTCACAATTATGATTTTAGTGCATTAAGGTTATAAATTATCGCGTCATCACTTATAAAGTTCTTGCATCACAATCATGATTCTAGTGCATTAAGGTTATAACCTTGATTTTATTGAATCATAGTTGATGCACTTAACTATTAACTATGATGCGAGAACTTATAATAAAGATGCACCAAAATTTATTAGTGCATTAAGGTTATAAAGTTCTTGCGATCATAATCATGATTTCTTGCATTAAGATTATAAGTTCTTGCATCACAATTATGATTGTGATGCGATTTTATGTAATAAATTTTGGCGGTAAAATTTATTTTGCCAAAAAAATTTTGGCGGAAAATTTTTTGGGTGGGGTTGTAGGGTGACACGTGTCACGTGGCGTGGCGTGGTGATGTGGCAGGTGACACGTGTCACTCCACACGCTTCTCATTCTTTTCATTATAAAAACTTTTCATTTTAACCATATATATATATATATATATATATATATATATATATATATATATATATATATATATATATATATATATATATATATATATATATATATATATATATATATATATATATATATATATATATATATATATATATATATATATATATATATATATATATAGAGTTAGGATCAAATAAGAATATTACTTAAAATAAGAAGAATTATAACCAATCCGAGATGCACCGACCTAAATTAGATGCATCTTTATAATCTTAGATGCATTATAACGCAAAGATAGTGTGTTTCTAGCTTTTAATCGGATGCATATCACGATATTAGATCGTTTCATGATTTCTCTTGTTTTTGTTCCACCGCACGTGCGAAATCATGAAAATCGGTTTGCACCATCTATACATCAAATTAACTTTCGAAACTCAAGATGTTGCATCTATATGAATAGAAATGCATCTAATGCAAGTCGTTCATCTCAAATCGTGGTTTGGTCACTTCTCACCACTTCTTATTTTAAATTACTTCACCTGGATCTATATATATATATATATATATATATATATATATATATATATATATATATATATATATATATATATATATATATATATATATATATATATATATATATATATATATATATATATCTTGATGTATGCTATGTGGCAAAAAAAATCGTTTTCATGATTAAATGTGTTGTGATATTAAGGTCGATTTTGACTTTTTACAAAAGTCGAGATCGATCTTAATATCACATAAACTTTTTATTTAATACAAATTGTTAATATCACACTAACTTTTTATATCACACTACTTTTTGTTTTTTTTACTAATATTATTAATATCACCGTTCTTTTAATAAAAAAAATGTTGATATCACGATTCCTTTTCTATCACGTAAACTTTTTCTTTTTTAATATAATTGTTAATATCACCGTAACTATCATATGTTTTTTAATAAAATTGTCAATATTATAGTAACTATCATATGTTTCTAAATATCATGGTTCATTTTACGTGTAAAAGCTTAATATCACAGTTTGTTTTATAATATCATAGTTTCATAATGTCACAATAGAACTCATAATATCGTTAATATCACGGTGGGACTAGTAATCAAAAACAAAAGTGCTCGGAAAAATCCTGAAAATAAAAAAATGAAAGAAGATAACAATAGTAAGGATCCCCGAAAGGAAAAAAATTAAAAAATCGTTTACATGGTCGATTGATGCATGAAGTTAGCGCAGATCTAGAATGGTAGTCAGGATCTATCCGCACATCCGCGTGATCCTCACTTTATATATATATATATATATATGGATAAAGATCGAATAAAAGACAAATATCCGTAAAAGATAAAAAGATTTTTTTCAAAAAGTTCACGAAAAATTCTATAAAATCCCACAAGATCGGGTATGATGGTGCGTGAAAAAGTTGTGAAAAACTTTTTCTAAAAGTGGATATTTTTCCGAAAAAAATTATGAAAATATCGTTTAAGATTAAATCCTTTTTGTGCATCAAAAATTGGTTTTGCAACTTCTTTCGACTTTTTCATCAAAATAACATTCAAGATCAAACTAAAACAAGTTAAAATTTTGTGCATCAAAATTTTTTGCATCAAAATTCATTTTGTGCATTAAAAAACGTGTCAAAACTCAAAATTATAAAAATGTTTTCACAAAAGTTTTATGCACCAACATACCCGATCTTGTGGGATTTTTTGAATTTTTCGTGAACTTTTTGAAAAAAATCTTTTTATTCTTTTACGGATATTTGTCTTTTTATTTTAATCTCATATATATATATATATATATATATATATATAAGAGGTTATTTTCGTAACCAAGAAAGGTCGAGAATCTGAGAACCGTCTGACTTGATTTTTGATCAATGGTTAATATGAGTGATGGCACAAATGTAATTATAGAAAATATTAGGTATTAGTTTGTAAAGCATTTAAGGGTATTAAAGGGATTTCATTAAATATCCCAATAATAAACTGCTCCACTAAATTAGGAATTTCATTTGAAATCACCAGCACCATATCAAAATAATCACGATCCTTTTTTTCAGATCTACTATTTTTTCTCCTTGTACACAAAAAACTCCACTATACTTCTCCAATTTTCATAAGATAAATTACTACAATCACTGCAATCGTGTTTAACTGTGATTATCAAAATAAATCACCCTACAATCGTGTTCATATGGGTAGGAAACCCATTTTTCGAAATTGAGGTCAAGATGCTACTAACATGAAGGTAATGTATATTTAATTATCATTTTACTGGACAGATCTGTAATTAAAAGATGCAAATCGAGGCATCAATTATACGTGTGTTTAATTTCTTGATTGTTATTGATTTGTTTCTTTTTTCACAAACAAATGGTGGCCTCATATCCATAAATGAAATTATGATTTTTTAAATCATATAAATGGTGGCCTGGTGGATTAAAACAATTTTAAAGGAAATGGTGGATAACATTAGTTTTTTTACCTTTTCTTATGTAAAGATTTTGTAGGTGGCCTGGTATAATAAAAGTTGGGTAACCCTTAAAAGTTTAAGCTTATCTTAATTTCTATTAAAAAGATATATATTAGTTGATGAGTGAACGTGTTCAATATGATAAAAATGTATGGAATATATATTAGTTGATGGTGGAAGTGCACCTCAGTTTTTTGCCCCATGATTTCAGATATGTTGTTGTACATTTGGTTTTAATTTGAGTCATATGTGTTTAAAATGGTGTGCATATGTGTTTAAGGCTTTTTTTGTTCGTATGTTTGCATTGTACAGGTAAACATATTGCTATTTGTTATATTTATAAAAGTTTGCATAATTTAATATGAGTAATAATTGTGCACATGTGTTATACTAGTTGTTATGATTCATTTGTGCATAGATAGATCTGTGCATCTCTTTTCAAAAGTAATTTGGTGATTTTCATAAAGTTAATAGTGAAAAGAGGTGTAGATATATGTTTTATAGTTGATATAAAATGAATAGAAGTTTGTGCATATGTGTTTCAAACGTATAAGAAGTTAATGGAATGGTGCATATGTGTTTTACTGGTTAGTATAAAATCAACTAAAATGGTGTGCATATGTGTTTTAAGGTTCTTAAAATCAAGGAAAGAGTTATGCATACATGTTTTAAATTGTGCATTTGTGTTTAGATTGTGCATGTGTTTGTTAGTTGTTTATGATTAAAAAAATACGTTTATATCATCTATTTGATATAGAAAAAGATTGTGCATATGTGTTATATTGGTTGTTATGATTAAAACATTTGATTGTGGTTTTAATTGTGTTTGTGTATACTTGTATCAGATTGATGAAGTATGATGACAACATTGAAGACCTAGAAGTGGATGCACACAAAGATTCATTAAGATAATTTGTGGCTTTTTAAGAGACACGATTATTGCATATGTATTTTTGTACTTGTAATCAAATGAAATGTACATATAAGTATTTGTGTTTTTTATAAACGTTTATGCTATTTAATTTTTGTATCAAACTTCAAAAAGAATAATGGTTACTTATATGTTGAGAAATTTGGTTTGTTATAAAAAAACGTTTTAAACAATTGTACAATAGAAATACATGTAAAGTTACATTATTTTAGAAAGAACACATGTGCATTTAGTATTTTGAAAACATGCATGCTGAAAAAGAAAAATTAATTAAATCAAAAATTAAATGTTTTAAAAGTACAGGATTTAAAGATAAAATCATGCATGGTGGAAAAACAATCCTACAATTTAGGAACTAAAAAGGTTTTTGTTAAAAAATTCAAAAGAAAATAAACAATATAATTTTACTAATATACCCTTTTAATTAAATAATAAAATAAATATTCAAAAAATCGATTGGTTGATCTTGGTTCCATGATTCGACTTTTTCTTTGGTTCGAAAAGAACCCTACCCTATATATATATATATATATATATATATATATATATATATAATTTCAAATAACTAGTAACTTGGATGAACCAATATAAAGTTCAGTAACTTAATACTGACGTTCGACCTATTTGACATGTTTCTCTTTTTTCTTTTGAAAGGAAAACTCACACACCCAATATTTACAGCTTTACGCTACACTTTGTCCTGTCTCAATCATTGGTTGAAGAGCACCTTGAATATATCGCTACACTAAATGTCTGTTGGTTTTGAGCTATATTTTTTATTTCATCGTTTGACGGTTAGAGATAAAACACAACTTGACCCATTCATAAGTAATGGGCAGAAAGGACCTACTGAATGTGATAGTAAACGTTTCAATATGAAATTTAAGGCTGATTATGTTGCAGGTGGTGCTTCGGTTTCTCTAACCGCCTTGGCTTCTGAGAGGTTCATAGCTGGGTAATTTTTCATTTACATTTGAACCTAAAATTTCGGTGATCCCATTTTAGGCATTTTAAATTACACATTTTTTTGATGCAGATATGGTGGAGGTATGAGTTCAGCGAAAGCTTCTTTGGAGAGTGACACAAGAGTAAATATTCTATATGACTACATATCCCAAATTCCTGATCCTTACTTCAATTTTTTTTAGGTTTTAATCATTATGATCAACACACGCAGGTGCTGGCATTCGAAGTTGGTAGAAAACATGGAATTAGAGTGAACACTATATCTGCAGGTACTGCAATAACTTTTAATGATATTTAAAGATGGTTTATCAGTTATAATCTATTCTTCTTGGGTCCCAAAATGATTGCACAACTTACTATTTTAAGATGTGGCAATATAATTGTTCACTTCAAAATAAGAAATGCTTTAATATATTAAGTTTCCAATATCACGGCCACCTAAATATAAGTGGTAAGAATTGCATTTTAATAATTTTTGGTTGTGATTAGTGCACAATTTTATTGGGGTTCGTGGGAGTATTTTCATCACAAAAATTACTGGTTTTTTGTAACGCCAAGCCCGAAAGGCAGTCGGTGGGGAACACTAAAGGCTCTTACTCTAGGAGCTAGGTGCCGTTAACGGCATTCATATAATAAGATGTAATCCTAAAAAAGTATTCAATTAAAGTATCGTAAGAATGGCCAGGAGCATTAAGAAGTCGTGCAGCCAAGGCAACTGGTGTCATCGATATGTACATTAATTATGCATTAGTGAATGCACCACTACAAAAAGAACTCTTAGCAGGTCAGTGCTCCCTCCGGAACTTTATTGTGCTTCCTTATAATTCTGAAGCGTTGTAAGTTCACGAGCTTTGATACAGCTCTAGTAGACCCAATTTTTTTTTTTTTTTTTTCCTCTTGAAAAGATCAACTAGTGGCCCAAATGCCTAATGGTGTGAAAAGAATGCGTTTTATAAAACTTTTGATCTATTCATACACCATTAGATTTATACATACACCACTAAATTCTCTGTTTCGGTCTTAATACCCTTACTAAGGCACGTACACAACTTTTAATAAATAAACACTAATGAATTACCATTATTTCATTGTAATTTAGTGCATTTAGTAAACAATCTCCATTTTCCGGAACCATGCATCTTGGCATATTGAGATATCATGAGGGTTGGCCTTTCACATATTGTTTGCATATTGTATAAATCATCAATGTGGAATGATAATGATCACGGAGTTTTAAATAATGTTCCAATCAAAACTAAAATAATGCAAATCAATTCCCATTTGCACTCATAAATGTGCATCAAAATCTTGAAAATCAATATGTATTAGGGTTATTATACAAAAAAGTCACTAAAGTTTTGTCCTAAGTCACTAAAGTTTAAAAGTTGTCATTCTAACTTATGAAAGTTGTCAACCACGTTCTTGAACTTATGAAAGTTGTCATCCGGGTTCTTGAACTTGTAAAGACATGACATTTTGTTACTTAACATATAAAAAATAAACGTAAAAATCATTGAATTATAGACATGTTTGCTTTTTAACGTTGAGTAACCTGAATGACAACTTTTAAACTTTAGTGACTTACGACAAATTTTCCGCAAACTTTAGTGACTTTTTTGTATAATAACCGTATGTATTAACAGAGGAGGTGGGAAATGCTGCTGCTTTTCTGCTATCGCCACTTGCTTCAGCCATCACGGGGACAGTTTTGTTCGTTGACAATGGTATGAGTGCAATGGGAGGTGCGGTTGACAGCCCTACTCTAAAGGATATGGATATCCTGAACCAAAGCAAAAGCTAGGTACCCATCGAGCAAGCACGCTGTTTTCAATTTCCAAATAAATTGTATTTGCTTTGAGTGAATGAATAGCTTAGCTGGACTTTATGTATTTACATTACAACGATAAATGTTGGTGGTTAGTTGTATGCTGCAATATCAATGAGCCATTGATTATTGATAAATTTTAGAACTATCACAAAAGTTGTCAATGTGATAGAATTGTTATTTATGTTGTAAATGTAAAAAATAAGAGTAAAAAGATTGAGGTAAAGGAGAGAATTATTATTGAGTGGTTAACTTAAGAGATTACAAGTAGGTAGTATATATAGTGTAGATGATACATGTGAAACCTTAATAATTCACTAGAGATAAATGTGAATATACATAAAACCATTAATATTTACAATACTCCTCCTTTAATATTTATGTTTATTGTACGTTATAGACTGGCTCATTAAGAAAACCCAACGGGATAAAAAACTTGATGAAGGGAAAAATAGTTCAGTGTGCATAATGCTTCTCCTCAATTTATTGTATATCTTTCAAGCGCCGAATGTCAATCTTCTGAATCAGTTGCTATTTGGTAATAAAGTCCACGAAACTTCTGATGTAGAAATAAGTCATGCAAAGATAACAAAATATATGTTTAGCTTCCAACCCAATATCAATGCATTGACTGGAAAGCATATATAGCTAATATAACTGTTAAAAGAGAAAAATACACTCTTATGACACATATTAATTGCAAAATTTACATCAAACCCTCAGTTCCACTTATTAATGGTACTCGAAGACCAATCATTTCTTAAAAACATGTGCAAAAGCAATATAATATGTGTCCAAATGACTTTTCATCCATTTAAGCATTCATTTAATCTGATCAAATAGAGTTCTTGATAACTTTATTGATGTTTTTAGATGTTGAAGTTGTTAGACATGCTTGAGTCATTATAGATCTTTCATGAAATATGAGAGTTAGAGTAAATTAAATACTTCTATATTGTATGTCTCGTATAATCTATACTACATATAATGCACGAAGGCACCTCACTCTTAATTTTAAGACATATAAGAAATTAAGCATGGTTTACAACATTTTAATGCACACAGTTTTCAGAATTACAACAAAGTAAGCATATTGTACAACAAAATAAAGCGTGGTGTCATTTTAAGACTAAAATTCTATCAAACAACATTAATGCTATTAAAAACACCCCTTCACCAAAAATTACAACCATTTAAGCACAATGTACAATAGCTGCAACCAATTTTCAGATTTACAACAAAATAAGCATAGTGTACAACAAAATAAGAATGATGTAATTTTCAGACTATTAAAGTGGCAATGTTATTAATGACTATAATGACTACTACTTACAAGAAAAGAAACATAGTGTACAACACTTTAATGCACATAATTTTCAGACGTACAAGACAAGAAGCATAGTGTACACCAAAACACCACATTAATGCTATTTAATGTAGTCAAATATTTAATCGGTCAATAAATACAATTACTGATTATTAAAACACCCTTATATAAAATACAAATTATCAAGCATATTGTACAACCAAATTAAACACAATTCACGCATTAAATTTCACTACTACAAATAATAAAGCACATTATACAAATATTCAAGCCCGAACAGCAGCGGGCCAATGGGCTTGAGCCCGAACAGTAGCGGACCAACGGGCTCGAGCCCGGCGAGACCGGGCAGCGGGGTTCGAGCCGAACGAGCACGGGCTATACGAAATTCTTGATATCCGTAAATTTATTGTAAAAAAAAACATAATAAACTAAAATACATTATTCATCGAAAATTTTATTCGAGTACCCGCGATGCAACGCGGGTACCGCTAGTATCAATAAGAAATCTAAATCCACCTCGAAACAACATGTCTCTTAATAATCAACTTCAATTTTTTTGTGAATTTATTTATTCCATAATTCATGTCTTAAATCACATAATTTTTAGAGCTCTTATTTCAGTTTCACACAAAGTCCGATGTATATCCAATAGCTTTTATAAATTGACATGTATGAACTTCGCGTCCTAATAGTTTTCGTATTTGCAATAGATTGCGTCTTTTCATGTTCGCCAATTATTGTTCGACAGATTACCTTATTATTTGCTTTCGTTACTAGCAGATCAACTGATGTAATGGAACTATGATAATTTGGATCCTAGTTTTCAAGAAAATTCTATGGTTATATGAATATTTCATTGGGTATTTTATTTTCTTGAAAAGTTTAATAATCGAAAATACTAAAATTGAATTTTGCTAATTCTTTAAATGTATTAATGCAACATTAAATCGTAAACGTCGGTTATTCTTGTATTGGTAAATTGATCTACACCCGTAAGGGTTTTTTGGTAGAGTCAACTTTACTAAAAGAATAAACCTAGTCCTCTTTTTATAAGAAAGAGTGAGATTCAATCCTATTCCTTTTCATGAATGAGAAATGTATGATAGGACAATTAGAATTGTCTAAATTCTAAATACGTAACTCGTAAGCAAATTTTAATAGTTAAGAAAATTGCATATTTTCTGAGTTAGTAAATTAGAAGCTAGACTAATTTACTGCAGAATTGGTAAAAGACAAACTAGTATATTTTATCTAGTTGTTCTGTTTTGACCATTTAAAAGTACTACATACAATTGTTGGAATGGTAGAACTATTAAGGAAGAAATTGCATGCCCAATTTTCAAGTTAATAGCATTGATGGATAATCCATCATCTACATAGTAGAATACACTCCTTTAGTACATAAGTAATTGTTATGTATGGACTTTCTCAAAGGTTTAGGGAAGTAAATAGAACACTATTTGCTTTCAACGGGTTAATGAAACACTTACAATGTTATCAAATCCGGTGGTAGCATTGTGTTCTTATTCTTGAATAAGGAATTAATGTAATGATCTCTAATTCGATGGAGTTACAAGCTTTGTCATCTTGGTAGTAACCCGATTATCTCTAGAATGTCTTAAGATAATTACTTTCCACTTGTAGACACTTATGTTTTTAAGGATAGTCATGTACGTTTCCTTACTAGACAATGAAGTGGTTCTACATCTACTAGTTATGCTAATATCAATGACACAATCATATTGGTCATATAAACAAACATATGTCGTGTTGTTTATCTGCTACATGATGTTGTTCCATGCACAAGTGGGAGAAATCTATATTGTGTGCAAGGTAAAACATATAGGTATATGATTTAACGAATTCTCTTGACTGCAAAGTAAGAGACTAACATTCTAATATGACTTGTACATACCTAATTCAAGAAACACTTGGTGTTGAAATTTACGTCATGTGAGAACTTGGCGAAATTGCAACAACAAAGTAAATCTCCATGTTACGTAGGATCGTATCTGGAATAAATTTACAGTTTCTAAATTAGAAAAGTATTTAGAATATGTGTCAAGAGGATATATAAGACTACTTCAAACTAAATATTTATGAATTTTTGGAATGGCATAAATAAATGAAGTAATCTAATACTACTTCAATTTGTATATTTATGAATTTTTGGAATGACATAAATAAATGAAGAAACACCCCACCCCGACGAGGGTAAAAGTGTCACATTATGGTGTCATATCATAATATACAAATAAAATTTTGCAAAACGGAAGTCTTATAAAATAAGATACAAAGCCACATGAACGAATGACTTACAATGAAAATTACAAAATCCAATATATCAAAATGAAATGAAACTCAAAATAATTGCTCTTCAAAATAAGTCCAAAGTAATAAAATAACTAGGGTCGGTCCACTCAAAAATCCAACTCTCAGCCCATCAAAGCCCATCTTCCAACCTAAAACCTGCCGCAGGAAAAGAAATGCGGCTGAGCTTAAAAAGCCTAGTGAACAGATATAACAAAACGAAAGCTAAACAAAATCAGAAATATAAAATGAAACAAAGAAGCTGATAACAAGGTCGCAACGAAATGAGAACAATGAGTCAATGAGGAACCCGCAGAATACAATAATAATAGATATCCAGAAAGAACAGATAACAGAGGAGAACAAAGCAAGTAACGCATCGATAACATATACATAAGCAAATCTAAATAATCAGGCATACAATTAATCAGGAAATCAGAATACATGTAAGCCAAACGGAAATCTAAAAACTAGCGAAAGCAACTAATTAGAAAGTGAGCATAGCAATCACACAAGTCAAGTAACCCACAGTTAAGAACATAACAAGTATCATAACAGCAGAAATACCATCAGCAATCAAAACATGGTAGCCACACGTATCAAGTAGGAATACAATATGAACATTATAATTGAATGAATTAAGGACATAGCATGGCAACTAAACAAGTTAACTAGACAGATAACATAGGATGAACCATTTACATCATCAAACAGTGGCATAAGCAAGAGTGTAAATATGGCAGGTCAACAATTAGCAGATAAAGATACTAACGGATAACCATAGACCACGAGATTAAGCGAGCGAAGTATACATGATAAGCAGATAAAACAATCGATTACACGCTAGCATGGTCACCGACAAATCAAAGGGTCACATAACAAGAAGATAACATATAGTCGATGACAACAGTGAATCATATAATCGCATAGTAATCGTATCGTGTCGGGGTAAACTAAGCAATCACATAAAACATGAATAGCATAATCAAATTCAATAATCATATAATAACCCGATGCGTGAATGGAATGATAGTCCAATAACGGAATAAGAGTATGATGATAAATGCAATGGAATATAGCATGGTAGTAGAGTGAGTCACATAAGGGTCTTGAGTAATGGACAATTAATCTGAAATATGGTGCGTTGGGGAATACAGTAGGTACATAATAGGTATATCAAAAGTGTAACGGTTGTCGAAATCTATCCCGAGCCAACAAAACAAACCAATATCAATAGTGGCAATAGCGACCAAGTATCCATAGTAGCCATTGTATTCGGAGGGTGACCTCGGAATACGAACCAATAGGAAGGAGACCTCAGTAGCCGATGGGTGATCGGCTCCCAATATGTGAGGGGTGTATTGGACACACGCACCACATCACCAAAACAATATATCAATATCAATACAATACAATACAAATCTAGGATGCATCCATACGCCTTTGCAAAACAATAGTGGCCATACAATATATCCAAGCGCATAATCAATACAATATGGGGACGGTGTGGAGCATCACTCAACCACACTAGAGTCATGCCATTGATGCATCAATGACACGGACATGGAACCCCATTCCTAGTTAATGGCTCGGGTATCAAACTGACAGGTCAAAGCAAAAGGTCCAAAGTATACAATATGTGAGTCATCATAATCAAAGGTTCAATATCAATAGTTCCCAATTCAGAGGTTCATAGCAATAGTTCAATATCAAAGTTCAATAGCAAAGGTTCGATATCCAGGTTCAATTGCAAACATTCAATATCAAAGGTTCAATAGTAAAGGGGCCAATAGCAAAGGTTCAATATCAAAGGGGTCAATAGCACAACAAAGGTTCAATAACAAAATGGCAAGAGATCAAAGATGCAAAGAGATCATGAGAAACCTTATGAGAAAGGTCGAATATCATACCTCATTCAAGCAAGCAAAATAGGAAAGTAAAGTCACAAGATGAATCAATCTCACGCCGGAACCTATATGAATTAGATAACGCTTATTAAGATCGATTACTCATTTTAGACGGCTTTCCATTTTAGCAAGGTTTTCACATTTAGTAACTTTCATTTTAGGCAACTTTCTATTTTAGATGTGTTTCCATAATTGATGTGTTTCCATATTAAGTAACTTTCCAAAATAGCGAGTTTTTATAATTAGTAAGTTTAGCCATTTATGATGTATTTAATGTTATATTAGGTTAAGTGATGAAAATGAGTGTTATTATAGTTTAAGGATTCTTTATGCCAAGTTACGCAAGTTTAGGGTCTAAAGTGTAAATATTACAAAGTATAGGGTCTTAAGTGTAAAATATATCGAGTTACTCATTTTACTCATTTAGCCCTTTTAATTATCACATAAACATATCAAACCTTCAAGTTCCAAGTATTTACAAATTCATCATTTAACTTATATGAATCGTACATATGTAATTCAAGCCCTATATTAGATTAGGGTTTCCATTAACGTTTTCAGTCATTTTAGCATTGATTAGGACAAGATACACGAATCCTTGTGAAACCCCTTATAATGTCGAGACTTCCCTCAACCCCAAGACAAACCATTCGACAATATTTGAAACCATTTGACATCCATTTGACAATTATAAATCGACACAAGCCAAACAAAGAATACCCGTATGCTTTTTCCCATTTTAGTTCGATGTAGTTCAAGGAAAAACATGCATATAATTAGACCCCATGTTCATGCGACACAAACCAAAACCCTAGGTCCATATAACTTGTGTGTCAACATCAAAAGGAAACCCCAAGATACTAACGCATCTAAATGACCACTTAACTTGACACAAGAGAATAGATAAACACGTATGTTCTACTCGACCTAACAACAAGAATGTGCATGCCGTGTGATTTCAGGTTACAACAGATTCAAAGTCAATATATTATGCCCATTTCCATTCGACATATATAGCACCAATATAACGATTTCAAGTGACTAAAATGGTAGGCGTGTATATATGCATTCGACAAGCTAAAAAACAAGTGACCCATACACGAAACAATAGAAGAAAAAGGCATGAGATGACCCTTGAGGCGTGTAGAAGAGCAAGAAAACAAGACCAAGTAAGGCAAACGAAACCCTCCTTTTGCCCTAGCAAACCCATGACCAGAATTAGGTTCAAACCCACGACGATAATCACCCTTGCAGCCTCCCTTTTTGCCCTAGCAACCCACGACCAAGCAACCTTGATCACAACAGTACCACGATGCGTATGGATTTCTCCTTTGAACTCCTTGTTGTTGACAAAAAAATGGGAAGGGAAGATGACGCCGTCACTTTGATTTGAGAGAGTTAGGGTTTTATTTTTTTGTGAGTTATTTTGGGATGAGATGGTAAGTTATAATGAGAGTAATAGGGAAAATTAAGGGGGACGAATTTTATGGGTGATAGGCGTTTTGCTTGAGCCAAAAATTAGGGGAATTTAAAGACCAAATCCATTTTCCTTAATTACAATATCTTAGTATTTAATTTAGTTCAAATATTCTTGTGACTAGCACATGTAATTAGGTCCAAATAACTTTTCATGTCTTATATTCGTAAGTGTAAGTGTCATCATTATAATTCATTTATAAGTTTAGTGTTAAACGTATTAACGAGCTTGACATGGTTTTTTTTGTATTTCACAATTATTAACATTAGGGTTTTACAATTCTTCCCCTCTAAAAGAAAATATTCGTCCTCGAAAATCGAAGTCGCAGAAATACATGGAGACGTACTAGTTTAAGGCAGACGTAGCAATCCATAGGTTCGCATAATCGTAACAATTTCGGGTCCAAAGCGTACAACACTTATACATAACACATGTCAGTGAGAATCTCGCAAAGAGGTACAGAATTCCAAACGAACATGAGTATTGACAATTTACGGATATAAGCCCTAGTCCATTCACGTACCAACCCGTGAATTTCCCAAGGCGTCAGATGATTCCAATAATTTCAAATTATATGATCTCTGTATTATCACGTTGATCGGTATCATAATACTTGCATCACATAACAAGTCCTTATTGTCATCATATTCTGCCTCGGGTCATGACAAACCACATAACCAATATCACAACAAAACATATAACCTACAAGTAGCAAGTAGCATATCAAAACAGACCAGATCCACATACATGCAGCATAAAATACATCAAACCAACTTACCATATCACAAAAGAAGGAGGCCAACAAAGTGCTCGAAACAGTTTCTCGTGACTCATTACTGACGATCCAAATATAAAGCTGAAATAATATCACCATGCTAAATCATAAAACTTCACGATTTAAACCGAGTTCTGAACAAATCAAAGAAAAGTAATACCGATCAAAATAATATAGCAAAATATCAAACCGCCTCAAAATGCGTGACAAACAAATCGGAATAACACAAGTCACGCCCAATCGAATAAAATAGATGAATCTTCTCAGCATCTCAACGGTTGGACTGTTGACCACAATACGCCCGAATCTTGGTAGTAGCTTCTCCGCACGTCTAAAGTATGCCAGTCATAGTTCTTCTGCTCACACGTCTTCCAAGCGTCCACCAGTTGAATCTTGTCTCCGTCTTTGAGCCTTTGTTGATCATCGTCTGCTCCCTCCAAAGACATCCACGATGTCTCCAGCAACATCACGATCGGGTGCGGTTCTGTTTCACAAACCTCTCCAGAAATTGTTGCAGCAATGCAGGGTCGGCACCATCATCTTTGGCTCAACGAGTAGTCTCCATATAATGATCGACAAACGGACGTGCGAAGATAGAGCAAGCAATAATCAAATGCGAAAAGAAGAAGGTCAAATCAGTGAAGACGAAAGAATATCGAAGTCAAATCTGAACGAAAATCAGAAGAATCAGAAAAGATCGAAACAGCCGGAAGCCTAATGTCTACCCAAGTCCTCAAAGGTCAATCCTAAGGTCAAAAAGACGAAACCTTTGCTCTGATACCATAATTGTAACACCCCAACCCGACGAGGGTAAAAGTGTCACATTCTGGTGTCATATCAGAACATACAAATAAAATTTTGCAAAACGGAAGTCTTATAAAATAAAAAACCAAGCCGCAGGAAAAGAAATGCGGCTAAGCATAAAAAGCCCAATGAACAGATATAACAAAACGAAAGCTAAACAAAATCAGAAATATAAAATGAAACAAAGAAGCTAATAACAAGGTCGCAACGAAATAAGAACAATGAGTCAATGAGGAACCCGCAGAATACAAAAATAACAGATATCGAGAAAGAACAGATAATAGAGGAGAACAAAGCAAGTAACGCATTGATAACATATACATAAGCACATCTAAATAACCAGGCATACAATTAATCAGGAAATCAGAATACATACAAGCCAAACGGAAATCTAAAAACTAGCGGAAGCAACTAATTAGAAAGTGAGCATAGCAATCACACAAGTCAAGTAACCCACAGTTAATAACATAACAAGTATCATAACAGCAGAATTACCATCAGCAGTCAAAACATGGTAGTCACACGTATCAAGTAGGAATATAGTATGAACATTATAACTGAATGAATTAAGGACATAGCATGGAAACTAAACAAGTTAACTAGACAAATAACATAGGCTGAACCATTTACATCATCAAACAGTGGCTTAAGCAAGAGTGTAAATATGGCAGGTCAACAATTAGCAGATAAAGATACTAACGGATAATCATAGACCACGAGATTAACTGAACGAAAGTATACATGATAAACAGATAAAACAATCGATTACACACTAGCATGGTCACCAGACAAATCAAAGGGTCACATAACAGTAAGATAACATATAGTCAGATGACAACAGGTGAATCATATGATCGCATATTAATCGTATCGTAGCCGGGTAAACGGTAGTCACATAAAACATGAATAACATAATCATATAATAACCCGGTACGTGAATGGAATTATAGTCTGAAGTAACGGAATAAGAGTATGACAGATCAATGCAATGGAATATAGCATGGTTGTAGAGTGAGTCACATAAGGGTACTGAGTAATGCACAATTAATAAAGAATATGGTGCGTTAGGGAATACAGAAGGTACAATATAGGTATATCAAAAGTGTAAGGTTTGTCGGAAATCTATCCCGAACCAACAAAACAAACCAATATCAATAGTGGCAATAGCATCCAAGTATCCAATAGTAGCCATTGTATTCGGAGGGTGACCTCGGAATACCAAACCAATAGGAGGAGACCTCAGTAGCCGATGGGTGATCAGCTCCCAATATGTGAGGGTGTATTGACACACGCACCACATCACCAAAACAATATATCAATATCAATACAATACAATACAAATCTAGGATGCATCTATACGCCCCCTGCAAAACAATAATGGCCATACAATATATCTGAAGCGCGCATAATCAATACAATATGGGGATGGTGTGGAGCATCACTCAACCACACTAGAGTCATGCCATTGGTTCATCAATGACACGGACACGGAACCCCCATGCCTAGTTAATGGCTCGGGTATCAAACTGACAGGTCAAAGCAAAAGGTCCAAAGTTTACAATATGTGAGTCATCATAATTAAAGGTTCAATATCAATAGTTCCCAATTCAGAGGTTCATAGCAATAGTACAATATCAAAGTTCAATAGCAAAGGTTCAATATTCAGGTTCAATAAAAAAGGTTCAATATCAAAGGTTCAATATCAAAGGTTCAATAGTAAAAGGGTCAATAGCAAAGGTTCAATAACAAAATGGCAAGAGATCAAAGATGCAAAGAGATCATGAGAAACCTTATAAAAAAGGTCAGAATATCTGTACCTCATTTGAAGCAAGCAAAATAGGAAAGTAAAGTCACAAAATGAATCAATCTCGCCGCCCGGAACCTATATGAATTAGATAACGCTTATTAAGATCAGATTACTCATTTTAGACGGCTTTCCATTTTAGAAGGTTTCCACTTTTAGTAACTTTCTATTTTAGGCATATTCTATTTTAAGCGTGGTTTCCATAATTTGCGGTTTCCATATTAAGTAACTTTCAAAAATAGCGTGTTTCTATAATTAGTAAGTTTAGGCATTTATGATGTATTTAATGTCATATTAGGTTAAGTGATGAAAATGAGTGTTATTATAGTTTAAGGATCCTTTATGCCAAGTTACGCAAGTTTAGGGTCTAAAGTGTAAATATTACAAAGTATAGGGTCTTAAGTGTAAATATATCAAGTTACTTATTTTACTCATTTAGCCCTTTTAATTATCACATTAACATATCAAACCTTCAAGTTCCAAGTATTTACAAATTCATCATTTAACTTATATGAATCGTACACATGTAATTCAAGCCCTAGATTAGATTAGGGTTTCTATTAACGTTTTCAATCATTTCAGCTTTGATTAGGACAAGATACACGACTCCTTGAAACCCTTTTAATGTCGAGACTTCCTCACCACAAGACAAACCATTCGACAATATTTGAAACCATTTGACATCCATTTGACAATTATAAATCGACACAACCCAAACAAACTATACCCGTATGCTTTTGCCCATTTTAGTTCGATGTAGTTCAAGGAAAAACATGCATATATAATTAGACCCCATGTTCATGCGACACAAACCAAAACCCTAGTTCCATACAACTTGTGTGTCGACATCAAAAGGAAAACCCCAAGATACTCACACATCTAAATGACCACTTAACTTGACACAAGAGAATAGATAAACATGTATGTTCTACTCGACATAACCACAAGAATGTGCATGCCGTGTGATTTCAGGTTACAACAGATTCAAAGTCAATATATTATGCCCATTTCCATTCGACATATATAGCACCAATATCATGATTTCTTGTGACTAAAATGGCTATTTCATGTGACATATCATTAGGCGTGTATATATGCATTCGACAAGCTGAAAAACAAGTGACCATACACGAAGCAATAGAAGAAAGAGGCATGAGATGAGGGATGGTATAGGTTACCCTTGAGGCGTGTAGAAGAGGAAGAAAACAAGACCAAGCAAGGCAAATGAAACTCTCCTTTTGCCCTAGCAAACCCACGACCAGAATCAGGTTCAAACCCACGACGATAATCACCCGTGCAGCCTCCCTTTTTGCCCTAGCAACCCACGACCAAGCAACCTTGATCACAGCAGTACCACGATGCGTATGGATTTCTCCTTTGAACTCCTTGTTGTTGACAAAAAAAATGGGAAGGGAAGATGATGTCGTCACTTTGATTTGAGAGAGTTAGGGTTTTATTTTTTTTTAGTTATTTTGGGATGAGATGGTAAGTTATAATGAGAGTAATAGGGAAAATCAAGGGGGACGAATTTTATGGGTGATAGGCGTTTTGCTTGAGCCGAAATTAGGGGAATTTAAAGACCAAATCCATTTGAACTAAATTAAAATCTTAGTATTTAATTTAGTTCAAATATTCTTGTGACTAGCACATGTAATTAGGTCCAAATAACTTTTCATGTGTTATATTCGTAAGTGTAAGTGTAATCATTATAAATTATTTATAAGTTTAGTGTTAAACGTATTAACAAGCTTGACATTTTTTTTGTATTTCACAATTATTAACATGAGGGGCAAAATGGTCGTTTTACACGTTTGGGAATTTTAGGGTTTTACAATTCTTCCCCTTTAAAAAAAATTCGTCCTCGAAAATTGAAGTCGCAGAAATACATGGAGACGTACTAGTTTAAGGCAGACGTAGCAATCCATAGGTTCGCATAGTCGTAACAATTTCGGGTCCAAAGCGTACAAAACTTATACGTAACACATGTCAGTGAGAATCTCGCAAGGAGGTACAGAATTCCAAACGAACATGAGTATTGACAATTTACGGATATAAGCCCTAGTCTATTCACGTACCAACCCCAGGAATTTCCCAAGACGTCGTATGATTCCAATAAGTTCAAATTATATGATCTCTGTCTTATCACGTTGATCAGGCGTCATAATACTTGCATCACATAACAAGTCCTTATTGTCATCATATTCTGCCTCGGGTTATGACAAACCACATAAACAATATCACAACAAAACAGATAACCTACAGGTAGCAAGTAGCATATCAAAACAGACCTGATCCACATACATGCAGCATAAAATACATCAAACCAACTTACCATATCACAAAAGAAGGAGGCTAACAATGATCTCAGGCAAAACCGCTGTTTTCACGCATGGTGACCACTTGAATGGCCAATCAGAAGAAACTTAAAACGACTTAAGCACAAATGCAATGAAGATCGAGAGTATAGTGTTTCCCAGTCGTTAAGTCCCAACGAAATAGTCGCGAGAATAGTCAAACATAAAGTGATCGGCAGGATTTGAGCAGGAAAGGATTGTGATTGATCTATACCTAAAGAAAGCTCATAAACTACAGGGGCTTAAATGCAAATTAAAGAAAATTAAAAGATAAAAATATTAAATAAACGCTATCACTATATTTAAAATGATGTTTTGTTTTATGTTTTATAAAGCGAAATTAAAAACTATGTAACGTCTAAACGAAAAAGTGAAACTAAATCGTTATTAACCCTAAAATATGAAATTGATATTTTACAAACCTAATGATAAAAGAAAATATTTAGAAAAGAAAATTATTTTTATAACTATTTAATTAATTATTATTAATTAAAACTATTTTAACTAATTAATAATAGCCTAAAATACAAGAAAATAGGAAATAAAGCTAGAAAAATAAAATTATGACTTGGAAAATCTAAAATAACAAAAAGAATTTTCAAAACTATTTTTATATTTTTAAGGTTATTTTTCTATTTTTATGAATTTTAAACTATTTAAAACTACTTAAATTACTAAAATTACAAAATAAACTATGAAAATCTGGAAAATTACTTTTTTTACTTTTTATATTTATCTAAACCTAAGAAAATTGAAAAATTATTTTTGAACTTTTTATGATTTAATTTTTGTATTAAATGCTAATTAAAAATGCTTAAAACTAATTTAAATCAAGAAAAATAGCAAACAAGCTAGGAAAAATCGAAAATTTCGGAAAACTCTAAAATAATATAAGGAATCTAAGAAAATGGAAAACAGGTGCTTGTGTGTGGAATTATGGGCCGATGTAGGAAGTGCTTATAAATAAGCACTTTGAATAAACAAATGGAGACCAATAAGTACCAAACCAAAGCAGGAACTTGGATAAGCTAAAAGAACCTAAATGCAACAGAAAACAACTAGCTTAAACCACCTAATTGCAAGTTACCAAGATTTGAGGTTTTGAGATTATAAGCTAAAAAGCAGTTTCATGGTACTACTTTAAGCCAAGCAATAAGCCACACAATAATTTGAAATTGAAAACCACAAATTGGAACCTTAAGAGGACCGGGTGGCTAACTATAAGCTAAAGATTAGACCTAGATGAGCTCAAGCGAGCAATGTGCAAATTGCACAAAGTCGAGAAAACTCGACTTAGATCGAGCCTTGTGAATAGAGCATATAAGCCTGCTTTGACAAGCTCATTTGGAGCTTAAGAAAATTGCTAAAATCTACAAAATTCCTAATAAGAAACTAGACCAACAACTTCTAAAACCCAGAGTTTCATTTGATTTGGTTTAGAAATGAGCCCAAGAAAAATCACTCGATTGGGCTCAAACCGGATTTTCAATGTTTTGACTTTTGACGTAATTGAATTTTGACTTTCATGAGTTTTGATCCAACTTTGTGGACTGAAAATGATGTTAAATGATAAAGCAAAGGCGATGCAACCTATGTCTATGAATTCTAAACATAAAACAAGTGTTTGCTTATTTAAAATCCAACGGTGAGGAATTAAAGGCGATGAAAAGCAATTTTGACTTTTGATGTTATAAGGTGCAAGTTATTGGCGAAATGAGTGCATATGAGTTAAACAAACCTAGAGCAACAATAATCTACCACTACACTAACCTATATCACGATAAAACAACAATTCCAAACACACCTACTATGACTTTTGTAATAAAAGCGAGCTAACCATTTATTAAGCTAAAGCGGCACTTAATATGAATTAAACCAACCTAATAACAACTAATCAAACATGATTTAACTATTTATAACTTCAAATACAATTACACACAAAACATGCAACCGTTATTGAAATGAACATGAGATTTCACTCACATGTGTCCAGCTTGTTTGCAAGGCCAAAACCAAACCAATACTAACCTAACCTATTCTATTTCAACCAATTATCACCTCTGCATCAACCCCATTCATCACCATGTTCAACTATGCATCAGCAGTTGACTTTTGTTGACCATCATTCAAAATTATTTGAAACTGAATTGAAGGCTTATCAAAAGCTAAAAGGAACTTATTTTAGTTTATTGGAACTGAATAATAAACTATTTGAAGCTTGAATGCAAGATTTTGAAATTACATTTCTCAACAGTGGACTTCAAAATATGAAATGTAAGTGAAACCTGAAATTGAGATTTGAAATGTATTACAGTGACAAAGTAGCTTGATTAGAGTACAATAAAACTTAAGTTTACATTCTAAAACATTAATTAAGATAACTTGACAAAAAACGACATACAAAGAAATTAAAACTAAAATAACTACTCCTTTCTTGCATCTTCATCCCTCTTTTATACTCAAACAGCTTCCACGTGTCCTTCTGAGTGATTCCCACTTGATTTCTTATCCACTGGGTCACTTGAGTGCAAAATGGCCATTGGATGGTTTTGGCGGAAAAGTATTATTTGACCTCACGGCTCAAATTTTGCGGTGGGGGGGTGGATAGGTGTGATGATGAGTGTGGAGTGAGGGAAGAGATAAGGTGAAAAAAGTGGATGGGAGAGGTGTTGCGAGCTAGGCCACTTGGGAAGAAAGTGTACAGGTGGGCGGCAAGGTGTGATGTTTGGTGGATAGGTTGACCAGGGGTTCAAAAAGCAGGAAAGGGTCAAAAGGATAAGGCGAGGGGTCAAAATGGGTAAAGGGTCTATTTGGTTTGTTTAGTAAAGGACCTTTCTTGTAAATCGCCAAACTAGAGGACCAAAGCGTAATTTCTCCAAAGTTGTTATAAGGGACCAATAATGACAAGTTCCAATAGTACAAGGACCGGTTTGACATTTTCAAATTCCGAGGACCAAACTTGACATTTATGAAAGTTCGAGGACCTTTTACGCCATTTGACAAAGATTTATTCAAGGACCATTTTGAAAATTTAAAATATTTCGGGGACCTTGAATAACATTTTCTTTATTTAGATTTACGAGGGACCTGTTTTGACAACTTTTAAACTTGGGGGCTAAAGCGCCAATTATGCAAACTTTATCGTTTTCACAGATTTTGATATTTTTGCATTTAAAACACATAAAACACTTATTTGTGATATTTTATCATTTTGATGCATTTACGAGTGTTTTCGGATGTTTTTGCGATCTAATTGGTACAAAATGATGAGTATTTAGACACCATCAATCCCACACTAAGATATTGCTAGTCCCTAGCAATGTTTTGAGAAAAATTTAATGGATTTCATCTCTTTACCAAAAGCCATTACTACGGAGTAGCCAAATGTTTCGGTTCAAGTAAGAACCTTGGTACACCGATAACCAAATGATTTTGAGCAAATCATCGACTTTCAACTGTTTGATTTGTCTTTACCGAGCCGTTTGCTCGGACTAGCCAACTCTTAGATAAATTATCAATATTATCTTTGGTGAGTCGATTACCAATTATGGTTTTCCATTGCCTTTACCACAAGCCATAAACTTGCGGGCTAGCCACTCTTCACTTTTAAGGATATGGTGGTGAATACCATACAATTTTGGGCAAATTGTAAGCCGTCAACGGTTGAGATATCTTTACCAAGAGCCGTTTGATCTGGATTAGCCAATCCTTGTGTGGGTTAGACATGGTGGGTGATTACCATTTGTTGTGTTTAGTACATAGTACTTCCACTAAATTTTTTTTTTTTAATTTGGCCATTTTGGGGAAAAAGGGACTAAAGGGTACATTTATGATCAAAATTCGCGAATTTCCCCACACTTAGAAATGAATATTGTCCTCAATATTCAAAGTCTACTGTTATGCCGAAACTTAGAACGTAAAAAGATAACATTAGCTAAGTGTAGAAACACAACAATTATTCTCTTTTTTTAATATTTACAATTTTCATTCATTTTTAGATCTATATACAACATGTGGGCATCTCCCCACACTAGGGTGGTATACGGGTGAAAACCCATGTTTAACTCTTGTTTTGATTACCGAGTCGCTAGCTTGACTCGACCACAGATAATTGGTTCATGGGGAGTAAGTGGAAGAGACAATCTCCATCGGACTTTCATTCAAGATGTTTGGATAAACATTGAACTACGTGAAAGTTCCACACCGATGAGATCTGAGACACACCCGGCTCACAAATGGTACATGGAAATGCCGGGGTCGAAGATAATGTCTTCATTCCAGAAGGAGTGAAGAATGGGAGAAGTGATAGAATATATGAAGAAAAGAAAGAAAATCATGATAAAATCATGACTAACTCTTCATCCTCAATAGGAGAATTCATAGTTTCATGAATCTCATCGATTAAGCTCGCAGATCAAGACATATTAAGGGTGTGTCTAGATCAAAATGGAAGTTATCATACTCCGTGGGAGATATGATATGAGTGAGTTCATCGGCGAACTCCTTGTGAAGAAATCAATCACAAGATGTAAATCATGAATTCTTGTTCCATCAGACTCATCACTATCCTCAATCGAGTATCAAAGAGTGGATTCTCGAAATTAAGGTGAATTCGAGTTGAATTTAAATAGAGGATTAGTGAAAGTAGTTTTGAATGTTTAGGAACAAAGTGATTAACATTCTCTATTGAATTTGTGGGATAAGAAGTGAGTGTCGATCATTATCATGAGACTTTCGGTCTCTCCCGGATCGGCTTTGAAATCGGAAAGACTATCATTACTTTATGATGAAAGTGGATTGATGTGAGTGAGTTCATCGGTGAACTCCTCAAGATGATGATCGACATCGATGTGGGAGTGATGCCTCAACATACTCGATGTTTCCATGAGAAGTACAATCGTCGCTAACATCGGAGAAAGTTTCAAAATGATCTTTTGAACACTCAAGAGGAAATAGAATCACACGCATGATCGAAGTTCCACTGTGACTCTCTCGGGATTGGGACAAGGTTCTCAACACTAGACTTTATGAATTAAATCCGATTCTTTTTCGTGAACAAGTGTCAAGATGCTCGTCCCGTGTTCGAGAGAGTGAGTGGGAGCCTCGGGTGTGATAGCAGTTGTTTGAGAATGAATCTCAACTGGCGGGATATCATCGATGAACTTGATGAATCAAGTGTATCCTCATCATCAACATCATCGGGAATAAAAGCGAAATTGAGAGCTAGATCCGGTGCTTTTTCTTTTGCAATTGATTCCACTAATAGATTTTTCAAAGGCAATTTGGGAATTTATTTTAGCACTGATCTTGACTAGCAATTCTTCCATGGATTTCTCATGTGAATTTGGAATGACGGGACATTGTGGGAGTGGAGATTTGTCAAAACCGGAAGGTTGACATTGATAATCATCATGAGGACCCCACAATATACACAAGAAATCTTGGGAGCATTTTGAAATCTTTGTTTACACAACTCCTCGGTTCTTTTCACCGATTCCGAAGCTCTAGAAAAGTGTCTTGTTGGGCTTCTTTGAGGAGTTTGATTCATTTGGCCTTTATGGAGGTTGGTCGTGATATGGATAGTCGTAATTGTTACAAGGAAATGGTTTCCTGTTTGACAATCGAGTGAAATGGGAACCTCCACAGTTCTCACAACATAAACTAGCGATCTGGATTGGTGAATCATATGGATATTGGTCATAACCAAAGTTACGAGCATCACCGGAAACTGCTCATAGACAAACGTGTTTCGGATTGACACTCAAATCCTTGGTGAGGACCTCCACAAAATTCGCAGCAGCTTAGGTTGGTTATATGAAGATAAGTCGGTCGTGGTGGGTAATTGGAAAAGTTTGAGGGTCGTTAAATGAGTTACGATTAGGATCATAATCAAATGAATTCTCGAACCACAAAACAAACAACTCCGTTACGAATATCATTACCACATTGTACACACGTACACCAACGACGGGGTGAACCATAAAGAGGCTCACCACAACCGACACAAGGAATAAACGATTCTATTTGAGAGTTATGATAAGGAATCGGTTCATTCAAAGAATCAACAAAACCAACATGGTGATCCGATGACCATCAAGTCTCGAAGAACATTTTGAAAAATCCGGAGGTGGGACAAGTGGTGTGCTCGAGAGCTAGCAATTTCCACCACTTCCGTTATGGTCTCCGGTTACGGTTCTTGAGAAGCGTGAAGATTAGGCAAGTCATTGTTGCTAGTCACCGGTCTAAATTTCGCATGTTTGCTTTTGACCGTAAATCGTGAAAGTTTAGAATCAATTCTAGACGGTTTAGGAGCAATTGAGGATTAGGTTTTGGATAACCGTAGGTTGGACGTTTTAGCACTTCCATTATTAGAGGAAGTACTTGGTCCTTGTCACCCGGTTTCTCTTTCCATTTCCTAGCGTAATTAATGGATCATCACGAACAACACGAATTCTTGACATTTGTGATAAAGCATCACGTTTTCAACTTCGTCCCGAATTAGTTCTCGAGAGATTCCATGAGAATAGAAGAAGTAAGAATCAAATGGATAGAGGGTAAAGGGATAAAGAATCAAAAAGGGTAAGAGGGTAAAGAGGAATATTTTTGGTATTTTTGAAAAACATGTTGTAAAAACAAAGAATGAAAATCTTTTTGGGTTTTTGGATTAAAAGAAAATATAAACATATAGATGGTATACACAAGGAGTGATTATTCAAATCACTAATCTGCTAAACGTAAGACTATTAGCATCGCTCCCGTGGGCGCTTAAAATTTGATCTGCAAAACCGTCAAGTTTTCTCACGCAAGTGACCACTTGTGAATGGCCAATGAAGAAACTTAAAACAACAAGCACAAATGCAATGAAGATCGGAGAGTATAGTGTTTCCCAGTCGTTAAGTCCCAACGAAATGTGCGAGAATAGTCAAGCGTAAAGTGATCGAGAGGATTTGAGCAGGAAAGGATTGTGATTGATCTATACCTAAAGAAAGCTCATAAACTACAAGGGCTTAAATGCAAATTAAAGAAAATTAAAAGATAAAAATATTAAATAAACGCTATCACTATATTTAAAATGATATTTTTATTTTTATGTTTTATAAAAGCGAAATTAAAAACTATGTAACGTCTGACGAAAAAGTGAAACTAAATCGATTATTAACCCTAAAAATATGAAAATGATATTTTACAAACCTAATGATAAAATAAAATATTTAGAAAAGAAAATTATTTTTATAACTATTTAATTAATTATTATTAATTAAAACTATTTTAACTAATTAATAATAGCCTAAAATACAAGAAAATAGGAAATAAAGCTAGAAAAATAAAATTATGACTTGGAAAAATCTAAAATAACAAAAAGAATTTTCAAAACTATTTTATATTTTTACGGTTATTTTCTATTTTTATGAATTTTAAACTATTTAAAACTACTTAAATTACTAAAAATTACAAAATAAACTATGAAAAATTTGGAAAATTACTTTTTTACTTTTATATTTATCTAAACCTAAGAAAATTGAAAAATTATTTTTTGAACTTTTCTCGATTTAATTTTTTGTATTAAATGCTAATTAAAAATGCTTAAAAACTAATTTAAATATAGAAAAATAGCAAACAAGCTAGGAAAAATCTGAAAATTTCAGGAAAACTCTAAAATAATATAAGGAATCTAAGAAAAATGAAAAAACAGGTGCTTGTGTGTGGAATTATGGAACTGATGTAGGAAGTGCTTATAAATAAGCACTTTGAATAAGCAAATGGAGACCAATAAGTACCAAACCAAAACAGGAACTTGGATAAGCTAAAAGAACCTAAATGCGACATAAAACAACTAGCTTAAACCACCTAATTGCAAGTTACCAAGATTTGAGGTTTTGAGATTATAAGCTAAAAAACATTTTCATGGTACCTACTTTAAGCCAAGCAATAAGCCACACAATAAGTGAAATTGAAAACCACAAATTGGAACCTCAAGAGGACCTGGGTGGCTAACTATAAGCTAAAGATTAGACCTAGATGAGCTCAATCGAGCAATGTGCAAGAAATTTACAAAGTGAGAAAACTAACTTAGATCGAGTTTTGTGAGCAGGGCATATAAGCCACTGCTTGACAAGCTCATTTGGAGCTTAAGAAAAATTGCTAAAAATCTACAAAATTCCTAATAAGAAACTAGACCAACTTAACTTCTAAAACCCAGAGTTTCATTTGATTTGGTTTAGAAATGAGCCCAAGAAAAATCACTCCAGTTGGGCTCAAAACTGGATTTTCAATGTTTTTGACTTTTGACAGAATTGGAATTTTGACTTTCATGAGTTTTGATCCAACTTTGTGGACTGAAAATGATGTTAAATGATAAAGCAAAGCTGATGCAACCTATGTCTATGAATTCTAAACATAAAACAAGTGTTTGCTTATTTAAAAATCCAACAGTGAGGAATTAAAGACAGATGAAAGGCAATTTTGACTTTTGATGTTATAAGGTGCAAGTTATTGACAGAAATGAGTGCATATGAGTTAAACAAACCTAGAGCAACAATAATCTACCACTACACTAACCTATATCACAGATAAAACAACAATTCCAAACACACCTACTATGACTGTTTTGTAATAAAAACTGAGCTAACCATTTCTTAAGCTAAAGCAGACACTTAATATGAATTAAACCAACCTAATAACAACTAATCAAACAAGATTTAACTATTTATAACTTCAAATACAATTACACACAAAACATGCAAACTGTTATTGAAATGAACATGAGATTTCACTCACATGTGTCGACATTTTTGAGCCAAAACCAAACCCAATACTAACCTAACCTATTCTATTTCAACCAATTATCACCTCTGCATCAACCCCATTCATCACCATGTTCAACTATGCATCAATGAATGACTTTTGTTGACCATCATTCAAAATTATTTGAAACCGATTGAAGGCTTATCAAAAGCTAAAAGGAACTTATTTTAGTTTATTGGGCCGAATAATAAACTATTTGAAGCTTGAATGCAAGATTTTGAAATTACATTTCTCAACGATGGATTTCAAAATATGAAATGTAAGTGAAACACGAAATTGAGATTTGAAATGTATTACAGTTGACAAAGAAGCTGGATTAGAGTACAATAAAACTTAAGTTTACATTCTAAAACATTAATTAAGATAACTTGACAAAAATGACATACAAAGAAATTAAAACTAAACTAACTACTCCTTTCTTGCTTCTTCATCCCTCTTTTATACTCAAACAGCTTCCACGTGTCCTTCTGAGTGATTCCCACTTGATTTCTTGTCCACTGGGTCACTTGAGTGCAAAATGGCCATTGGATGGTTTTGGCGGGAAAAGTATTATTTGACCTCTGGCTCTGAATTTTGCAGGTAGGGGGTGGATAGGTGTGATGATGAGTGTGGAGTGAGGGGGAAGAGATAAGGTGAAAAAAAAGTGGATGGGAGAGGTGTTGCAGAGCTAGGCCACTTGGGGAAGAAAGTGTACAGGGTGGGCGGCAAAGGTGTGATGTTTGACTGGATAGGTTGACCAGGGGTTCAAAAACAGGGAAAGGGTCAAAAGGATAAGGCAGGGGTCAAAATAGGTAAAGGGTCTATTTGGTTTGTTTAGTAAAAGGACCTTTCTTGTAAATCTGCCAAACTAGAGGGACCAAAACTGTAATTTCTCCAAAGTTGTTATAAGGGACCAATATTGACAAGTTCCAATAGTACAAGGACCGGTTTGACATTTTCAAATTCGAGGACCAAACTTGACATTTATGAAAGTTCGAGGACGCTTTACGCCATTGACAAAGATTTATTCAAGGACCATTTTGACAATTTAAAATATTTGGGGACCTTGAATAACATTTTCTTTATTTAGATTTACAGAGGTGCTTTTTGACAACTTTTGAAACTTGGGGACTAAAGCGCCAATTATGCAAACTTTATCGTTTTCACAGTTTTGATATTTTGCATTTAAAACACATAAAACACTTATTTGTGATATTTTTATCATTTTGATGCATTTACGAGTGTTTTCGGATGTTTTGCGATCTAATTGGTACAAAATGATGAGTATTTAGACACTCATCAAACAACGTGCTCAAAGCGGTTTCTCGTGACTCATTCTTGGCGATCAAATATAAAGTTGAGTAATACCAAAATGCTAAATCGAAAACTTCACGATTTAAACGAGTTCGAACAAATCAAAGAAAAGTAATCTGATCAAAATCATTTAGCAAAATATCAAAAGCGCGACAAACAAGCAGGAATAACACAAGTCGCGCCCGATCAGATAAACAGATGAATCTTCTCGACATCTCAACGGTTGGATTGTTGACCACAATCGCCCGAATCTTGGTAGTAGCTTCTCCGTCGTCTAAAGTATGCGGTCATGGTTCTTACCTTTACGTCTTCCAGCGTCCACCAGTTAAATCTTGTCTTCGTCTTTGAGCATTTGGTTGATCCGTCCGACTCCCTCCAAAGACATCTTGATGTCTCCAGCAGCATCACGATCGGGTGCGGTTCTGTTTCATGAACCTCTCCAGAAATTGTTGCGACAATGCGGTCGGCACCATCATCTTTGGCTCTGACGAGTAGTCTCCATATAACGATCGACAAGCGGACGTGCGAAGATAGAGCAAGCAAAATCAAATGCGAAAGAAGAAGGTCAAATCAGTGAAGACGAAAGAATATCGAAGTCAAATCTGAACAAAAATCAGAAGAATCAGAAAAGATCGAAACAGACGGAAGCCTAATGTCTACCTAAGTCCTCACAGGTCAATCCTAAAGTCAACAAGACGAAATCTTTGCTCTGATACCATAATTGTAACACCCCAACCCGACGAGGGATAAGTGTCACATTCTGGTGTCATATCAGATACCAAGCCACATGAACGAATGACTTACAATGAAAATTACAAAATCCAATATATCAAAATGAAATGAAACTCAAAATAATTGCTCTTCAAAATAAGTCCAAAGTAATAAGGTAACTAGGGTCGGTAGACTCAAAAATCCAACTCTCAGCCCATCATAGCCCATCTTCCAACCTAAAACCTGCCACAGGAAAAGAAATGCGGCTAAGCTTAAAAAGCCCAGTGAACAGATATAACAAAACGAAAGTTAAACAAAATCAGAAATATAAAATGAAACAAAGAAGTTGATAACAAGGTCGCAACAAAATGAGAACAATGAGGAACCCGCAGAATACAATAATAATGGATATCGAGAAAAGAACAGATAACAGAGGAGAACAAAGTAAGTAACGCATTGATGACATATACATAAGCACATCTAAATAACCAGGCATACAATTAATCAAGAAATCAGAATACATATAAGCCAAACGGAAATCTAAAAACTAGCGGAAGCAACTAATTAGAAAGTGAGCATAGCAATCACACAAGTCAAGTAACCCACAGTTAATAACATAACAAGTATCATAACAGCAGAATTACCATCAGCAGTCAAAACATGGTAGCCACACGTATCAAGTAGGAATATAGTATGAACATTATAATTGAATGAATTAAGGACATAGTACGGAAACTAAACAAGTTAACTAGACATATAACATAGGCTGAACCATTTACATCATCAAACAGTGGCTTAAGCAAGAGTGTAAATATGGCAGGTCAACAATTAGCAGATAAAAATACTAACGGATAATCATAGACCACGAGATTAACTGAACGAAAGTATACATGATAAGCAGATAAAACAATCGATTACACACTAGCATGGTCACCGACAAATCAAAGGGTCACATATGATAAGATAACATATAGTCGAGATGACAACGGTGAATCGTATAATCGCATATTAATCGTATCGTATGGCCGGGTAAGCGGTAGTCACATAAAACATGAATAGCATAATCAAATTCAATAATCATATAATAACCCGATGCGTGAATGGAATTATAGTGCGAAATAGCGGAATAAGAGTATGAATGAGATCAATGCAATGGAATATAGCATGGTAGTAGAGTGAGTCACATAAAGGTCTTGAGTAATGCACAATGTCTGAGAATATGATCGTTAGGAAATCTGAAGGTACAATATAGGTATATAAAAATGTAAGGGTTGTCATAAATCTATCCCGAGCCAACAAAATAAACCAATATCAATAGTGGCAATAGCAGCCAAGTATCCAATATTAGCCATTGTATTCGGAGGGTGACCTCGAATACCAAACCAATAGGAGGGGAGACCTCAAGTAGCCAGTGGAGTGATCGGCTCCCAATATGTGAGGGGTGTATTGCACACACGCACCACATCACCAAAACAATATATCAATATCAATATCAATACAATACAATACAAATCTAGGATGCATCCATACGCCGCTTGCAAAACAATAGTGGCCATAAAATATATCTGAAGCACGCATAATCAATACAATATGGGACGGTGTGGAGCATCACTCAACCACACTAGATTCATGCCATTGGTGCATCAATGACACGGACATGGAACCCTCATGCCTAGTTAATGGCTCAGGTATCAAACTGACAGGTCAAAGCAAAAGGTCAAAAGTTTACAATATGTGAGTCATCATAATCAAAGGTTCAATATCAATAGTTCCCAATTCAGAGGTTCATAGCAATAGTTCAATATCAAAGTTCAATAGCAAGGTTCAATATTCGGGTTCAATATCAAAGGTTCAATATCAAAGGTTTAATAGTAAAGGGGTCAATAGCAAAGGTTCAATATCAAAGGGGTCAATAGCAAAGCAAAGGTTCAATAACAAAATGGCAAGAGATCAAAGATGCAAAGAGATCATGAGAAACCTTATGAGAAAGGTCAGAATATCTGTACCTCATTCGAAGCAAGCAAAATAGGAAAGTAAAGTTACAAGATGAATTAATCTCGCCGCCCGGAACCTATATGCATTTGATAACGCTTATTAAGATCAGATTACTCATTTTAGAAGGATTTCCATTTTTAGAAGGTTTCCAATTTTAGTAACTTTCTATTTTAGGCAACTTTCTATTTTAGGCAGGTTTCCATAATTGGCAGGTTTCCATATTAAGTAACTTTCCAAAAATAGCAGGTTTCTATAATTAGTAAGTTCAACCATTTATGTTGTATTTAATGTCATATTAGGTTAAGTGATTAAAAATGAGTGTTATTTTAGTTTAAGGATCCTTTATGCCAAGTTACGCAAGTTTAGGGTCTAAAGTGTAAATATTACAAAGTATAGGGTCTTAAGTGTAAATATATCAAGTTACTTATTTTACTCATTTAGCCCTTTTAATTATCACATTAACATATCAAACCTTCAAGTTCCAAGTATTTACAAATTCATCATTTAACTTATATGATAAATACATGTAATTCAAGCCCTAGATTAGATTAGGGTTTCTATTAACGTTTTCAATCATTTCGGCTTTGATTAGGACAAGATACACGACTCCTTGTGAAACCCCTTTTAATGTCAAGACTTCCCTCAGCCCCAAGACAAACCATTCGAAAATATTTGAAACTATTTGACATCCATTTGACAATTATAAATCGACACAAGCCAAACAAAGTAAACTCGTATGCTTTTGCCCATTTTAGTTTGATGTAGTTCAAGGAAAAACATGCATATATAATTAGACCCCATGTTCATGCGACACAAACCAAAACCCTAGTTCCATATAACTTGTGTGTCGACATCAAAAGGAAAACCCCAAGATACTCACACATCTAAATGACCATTTAACTTGACACAAGAGAACAGATAAACACGTATGTTCCACTCGACATAACCACAAGAATGTGCATGCCATATGATTTCAGGTTACAACAGATTCAAAGTCAATATATTATGTCCATTTCCATTCGACATATATAGCACCAATATCATGATTTCATGTGACTAAAATGGTTATTTCATGTGACATATCATTAGGCGTGTATATATGCATTCGACAAGCTGAAAAACAAGTGACCCATACATGAAACAGTTGAAGAAAAAGGCACGAGATGAGGGATAAATTAGGTTACCCTTGAGGCGTGTAGAAGAGGAAGAAAACAAGACCAAGCAAGGCAAACGAAACCCTCCTTTTGACCTAGCAAACCCACGACCAGAATCAGGTTCAAACCCACGACGATAATCACCCTTGCAGCCTCCCTTTTTGCCCTAGCAACCCACGACCAAGAAACCTAGGTCATAGCAGTACCATGATGCATACGGATTTCTCCTTTGAACTCCTTGTTGTCGACAAAAAAATGGGAAGGGAAGATGATGACGTCATTTTGATTTGAGAGAGTTAGGGTTTATTTTTTTGTGAGTTATTTTGGGATGAGATGGTAAGTTATAATGAGAGTAATAGGGAAAAATTAAGGGGAACGAATTTTATGGGTGATAGGCGTTTTGCTTGAGCCGAAAATTAGGGGAATTTAAAGACCAAATCCATTTTCCTTAATTACAATATCTTAGTATTTAATTTAGTTCAAATATTTTTGTGACTAGCACATGTAATTAGGTCCAAATAACTTTTCATGTGTTATATCCGTAAGTGTAAGTGTCATCATTATAATTCATTTATAAGTTTAGTGTTAAGCGTATTAACGAGCTTGAAATGTTTTTTGTATTTCACAATTAATAACATGAGGGCAAAATGGTCGTTTTACGTTCACAATTTTAGGGTTTTACAAATGTAGTCCTATATTATTGTGAAGTAATAAATTAACTTGAAATCACTATTGAAACCATGAGGTGGTGTTCATAATTACTTTAGTTAAACATGTTTATGATTCATTGTAAAGACATAAACATGAAGTCTTTAAGACTTATAATAAAGTAAGGCGTTAAGTTGTTATGTTTTTAATTAAGACATATACAAGAAGTCATTGAGTTTATCAATGAGTTATAACGTATAATAGGATTATAACAATTTATGTTTTCTTGATGAAACATAGATATGAAGTGACTTGGTTAAAGAGTACTTGTGTTATAAAGGATGCAATTGGCTTGGAAAGTCTATTATACCATTAAATTGACTTAGTTGGTAAATAGGTAAGCCAAAAGGAATATGTTTATCTTATATATTATTAGATTGTCTTACAATATTAATTCTAATGAATACCACAAGTTGATGGTATGTTCAGTTAGGAGAATCAAACTCTGTTTAATTTTTTTGATTCAAGATAACCATTGCTTCTTTCTTAAAAGAAATCAAAGTTAGAAAATTGAGTATGAATTGAATATACTCAAATATACTCCAACCTAGAAGATTAATAAAACACCATTTTATTATGGAATGTGATGAATCATATTAAGTTTTAAAATTGAAGATTCTGAATTTGTTAAACTACTTATGAATAGGTTATTAACAAACTAAGGAATTATCAATGTGTATTTGTAATGTCCCAAAATTAGAACATTATATTGTTGCTCTACTTGCTTAGTATTTATAGATAGTCTATATATTACAAAAGGCAAGTGGAAGTTTTATCTTGAATGATAAATGATGACGTATAGTGCGCATTGGTCACGAACCCGACCAATGACCGCTACTAGCGAGCCCGGACTGTTGGGCTAACGATAATGGTTTGGGCTCACGAAGGCCCAAACCCGAGTTATTTATGGCTTGGGATATCGGATATCTCTTATTTTGGAGATATGTATTCAATGACCGACTTAGGCGGGATCTGCGAAGGTTGAGGAACACGGAACCAATAAGGATTTCGTGTGTATATAAAGGCATTCCACCCTCATTAAAAGGTACGATCTCAAACCCTAACTCTCCACTAAACCCTAAAACCGATTACTTACTCTCACGCCAGAGGATAATCGTGGGAGACAATCCCACGGTAAGCCTAACGGTGTTTTCTGTTTTCTTAGTGCGCAGGTCTCAAGCATTAAGATTTAATTGATATGGAAACCGGAGTCTAAACAAGGAACGCCCAACTTTTGTATCAACAAGTGGTGCCATCCGTGGGACCAATCACTAAGAACTAGAATGACAAAGCACAGAAATCTAAGCCAGCGATCTCATGGTGACTTACAAGGAAAAGCGACAAGTGGATCGGCCTCTAAGAAGGCTTACGGAACAACCATGCGACTGAAACCAATGGTCGACTCGGATCTGGTCTTCACGGCGGTGGAACCACTCATGGGACAACCCATACCACCAAAACAACCACCGGTCAGGAAGATCACTGCGCGCCCTTTACCACTCCCCATCGATCGGTGCGAGAAAGGACCTCACAAAAATGCGGGGCGCCTCTACAAATGGGGTCCGGATGTGGAAGCAGACACCCTCGCTGCTAGAAGGAGTCGCACACGAACTAGCACCAAGTGACTTCGTGTCTCAAAACTACGAAACCTTGGCTGCCCTCATGTAGGAGGAGACGAAAAAGAGGTCGAGTCAGAGCCTGCAGCACCGACTAAACTTCGACACGGAGTATGAGACATCCCCATCGTGTCACCAGAAGGAGAGACGCGGGAAGGATAGCCGTCGTCCTCCAGTGTTTACCAGGATCGGGAGGAGAGTTGAGAACGATGAACTAGCTGACCTGCAGTATCTGGAAGAACACGAAGAGGACGGACGGCGTACCAATGTCCACGCTAGGCTTGGTAGCCGAAGGGTCCATGACATACTTGGACGACAACACTCCCCAAGTGAAAGCCCTTCAAGCTCGGATTCCGAGGACAGTCGGTGCAAGCGCCAAAAGAGGGGGCTCGTCCTCTGGTGACTCCTCGGACAACGAAGACAGCAAAACAGGACACTGGAAGTCCAGGAGAAGATATCGCAACCAGGAAAAGGAAGATATGTCCCTTCCGTGGCGGCCAAAAGGTGGATCGCGTTCACTCGGCATCGAGATTTCTCAAAAGATAAGAGAAGGCGCATGCCCGCCAATGTGAAATCTATGATGGAGCAGTGATCCGGACGATCATCTAAAAATTTTCGAATCATTGCTACCATCGAAAATTGGCCACAACTGTGTGGTGCCACATGTTCAATTCCACATTAGTGGAAATGCGCGGCGGTTCATGGCTTCCACGCAGAAGCATTGATGGCTTTGAAGAGTTGCGGAAGGCGTTTACTCGAACTTCACTCAAAGGAAGAAGTGCGCCAAGAACCTGTCGAACTTGCGGGGTAAAACAGCGCCGAGGAATCTACGCTTATGTGGGCGCTACAAAGATGAGTGCATACATGTCAAGGCATGCCCGAAATACTAAAGATCTCGGGGTTCATGAGCGGGATCAATAATCGAGAACTCATCAAAGGTTGAGCGACAAGGTCCCCAAAACCTTTGATGAACTTATGAAATGCGAGGTCCTTTATCCAGGAGAAGCCGCGCATGATGAAGCGACAAGAAAGGCTACTCAAACTATAGGTCACAAGAACAAGCCTAGGAGACAATCCATCGACTGTAGTAGCAACCGCAACAAGAACTATCGCGCCGGGGAGGCGGACGAGATAATGACAAATATATCCCGCTAACAAAAACTCCAAAGGAGATATTCATGACGGAGCGCAAACTTCCCGAGACCCCACCAATGCGCACCCGGAAGATCGGTAGCGTGGGGAGCGGATCTGCGACTATCATGGACGGAAGGGCCACACCACCAATGAGTGTGTCCAATTCGCTACCTAATTGATAAGCTAGTAAAGAAGGAAGATTGGACCATTTGGTTAAAAACATCAAGGAGGGGAAAGATAAGCAAAAGACTGGGAACAAGAAAGAAGTACCAAAAGATAAGGCCTATACCATCTACATGATACAATCATGGCAGCGAATGACTAGGCAGAAGATCAGCCAAAAGTTTTCCCGCGAAAGCGAAATCTCCTTCCCCACCTTGGCTGCAGACAACGCAGTGGCAGAACCGCTTACTATTGAAATCAATGTAGGGGGTCACGATATCCACCGCATGTATGTTGATGGAGGAGCATCCGAATATATAATGTATGAACACTATTTCAAACGACTGCGACCTGAGATACGAAGTGAGTTAAGCCCAGTCATGACGCCGTTGACTGGTTTAACAGGAGAAAAGATATGGCCCATGGGGCAAATACGCCTACTAGTCAATGTCGGCAATAAGGAACACTCCACGACAGCCTGGATGAATTTTATGGTGATCAAATCCCCTTCGTCGTACAATGGCATTATTAGAAGACAAAGGATTTCAGCCATACGCGTAGTATCGTCTACAGCACAAGGGATGCTCAAATTCCCGGTGGAGGGAGGTATTGTTACTCTCTACAATACCACCGTACCACCTGGAGAATGTAACACAATTACATGTGAGGCGGCACACATTCGAGCAGCGACAACTACGATACCAAACACGAGGGTTGCAATTCATCCCGATTACCCGAGCAAGAAGTACCGATCGGGGATCGCTATCGATAATGGCGAGGCAGTGTGTGCGCACTCTTGCAAAGAAACACGGATATCTTTGCATGGGAACCAAAGCACATGACCGGTGTACCACGCTCGATTCTGAGAACACAAGTTGAGAATCCGACAAGGATACTCCCAGTCTGACGGAAGAGCGGCGGCCGGGCTCCGGGCGCACAAGCAATCGGAAGAAGTACATAAACTTGTGGATGCGGTATCATGCGAGAATTCTATTACCATGACCGGCTTTCCAACCCGGTGATGGTCGAGAAGAGCGACGGTAGTTGGCGGATGTGCATGGACTTCACGGATCTCAACAAAGCATGTACACAAGACTGCTACCCACTACCAGAGATAGACTGGAAGATAGAATCTTTGTGTGGATACCCACTTAAATGCTTTTAAGATGCATACAAAGGATACCACCTAATCTAGATGGCTAAAGAAGATGAAGAAAAAAAGGCCTTCCATACAAACCAAGGCGTCTATTGTTGTACTAAGATGCCCTTTGGCTTGAAGAACGCAGGCGCCACCTACCTACGATTGGTGGACAACGCATTTGAAAAGCAGGTGGGCCGCAACCTAGAGGTTTATGTTGATGACCTTGTCATAAAAAGCCATACTGAGGAGGAATTGGTGCGCGACATCGAGGAGACATTTAAGACACTACGAAAGATCAACATGAAGTTAAATCCTAAGAAATGTACCTTTGATGCTCTGAAGGCATGTTCCTGGGATATTTGATAGAGCCCAATGGCATTAAAACGTGTTCGAGAAAAAATGAAGGTCATCATCCAACTTCCTTCACCGCGCATTGAAGGAGGTCCGATCTCGAATGGAAATTTAGCCGGTTTGAGCAGATTCTTATCCAAATCGTGAGATAAATCCTCCCCTCTTCAAAACGCTCAAAAGTGTACAAAAGGGAGATTTTCGCTAGACTACGGAGGCGAAGAAGCTTTTATACGACTTAAACAACACCTAGCGAGCTCCCATGCTAGTCGTGCCCGCCTGAGGAAGAACCGATTATGTACTTATCTGCGACTCATGGGCGGTCGGTGTGATACTCTTGACGGATAGGAATTCATTACAAACACCGGTATATTTTGTAAGCAAAGCACTCAAGAAGACGGAGGTCAACTATAGCGCAATGGAGAAGTTAGTCCTAGCATTAGTCTTCGCCGCCAAAAGCTGCGCAGTACTTCAGCGCGCATCTAATAGCGGTGATCACAGTTAACCTATCAAGCAAGTCATCTCAAACCCGATGCATCAAGGCAGCTGCGAAGTGGAGTGTGTTGCTAGGTGAGCATAACATCTCCTACGAGACCATGCCTTTGCGGTGAAGGCGCGATACTAGTAGACTTCATCATTGAAAAACGACACGATGATACACCTTCAGAAAGCAAGGCGGAACTACAAGAACCATGGATCCTATTCATGGATGGATCCTCATGCGTAGATGGGTCAAGCGCATGCCTTATCCTCACGAGTCCAGAAGGAATGGAATTCACTTACTCACTGCGTTTTGAATTCACAACCACAAACAACGAGGCCGAGTATGAAGCCCTGATTGCTGGATTACGCATTGCAGCTCGAATGGGCATACGCAACCTAGAAGCAAATATGGATTCCCGGCTAGTGGCCAACCATGTGTTGGGTGAGTATGTTGCTAAAGAGGAAAACATGATTCAATATCTCGACAAGACCAAGTCACTAATCCAGGGCTTTGACAGGTTTACCATCAAACAAGTTCCAAGAGGAGAAAACAGAAAGGCGGATGCACTGAGCAAGATTGCATCCACAAGCTTTGCGCACCTGTCAAAACAAGTATTGGTGGAAACTCTGACGAGCAAGTCCATCTCGGAGATGGAGATATCCACGGTGATAGAGGAACAAGGTCCTACATGGATGACTCCAATCGTCGAGTTTATAAGCAAGGGCGTATTACCCCAAGAGCAGAAGGACGCCCGACGAGTACGGCGCACATCACAGAGGTTTAAACTTCGGGACGGTATACTATATCAGCGTTCATTTCTACAACCATGGCTTCGATGTGTCGGACCCCTTCAAGAAGATTACGTACTCCGAGAGATCCACGCTGGTCCATGTAGTATGCACTAAGGACCATGGTCCGTTGTGGCGCGCGCTTTACGGTCAAGATACTATTGGCCTACGATGCATCATGACGCGCGGGACTTAATAAGAAAGTGTGGCGACTGCCAAGTTCACAGACCCATTCTACGCCAACCACAACAGGAGCTAACACCTATTACGTCGCCATGGCCATTCTATAAATGGGGTATCGACATTGCATGCCCTTTCCCAGTTGCAGCAGGGGGATTGAAATTCCTTATATTGGCTATAGACTATTTCACTAAATGGATTGAAGCAAAGTCGGTCGCGACAATCACAGGTAACCAGGTAAAACGATTTGTTTGGGAAAATATCGTATGTCGTTTTGGATTTCCTGGGGAAATCATCTCGAACAATGGAAAACAATTATGTGACAACCCTTTCAAGGAATGGTGCGAGAAACTGAATATTGCACAACACTTCGCGTCAGTGAAACACCCACGAACCAATGGTTTGGTCGAGCGTGCAAATCGTAGTCTAGGTGAAGGAATTAAAGCACGCTTAGACAAACACAAAAGAAGGTGGGTAGAGGAACTATCGCATGTTATGTGGGCGCACCGCACTTCAATCAAAATTAGCACGGAGACACACCCTTTTCTCTTGTCTATGGGATGAAAGGTCGTCATTCCGGCCGAAATTAGGATGCCAATTATTCGCCGCCGAAGTTAATGTTACAACCAATGACGATGAGCGGTATTGACTTGGACTGTTGGAAAAAGGCGAGCGGCAGACTATATGTGAGGCGAGCTAAGTCAAAATGAAGGGATACTACGATGTTAAAGTTCAAAGCGTCTCATTCGGACCGGCGACTTAGTATATCGCGCCAATGATGCGAGCCACGCAGAGGATACGGAAAACTTGTACCAAGTGGGAAGAACCTTATGAGGTCATTGAAGCATTAGGAAAAGGCACGTACAAGTTGCGTGACATGGATGGTCGTGAGCTACCACGCACATGGAACATCTGCAACCTCAAAACGATGTTATCTCTAGGAGCGACTACGACCCGGTACGCGGATACTCCGCATTTTAGTATAGTGCTCAATAAATATCCGTGTATTTACATTACATTTTACTTAGGCTAATGTCTTTTTCTTTTACAAAAACTTGCAAGTATTAATAAAAGCGTCATGGTTTCTAGCTAACTCATGACACATTTCAATTCATTATTTACATAATATTTATGTTTAAACATTGTTGTTATATTGTCTTTTGCCTACATGGCGTGCATGCACTAAACCCACGATGGTGCAAAGGATGAGTAAACCTACTAAATAACTCGTTGAGTAAGAGGTTGCAAACCCATCAACATTGGATCATGCATCCTTGTTAAACACCTTGTTTTCAAGGCGTTGGAATAAGTTCAATGCGCATTCCATGATGGATGCGCAACAATGCATCTTGTCTTGCGTTTAACAAACTAGGAATCAAGACTCTTGACTCCTTGATATGATATTCTGATCTGCGCATATCACACCATACGATTATGATAAAAGTACATAGACATTATGTTTCAAGTATGATAGGTCATGACTTTCATACATGATTATGGACTTCATATATTCTTCGCGCTTATGTAATAGTTTTATTCTTAGACAACGAGGACGTTTTTATGCAAAGACAGATAACTAAGTACAAACATTATAAGTTGCAACCACATCAACACACATTCAACAAAAGGAAAATTTTATTAAGGACCACGAGTTCTTACAAAAAGATATTTACAAAGAAGCTACCACATATATACTATTGCTATGCCTAATCTGTGAGCTCTCAACACGGTTTGCAGCGACCCCAGCTTCTTTCAGCTTCTTCAGCAAATCAGAATCCTGGCGCGATAGCGTTGCCACACTCACAGGTACCCCGTCGGATCTCGGAAGGTGCGCTGCGCCAACATCGCAAAAAATGGCCTTTCCTTTCACGCCCTTCTTCTTGGCAAGCCTCGTAGCATGGGCCTCTAAGGATTCTTTCAGAGGGATTTCTTTCTCAAGGGCGAAGGGATTCAGGATATCGCGTGGGCGCGCAAAGATAGGCACTTGCAACTACGACTCATCCGGCTTCAAAAAGTAATCAGGTTGCGTCTCTGCGTCATCAGCACGGTGGCGAGCCAAGGTTAACCCCTCCATAATCGCACTGATGGGGTAATCTTGGTCGCGCTCCAATTGCGCAATATGAGGAAGCTCCAACAGTTTCATCTTCCCCATCGCAGCAACCAGTTCATCGTATGCATGATCACTATACCCAGGCACCTGGGCGGCAGGCACTTTCAGAAGGCCACCCTCGTGAAGTTCCTCTGTGGCCTCTGCCTTGCCACGCGCCAACGCGCACTGAACAACCCCCCCAAATGCATCTACCACCTCTCGAGATTCCAAGTTCTTGAGGGGCGACAAGGCGCGAACCATGGGCGATAAGCCACTGGGCTCGACAATAGTGGAAACAAGGCGGGGATCTGACTCCTCGTCATACTCAATCTTGAGCTTGCGCAACTTCATCTCCTGCTCCTTCAACATTCCATCCACGACTTCACGAAACTTTCCCAATTGAGAGAAGTGCTCATCCTTCCCTTCTCCAAATGATTAACCCCGGACCGAAGCCTTGTACTCTTCCAGCGGCACGCTCTGGCTCGCTTGGGTCGAGAATGACATTTTTTCCTCGAAGAAGCTTACGGGAATAAGAGCTCGCCGCTTCTACCTCGGCACAGGCACTAGCCAAATGTGCCTCTAGCAACGCAATCTGTTTATCCTTCTTCACGTTCTGGCTACTCTCCCCAACATACCTTGACTTTAGCTGCGCAACCAATGTAGCCTGGTGCGTAGCAGCTAAAACAAGCTCATCAACTAGCTGGTCCATGGGTACCCCCCCCCCCCAAATGCCAACGGCTTGGTGCTTTGGTCTTTTGGATCCTGAGGGTCAGCGCGCACGGGACTTGCCTTGGGTGGTGACTCCCAGATTGCTCAAAAGTAAACCCAATAGCTTCAATACTGCATGCAAAGAAAAGTGAATTAATAACACGACCAAAAAATGAGATAAGCGATTTGGCGACAATACTTACTTGGGGGGTGCAGTCTCATTTGAGCGGGGGGCCGAAGCATTGTCTGATGACGACTCCACGTCAAGAATGACAGGACATTTTTTCCTGGATGAGCTTGCGCCATCACCACCAAGCGCTCTCTTGCGCTTTAGCCCTTGGCTTGCCTCCTCTATCTCTACATCGAGGTCTTCCATGTTCTCCGCTACATCTATGTGTGACGGCTCCACTAAAAGGGAAGGTACCCTAGGGCTGGGCACGCTTTGTAGAGGGGTCGCCTCCAGCACAACGGATGAACCACACCCAGATTCCTCCAGGTTCATCTCCATGGTGCGCCCTGCGGTAGCATCCAAAATGGGGACTTCCCCTTCTCTCAGAGGGCGCACCCCCACAGCAACTTGGCGGGGCTTTGCCAAATGGACAACGCTGAACAAATCCATCTCTGCGCAGCAAGAAACAAACAAATACAAGAGTTATATAGAATACAAAGGTAAAAAGAAAGGCTCACACTAATAAAGCAAAGGAGTAGGAAGGACGAGCACCCACCCTGGTCATCCGCGTCTAGGAAGGTTGGCACCTCGTCAGGACTAACAAAATAGTTGTGACTGATGCCCATGTGCACTAAAAATTCCTCCGGATAGGAATTGATGGGAATACGATTGGCATTTATCGTTTCCACATCACCCGCGCTGTACGTTCCAGGGAGGGGGCGCTCATCCTTCGGTAGTGAACCCTGGGTATAGAAGCTGAAGTCCCAGGGGAACAACGCCTTATCCACCCAAAATATTTTCTCGCTCCAATTCCTAAGCGCGTCTAGTTTCTCAGTGTAACATTGCAGCCGCCCTGCACGCTTAGCAAATGAAACCCACCCGTTTGACCACGTCGTATGGTAAAACGCGCGGAAGAGATAGATAGTGGGGTTAATCGCCAACAAACGGCAATTAACCTCGAAGTTTGTTATTTTTGCTGCACCTATACATTGCAGTTGGGATATGTGTAGGCGATAGTAATTTAATACGTCGCACAAAAATAAGGAGATGGGCACACGTTGATTCGCAAATTAAAAACGCGTGTTTACCCTACTTTCCCTTCGGAAATCCGCTATAAACGCTGCACATACGGAACTCTTGGATGCGACGAGCGGGATATAATAATCAAGTGAATTCACGAAGTTTGTCCTCGGTTATATCGGATCTTGGTCACTTAAACCAAGAACCATCTTTGAGGTTATGAATCTTGCACGCTATTACCTTTAAAAGTTTCGGGTTTCTTGGTTGATAGTTTGAGTTTCTTAACAATGGCGGAAATGATTTTCTTGTGATAATCACAGTAAAAGGGAGGCGGAAGTTTATATAGGAATTTACATCCATGCGATGATCGACACGTGGACCCCACTATCTCTAAATGTGTGGATAGGATCTGTTGACATGACACATTTTCCAGTTGCTTTCCCATGTTTTACGAGGCATATATTTGACCTAATTTGACTGGATGCACCGTATCTTTCTTTTAGGTGGACACCCTTTGACACTTCTTCGCTACGCCTTGAAGTATCTGTTGGCTACAGTTGTTAGTCTAGCATCCGCGGGTTTCACCTTGCGCATACTAGACTGGGGGGACATGATGACGTATAGTCCGCATTCGGGTCATGAACCCGACCAATGACCGCTACTAGCGAGCCCAGTATGACTGGGCTAACCCGGTAACGGTTTGGGCTCACGAAGGCCCAAACCCGGAGTTATTTATGGCTTGGGATATCGGATATCTCTTATTTTTGGAGATATGTATTCAATGACCGACTTAGGCGGGATACGCCGAAGGTTGAGGAACACGGAACCAATAAGGATTTTGTGTGTATATAAAGGGCATTCCAGCCCTCATTAAAAGGTAAGATCTCAAACCCTAACTCTCCACTAAACCCTAAAACCGATTATTTACTCTCACGCTGGAGGATAATCGTGGGAGACAATCCCACGGTAAGCCTAACGGTGTTTTCTGTTTTCTTAGTGCGCATATCTCAAGCATTAAGATTTAATTGATACGGGAACCGGAGTCTAAACAAGGGACGCCCAACGTTTGTATCAACAATAAAATTACAAGATACATTATCTTCTAAAACACACTAGTGAATATCATGATAAGGTTAGACATGTAAATGATAGACCTCAAGATGATGGAATTCTCATTCATAGATATCTCAGATATTTGTTTGATATGCTGAGAAATTTGAGTTACAGGATTATGGTAAACCTGATAATCATTATGATGGATTACCAAATATTGAATTGAGTAAATTACTCATACTATGAATGTTAAAGATGTTGTCCATAAAGATAATCAGTTTTTGGAAACTTGGTTTATCTTAGTAGTTAGACTGGAGAATGAAGATGAGTTTTTTTTCTTTCAAAGAGATGGAAAACTCTAGTGGTTTAAATCTCTGTGTAGAAATCATATGGACAAAATTGAACACATATTTAATGCATGTCTTATGACAAGATTATTAATCACACTTAAGCAATTAATTATGATTGAATATTCCTTCCTAGGCAACATTAAATATATAAAAATGATAATTGTCATACTTATTTTCATTAATATGAAATATGACAAATAGAATTTCAAAACTCTTTCTTGAAAGATTACTTGAGCGAGAACGGTAAGTAATCGAAAGGTTTTTTTTGAATTCATATAATCTTTGGAAGTGTACAAAGTGCAATAATCCATGAATGGATAAATGCATACATCTATGAAACTATTCTTATGTTTAATTATTAAATCATAGTTTTGATTTATAATTGAAATAAGATAAATTTAAAGTATTCCTGAAAGCTAGTGGGAGTATTATGTTAAGTTTCTTAAATCTGATATTTTGTATAACATATGAGAAGTAACATTCCATGTAAGTTAAATGTTAAGTCTTAGTTTGGAATGAAACTTCGCTTGTAAGATTTAAGAATTAAAACATACAACCTTGGAATATATGTTTATTTTTAATAAACATGTGCGGTAAAATAAATGATTCTAATAAAACATGATATATCATTTGGAAAATGGATACATATCTTTTGACAAGATAGAACATGAATGAAATCTAAGTTTGACCTGTAGATTCATCATGTACATCATGTAGTGTATTAAAATTGTTGTATCATTCTCGAATGAGAGATGATTTGACAACATTGATATCTAACTAAAAGTTATTAGATAACTTGTGTAATGAATATTCTAATAGAATTATATTCCTCAACCTGGAATAGCTCCTAGATTCTATGGATGAACAATATGTCAATTGTTGTGCAAATTGTCATCGGCTACAAAATTAAAAGTTTGGAAGACATCAAACATTACACAATAAGATATTAAAGTTTACGGAGTTTTAATGAGCATATTGTTGTTTGCATACAATGATGCTGGTTTAATTAGATGACACTCAATACTAGTCATTGTAGGATTACATCCTTGTTAATGGCCATGTGAACTAGTTGTGCTACTAAGAGCACAGTTGCATTATACATTAAAGAATAAGAATACTTAAAAAACTTTAAAAATGTTTGAAAGTTTAAATTGTCATAAAATTAGTGATAGAAGATGTCACACACTTTATGAATTATTATGTGGATTGGTGAATGCACACATACAAGAACTTCACTAATTGAATTCTTGAAATAAGTATACTCAAAATTACGATAGATCAAGTTGGTTGATTTATGCCTTGTCAACAAGTATGATTGTCATTACTTGAGGCATAATTCATCAACTGGAATTTTCATGCATTGATATATTTAGTATTTGGATAAGGGATGTTAAACAATTGTTATAATAAATCAAATACTTGGTATGTTTTATTTTATAATATATTGTATCCTATATTTGCATGTTTAATCCGTGAATAAATTTATTTATTAATCGTCCATTGTCAATTAATGATATGGGAGTATCATTAAACTAAGACAAATCTGAGTGATTTGGTAGAATATACTTAAAAGTATATTGATGAGAAAGCATACCAATTTCGGATGATATTCAATGAATTGAATATAGGACTTATCCCAACTACATAATTTTACTTTATGGATATTGATATTAAGTAAATCATGAATAGTTATCCTCGGACTTGAGATACCGGATAAGTGTCATGAATGTAGTGCATACATGGAACAACTTAACGCTAAACGTGATTGGTAGTCATAAGGGTTTTTCGAGTGTTGCGAGTTTGTGAGTTATTCTTGTAGTCAAGATAGAATTTGTTCCTTCAAATTTATTTTGGAGTTTAATCTTGTTGGGCCCTCGTAGGGTTGACAAGATGTGTCGTGGCGCCCAAAGATCTCCCGAATATGTTCGGAAGATTTGGTAATGTTGCTCGATCACTAATAATGAGAAACATAATAGTTGAATAAAGAATGACTTAGATCCATATCTTTATTTAACATGGTATTAGTAACAAAAGGATAATAATAATGATGAATCATTAAAAGGTTTTTCCAGGAGACCTTACTCGAGTTGTACTAGAGGCATCGACGTGTTGCTAGACGCTAATTGATGTGATTACACTATTAAGATATGTCCAAGTGGGAGCTGTTAGTTTATAGACATAAATTAATAAAAGCATCCTGCTGATGGCACTTCCCAAGGAGCATATCAGACGTTTTCATGGGATGGATGATGCTAAAGAAATATGGGAGGAAATCAAGGTTAGATTTGGAGGAAATGCTAACTCTAAGAAGATGCAAAAAGGCTGTTTACAAACAGCAATTTGAGGCTTTTAGTATTTCTAGTTCTGAAGGATTAAACTGGAAGCCCATGGTGCTGGTGTTTCTGATGAGGATGCAAACCATAAATTCCTCAGGTCTTTGCCAAAAGAATGGTCAAGTCTGGCAATGACCATGAGGAGCAGACCTGAAATTAACACCATATCAATTGATGATTTGTATAACAACCTAAGGGTATTTGAACAGGAGATCAATAATGTGTCAAAACCATCCTCTTCTAGCTCTCAGAATCTTGCCTTTGTATCTCATGGCAAGAACAGTACTAACCAGGTTAAGTCTGGTAGCATTTATAGTACTTCCTTAACAAGTAATATAGAAAGAGGGGCACCTGCAGGAGTTGCTGATCAAGTTATCTACTCACTCTTTGCTAGATCATCAGAAGAAATAGACTTGCTCAATGAAGATCTGGAGCAAATCAATGATGCTGACACTGAAGAGATGGATTGTTGGAATCACTCCTAAACAGTATTTCAAGTATTTATGTTTCATATGTAATAGGTAGCTTTATTATGGCCTTTATGTTTGTTTAAGGTCTAGCTTATGTAGAAGGCCCATAAGCTTAGGCCCAAGCCCATATAAGAAAGGATGGGAACTAGGAGTGTTGCCCTAGCTTCCCTCCTATAAATACCCTTGTAAGCCCTCATTTGAGGGTTGGTTGTTCAAGTTATTCTCTCTTTCACTCTATATGCTTTAACCGTATTATTGTTAGTATGTGTGTGTGCGTATAACTTGTTCATCCGCCTTCATCTCTTTCTCTATAACTTGTATTTGTAAAACTAGTGACCTAACAGTGGTATCAATCGCCTACTAGTTGGGTGAATCGTGTTTGTTTTTGAAGTGGGTTTCGGTCCTACGCCTAAAACGCACATTTGATACTTTGGTTCGCTTAAAAACTTGTTTTTTACACTTTTTAATCCAAGATTCTTGTACTTTCAACATTTTAGGGTGTTAAAATACTTGTTTTTGGCAAAAAGTTTCAAACTTTATGCGTGGATCGTTGTTTTTCATCTAGTTTTTGAACGTGGGTTTCATCCTACTCGTAACCGTTTTAGAGGCTCGGTTCATCAAGTTTCACACTTTTGTGTCTTTTGGTGTTATTGAGCTATTTTATCACACAAAACCGGTTTAGAAACATCTTTGGGCAAAATCAAAATTACGAGTAATCCTACGCGTAGTAAAACCCTAAAACTACGCGTAAGTGTTTCCTTGGTTTGATCTTCATTTTGTGGTTTATTCCGTGTTTTCTTACTTGGATAAGTCCGAAAATACGTCGACTTTGGATATCTTTTGCCTTTGTGATAGTGTAAAGATCATTTGAGCAAAACCCTAAAATTACGCATAAGCATAAGCTTACGGCGTGAAAATCCTCACGCCTAAGATTCATCTTACGCGTAAACCTAGTCTTACGCATAAGGGAATCCTACGCCTAACTTTCTCGCCTAACTTCATTTTACGCATAACTTTAGTCTTTTTCCCCGCCACGCGTAAGCTAAACCTACAGCGTAACTCTTGATTGTTACGCGAACTTTGGTGTTTTTACGGCGTAAGTGCTACTTGGTTTATTGTGATTTCTACGCCTAAGAATACTTTATCAACAAGGTTCATTCGACTACAAAGATCCATCAACACAAGTTATCAAAAAAAAAAAAAAAAAAAAAAAAAAAAAAATTGGCGGGAAAAGTTGAGTAATATTTAATTTTTCGAGGAGACTAAACGTTCAATTTTCGAGATTCAAATTTTGGTTTAACTGTGAAAATTTTGGTCAAAATTCAAATTTTGAGCCTAAATTCAAAATTTTCGGGTCAAATTGGCGTCAAAATTGTCATTACTCAAATTTTCCTACATCCTTAGAATTGAATTTTATAGTGAATTTCAAATTTTGAGAGTCAAAAGTTTTCAAAATTATTTTTGGAGGAAATTGCAATTCACTATATCGACCTTCATGTGCTATATCGACTTTGCACCTTTTCTTCTCTTTGATTCTTCTCGCAGGGAGTGTAATGGATTACGATCATAAAGATCCATTTGTGGCATTGAAAGAAGGATTCATGGCTATTCAACCGGCATTGAAGCATCGGGCATCATCAAATTCCGATATCCCGATCGTGCAAGGTGAAAGAGTTGATGTACATGAAAGGAATGCTCAATCGGGCGTTGAGAATGTTGTGATCATGCATCATCGTGTCACGGACAATGAGGTTGTAGCATTGGAAGCGGGATGACAGCAGATCCGGAGAAGATATCATACTTAACTACGACACGAGCCCAACTGTCACGAAGAACAAATGGTTGAGGAAGATATCTTACCCACCTATGACACGACACGAGCAGGATGGTGAGGTACAATCTCATCGTTGATCATATTCATTGCAAATGCGACACAACATCTTGAGCAACCTAAATTTAGTAATGAAGGAGAGGTTGACCATGTGTTGCACAATGTCCGAACAACTATCTCATATCCGAGCCCTTACTTGTTAACAATTCAATCTGAAACGTCAAATCAAACTCTTGAATCGAAAACATTCTTCTCAAAAGACCATTGCTCGGTTTCATAAAGATTTTCAAAACTAGAGGCACATTGCATCTCTCTTGAACTTAAACTTCAAAACAAATCTTTTCTTGAGACACAATGGTCGGTCTTCAAATGAACAAAGTAATCGTGTGGATACATTAGTAAAAGAAAATGAGCATTTAAAGGCTCAAATTCAAGCAAAGGGGCTTGCACATGTTGCTTTACAAAACAAGCGAGAAGATTAACTAACAAGAGTGTGGATACTTATTTTGCAAAACCAACAACCTTGGGGAAATCGTCTCTAAAACCAATCGAAACCAATCGGTTGTCGACATCCAACCGCTTTTAAATCGAGCGTTCAAAATCGTCAAAACCACGGTTTCCTCCCAAGTTGTTGAGAATAATCATTTGATAAAACCACCACCCACATTCTCGGCCAAAGAATAATCCTTCATTTCATTAAACATGTTTCATTAAACTGTTTCATTATACTGCTTCTGTTAAACCTTAACTTGTGGTCGCTCCGGCAAATCTAGGATTAGTTCGAACAACGTGTCTAAATTGAGCATTAAAAGTAAAGATTCATATGATTCACATGACACGTACAAGAACTGTGATCTAGAAAAGGCTAGGAAAAGGGCACTTCTCCAAAAGGATGGAATCTTAGGTTCACGACCTAATGTATCACCTTCGAGTGTATTACTGAACACTGCTTGTAGTAGCAAACCAAAACCTAAGTTTACTCAAACAGTTAGAAATAAACTCGTTGCTCTAAACGTAAACTTTCAGAAACCTAATAGGTGGATCAATTTAGGACGCAAATTCTTCCCAAAAGAACTTTCAACATCCCTTAGATCTAACCTTAGATGGATACCAACGGGTAGAGTTTTCAAAGCTGCTGGTCTTAGGTGGATTCCTACAGAAAAATACTAAGTAGTTGCACCAAAACAAGTGTGATACCTCTACATCCATCCGTGAGGCGAAAAGGAAATCATCAAAATAGCATGTTCGGTGTCAAGAAGATAATTGACACTACATCTTTATGCCTCTAACACCGGAACCCGATTACACTTGGGATCCATGTCTTTCTCTTCCTTGCCCCCTTCTATTTTTCTATGCAGGTACATGACTATGGCTCCTCTTGCAAAACAACAGAGGGACCCGTTTCTAACCGTAAAAATATCATGATCCATCACCGCTCCACCATTGTACTTAATCGTCAAAACTAGGAACATTGCTTGCTCCTCGGTTAAAGATTCATCAAAAGTCGTGCTTTCGATGTATCGAATGTTTCATTGCACAACCGATAATACTCTAATTTGGATACACTCGAAACTACAACAAGTACCATTGTTATAGATGCACCTCCAACAATCGAATCTTTGATAACGAAGATCAAAGTATTTCCTACAACAATGTCACGGTGATGATCAACATTATGAACAGAGAAGTTTTATCGCAGATTGACTCTCTCAAAATATTTTGGTACTTCACATTTGTTCTATCAATTGGACATACATGGTTTCATTGTCTCCTTATACATGGTTTGTTGTCTTCACTCATCATCAACATACGTGGTGTATGATTACGAATCATTGAAAACATCGAGGGGAGAGAGTGTGTAGTGGTCATTGCTTCCTTGTTCTTCTACATGCTTCTTTGCGAAAACCCAATGCCTTCTTGAATTTCTTCAATTAGGGAAAGAAATAAGGCGATCTGCTGCTCAAACGTCTCACTTTGGTGTTATCGTCTCAATTTCACGGGTGATCTTGTGTGAAGTTACCCAAATATGATGTTAAGATGCCTTACACGGTCTTGGCATCGAGTTATTGTCTATTCACGGTGATTAGTATTCGAAGACCACATCATTCGTGGAAAGTCGTATCATTTCGTCTTTCATGGTTTGCTTGGTGTGATGCGTCTACATACGTGAGAAGATCTTGTTGATTTACGGTATGTTACCCTCGAACGGATCTTCCGCAATTAGTCGATTTTCTTTGTGTGGTTTCTCGCTCATCTACAAATTCACGACATCTTGAAACCTTCAAAAGTTAGAGGAAATGTAGGCTTCATCAAAGTTTCAAATCTGCTAAAGACGATTGTCGGTTGGGGAAGCCGATTATGAAACTTCTTCATTATGGCTTGTGCACATGATCGGTGCTAAGCAATCAAGTCTAATCACACAAGCTAACCACTTGTGAATGGCTAACCGTAATGAGACTTAAACGCTCAAACACTAATGCAATTAAGATCGAGGAATATAATGGATTCACAGGTCGTTAAGTCCCACGGAGGATGAATTGGTGTATAAACACTTGATCGGATGATAGAATGATCACTAAGGATAGTGATCGATGAAGGTTTTGATGGAAAATTACCTAAAGAAAAGATCTACAAATTACAAATGACTTAAATGCAAATTAAAAGAAATTAAAAAGTTAAAATATATTAAATAAACGCTATCACTATTTTTACAATGTTGTTTTTGTGATTTTATAAAACAAAATAACTTAAATAAACTATATTAACTAAAACGTAATCCTAAATTATCTAGAAACGTGGTTAAAAATGAAAAGCAGGCGTTACGTTTAAAATTACTGTTGAGCGCAAGCAAAACGTAAAATTTATGAAATAAAAGGCCTACGAATGTAAAACTAATTTTATTACATACTATATGATAAAAGAAAATTTTAGAAAAAGATTTATATTTTTAGACTTTTATATTTTTATTATGAATTAAATAAGATTTTACACTAATTAAATGATTAAAAATACTAAAACTATTAGGAAAAATATGAAACTTTTGTAAAAATATTTAATACTAATCTGACTTAAAAAATACAAAACGGAAAAGCTACTTTGAATAAGCTAGAAATAAGCTTAAATGTTCGTATAAGCTAAATGAGACAAGAGGGTTAAGAGATTAATAATGCAAACTATGACAAGAAAAGTCCCAAGGCGCATTGGTTACAGTACCCTTCTTATCACTCTCACAAGGTGGGAGGTCTCGAGTTCGAGCACCGCCTCCCCACCTTTTGCCAAACATTTTTTTTCGATTTTTATTTTACAAACTAATTAAACACACTGAGATAAGCATTTTTTACAACTATGACATTTCCTAAAAACCACTGATAAGCACAGAATAAGCACAAGATTTCTCAACAGTGGACTTAGAATTGAAAATAAGCACAAGGTTTATCTAAATAGCTAATAAGCTAAATGAATAAGCAAAAAGCTAAACTGAAAATGAGTTAAGTAACTTTAAATAAGCTAGTTTGACTACTGAATAAGCTAGATTACTAAGAGATAAGCACTACAGATTTCAAAATAAGCACTTAATCTTAACTATTACACAGTACACTGTGGATTACTAGACACTTTCTAACTAAAATTTAAGCACTAAAATAAGCTAGAAAATAGAAATAAATGCTTGGATAAGCTAGATGACCATTTCGACTTTTCAAAAGCTAAAACACTCATGACTTTGTCCACTATAGAGCTTATGAGAAGCTTTTGAAAACTTATGAATCTGAGACTAGTGGTGCACACAGAAATGGACAAATCTAAAAGCACTTGCGGGATTATTAAATAAGCTACAAATAGGAAAATGAAAATCGGGACCTTGAGATAGCTAGGTGAGCTATCCTAAAAGCTAAATTACAGTGGAACTCACTAAATAGCTTTTGATAAGCTATTGAAAAAGCTTGTAAAACACGTGCCTTTGGGCGTGTTTGACTTTTGATTAATACTAAAAATTGACTTTTATGAATTTGTGATTGATCTTACTTATTAATTATGATGTATTAGGTTATATTAAGACTATATTAAGCTGAGTATACTAATTATGAACCAACCTAAAAGATTTGAACTTGAAAATCCTTGACAGTTAACTGTCAAGGAATTTGATTTGGAATTCTGACTTTTACACTATTAAAGACTGGTTTTTATTGTCTCATTGAGTTGTTATGAACTAATGTAATACAAAACAACAACAAGTAACCACTCAAATATCTTATAACATAGTTAACTAAGTTAAACCAAACACCACTATACTAAACTGTTTTGAAGCATTAAGTCTTGAAACAAGTTTTAGACCAAGGTAGCTATTAATTAACTTTCATAAGCTATATTAAGACAGATTTAAACTAGAATTGACAAGCTTGAAACACATAAACCAAAAATGCAAATTTTGAGGAGATGACTTACAAACCGAGTTTAGGCACAAAAGCGAAAATTGAGATCAAATAACCATTCCTATATGCTTACCATTAAGCCCTAAACCAAGAACAATCCAATTCCACTTCTGCACTTGCTGCTTTGATCATCATGCCCATGATTTTTATTTTCAAGCTATTTTATCTTGATTTTTGTGAATTTTTCTGCTTTTAACTACAAACCGATTTTTAAGGATATCAAGCTTAGAAAAGCTTTTATAAGAGCTTATATAAGCTTTTGAATGCTTAACAACAAATAATAACAACATTTAACTTAACATGAAATTTTCTTGATCTTGAAATTTTACATAAACTGAAATGAAAAGAAAACTTGAAATTGATTATTGAAACAGTTTATAACACTGAAATCATTAAAACAAGGTACTTGTAAGCTTAAAATTACACTAGTATTTGAAAATTACATAATCGACATAAACTAAACTAAACTACACTACTTGTCTTTCTTCCTTGCTTCATTCTTTTCTTTATAGCCTTTTGAACTCCCCACATGCCTCGAGATGATCCCACCACCATTGGATCTACGTAATACATCCTAGCCATCAATTTTACTTTTGGCGCCAAAAAGTCTTAGGCGGGTTCTTTGCATTAATTGAAGTTTGGTTGGATGTGGAGGTGGAGGGAAGATAGTAACAGGTGGGGGGATAAGTTTGGTGAGGTGGAAAGGTGGGGAGAAGTGGAGAAACCACCTGGTTTCAGGTTTACAGGGGAGAGGGAGGAGATCTACAGTGATGGCGGTTTTTGATCTTTTAAATTTAAAAGTTTGGGCCGGGTTAGGTTGTTGGGCCAGTAGCTGGGTTTAGTTTGGTTTGTAGCTTAATAATCAAAAGGACCAAAAATGTAATTCTGCCATAGTTAAGGGTTGAACCTGCCAGAGTTTCATAGTTTAAACAAGGACCAAACCTGCCATACTTAAATAGTACAAGGACTATTGTTGATTATTTTCCTTTTTTAAAATGTCCAAGGACTAAAATTGCCAATTTTGTAACTCTAGGGACCAAACTTGTAATTTTCTCCAAAGTTATCATGAAGGACCAATTATGTCATTTATAAATAGTACAAGGGTGTAGTTTGATAAATTTCCATTTTAAAACACCCAGTGACTAATTTTGACACTTTTGCAAAGTTGAGGGACCAAAGTTGTAATTTTGAGATTTTTAACTTCAAAGGATTATTTTGAACAACTTGTGAATCCCAAGGACCTTTTATGATATTTTTACAAGTTTTGATTAACCAGGACTAGTTTTGACAACTTTTGAAACTGGGAGACTAAAGCGCCAATTATGCAAACTTGATACGCTTTTCATCGATTTTGATGTTTTTGCATTTAAAACATATAAAACACTTGTTTGTGATATTTCTATCATTTTGAAGCATTTCGAGTGTTTTCGGATGTTTTGGCATTCTAGATAGTACAAAATGATGAGTATTTAGACACTCATCAATCCCCACACTAAGATATTGCTAGTCCCTAGCAATGATTTATGAAAAGTTAATGGATTTTATCTCTTTACCAAAAGCCATTACTTACGGAGTAGCCAATTGTTTTAGTTCAAGTAAGAACTTTGGTACAATGATAACCAAATGATTTTGAGCAAATCATAAGCTTTCAACGGATTTGATTTGTCTTTACCGTGCGCGTTGCTACGGACTAGCCAACTCTTAGATAAATTATCAATATTATCTTTGGTGAGTCGATTACCAATTATGGATTTCAACGCCTTTACCACAAGCCATAAACTTGCGGGCTAGCCAACTCTTCACTTTTTAGGATATGGTGAGTTGAACACCATACAATTTTGGGCAAATTGCAAGCCATAAACGGATTTGAGATATCTTTACCAAGAGCCGTTTGCTCTGGATTAGCCAATCCTTATGTGGGTTAGACATGGTGGATGATTACCATTTGTTGTGTTTAGTACATAGTACTTCCACTAAATAAAAATTTTAAAATTTTGGCCATTTTGGGGAAAAAGGGACTAAAAGGGTACATTTATGATCAAATTCGCTGCATTTCCCCACACTTAGAAATGAATATTGTCCTCAATATTCAAAGTACCTACCGTAATGCCGAAACTTAGAACGTAAAAGATAACATTACTAGCTAAGTGTAGAAACACAACAATTATTCTCTTTTTAAATATTTACAATTTTCATTCATTTTAAGGTCTATATACGACATGTGGGCATCTCCCCACACTATGTGGTACACACGGGTGAAACCCATGTTTAACTCATGTTTTGATTTCAGTCGCTAGCTTGACTCGACCCCAATTAATTTGTTCATGGGGAAATAAGTGGAAGATACAATCTCCATCGGACTTTCATTCAAGATGTTTGTATAAACATTGAAGTACGTGAAGGTTCCACACCGATGAGATATACATAGAACCGGCTCAAAATGATAAATGAAAATGCCGGGTCAAAGATAATGTCTTCATTCCCAAGGAGTGAAGAACAGAGAAGCCACGGATAGGTGAAGAAGAGAAAGAAAGTCATGATAATAATTTTGACTAACTCATTATCATCGTAAGGGAATTCATGATAGCATGAATTTCATCTTTTAAGCTCAATTGGTCTAGACATATCCCGGGTGTGTCTAAATCAAAGTAGAAGTTATCATACTCCGGTGGAGATATGATATGAGTGAGTTCAGGAGAACTCCTCAAAGGAAAATGATTCATATTCAAGATTGATTTGACTGAGTTCACTGGGGAACTCCTCAAAAGTGAATGATTCATAATCGGGAGAGAATTATGAGAATGAGAAGTGGTAATACCACTAATCTTCTCTCCAATATGATCAAAATGGAAAGTTTGCAATTAGGAATAGAATCATTGAACAAAGTTCCCTATCCTCAAAGGGATAGGATATGAAGTAGGCTTTTCATTAAAAGCCTCGATTCTAGAAACGAGAAGATTAACATTCAATAATGTAAGACGAAGAGCTTCGTCTTGGATTATTTCTTCTTCATTCTCTTCTCCTGTCGACAGGCTCGGAAGGTAATTCTTCCATATAACCGATGTCTCCACAAGATAACGAATCATCATCATTAGAATCGGAGAACATCTCAACATGATCTTTTGGAAGACAAGAGGAGGAGGGATATCACACATGATCAAAAATTCCTGTGACTCTCTTGGGATTGGGACAAGGTCCTCAACACTAGACTTTATGAATTCGTCCGATTCCTTTTCGTGAACAAAGGTCAAGATGCTCGTCTCCCATGTTCGGAGTGAGTGTGAACCTCGGGTGTGATAGCGGTTGTCGAGAATGAATCTCAACTGCTGAATATCAATCGATGAATTTGATGAATCTTCAAGTGTATCTTCATCATCACCGCCATCGTGAATAAAACGAAATTGAGAGCTAGATCGGTGCTTTTCTTTTGCAATTAATTCCTAATAGACTTTTCAAAAGCAATTTGGGAATTTATTTTAACAACTCGCTCTTACTAGCAATTCTTCCATGGATTTCTCATGTGAATTTTGAATGACGGGATATTGTGGGAGTGGAGATTTGTCAAAACCGGAAGGTTGACATTGATAATCATCATGAGGACCCCACAATATACACAAGAAAACTGGAACATTATGAAATCTTGTCTTACTCAACTCCTCGCTTCTTTTCACCGATTCCAAGCTCTAGATAAGTGTCTTGTTGGGTTTCTTTGAGGAGTTTGAGTCATTTGGCAATCAGAGGTTGGTCGTGATATGGATAGTCGTAATTGTTACAAGGAAATGGATTCCTGTTTGACAATCGAGTTGAAATGGGGACCTCCACAGTTCTCACAACAAGAAACTGCTGAGCACGGATTGGTGAATCATATGGATATTGGTCATAGCCAAAGTTCGAGCATCATCGGAAAACTGCTCATAGACAATCGTGTTTCGGATTGACATTCAAATCCTTGGTGAGGACCTCCACAAAATTCACAAAGAAGATTGTTGATTGTATGAAGATAAGTCGGGTGTGGTGGGTAATTAGAAAAATTTGAGGGTCGTTAAATGAGTTCGGATTAGGATCATAATCAAATGAATTCCTTTAACCACAAAACAAACAACTCCCTGTTCGAATATCATTACCACACTGTACACACGTACACCAAGAATGGGTGAACCAAAAAGAGGCTCACCACAACCGACACAAGGAATAAACGATTCTATTTGAGAGTTATGAGAGGAATCTGTTCATTCAAAGAATCAACAAAACCAACATGGTGATCGAATGACTATTTAGACTCAAAGAACATTTTGAAAAATCCGGAGGTGGGACAAGTGGTGTGCTCGAGAGCTAGCAATTTCCACCACTTCCGTTATGGTCTCCGTTTTGGTTCTTGAGAAGCGTGAAGATTAGGCAAGTCATTCTTGCTAGTCACCGGTCTAAATTCGCATGTTTGCTTTTAACCGTAAATCGTGAAAGTGTAGGATCAATTTTAGACGGCTTAGGAGCAAATGAGGATTAGATCTTTGGATAACCGTAGGTTGGACGTATTAGCACCTCCATTATCGAGGAAAGTACCGGTCCTTTGTCACCCCGGTTTCTCGTTCTATTTCCCTACGCAGAATCAATGGATCATCATGAAGCACACGAATTCTTGACATTTGTGATAAAATAGGAAGTTTTTCAACTTCGTTCCGTATTTCGTCAGAGTCGAGAGATTCCATGAGAATAGAAGAAGTTAGAATCAAATGAATAGAGGTAAAGGAATAAAGAATCAAAAAGGGTAAGAGGGTAAAGATGAATATTTTGGATTTTTGAAAACATGCCATAAAACAAAGAATGAAAATATTTTTGATGTTGTTAACACTTTAGAAAAGTGTTAATGAACTTTTGATTTTGATTAACTTTTACAAAAACTGCTTACAAACGATGGTATATGTGCAAGTGCAGGTCCGAAAATGCTTAGAACACGCTTACTGACCTCCCGTGGCCAAAATTTTGATCGGTGCTAAGCAAATAAGTCTAATCACACAAGCTAACCACTTGTGAATGGCTAACCGTAATGACTTAAACCGCTCAAACACTAATGCAATTAAGATCGAGGAATATAATGGATTCTGGTCGTTAAGTCCCACTGGAGGATGAATTGGTGTATAAACACTTGATCGATGATAGAATGATCACTAAGGATAGTGATCAGTAAGGTTTTGATGGAAAATTACCTAAAGAAAAGATCTACAAATTACAGCGACTTAAATGCAAATTAAAAGAAATTAAAAAGTTAAAATATATTAAATAAACGCTATCACTATTTTTACAATGATGTTTTTGTGATTTTATAAAACAAAATAACTTAAATAAACTATATTAACTAAAACGTAATCCTAAATTATCTAGAAACGTGGTTAAAAATGAAAACCAGCGTTACGTTTAAAATTACTGTTGGAGCTAAGCAAAAGCGTAAAATTTATGAAATAAAAGGCCTACGAATGTAAAACTAATTTTATTACATACTATATGATAAAAGAAAATTTTAGAAAAAAGATTTATATTTTTTAGACTTTTATATTTTTTATTATGAATTAAATAAGATTTTACACTAATTAAATGATTAAAAATACTAAAACTATTAGGAAAAATATGAAACTTTTTGTAAAAATATTTAATACTAATACAGACTTAAAAAAAATACAAAACTGGAAAAAGCTACTTTGAATAAGCTAGAAATAAGCTTAAATGTTCGTATAAGCTAAATGAGACAAGAGGGGTTAAGAGATTAATAATGCAAACTATGACAAGAAAAGTTCCAAGGGCGCATTGGTTACAGGTACCCTTCTTATCACTCTCACAAGGTGGGAGGTCTCAGGTTCGAGTTTGCCTCCCCACCTTTTTGCCAAACATTTTTTTTTTCGATTTTCATTTTACAAACTAATTAAACACACCGAGATAAGCATTTTTACAACTATGACATTTCCTAAAACCACCGATAAGCGTAACAAGCACAAGATTTCTCAACGGTGGACTTAGAATTGAAAATAAGCACAAGGTTTATCTAAATAGCTAATAAGCTAAATGAATAAGCAAAAGCTAAACGAAAATGAGTTAAGTAACTTTAAATAAGCTAGTTTGACTCTTGAATAAGCTAGATTACTAAGAGATAAGCACTACAGATTTCAAAATAAGCACTTAATCTTAACTATTACACAGTACACTGTGGATTACTAGGCACTTTCTAACTAAAATTTAAGCACTAAAATAAGCTAGAAAATAGAAATAAATGCTTGGATAAGCTAGATGACCAGCTCAGCTTTTCAAAAAGCTAAAACACTCACAGTTTTGTCCACTATAGAGCTTATGAGAAGCTTTTGAAAAACTTATGAATACAGACTAGCTGGTGCACACATGAAATGGACAAATCTAAAAAGCACTTGCAGGCTTATTAAATAAGCTACAAATAGGAAAATGAAAACTGGGACCTTGAGATAGCTAGGTGAGCTATCCTAAAAGCTAAATTACACAGGCTGGAACTCACTAAATAGCTTTTGATAAGCTATTGAAAAAGCTTGTAAAACCTGTGCACTGGACAGGTTTGACTTTTTGATTAACACTAAAAATTGACTTTTATGAATTTGTGATTGATCTTACTTATTAATTATGATGTATTAGGTTATATTAAGACTATATTAAGCTAAGTATACTAATTATGAACCAACCTAAAGGATTTGAACTTGAAAATCCTTGACAGTTAACTGTCAAGGAATTTGATTTGGAATTTTGACTTTTACACTATTAAAGACCTGTTTTATTGTCTCATTGAGTTGTTATGAACTAATGTAATACAAAACAACAACAAGTAACCACTCAAATATCTTATAACATAGTTAACTAAGTTAAACCAAACACCACTATACTAAACTGCTTTGAAGCATTAAGTCTTGAAACAAGTTTTAGACCAAGGTAGCTATTAATTAACTTTCATAAGCTATATTAAGACAGATTTAAACTAGAATTGACAAGCTTGAAACACATAAACCAAAAATGCAAATTTTGAGGAGATGACTTACAAACCGAGTTTAGGCACAAACCGAAAATTGAGATCAAATAACCATTCCTATATGCTTACCATTAAGCCCTAAACCAAGAACAATCCAATTCCACTCTGCCATTAATGCTTTGATCATCATGCCCATGATTTTTATTTTCAAGCTATTTTATCTTGATTTTGTGAATTTTTCTGTTTTAACTACAAACCGATTTTTAAGGATCTTGAAGCTTAGAAAAGCTTTTATAAGAGCTTATATAAGCTTTTGAATGCTAACAACAAATTATAACAACATTTAACTTAACATGAAATTTTCTTGATCTTGAAATTTTACATAAACCGAAATGAAAAGAAAACTTGAAATTGATTATTGAAATAGGTTTATAACACTCTGAAATCATTAAAACAAGGTACTTGTAAGCTTAAAATTACACTAGTATTTGAAAATTACATAATACGACATAAACTAAACTAAACTACACTACTTGTCTTTCTTCCTTGCTTCATTCTTTTCTTTATAGCCTTTTGAACTCCCCACATGCCTCGAGATGATCCCACCACCATTGGATCTCTCGTAATACATCCTAGCCATCAATTTTACTTTTGGCGCCAAAAAGTCTTAGGCGTGTTCTTTGCATTAATTGAAGTTTGGTTGGATGTGGAGGTGGAGGAAGATAGTAACAGTGGAGGGATAAGTTTGGTGAGGTGGAAAGGTGGGAGAAGTGGAGAAACCACACGTTTCGTGTTTGAGGGAGAGGAGGAGATCTCTGATGATGGCGGTTTTGATCTTTTAAATTTAAAAGTTTGGGCGGGTTAGGTTGTTGGGCGATGGCGGGTTTAGTTTGGTTTGTAGCTTAATAATCAAAAGGACCAAAATGTAATTCGCCATAGTTAAGGGTTGAACACGCGAGTTTCATAGTTTAAACAAGGACCAAACTCGCCATACTTAAATAGTACAAGGACTATTGTTGATTATTTTCCTTTTTAAAATGTCCAAGGACTAAAATTGCTAATTTTGTAACTCTAGGGACCAAACTTGTAATTTTCTCCAAAGTTATCATGAAGGACCAATTATGTCATTTATAAATAGTACAAGGGTGTAGTTTGATAAATTTCCATTTTAAAACACCCAGGGACTAATTTTGACACTTTTGCAAAGTTGAGGGACCAAAGTTGTAATTTTGAGATTTTTAACTTCAAAGGATTATTTTGAACAACTTGTGAATCCCAAGGACCTTTTATGATATTTTACAAGTTTTGATTAACCGAGGACTAATTTTGACAACTTTTGAAACTTGGGGACTAAACCGCCAATTATGCAAACTTGATACGTTTTCATCGATTTTGATGTTTTGCATTTAAAACATATAAAACACTTGTTTGTGATATTTCTATCATTTGAAGCATTTACGAGTGTTTTCGAGATGTTTTGGCATTCTAGATAGTACAAAATGATGAGTATTTAGACACTCATCAAGACACATACCGATGTACAACCCGTAATTGTCAAGAAAGGACCACGTGGTACGCCTCGGTGCCACAATCCTTATAAAAGGAGTGAAAGCTTCTTATTTTGAGTAAAACTATCAAACCTTTCATTTTTAAGGTTTTGCTCGAAACACAAGTACTTCCCATATGATTTTCAAAACCTCAACCGCTTATATCACTAGTTGAGGGGAGTATTTGAATTAAAACTTTGTTCACAAATTGTTCACAAGTGGTCGCCTTCCAACACTCAAAATGGTCATATTTCTTCAAACGTTCAAAATAACATTTTATATGCCATTTTTGAGGGAGAAAATTTTGTGATAAGAAATATGTTGTGCAATTGCTCATGAATCTTCGTGCAATAGACTTAACCAACGAATTGACGAATCTTTAACTGATAGTAACTCGAAAAGACTTGTCCTGGATGGGTAATAATTTCAAGCTAGTTCGCTAGTGATGTAAACGTGTCTCATGAAAGGACTTGTCCGAGTAGAATGTGCCATTCGAGAAACTCTTGATAGACATGAACTCGACGGGTTTGACAACCTTCCAAGGTTTGTCTACACCTTCAAGGTAGTTATTAGAGCTAGTTGTCACCTAAAAGTCGACAATGTAACTCTTTAACTATTCAACGAACCGTGTCTCATGGGGATTGTCTATCTTTAGTGGTTCAATTCAAAAGTGCGCTCTTTCCTCACTGTGCATTTAAACCATTAATACTCTTAAGCACATGTGGAGGAGTATTTATGCAAAACCTTATCTCTCAAGGGTTCAAACATGTTTTCATTCACAAACCACTTGAGAGATTTTTCACAAACCGTGGTTTTAATGGCAACATAGGTTTGTCATGGAGTTATAAGGTGACTAAGGTTAGGAATAACTGTCTATGATCCGCCAGAGTCGGAGGGATCTACCCAAGGACACTACCATTAGTTAGTGTTAGAAGTCCTTAGGAATGATTGTAAAAGGAGAAAATGAGAATCGGAGAAAGAAGGAGTTGAAGAATCAAAAGAAATGTAAAGTAAAGGGTGAAAAGAAATAGCCCTCCGTTTATTCAACTTAGGGCGCATAACAGTTCAATTCATATACTCTTGGTTGTCACTTAGTGACACCGGTATTGAAGATTAAAAGTGGTCATGGACCCGATGGCGCATGCACTAAACCTTCTTAGCCACTCAAGTTTCTCTCAATGAAGCTTGTTTCATTCTCACAGGAACCCTACGTAAACTATTGGCTTTCTCTTGAGATCATTGGTATTGAAGAAGGAGACCTCTCCTAGTCTCCGCTCGGAAAACCAAAATGCACTATTGAGTCTAGAGCCACGAGATTCATCAAAAGATCTCTTAGGAACACTTGACATTTAATCACTTGATGATCAACAAATAAGATTATCGATGGTTCATATCGAGTCCTTCACGGATCTTAGCAATCTGTCGAGAACATTTATGAGAGGTTCACATCATGATCCTCGATGATTGAATGGAAACTCTTGCCGTGGTCAACATCAAACACCGACGGAAGTCACTTCTTGGTAACTCCCATGGATTACGTGGGTGTGTCTCAAACGGTCTGATCGTGAGGTGATGCTACGGTGTACCTCGGTGACTCATCTCGAATCAGATGTACTTCGGTACATCGCGTTATCTCACTTGTGGGACTCCAGCCTGAACGGCCTTTGTAAGAATTAGAGTTGTGTTTTCACACTATGTCATTAACACTCTCGAAGTTCAAACTCGTAAGTCTTGGAAACCGCTTATTATTAACCGCTTGAAATGTTTTCTTCTTATGGAAGCTCCGGAGCGGAATGATCGTCTTGATTCTTCTCATGCTCACGCCAACATCATCACTAATGGAAGTTCTATTCGAATGCAACACAACAATGAATGATTCTTCATCTAATCAAAGAATCTACAAAGTCAAAGACTTAAAGAACTTCATCGATGATTGAATTCCAACGTCAAAGAGCGTGTGAGCATGTTGAAGAATGACGTGGAGACACCGGAGCGTGAAGGCACTGAAAGCGCATCGATGCGAGATAACAACATACTATCACTTTCACCACAAAGAACAATGATCAAAGAACAAAGTTAAAGATGACGTCAAGCATAACTGCTCAAAGATAACTATCTCTACACCGGGAGATTGTTCGAATCAAGGCAATTCCTCTCACAAGAAATAAGAATGTCGAAGACGTTAGAGCTACTATTACATCAACGCCTTCACCGTTTACTTTCATATATACTTGAGGGGGAGATTGTTGGAATCACTCCTAAACAGTATTTCAAGTATTTATATTTCATATGTAATAGGTAGCTTTATTATGGCCTTTATGTTTGTTTAAGGTCTAGCTTATGTAGAAGGCCCATAAGCTTAGGCCCAAGCCCATATAAGAAAGGATGGGAACTAGGAGTGTTGCCCTAGCTTCCCTCCTATAAATATCCTTGTAAACCCTCATTTGAGGGTTGGTTGTTCAAGTTTTCTTTTCATTCACGCCTCTATGCTTAACCGGTTTCTTTATACGTGTGTGTGTGTGTGATAACTTGTTCAATCGCCTCATCTCCTTTCTATAATACTTGTGTTTGTAAAACTAGTGACCTAACATGGATATTAATTGGCAAATAGACATGATAGCTATCAGGATGAACATGTTCTTTAAGAACATGGAAGGAGAGTTCGGTATGATCCAAAGACTCCAGTAGGCTTTGATAAAAAGAAGCTTGAGTGCTATAACTGTCATCAAACTGGGCATTTTGCAAGGGAATGCAAGGCTCATGCTGCAACTGATAGGAAAAAGAAGGAGTCTCCTTATCTGAAGAAGAAAGCTGAGAAAAAGGAAGATCAAAAGGTTGGGTTGTTACTATGGATGGAGGTGTTATCAACTGGGGAGAACATGCTGATGAATCTACCAGTCACTCTGCTTTCATGGCCATTGGCTCAAACAATGAGGTATCTTTATGTTCAAAACTATGTGTTGATTCATATAATCTAATTAAAACACAAAGTGATGAACAATTTAATCAGTTAACAGAGCAGGAAGTTCAAATTCTAGCCTATACCAATGCTGTAAAAACCTTAGAAACACAAATTTCAAATCTTTAAAAGAAAAATTCTTCTCTAAATGAAAAATTAAAGTTTCAAGCTAATGAAAATTTTGCTAAACATGAAAAGCTAAATAAATATAGAAGAATAGGTACGAAAGCTCAACATGAAAGAGATAAGCTAAAGAAAATAGTTAAGTCTTGGGGAGAATCTTCTAAAAATATACACAGGTTAATCAACTCTGGCATAAGCTCTAGTTATAAATTGGGCCTAGGTTATCAAATTCAATCAGATAGTGAGGTGTTGAGCTATGAAGAAGAGATGAAACCTAGTCTTGTTGGTAGTTCAGAAGAAGACAGTGTTGGCAAACTACTTTATAATAGATTTATTAAAACTGATAATTATAAAGGAGTTCCACCACCACTTAATGAAGATTACACACCAAAACCTGAACAACCATTTGATAAGTCTTTATTTGATTACAACAAAATGAGAAGTCCTGAAATAGTTGCCTCCAAAGACTATTCCATTGAATTCTCTGCCTGTCAATTTCATGACAGTAAGGAATTCTGTAAGAAGAGTTCTGAAACCAGTGTCTCAGAAGATAAAACCAGTGAGTATTCTTCATGTCAATCTAATGACAGAGAAGGACCCACTGAAAATATCTTTGAATGTTCTCTAGAAGTTAAGTATGAACCCATAAGGATTTCTAAACCTGTTTTAAACAATGAGACTTATATGTCAAAACAAGCTAAGTCTGTCAAAAGTTTTATGTCTAAACCAAAAAGTGTTAAACCTAGTTGTGTCCAAACCCCTAGGCAACAGGTCAGACATGAGACACCTAAAGTAGACAGAAAGAATTGGACTGGGTTGATGCAAAGAGAATTTGGGGATGTATACTCTTTTACAAAGAAGAGTTGTTTTGTGTGTGGAAGCCTAAGTCATTTAATCAGAGACTATGACTATCATGAGAAAATAATGGCTAAGGAGGCTGAGTTAAGAAAGAAAATGGTTGTAAACATTGGGAATGGGGTAGTTAGACTAGTGTGGAATAATACAAATAGAATTAACCATGCAACCGCTTTGTCACAAGACCGAAGACTGTTAATCTTGGTAGTACTTCATTAATTCATTAGGCCAAGGGTGGGTCTTGGTGTACAAATTAATTCGTAGGCGTAAAATTAATACCGGTAATATGTTTAGAGTTAATATTGGTCATGTTAAACTGCTCGGGCTAAAGTTAATTTTGGGTATATGAATGTTAAATCAAAACCTACCATCCTTCACCCATCCCAAGTTTAGAAAACCACAGTGAACCAGTTTAATCAAAGAATTCATTATGGTTCTCACTCACCGTAAGAAGACCGTTAGATCATAATGCAACTAAACTGCTTCAATCTTATGCCGCAATGGGTAATTGGGGATCTGTTAAGCCCTCAAGCAGTTATGCTTGAGAGACCAAACCACACTCCAAGAATAATAGTGGACCATTTTCACTTATACTTTGAATTCTCAAGGTCCACAAGGCAGACCCAAGCCTCTATAGGCCTGGGTCCCCAAGAGAAACTAATTTCTCTTTTTGTTATGCAGGAACATCCACACCAGAAGTTAGGAAGCAGAGGAATTGTTGATAGTGGATGCTCTGGGCATATGACTGGTAACAAGAATCACTTGGAGGGGTTTGAGAAAGTCCAAGGAATTTCTATTACCTTTGGAAGCAGCATAGGCTAACCTATGCATAGTTAGATTTTTCATGGAAATATTATGAACATCTTTGTGTTGGTGTGATTTGGTGGTTTTGTGAACATCTTTTGATTTCTGTGCTTGCCACAATACCTTTGGTGTGCTTGAACATTTTCATTTGGTTTCTTTTTGAATTAATTATGGTGGTTTTGAGTTAATTCAGCTTTTAAGACCTACATATTGTATTTCTCTTGGTTTTAGACTAATTTTTCAGGGAAATGCAATATCTATCAAAGATAGGGGAGGTATGGAAGCTATGCTGATGGAAGTGCTACTTTTTAGAGTTAAAACTGGTGATGTCACACTTAAGTCTATTTGACTATTTTAAGTCTGGTAGTGCAAAAATATTACCATTAGTGTTGGTCGAGGGAAAATCCGTTTTTACTGTATAAATAGTACCGTTACCTACTCTTAGGCGGTAACAAGTATATATATGGATACTTTTTAATAAAATCTATATTTTCCCATTATATACTTTCTTTAAAATCTTTAAAAGTTCAAATCTTTTCTCTCGATAAAGTCTGTTCACCAGCATTAACCCTAACTTACACCACACTACCAGAACTTAAAATTCACCACTCTTATGGCTTAATTAAATTTTAGTGACAAGCACAACCAAGTAGGCTTCCTCAAAAAGCCAAATGAAAGCACATGCTTCGAGCAGATTGTGGATTTCTTGAAGGGATCTCATATTCGGTATGCCTTTACACATAATCCAATCATTTATATTTCAGTCGTCAAGCAGTTTTGGCAGTCAGCTACTGTCATCACTCTTGATGATGGAACTATAGCTTTAAAGGCAATCATTGATACTTTGGATTATACAATTACTGAGGAATCAGTCAGAAGTTATCTTCAATTGGCTAATGCCTTAGGAATTACAATGCTACCAAATGATGAACTTTTTCATGGACTTCAAAACATTGGATACCTTACTGATGGAACTTTTACTTTTTGGAAAAGTCACTTTACTCCTCAATGGCGTTTCCTTGTGCATCATCTCTTGCATTGCTTGAGCTCTAAAAGTGGGGGATGGGATCAATTTGGAAGCACTATTGCTTCTGCATTGGTTTGTCTATCCACTGGCAGACTCTTCAACTTTTCAAATATGATTTTTGATGCCATGGTTACAAATGCAAATAAAGAGAAAAAGTTTTTAATGTATCCTAGATTTTTGCAAATGATTCTAAATGTTGAAACAGCAAACAAGCAACAATACATTGCTGTAGCTTTTACCAAAAAGATTTTTGCAAACATGAAAAGAAGTTTTGAAGGAGTTAAAAATAGGCCTTTGCTTCCTGCTATGTTGGCTGGTGTTACTAACCCTGTAGGTACATCTGCTGCTGCTGAATCTGAGGCACAAGAGCAACCATAAGAGCCTGCACAGAGGGTACCCACTCCATCACCACAAAGGACACCCACCCCATCACCACAAAGGATACTGATCGGTGCAAAACCGTCAAGTTTTATCACTCAAGCCTGCCACTTGTGAATGGCCGACCGTAACAAACTTAAAACAGTTTAAACACCAATGCAATGAAGATCAGGAGAGTATAGTGTTTCCCAGTCGTTAAGTCCCAACGAAATGTATGAGAATAGTCAAACGTAAAGTGATCGAGAGGATTTGAACGGAAAGGATAGTAATTGATCTATACCTAAAGAGAGCCCATAAACTACAGGGCTTAAATGCAAATTAAAGGAAATTAAAAGATAAAAATATTAAATAAACGCTATCACTATTTGCAAAATGATGTTTTGTTTTATTTTTTATAAAACTGAAATTAAAAACTACGTAACGTCTAAAATGAAAACGTGAAACTTACACAATATAAATCCTAAAAATATGAAAATAACATTTTACAAACCTAATGATAAAAGAAAATTTATAGAAAAAGAAAATTATTTTTATAAATATTTATCTATTTATTATTAATTAAAACTATTTTAACTAATTAATAATAGCCTAAATTACAAGAAAATAGGAAATAAAGCTAGAAAAATAAAATTATGACTTAGAAAATCTAAAATAACAAAATAGAATTTTCAAAACTATTTTGTATTTTTCGATTATTTTGGATTTTCTAGGAATTAAAACTATTAAAACTAATTAAATTATTAAAAATACAAATTTAACTAAGAAAAATCTAGAAAAATATTTTTTGACTTTTATATTTATCTTAACTTAAGAAAATGAAAAATTATTTTTGAAACTTTTCTTAATTTTTTATCAAATGCTATTTAAAATGCTTAAAAACTAATTAAAATCAAGAAAAATAGCAAACTGACTTGGAAAAATCTGAAAATTTCAGGAAAACTCTAAAATTTTATTTGGAATCTAGGAAAAATGGAAAAACTTGGGCTTGTGTGGAGGAATTTGAAACTGCTATGTCAAGTGCTTAGAAATAAGCACTTGAAATAAGCAAATGGTCACAAACAAGCACCAAACTGTAACAGAAGTTTGAATAAGCTAAAAGAACTCTAAGGCAACTAAAAACAACAAGCTAAACCCTCTGGATTGCAAGATACAAAGATTTGATGAAATTGAGTTTTGTGCAAAAACAGATTTGGGGTGCCAAGTTTGAGCTTAAGCTCAAGCTACCAAACTAGCTTAAAATGGAAAACAGAAGTGGGAACTTGAAAAAGACCTGGCAAGGATCTTACAAACCAAAAACAAGGCCTAGAGGAGCTATGATAAGCTCGTGCAAGAAATTGCATAAACCGCACAACACATGCGGTTCAATGCCATGTCTTGGGGCATATGAGCTGTTTTGACAAGCTCATTTAGGGCTTCTAAAAAATGCTAAAAATATATAAAAATGCTAATAAGAGATGAGACCAGCTGAAGTTAATACACCCACAATTTGACATCATTTGGCCCAAAACTGAGCTAATGAAAATTCATCCCATTTGGGCATAAACTGACTTTTGCAATTTGACTTTTGATAACAGTTTTGTAACTTTGACTTTTATGAGATTTGATTCCAATGTTTGAACTGAAAATGATGTTTTATGTAATGTTAAGACTATTGCAAGCTATGATAATGATATCTAAACATAAATCAAGACTTTGAATTTGCAAAATCACAACAAACAAGACTTAAGATAGAATCAAAAGTGATTTTGACTTTTGTGATTAGCAGGTACAATTTAAAGATAGATATGAGTACATATGGACATAACAAGCATGAACCAACAGACCTTATCCACTGCACAAGTCTAAAGACAACAAAACAAGAGATCCAAACACACCTGCTTCTATAGATTTGTAAATAAAAATTGTGCTAAACTCTACACTAGCTTACATTATTGATCAAACCGAGATTAGATAACCTAAATATAACTAAATAAACAAATAAAAACCAATAAAGGCCACAAGAACAGATACAAGCACAAAATGCAAAATAGAACTAAAAAGGAAAAGGAGACAAACAATACTCACAAGAGGTCCAGCCTGTTAACCAGCCTAAACCAAACCCAAAATCATTATTCTAATCCATTTCCAACCCATTATCACCTCTGCATCAACCATTAACCATTTCCATTGCCATTTGACCCATTTCGACTTTTTGTTGACCAAGAACCAAAATGAATTGAAACTTAAAGACAAGCTTACAGAAAGCTACTATAAGCTAGTATAAGCTTGTTTGAGCTTATAATTAAGCTAGTTAACACTTTAACATCAGAGTTTAAAGTTGAAAATTGCAACAGTGACTTGAAGTTTGAAACATGAACATAAACTAGAATTGATACTTAAAAGAGTAGCAATACACTTTAAACAAGTTAATTTGATACAAAGAACCTTAAAAATACAACTGAGAATCTATTTGAGACTAAGAAATTAAAATACGACATACATTTTTAGAAATAAACTAAGTACTCACCGTGCTTCTCTCTTCCTCCTCTTTTATACTTCACAATGGCTTACACGTGTCTTCTGAGCCAATCCCACCTCTCAATTTGACCAATGGTTGAGTTTTGAGTGTGTTGCCTGTTTTTATCATTTTGGCGGGAAACACTGGATTTGACTGTTTCCTGTGATAGCTAGTAGGGGGGTGGCATTTATTGTGGAGTGTTGAGTGATGATGAGGGTGGTGGAAAAGGTGAGGTGATGGGAGGGGGAGCAGGCAAGTGGTTGCAGGCAAGAGATGGGGAAGACAAGCAGGAGGTGGCGGGGTTCTGCTTGTTTGACTTTATTTGACCAAAGGTCCAAAATAGGGAGGTCAAGGGGTTTTGACAGGGGGCTCAAAAGGGTGTAAAGGCAGGGGGTCAAATGAGTTTAGACAAGGCTAGCTTTAATATTAAATGACAAGGACTAATATTGCAAATTTGCCAAATTAGAGGGACCAATCCTGCCATTTCTCCAAAGTTTACACAAGGACTGAAATTGACAAACTTTAATAGTACAAGTACCATTTTTGACATTTTCTAATTCTCAAAGGACCATTTTTGCCAAATTACAAAGTTCAGGGACCTAAGTTGTAATTTTGTAAATTTGAATCTCAAGGACCAATTTTGACAACTTAGGAATCCCTAGGTACTTAAAATGGTATTTTTCTTTATTTAGATTTACAGTGGACTATTTTGACAACTTTTGAAACTGGGGACTAAAACGCCAATTATGCAAACTTGATACGCTTTTCACCGATTTTGATATTTTGCATTTAAAACACATAAAACACTTATTTGTGATATTTTTATCATTTTGATGCATTTCTGAGTGTTTTCAGATGTTTTTGCAGTTTAAATGGTACAAAAATGATGAGTATTTAGACACTCATCAGATACTAACACCACCACAACAGAGAACACCAACTCTACCTCCACCTTCCACACCAATGTATGAGGAAGAATCTCCTGAAATTCCTCACTCAAAACCTCCAACACCCACTACTGCATCAGATCCAACTAATCTATCTCATGAAGAGCTCATCAGTTTAGTTCCCCAACTTCTTATCAGGATAGAGAGATTGGAAAAAGATCTACAGAGGTCAACAAAGGCTCAAGCTGACATTATGATCAGACTGGTTAAGAAAGTCAAAAAGTTGGAAGGAAAATTCAGAGCTAAGGGTATAGAGATTACTGACTCTGAAGGGGAAGAAAATTCTCCCAAACATGGGAGGAATATGGAGGAGGAGGGTGGATCAGATTTTAGAACACCAAAGAAATATTCTGAGGAGACAATCAGTCCTCAAGGTCTTGAAGCAGCTGAGATCTTGGCCAAGAGTCTAAATCAGAAAAAGAGGAAATTAGCAAAGGAGGCTACAAGTTCTGAAGTTAAGTCTGGTGACTCTGCAGTTAAGTCTGGTGATGATATTGAAGTTAAGTCTAGCAGTACTCCTGAAGTTAAGTCTGTCAGTACATCTGTTAAGCCTGGTGAATAATTCTCTCAAAGGAAAGGCAAGGGAGTATTGGAAGAATCTTATTAGCCCACGAGGACCAAGGAAAAAATCAGAGAGGATGAAGCAAGCATGGCAAAAATTGTTAGAATTAAAGCTAAAGAAGATGTTGCAGCAGCTAAGCTTGAAAGGCAACAGATGGATAATGAGTTTATGGCTAGAAATTTGCAGCAACCTCCAGAATTAACTGAGGAGCAAAGGAAAAGAAAGGCTGAGATTTTGGAGTCTGCTAAATATTACACTGATGAAGACTGGGATACCATCAGAGCCATGCTTGAGATAAACAGGGATACTCTACCATACATTGGAGCTGAGGACTTTACCAGAAAAATGGTAGAAATGATCAATGAAAAGAAAAAGCAGCTAAGAGAACAGAGGCAAAGGGAAAAGAGAAATAGGCCTCTGACCAAAGGAGAACAGAGAGAGTATATGATCAACTTTATCAAGAGTCAGGATCACTCTAGCTGGAAGATTACTCAACTAAGGAAGTTGACATCTGATGACCTTAAAACAAAGTTTGAAAAGGTAGTGGATCATGTCAAAAGGTTTGTTCCCATGGACTCTAAAATGGATGCTTCAAAGGTCAAAAGAAAGGGGTTTAACCTTCAATCTGAAGAAGCTAAAAAGCAGAAAATAGAAGAAGAAGCTGGAACAGAAAAAGTTGATGAGCCTAGCATTGATAAGCCTAGCATTGTTAAGCAGGAAGAGAAAGCTGAAGCTTCAAAACCCATAATTAAATGGACTAGAAAGAAGACTAAGGGAAAGAAACCTTCCAAGAAAGATAAGTCTGAATTAAAGAAGGAAATGGAGACTTACATGGAGGACAAGGTTGAAGAACCTCTATCTGAGGAGTTTACTATGGGTACTATCCCTGAAGTTCAAGTAGCTGCAAAGATAGCAAATATCAAGATCATCAAAACTGGAAGCAAGGCATCTTATCAGGTGGTGAGGGAAGACTATACTAGCACTGTGTATATTAAATTTCCTGGCTTGCTGTGTGATATGACTAGGGATGATTTGAGGTCTTTGTATACTTTAATGGTGGAAAAGCATGGTAGTCAAGCACCTGAGGAGGATTTTGAAAGAGTCCTCTGGGAAGATCTAAAGACAATGTTTGAGCCACCTGATGCAAATACTGGATTGTGGAAGCAGGCTAATGAGGAGCAAGTACTCAGATGGAGATACTTTCACACCTGTCAGGTTCATTGCTTGGAATTTGACAATTTAATTGTGTATATGCTAACTGAAGTGGATTATCCACTTTCAAGTAAGACTTGCAGAGACATGCTTGATAAGAAACTTTTAGGTGAAGTAAAGATAATGCATGTTTTCAGCTTTTGAAACAAATTGAATCAAAAGCTCAACAACAATAAATTTTAAATGTGTTTGAAATAATTTTCTTAAGCTGTTGATTATAGTGTTTGTAAGTCGAAATATGTAATAAATGGATTTTTGAGGGGTTTCACTTGGTGAAAGTACTTTGTACTGTCACAACAAATGGTCATCAGTTCACCATGTCTAACTCACACAAGAACTGACTAGTCCATGGGCAAACGGCTCTAGTAAAGATATCTCAAATCCGTTTATGGCTGACAATTTGCCAAAAATTGTATGGTGCTCAACTCACCATATCTGTGTGGATAAAGAGTTGGCTAGCCCACAAGTTCATGGCTTGTGGTAAAGGCAGTGGAAAACCATGACTAGTCCAAAAGGGTACAGCTTTTTGGTAAAGACTAATCAAATCTGTTGATAGCTGCTGGTTTGCTAAAAATTAGATGGTTATCAATATACCATGGTCTTATACACCAAAACATTGGCTACTCCAATAGTAATGGCTAATTGGTAAAGAGACATCAAATCCATTAATTTTCTATGATTTACCTCTCACAGGAGTTAACCCACCTGGAAGTGATGAGAATAATATGAAACTTTTATGATTTGATGTACATATAGTCATCATTGCGGTAAAAGACTTTGAGTCTTGATGAATTGTCGATACAATGCTTTTCAAAACACACAAAGGGAAATCTCAAAGATGAAGCTCAACGATAAATCCAAGATCCTCGGAAAGACAAAAGAACTTGAAGTTCACAAGTGAAGATCAAGTTAGGAGAAGATTGTAGGAAATATATTTTGTAAAAGCAGTTTAAGTATGTTTAATTACGCTTTAGATTTAATTCGTAGTATTAGTAGTTAAGTCTGGTAGACCAGAATTAAGTCTGTTGATAGTTAAGTCTGCCAGTACTAATGGTGTTAAGTCTGGCAGAACTAATAACTGTTAGTTAAGTCTGTTTGTGATAAAGAAAGAATAGTTTGTTAGAGTTATATTATGAATAGATATGTATGCGTAGAGATATCTTTACCCTTCTACAAGTCTTGTAGTCAATTAGGGTTTCCTTAGTGTATAAAAGGATTCCTAAGGTATTAGGTTAAAGCACGAGTTGTAAGCTTTAACCTAGAGCAAATTAATTAATAGAAAATACGAAGTTAGTTATTCCTTATGTTCTTCATACTTTGTGTGTTAAGATTCCGTATTAACACATTAAGATATTATTAAGAGTTCTTCATATAACAAGTTTGGATTTATTTAATTTTGTTATAAGTCATTCAAGGCTACTTAGATCCATAAACTTTTGGACCTACATATAATTTCCTTATTATCGGCTTGACCTCTTCTTTATTGTCTATGTTTCTACTTGTGTGTGTTATTAGTCTCATTTACAGTTTTATTAAATCTAAATCTCATGCCAGTCTCTCAGACTGAAAACCCTTTTGTTGCGTTAGAATTAGGTTTGAATAGACTAACTTACATAATTAAAAAACTGATAGATTTAAGTGTTAACTTCCACTCTTAGTGATCGACGCCCTACTTACCAATGAACCTACAATTGATCAGGTACACTGCCTATTAGTTTTAGTTAATGGGTAAAGTCGGCATAAAATAAATAGTAATACTTGAATACAAATATTACCTACACACAATGACATATCAAGTTTTGTTGATTTAGGTTTTAACTTAGTTTGATCCTTTAGGTTTTATCTTGACTAACTTTGTTGTATATTTGTATTTTTAAGTGTTTTGTCTGTTTTTGTTTGTTTTATTTGTTTTTCTGCATTATGTTCTGTGTGTTGTAGTCTGCTGAGATAACTGATACGGCGTATTCAGTACTTGAATACGACGTATTGTGGTTTTTATTATATTTATGCAGCGTATTGTATTTAATTATTCAGATACAGCATATTTAGTTTTTTGGATACAGCGCATGCTATTTTAAATCAGATTTTAAAACCTTAACAGTTCATATGGCATATATAAATTTAATTTTTAAAAATATATTTGAATTTTTAAATTATAAATACGGCGTATTGATAACTATCAATACAATGTATTTAGCTTTCAAATTAAACTCAACTTTTTTATTTTATTTCGTATACCTGGATACGGCATATCGCCTGTCTGAGATCAGCAGAATTTTCTCGTATTCGTGTTTAGTTTTTTGTACTATCTTCCTTCAGGGCCCATCCTACTGACGGATTTCTTTCTGTTCTCAAGAATTAAGATGGAAGATATCACTATGGAAGAATACTTAGCTAAGGAAGAAGAGAAAAGATTGGTGCAAAACATGGGTACTTCAAATGAGAGGTTATGCTATTAAAGTGAAGAAGATGAAGAACAGGAAACCTATAAGGTCTATATGAGTGAATATCCAGTTGTTCGCATTCATGAAAAATCTTCAGAGATACCCACTTGGACCGAGAAATCATTGTGCTCCACTTTTGATGACACGTACGATGCTATTGTGTACAATTTTCCAACCGAGTTGGAATATATATTCGTATCAAGTTCTCAAACTATTGTTCCAGTTTGTTCAATAGATGCTTTTTGAAGAAATGTTAGAAGATGGAACTGAGAGATTTGACTTACTTGAGATCGAAGAAGATTTGTTTACTTGGGAAACTCCTCTTGAAACAACATTCAATGAATTTAGGTGTTTAAGTGGCATGGATGATGATTTGTTCACCTACGATATATGATGAGCTATACTGAAGATGAATTACTCCTTTTGTGGCCGATAATTGAGTTTAAGGGACTTATATGACTACTATTGAAGAGGATGCAGGCCGGTTTCAAATCGAATATATGAGGTACATCAAATACATAACCAAGACTTAAAAGGATATTACAAAACTGAATAATTAGCACTTCAATGATTCCTAACAATCTCCCACTAAGGGTTAATTATTTAGGTTTTAGTTCAGTGATGTCCCATCTTGGTCTTCCTCCAACATAGCTTTCCCATCTTCTAATTTGTTCACGATACTTGAGACGCTTGCTGATTTATTTCTCAAAGTCTGCATACACTTCTAACTCCTTTGGCATGAGATGATTTTCATCAAAACCCAGCCTGTTATCACTAACTCTTCGGCTTATCCTCTCAAGCACCTTTTTTACCATTGCATCACAATATTTTCATACTTCATCAATCGTGATAAACCATTTCTCTTGCTTGCTATTTAAGTACACATATCTGACCATTGATTCTTAGATCATTGTGAATGGGTTCCCTCTGGTCAATTCCTTCAAATGTGAGTGTTGGTGCTTTGAGGCAGATACGGTACTGATAACTCTCTACACCCAGCTAGAAATCATGAAATCTAGCAAGAATGACACCTCTCCTGATATAAAAAACCAAGGTATCCAAGAGTCTGCACTTGAAGTGGTCTAACTTCTTTTATACACAGAGTAAGTACAAGTCTTCAATGTCATTAAGGTTCAAGTACTTGTAGTCAGTTTCACTGAGCTTGTACTCTTGGTCATCTTCTCCGATTACAGTAATATTTGAAATATAGTTGTAACCACAGTAGGATTCACTAATGACATTGACCACATCGTTGATCTTTAGTTTTCATTTCGGTTCTTCTCCATCATCCCTTGTCTTTCTCTACATAACTTTGTAAACTATTTTATGCATCTCCTTTTTCCAATGCTGGATTGAGAATCTTTTATCTTCATTGAACCTTTCGAACTTGATTTCCTTGCTTATCGATGTGTTTCGTTGTGTATAGGAGAATTATTATTATCAAGTTTTACATTTATATTTATCCGACTTATATGATAACAAACACTAACGAGCAGTATACCCGATCAGTGTAGCTTAGTTGGTAAGTAGAGTGTCTATCACTAAGAGTTGAACGTAACACTTAAATATCTATCAGTATTTTAATCCTAAAGTTATTATAACTAAACCTAATCTAACGCAAGGGGGTTTTCAGCCTGAGAGACTGGCATGATGTTTAGATTAAGTAAAACTAAAAGTAACAAGGTGATAGACACACACGTACACAGATAAGAAACAGATAACAAATAAGAGGCATGTTCGATAGTAAAGTAGATTATATTCACTTAATTGCTTAGCTATATAAATGAGTACTAATTCTGGCCTTTATCGTTGGTTGTTCGTGTGAGCGTATTATTTCTACGTTTAGCTTAGCTAAATACCCTAGATTCAGTTTTAAGTCTTATTACTGAAAATCTCTGTCACAACTAATTCCGAATCTGTATTAAGTGCAAACTTAATGATTACTTAGTTAAATTATTTATCCCGTTAGGGCTTACATCAACTATCCTAAGATGTTAATAAAATAATTGTGGGAGGCGTATGGCAGCGCAAACAAGCCACGATAATCAAGAGGTAATCAAAGCATACACATGAACATCCAAATAAACATCAAATAAACTTATAATCGATGGGAAAGCTTTCATTAAATGTGAGTCGAACGTTGGAGACGAGGAACGAAATCCTAATGGATTAAAGAGTACTAATATAATTAAAGTGAAATATACTTATGAATTAAAAAGCACTGACAGGACCTACTTATGCCTCTGAACCTTCTTCTGGTCGTGCCTGGTGTGGTCTGGTAGTCGCCTTCTCAGGATATATGTGTGTGTCGAATGAGGCCGATGTTCCGGTATTTATACTTTCTGGAAACACCATCGATACGGCGTATCAGTTTACTCGATACACCATATCTAGGTAACTTCACGTAAGGTCCAAGATTATTTTATTTTGGAATATTCGTACACCACCATATGATACGGCGGATCTTCAGTATTGATACGGCGCATGTGTCTTCTAATTTTGGTATTTCCTGGTGAAGTCTTTAGGTTGATACGGCGCATGTAGAAGTAGTTATGTGGCGTATCCTGAGCAGATAACTCAGATCTCTGTGTTGACCAAGGTCTCATATACGGCGCATTGAAGAATTCCATGCGGCGTATTCTTCAAATTCAGGCAATGGTCTTCACATTTGTCTAAGTGTTGATGTATAGCGTATCCATCTAGAATGATACGGCCTATCTTCCTTCAGTTTAGCAGAATTTACCAATATGATCTATTTTGCTCCATTTTACGTCCAAAATAGCTAACTTTCACCAAATGCTTGTTTTCAACTGAGATTTACAAAAGTAAGCAATTAAGTATCATTTCTCATATAAAATAATACAAAACAATTAATATATATAAGATAAATGATGCCAATAAACGTTGTTATTTGATATCATCAAATATCCCCCCACTTGAACTTTACTTGTCCTAAAGTAAACTCTAGATTTAAACTTATGAAAATGTATCCTAAACAATTGTTAAGGATGTTTTTATAATTTAAGAGTTCATTCATTTAATCTCAATTACACAACCAAACACCTCACGAAATAGGAAAACAAAATCACTTAAATCACTCAACTAATCTATGTGGTAACATTTAAGTAATTCGCTCAATTGCTAAGTCGTAACGAATATTCTATCATAAGCTTGGCAAGGATACACATCTCCCCCACTAAAGCTAAGGAGTAACAAGTCTAAAGCGGTAAAATGGGTTAAATGTGATAAGGTTATGCATAGCTTTTGTTCAAACATCTCCTACACAAACTCAATAGACCGCTGGCGCGAATCCTTGATTCCTCAAACAACGGATGGTCACTAGTGTGTATCTTGGATCGCTAGCGCGTTATTTTCATAACAGATGGTCACCAAAACACACACCAGATCGCTGGCGCGTCATTTAATTCCTCAAAAACTCGGATGATCACTACCTTATTCATGCACTTGACATTCTCACTAAGCTAAAGGGTAAGGATAAGGGAAACATATAATTGTTGTTAAAATAAAATCATAAAACAAATAGATTAAGTCCATACAGATGAAATAATGTGGTAAATCACTTCCCGACCTTCCCTTGAAAAAGACACAAATCATCAACTAACTCACACTTTAGTGTATAAACTCATGCTTTAATAGGTAGACATGACTTAGACTCAATGATGACTCGATCAAAGAATAAACCTTAGTTGGCGTTCCCATAACAACCAACTCCCTTGCAACCCATAAATGTAGTACAACAAATAGCGGCGATATCTCCACTAATACATAAATTACATCGTTGGTTTATAATACGTACCAACGAATAATTGATTATCGCATAATATAGGTTAAACTTTTACAAACCGATTATCTCACATTCCTCACTCTTTTCTTTTTTCTTTTTTTTTAAACTTCAAATAAAACTAATGGTGTATGTTAGGAATTAGAAATTCCAGGTATTAAAGAGTCGGTCACCTCAAGTATATGTAATCGTTAGAAAGCTCGTAGTCGTAGTTATTTTAAGTTAAGTAGTATTTAGTTAAGTAACACCGTGGAGGACGGACGGTCTTTACCCACCGTATGCCCGATCCACACCCGTTGTGTGGCGTTTATGTAAGACTATAAATACTCTCTACCTCCCAAGGTAGAGAGTTGAGCTCATAATAAGAATTTTCTTTCTCTCACTAAAGTTCCCTAAACCTCTAACTTTCTCTCTCTAGAATTCCACTTATTCGCCACCTTGTTGTTATGGTTTGATGTGTATGTGAAAACTAATATCTTACAATTGGTATCAAGAGCCATGGTTAGATCATACCTTGCACATCTTTGGATTTCTAGTGGTTTTAGGTGGTTTTGAGTTTGAAAAGTTTAGTGGTTTGTGCATCATTTGGTTGATTTCTTGTGTTAAAGTTTGGATTTTGTTAGTACTTTTATGTTTAGAATCATCACAAGTGTTTAGGTTTTCATTTGGTAAGCTTGAATCATCTTGGTAGGGTTGTTTTGGATTGAAAAGTGATGTTTATGTGGTTTTTCTTGCTAGCGACTTGACATACGGACTTCTTTCTTCGTAGCGACTTGCTTCACAATTTTGTAGCGAGTTACAGTTTTGGAGCTAGCGACTTAAACCTAGCGATTAACGACAAGTATTGGACTCTCCACCACGGTAGCGACTTGGTGGTAGCGACTTGGTCTCAGAGTGAGTTGCTCTTTAGCGACTTGAATCTTTAGCGATTTGTGTAGCAATTGCGCCAAAATTTTGCTAGCGACTTGAGGCTTAGCGAGTTACTACTAGCGACTTGCATTTGTCTAGCGACTTGGGACTTTAGCGACTTGGGGTGCGATGAATTAGGTGTTAGCGACTTGGTGCATTATCCTCTAGCGACTTGGGTGATTGTTTACGGTTTTCTCTTGATTTAGTAAAATCCCGTGAAAGAATCTATTTCTCGGTTTAATCATAGAGTTATAAAATCCGTATTATCATTAACATGTCTACCAACGCTCCTACTATCATCTCCACTGCTGCCGAGGATGTTCAAGCGGTGGGTCGATACTAGTCCACCCATGCTTAACAGAATCGACTACGATTCTTGGGCTCAACGAATCGATTGTCTTGCCTTGGAAAGGAAAATGGTGTCAACATTCTCAAATCCATTGATGAGGACCATATCGAGTTGAGACGACTAGAGATGTACTTGAATCTTCAAGATGGAACTCGATTTCACGGAATGGACGGACCAAAGATGTATGATGAGCTTGATGATAAGGAGAAAAGAGATTCGATGTCGATATCGGGCTTCTAACATTGTTCTTCAAGGTCTTCCTAAAGACATCTACAAGGCGATCAATCACAACACCGAAGCAAAGGCGGTATGGGATAATGTCAAGATGCTTCTCTCGTGTTCGAAATTAACTATGGAAGAGAGAATCACAACTCTATGACGAATTTGAACACTTCAAGATGAAACCAGATGAGAGTGTCTATGAGTACTATGTGAGATTTCATAAGTTGGTGAATGACATGAGGAACATCGAATGACTATGCCTAACATTCAATTTGAACTCAAAATTTGTGAACAACATGAATCCCGAATGGCACAAGTTCGTCACCTCTGTGAAGCTCACTAAAGGATTGAAGAATACAAACTATGAGCAACTCTATACCTTCCTCCTTCGTAATGAGAGACATGCTATGTTTGAAAATTGGTTCTTAATCGCTCAAAACCAACCGAGGAGAGACAAGCTCATCTAATAACTCAACCGCCTTCTACTCAAACATCGAATCACAACCAAAGCCTCACAAGTCATACCCATGGGAAATGGAAATCACAAACTAATTCCCGATCCTATGTTCAAACAAGTCGATCTTGATGCACACGTGGGTAGCTTCATTAAACAACTAGCTCTTCCGATTAGTCAAAACATGAATTATCTCCCACAAACCAATAACAACCTCGAATGTAATCTAACCCACACAATCAAGCTCTTGTTAAAGATGGGAGGATCGTGGTGCAACTAGTTCGGAAAGACAGTATGATCGGGGAAGAGGCGAGCCGGTAGAGGTTATGTTGGTAATCGTAATCGAGGAAGGAATGGTAATCAAGGTCAAGCTAAGCCGATCAAATGTTATAACCGTGGTGGTGAGGGACACATTGCAAGGAATCGCACATCTCTAAAGCGTCCACGAATCGCGATTACTTCAGAGATAAGATGTCGCTTGTACAAGCTCGGGATAATGGTGCCGCTGGATGAAGAGGAATTGTTGTTTCTAGTCGAGGCAATGCCAAGACCTATGATGCGAGATGTGGATGAGCACCTATTCAGAGATAGGTCACAATCATCGAATGCCTTTCAAGTCGGTGATTGTGATGCATACGACTGATGTGGATGATGGACCCATCGCACACAATCTTTATGGCTAGCATCTCTCCAATGGTTTCTCCCAAGGTCTCCTCTTCACCACAAGTGGCCCATCCAAAGACAAACTCATCTCGAGAGGTACTAAAACTATACGATGATGCCGATGTGCAAAAGATGCATGACAAAGTACTATCAACTAAAACTTTTGAATCAAATATTGAAAATATGGGTAATATCAATGTTGTCCCATATGATCAATATGTGAAACAAAGTGAAAGTGAAGTTGTACCAAGTGATGCATCCCCCGCAACAACAATGACTATATTTTTGATGAATACACTACCTGCCCCTGATGAGTCCAGTAACTTCCGAACTAAATGCCTATAAGGAACGTGTTGCTATTTATGAACAACGTGCAAAATTTGAGTTAACCACTCGTGAGCGTGAAATGGATGACCAAGTGCGTACAATCATTAGAAAAAGTAATTTTAGAGAAGAAGTATTAAAACAAGAATTAAATTCCTTGCAAGAAAAGCTTTCTAAAATCGCTAAGCAAAAACAAGAACTTCAAGAAAATGTGAAAATGCTTAGCAAGAATTTAATGCAAAGGAATCAAAACTCTTGAGAGATTTTTCTAATCTGAAAACTTTGAAAACAAACTTGAAAACAAGTTGTACATACAAGGAAACACCATTCGATTGCTCACATGATCACTAAGCATAGAGTTCTAAGCGATAAGCATAGTGTTCCCATTATAGGTAAACCCAACCCTGAGTACGGAAAGATAGCAAAAGTAGCTCAAAGTGTGATCTATGATGGCAATGAGATTCTTAAACCTAGACAAAAACCTAGTTGCGTTGACCAGACATCTTGTTCGATGTTTGCATGTGTGCTAGATACCAGGCTAAGCCTACTAAAAAGCACCTTGAAGCGGTTAAAAGGGTCTTTCGGTATCTCCAAGGAACCATCAATATGGATCTTTGGTACCCGAAGGACACCGGTATGTCACTAACGACCTATGTAGATGCCGATCATGCGGTGTCAAGATACTCGTCAAGTACATCCGGAGGTGCTCGGTTTTGGGTGATAAGCTTGTGAGTGGTCTTCAAAGAAGCAAATGAGTACTTCTATTTCCTCTACGAGGTGAATACATAGCCATGTCATCCTGTTGTGCTCAAATCTTATGGATGAGATCTCAATTATCGACTATGGCTTTGAATTCAACAAAATCCCTCTCATCGTGATAATAAAAGTGCTTTTGCTCTCTCATGCAACAATGTTCAACACTCAAGGGCAAAGCATATCGACATTCGACATCATTTCATCGGGAACAAGTGGAAAAAGGTGTGGTGGAACTCTATTTTGTGAGGTCCGAATATCGCTTAGCGACATCTTCACCAAAGCTCTTCCAAGAGAACGTTTGAGTTCATACTTCCACGACTAGGCCTGAAAAGCCTTCAACCGTAAACACTCAAACGCCTTCGGGAGGAAGACGAGGAGTAAGGTCTATGCTCATCTATCTCCTCGATATATCTATTCGAAAATCAAAATAGAAAAATATAAAACTTTCAAAATCCATAAAATTCAAAAATCTTCAAAAATATTGTCATTTTGCCTTGTTTCTCTCGATTCGATAATATCTACGGTCTTGATGTTGTCATTCAAAGAATGACACGGTCTTTAGATGTTGTTCGAATTTTTATTAAAAAAATAATAATAAAATAAAATAAAATAAAATAAAATTTTGGGAGAAAGAGAAAAATGGTTTATCATGTCATTTCGTGCAAGAACTCCGCTTTTCAAAGAAAGAACAGAGCCATACTTTATCATGTTTTCCATAAATTCAATGCTCGATTCTATAAACATTTATCTGCTGAAAACTAATCGCTTTGAAAAATAACTCGGATAATCATCGGACTTATTTGTCAAAATCTATCTCTCAATCAACAACCTATGTCATTGATTGAGGGGAGAATGATTTCAATTAAATTAAAAGTTATTTGGCATTAAATTGTTTTCAAAAGATATTCATGCATGGTTTATCAATGGAGTTTAAAGTCTTAAAATCCGATCCTTATCAGTTAAAACGCTTTCATAATCATGTCACAATTCTCCTTAAAAGCTTTCAAAATCAATTTAAATCTATAAGAGATCACAAATCTCAAATGATTTGATAATTGTGATCGGGGGAGAATGGTTTTATAAGGATGTACATCTTGTCCCTCCACATGTGACAAACGATTTCAAATTTTCAATGCACATGTTGAGGGGAGCATCTATCTTAAACCTATGATTTGAAACGTGATCATTTATCTCAATGTGCAGTGTTCCTCTAGTATGTGCAAAACTCTTTTCAAACCTCGAGGCACATATTGAGGGGTGCAAATTTATGGAAACCTCATCCTTCCTGAATGCTTTATCTACTTGATTTGATCAAGGAAGTGATGGTGATATCTTTTAGAAAATGGCAATCAAAGAAGTAATTTCTTCTTCTTGCCTCCGTGTGCAAAACGATTTCAAACATTTGATGCACATGTTGCGGGGAGCACTTATTCTAAAAATATCAAAAACAATTCGTGTACAAAATGTTTTGATAATATATCACAAGTATCCGGATTGATTTTCAAATGGTTTTCAATTGGTTCCAATGGCGTATGAACAATACCAAATAGACCGACCAACTTTACTTTATGTACGGTGATATAAGGATGATAAGGTTAGGTATGTGTTCCCATGATCCGCCGTAACGGAGGGATCTACCGAGGACTATCCACTAGTTAGTGTAGAGTTCTTAGGTATGATGATAAAAGGAGAAAATGAGATATGGGAAGAGTGCGGATCGAGATCGAGCTAGTATTGGAACAAACCCAACAAGGTTCTAGCTATGAAGTCTCGGTAAGCATTGAAGGGTTGAAGAATTAAAAGAATTGAATGAGAAAAGGGTGAAAACAAATAGCCCTCCGCTTATTCAACCTTAGGGCGAAACCGGGTTCAATTCATATGCTACTAATGGTAACATCGGTATTGAAGACAAGACGTCATGGACCCAATGATGCACCGCACTTCAACTTTCCAAACCACTCAAGTTCCTCTTAAAAGGACTTGTTTCATTCTCACGGGAACCGACATTATCTATCGACTTTCTCCTAGAGATTGTTGATATTGAAGAAGGAAACCTCTCCCTAGTCTCCCAAGCAGATCCAAATATGCACAAATTGAGTCTAGAACCACGAGATCATCAATAAATCTCATTAAGACACTTTCAATGAAGACTCTCTGCTTCACACAATGTGGAAAGAGATTATATCTTGAGTCCCACGATTATCCTTGTGGTTTTGCGAACATCCGAAAGTGATATGTGAACATATTCACAGTGAAGATGGAAAACCTTCGAGCCAACATCAAACAAGCTCCTCGGTAGGTGGCATGTGAGATCTATTATATAGATCAACCATGTGACAACCGAATGAAACAATGGGCGATTCAATCTTTGAATCAATCACGGTTCGAGTTATGGATTGACGGATACCTTTGAAAAACCGGTCTTTGTGCTTAACAACTCTTTCTTTAGCACATCGACCGTGTACTCATTTTTCAAACCAAAAGGTGTTTTTATGATTGATGATTGATTTTCAATAAAACCTTCGTTGTATTGCAAAACAACTTCTATTGAGTAATACACGATTGTTTTCAAATCTCTTTCATCAATCGCTGGACTTAAGTTCACCGGTTCACTCACCCGTGTTGTCTTCTTTGAGATGTTCGGTTTGAGAACGACTGAACAATTGCGAAACCCTGTCAAGGAGATTCTTAGGAATCCTACCGATCACAGCGAGACTTGTAATCGATCAACGGGAACCGTGGGCCGTGTACCTCAATTCAACGAAGTGATCAAAGACACTTTCGTGCTTTATTACTAACTGCTTTATGCGGTACATCCTACATTTGCAAATGATCGTAATGAAGCGGTCAATCCATAGTCGCATGCTCACTACACATTCATCTCAAAAGAAATCATGATAAGTGCATCAATGACTCGATATTTTCACTCCATGCTTCGCTGTCTGTTCGCCAATATCATGAATCAACGAAAGCTTCCGCTACTCGATGAGAAGATATCATGATCCGAATGTGAGCATGTCGGTCCGAATGTCACAACACCATATAATACCAACACCACAATGGATGTCTCGAGATTTTTAGTAGTGATGATCTCAAAAGTCGGCTCAAATTTATTATCACGTGGATCAAGAAAAGACCTCCACCGGAGTAACCAAACATGCAATGAGAAGAATCAATGACTACGAGCTTGGAGTAAAGTACTACATCAAGAATGCAAGAACAATTGTTAATGAAATATCTGCTTGTATTCAATGTAATTTTAGTATATGTTTGAGGTGACCTCCTTAGGGAGATTGTTAGAATTAGAAATTCCGTATTAAAGAGTCGGTCACCTCAAGTATATGTAATCGTTAGAAAGCTCGTAGTCGTAGTTATTTTAAGTTAAGTAGTATTTAGTTAAGTAACACCGTGGAGGACTGACGGGTCTTTACCCACTCAGATGCCCGATCCACACCTGTTGTGTGGCGTTTATGTAAGACTATAAGTACTCTCTACCTCCCAAGGTAGAGAGTTGGAGCTCATAATAAAATTTTCTTTCTCTCACTAAATTTCCCTAAACCTCTAACTTTCTCTCTCTAGAATTCCACTTATTCGCCACCTTGTTGTTATGGTTTGATGTGTATGTGAAAACTAATATCTTACAGTGTAAAATTTCACCATATTTTTCCATACTTTTCAATATATCATATATGAAAATAATAATGATAGTAGCAAACACACGAAAATCAAAAACTACTACTATCACATTCCTATTGCGATGTGCAATTCTCGATCAATACTTAGACAAGACACACACCCATTGCGATGTGAAATTCCTGACCTAACCATGATAAGAAACAAACACGAAAACACAGGAAATACACACTTTACAAAAAGTAACCAACCACGGACTTAATCTACAGGGTAGGCTAAGGTGTATAGGTGTAATGAAACATATAATTGGATGTAAGAAACGAAAGGAATGGCTCTGAGGGTTTTTCTAGGGATATCTTACTCTAAAAATGAGAGTAACAAAAGGGTTTATACGGGGTTAACTAACCAGTGTAGTTAGTTAATAAAACATAACATATAAAGGCCATTTGGGTGTAATCCTAGAAATTTACCAAGTTAGACAAGTCACTCCAATTAAATTAATAATACTTATTATGGTGGTCTCGAATAGTATCCAAACCAAGTTTTAAAGTCTACTACAAGTCACTGGCACACTCATATTTTGTGAAATTTGGGTAAAATTTTGGAAACGGATAAGGCTAAATTCTTACACTATGGAAATAAGGGTTATGTGTGTGGTCATGCAACTTTGATTTCACAAAAACATGCTAGAAAATTTTGAAATTTAGCATATATTAAGATCATATTAAGCATATTTTTAAAAAATAAGGACAAGTAACGTGTTCTAATTCTCCATCCCCCCACTTAAGATAAACAACATTCTCGTTGTGTAAAATAAAATAAAAAACAATAAATAGGAAGAATTAGAATGGGAAACTCCCCTGAGATTTGCTCGGTATGATTCTCCATGATGCGTTTGTGAGCAGATTTTTATTTTCTGTATTTGAAGGGCGTTCAAGCCTCCATGAATGGTGCACACAGAAAACATAGGGTAGTTTGTACACCTCAGTTTCCTTCGTATAAATACCACTTAATATGTATAAATGCATAAGAATCATAGCTAGTGCTTTGATGGTTAATTCATGGTTAGCTAAAAAAATAAAAATAAAACTGTAAATCATCAGGTCGGTCGATACGCCGCACCTTATTAATTAAGGTACGTTGTATCGAGCCTGGGATGAAAATTAAAATAAATAACGAGTCAGATGTGATACACCGCGTGCCAAACCAGGATGCGCCGTATCAAAAACCATCTGACAGAAAGTTTAGAGTGCAAAAGTACAATAAATGTGCAAAAAAATAAAAGATAGATATGACAAGTACAATCAATACGCCGCACCCGTTATAAGAGATACACCATATTGACATGCATGTCTGACAGACTCGAAACAGAAATATTAAAAAAAAATTCGGGTTGTCTCCCAGTAAGCAATTCTCTTTATTCTAGAGTCTTCAAGTTAGACTCACGTTCAACTTCTATTTTGTTCTAGTCATGATCCATCCTTCGTCTTTCATGCGAAAAATGCCATGGTAAGCAGTTGATACATTATCTTCAGTCCTAAGCAAAGTGTCACAAGTGTTCATCTTTTAATTGCAGCATATTCTTCTAATGGTCCAAATGAATACTTGATAACTTCGAATTTTTCAGATGTGAACGTTGGTGGTTCCTTGTATGGTATCCCAAGTAATTTACATATTCATTTTTTAAATGTTTTTCTTCATGATCAACAAAATAAGCTTCATTGTTAGCTTCCAAATAATCATGAAATTCTTCCCAAGCGTCCTCATTATCTTCATAAGATTCCAGTTTAGCCTTTTCAAACAAATCTTTTCTTTTTCTTTCACTATCTTCAAGTAAGTTATACCGTTCGTGATTTTGAAAATAGATGTTATTTCGAATGCGAATTATTCCTGGAAGATCACCTCCGTTACAAGATTTCTCCTTTTCCCAATTACATTTTGGCCATGTCTCGTGTCCATCTTTGAAGCGAAGGATCTCACATGTATGTTCAATTACATCCTCCCATGGGTTATTGCAATCATCAATTTTTAATAGATAGTTGAATTCCCTGAACTTCTTGCATAAAGGCGTTTCGTAGTCAAATAGGTTTATTTCAACCCTTAATAGTTCGAAACTTTGTCAGTCAGTTCCTACTCATCGTCCCCTCTCATCCAATAACACCATAGTTCATTTTTGAGAGAAGCTCTCATCTTTTTGTAGTTGCAAAATTTAGAACTTAGCAAACCGATGAATTCAGGATCTTTAGCATAGGGTTCTTTATGCCAAAATTGTATAAGAAATTTCTTCTTGAGATCCTTCCAAAGAGAGATAGAACCAGGAGGTTCGCTATCCAACCATTCCTTTGCGTCTCCGATCAGAGTAATTGGGATGGCGCGAAGCATGAATTCTTCTGAATCAGCATATGTAAGAGTGTATAAGTCAATTATTTCATAGATCTTTTCAAGATGTATCACCGGGTCTTCATTCTCAGATCCTCCGAAAGTGTTACAACGTAATTCATGGAGAAGTTGCCATTTCAATGCAAATTTGTCTTCTTCGGAAATTCGAAACTTATCAACACCAGATTCGCAGTCTTGTTTAATTTTAGTAATGTGCCCCTTCATGGTATAGTCCATGATTATTCCTGCGAGCAAAAACAAATTCATCAGTAGGACAGGCTCTGAACAAAGGTAGCACAATATACTAAGCACGAATACGGAGTATGAAAAATAGAAGTTGATGATATCTGCAGACGATACGCCGTATCCAGTTTTCTGGATGCGCCATATACTCAAAATAAAAATAAAATCAGCCTTTTAATTAGATAAAATTATACGTTGTACTAACAAGAACTAGTGCGCCGTATATTTAAATTTTCTAAAATAAAATCACTTATTTAAATTATACGCTGTCCTAGCGACTTTGACCCCAGCCTTTTAATGTTCTGATATTTGATTTTCAATTTTCTCAATTTGGTTAAAGTCAATAGGTATTCTCATATTCAATATGTGACTCTTAATGTTCCGTTTTTTATTCTTTAATTCATATCGTGATTTTTAAGCATCTTTCTAATAAATATTATGGTAACTGTTTATTTTGTACCTTTTACATGGATAAGTAATTTTATTTTCTTAAGATAAGGCCTTTTGTTGTCTCTTATGGATGCACAATTTTTTCGCATTTCTTCATAAATTTAGCTTTTTGTTCTTTCACACAATATATGGTGTAGTTTTGCTTTGTTTTCACCTCTCATGTTTGCGTTGAATAAGCTGCCCTTTTACATAATATAGGTTGTTATTTTGATGCAAATTTTATGCAAAATAAGATGGTTTTGTAGATTATGAGCTCTATTTGGTTTTTTTCCTGAACAACTTATGTAAGGGCATAAAAAAAATTTGCCCCCCATTATGCGATTTTTTGGCTTCGCCACTGTTCATAATGGCATGGAGAATGTGAAGCATGTCACTGAAACAACACTTAAACATCGAAGTAAATCATGTACATAGGTACTATTTACAAGTTTTGTGCGTGTACGAGGTTTACAGATAAATTTAGAATTTTACTAACAATCACCCTTAGGGTGTTGTTAACAACTGATTTTCGAGAATCAAGCTTAGAATATATACCATGTCAAACAAAATCATGAATAATCACCAACAATTTCTTTGATTTTCTCAAACTCAAATACAAGCGGTCTCTCTATTGAGCATTTAAGCGAAAAAATTAGGAATTGATTGGTATCTTTATCTTAATATTAGCATTTTTTTTTAAACTTTAGTTGTTCACAACAATTTAGGGGTTGTTGTTAGCATTTCCTATGTAAATTTATTTTAAAATTTAGTTAAATATACGAGCAAATAATAATTTTGTTGTGTTTAATATTATGTAATTGTGATATTTAACACACTGGATTCAGACTATAAGTCAACTAATAACTTTAGTTTAATTATATTTACTTGGTGTGTACTTATAAGTCGTGCTTTCATTATGATATTTATAATCTAATACATCGACTGGTTTTTTGTATTACAATTAAATTAATCCAAGTTTAGCCCTATTTTTTTTAACATACGTACACATGGGTTATTAGCCCTACTTCAACTGATAGCGGCATAACGCATAGATATTAGTGGCCCAAACCTACTAATTACACACCAAAATCAAGGCCATTACTAACATTCGATAGGCCCATTATCAACACTTGATAAGCCCATGTACATTCCCAGGCTGCTATACAGCCTGAGAAAGCTTCTCAGGCCACATCCATACACGCACATGACAATTGTTTCCCTATTGTCACCTAAGGGTTATGATCAGGTATATGACATGTGGTAGTGGGAGACACACAACCAAGAATATGGGACGGGCACGATCAAGTACGAACCAAGGAACAAATACCACTTGTCATTCTTGTCTGTCCATCAGATGATCAACACATGGTCTGTCCACAAGCGTTGATCATTCACATAAGGTTTACCCTAAAATCCTAGATACTAGGTATCCCACACAAGAAAAGTGATCATTCTCTTTACAAATTTACACATTTTTCACACAGTGAATACACACACCGTTGGTTTGTTTGAGTATTACCCCATTCTTTGATTCTTAATCATATCTCGGGGTCCTTACCATTTTATACGAAATACAAAAGAACACTACCATCTAAACCCATCAAAATCACGTGTTACAATCTCTTACGTAAATATGGCGCACATCCGTAGGGACATGATACGAAATAGTTACAAACTTTCACCCAGTTTCACTCATTTTCTCACCTAAAAAGCATATGTTTTTTCCTTTTAAAAAATGTTTTATCCTAACATGTCGGTGAACAACCCCTAGAACGTCAAATTTCATAAATAACCCATAACCACTAATGAAGTGTCATTTTTTTATATCAAAAGATTATTTATTTAGTATTAAAATACTGATGCGAACCTTGTCGCTATACTTAGTTAACATGTTTGGATATACTGCTCGGGTATACTGCTCATTAGTGTTTGTTATAAGATAAGTCTACTAAATATAAATGTAAAACTTGATAATAATAATTTTCTTATACACAACAAAACACATCAAGTTTTTGGGGCCGTTTCCGGGGAGTGAATTGTTTAATACTTGCATATTTGTTAGTATTTAGATTTTTAACCTTAGTTTAATCTTTTTCTTTTTCTTTTTATTTTACTAAGTTTGTTATATATTTGTATTGCATGTATTTTTGTTTTTCTGCAATTTTTTCTTTTTTTTATTTGATTTCTGCATTTTTATTTCTTTTTGTATTTTTCTGTTTTCTGCATATTCTCTGTTTGCTGAAATTTGCTGATATGAATGATACGGCATATCTAATCTGATAGATACGGCGTAGCGAGTTTTTATTAATCGTACAACATATCTTATTTAATATTCGGATACGACACATCTAATATCATAGATACGGCGTATTCGGTTTTTAATCAGAATTAATTAAACCCTAAAAGTTATACGTCGCATAAGCTTCGCGTTGTAATGACGTATTATTTATTTTTCAAAAACAGATTGAATTACTTGAATTGGGGTCAAAGTCGCTAGGACAACATTTGGTCGGTTCGGCCTAACCTATCGTGAAAAGGGTCCCACTAGAGAAATCGTGTGACCCGTCATAAGTCCAGTTGTTCTTAGTCCCTAAGCCAAGTCATTAAGTACCGCTACATGCTAGATTCATAACAATGAGTGCCCGGGCGCTAGCATCTTAAACACTCATCCCCGACTTCTAAGTTCATCTAAACGGTAGGTGATCAGTTGGTCAAATCGCACAAGTAGAAAGGGTCGCCAATTTGTCATCTTACCCTTCCCACTCAGTCTACCTACTTAGGGTCAGTTGGTCATATCTCCTAAGTAACTAGCCACTACCGCCATTCAAAACTACCGAAACAAGGGTAGCTACCAACAAACTATGCATGCATACACTTAGAAATAATTATCTGGAAGCAATGTAAATGCAAACAAAACAATTAAGGAATCATAACTAGGCCAAACACTGAGAGGTTCTTAGCAGCTCATATTAACTAGAACAATCGATTCAATGTTTAACATTACGAAATACATGAATTGAAAGTAAAGAAAAGATAAAATGCTAATGCTTATCGTGGGAGTGATTTCTCCTGGAGATAGCTCAAGTATGCTCCTCTAGATCCGCTTGAATTCAACTCACGTTCACTTGGTGTTGTGTGTGAAAATGGGATGCTTTGAAATGCTGGAATTCGTAGGGTATTTATAGGCCAGATCTGGTTACGGCATAACTAATGTTAAGAGTTACGCCGTAACATCCAATTCTTCGTATTTTGCACTAAAAATGCTGGTTACGGCGTAACATCTGGAAGGAGTTACACCGTATCTTCAATAAATATTGGTTACGCCGTAATTGAGACAATAGTTACGGCGTATCTTGCAGCGGCGCGGAACCTCATTTGACCTAGTTGGTTACGTCGTAATCTTTGGGAGAGTTACGCCGTAATCTTCAGTTGAGTTGGTTTTCTGAGCCACGCTTTAGTTATGGCGTAATGTGAGAGAGGAGTTACGCCGTAACTTCTTCAAAATGAGCATACTATGATATATCTTCAATAAGCTCTCCAAATCCGCGTCTCTTTAGCTCCAATGCTCGTAATTTACCTGAAAGTGAAATATAGAGGAAACCAAGCGTAAATCCATATAAATGATATAAAATACGAGCATTATCGGAGGAATTTGACACTTAATATTCAGGACTATTTTATGTTATCAAATATCCCCTCACTTGAACTCTACTTGACCTCAAGTAGACCTTATTAGATAGATTCCTAAAAAGATATCTCCCATTACCTGGAAAATATAAGTTTACAAATCACTTATGCTAGCATAAAACAAAGCCGAACACCTCACGAAATGGGAACAAAACACTCAAATCTCTCAACTATTCTAAGTGTCAATTTCGGGGTGATCACTCATTGCACAGTCATAGCATGTATTCTATCATTAGCTTGACGGTTACACAAATCTCCACCACTAGAGTTAAGGACAAAAAAATCTCGAAGGCAATATGGGTAGACACAACAAAGGTTAAGGGTGATTTGTCATTACTAACATGTCACGGAGAAGTGGACAAAATCAATGATACCTGACCAAATCCATGGCCAAGACGCCAAAGATTGCTCGCTGCATCACCTAGACACGCTTCATGACTAAAGGGTAGGATAAGACATGGGATAAAATTGGTGTAAAATAAAATCAAGCAGATAGTCTAAATCTACAACTAAGTCATCACCACTTACCGTCTGCCCAAAGTTCAAGTTTCGAAGTCAAGAAACCGGATCATGATATAACCAGGTAGATGTACCATTAGAGGACGTCATGATGGTCACACTTCCAACTTCATTCTTCAAATGTGACCGAGGTGGCCTCCTCGATACTAAATCTATATTAAGCTCATAACAATAGTGCTTATAACATCGCACTTTTACAATCACTAAATAACAATAACTTCTTTTTTTTTTGAATCACATCATCATTTTTTTTTACATAACATAATAACTACACATAATATCCCTCCACTTGAGATGAACAATATGAGAATTTGGGGGGTCTTCAATGATCTTTAAGGATATGTCGTCGACGAGAGCGTGATTCCCAAACCTTTCCACTTGAACCTTGAACTTAGGCAAATAATGACTTCCTAATTACAAATAAAGACTACAGGGTAGGCTAAAGTGTAATGGTGTATCGAAACAATATGTTGGGTGAACAAAATGAAAGGAATGGCTCAGAAGGGTGTATCTAAGGGTATCTTGCACTAAAGGTGAGTGCAACAAAGGGTTTAACATGGGGGTAGAGAAGTCGAGGTGACTAATTGATAGACACACAATGGTAGACTATTTGGGTGATAATCCTATAATAATGCCTTCTTAAACTGAAAAGTCCAAATACATCGAGCTAACTCAACATACCTCGTCTATGGTCTCGAAATGATGTAAAGGCCAAGTTCTAAAGTTTACAAGCTACCAGCACACTCATATTTTGGTGGATTTGGGGTAAAAATTTAGAAACGGATAAGGCTAATCTCACCATATAATATCAAGGGTTATAATGTGCTCGGCTAAGGTCTAATCCAGTTAGGTTAAGAAAAACATGTCAAAATTTTAAAAATGGCATAATTTTTCAAAATAAACTAGAAAAATGAGGGCGAAATAAAGTTCAAGAGATAATTCTACTCCCGTCCCCCCACTTGAAATGTACAAAGTCCCTTTTGTACTAAGCGTTAAATAAAGGTGAAGAAAAGTAGAATTAGAGCGAGAACTTCCCTGAAATTTGCTCCAAAAGGAACGAAGGCCCACGAAAAGAGTCGCGCCTTCGCATAAGCATCCACGAGAAAACTTCAATCCCTGAAATCACACTACCGACAAGCATGATTCAAAAAAGAAAGAGAAAAATGAAAAAGAAACCTAACTCACTTTCGTAGGAATCATGGTTGCATTTAGCGTATGCAACAAGCCTTTTAAACCACTTGGTGTCCCAAGTGGACGAGTGTAGTCTCGTGAGGGCTTACAGGGAAGATACCCACAAAGTTCATTTGAAAACTAATACAATGTTATTGTGTTTAAAATGAAAGAAGTGTTACAGAGGATAGTTACTTCGTAATCCTTATAAGGAGTTACGCCGTAATTAAGCAAAACCTGACAGATGCTACAGGGGTGTGGCTACGGCGTAACCATTGCTTGGGATTACACCATAATTGGTAATTCTTTGAAGAAGATTGCTGCACAAAAGGTATGTTACGGCGTAACCATAAGGATGAGTTACGTCGTAACTATGAACGAATCAGTCCCCAATCAAGATGTCAAACAACTTTTCCCAAAATCTTGCAAAATGGTTAGAAACACAAAACCCAATAGAAATGGAAATAAAACAAATGAAAGGGATAATTTGGGTTGTCTCCCTAAAGAGCACTTTTCTTTATTTACGAGTCTTTAAGTTAGACTCGGAGCCTCGGGGCTTAGAAGTGCTTGTTTATCATTTCGTGGATATGGCAATCTCTACGTTGAATCCAACTGATCAGATTTTCATCACGTTTGTAGCCTGTCCCCAACTCTAAACACCCCAAGTAAAAATTCTTGATCTTTTGGTAAGGGTGGTCGATACCTTTAGCTCTATCTTCGTCACTAACGTCGAGTAGTGGTTGAGCATGGCTCAACTGCCTCTTTGTCCACTTTTCAAAATTCTTAACAGTCCGGGGCATTTTATAAACCGTTTTATCTTCGCCAATCTTTAACCATATAAGCCCTTTCTTCTCATCTTTATCTGACCCATATAGTTCTTGCAGGTTTTACTGACCAGGTTTTAATATTTATAATTTCTCGTTATACCTATGGTCTACCCTAATGCACTAACTGGCAGTGTACCCGGTCGTGTGTAGACAGTAGTATTTTGGTAAAACCGAGGTCGTCCCAAGAGCTATGTGTGAGGATTTAAACTAAGTCTAGGTGTCACATATTTTAATATGATTTAAGGTGGAAATGATTAATTACTACTAAGACAATAAAATATGAAAGCAAATAAAGGCGAGGGTTGTGATCAATAGAGGAGAGTGGTGATAACCTAGTTATTCATCCTAACTAGTAATTTTTACGTCTAATTACTTCCAATTATTTCAGGTGGGGTCAAAGTCGCAAGGACAACATTTGGTCGATTCGTCCTAACCTATCGACAAAGGGTCCCCTCGAGAAATCAGTGACCGTCATAAGTCCAAATGTTCTTAGTCCCTAAGCCAAGTCATTAAGTACCGCTACATGCTAGATTCATAACAATGAGTGCCGGCGCTAGCATCTTAAACACTCATCCCAGGCTTAAGTTCATCCAAGCGGTGGGTGATCAGTTGGTCAAATCGCAAGCGAAAGGGTCGTCAATTTATCATATCTTACCCTTCCCACTCAGTATACCTACTTAGGGTTTGTTGGTCATATCTTCTAAGTAACTAGCCACTACCACCATTCAAAACTACCGAAACAAGGGTAACTACCAACAAACTATGCATGCATACACTTAGAAATACTTATACTGAAGCAATGTAAATGCAAACAAAACAATTAAGGAATCATAACTAGGCCAGCACCAGAGGCGCTTAGCCGCTCATATTAACTAGAACAATCGATTTAATGTTTAACATTACGAAATATATGAATTGAAAGTAAAGAAAAGATAAAATGCTAATGCTTATCGTAGGGGAGTGATTTCTCCCTTGGAGATAGCTCTGTATGCTCCTCTAGATCTGCCTTCGTCTTCTACTCACGTTCACTTGGTGTTGTGTGTGAAAATGGGATTCTTTGAAATGCTGGAATTCGTGGGGTATTTATAGGCCAGATCTGGTTACGGCGTAACTAATGTTAAGAGTTCGCCGTAACATCCACTTCTTCGTATTTTGCACTAAAATGTTTGATTCTTTAGCGTAACATCCGGAAGGAGTTACCGTATCTTTAGTAAATCTTGGTTCTGTTGTAATTGAGACAATAGTTACGGCGTATCTTGCGTGTGTGGAACCTCATTTGACCTAGTTGGTTACGTCGTAATCTTTGGGAGAGTTACGTCGTAATCTTCTGTTGAGTTGGTTTTCTGAGCCACGCTTTAGTTACGGCGTAATGTAAGGGAGGAGTTACGCCGTAACTTCTTCAAAATGAGCAAACTATGATATATCTTCAATAAGCTCTCCAAATCCGCGTCTCTTTAGCTCCAATGCTCGTAATTTACCTGAAAGTGAAATATAGAGAAAAACAAGCGTAAATCCATATAAATGATATAAAATACGAGCATTATCGGGGGGAAATTGACACTTAATATTCAGGACTATTTGATGTTATCATGAAGCTACGTGTCTTTTGGTTCTTCTCCAGATTTTGTGGTACGTACGCCGTTTGTTGGATCATTTGTTCATTGTTGCATGTTCAATTTCTGTGTTTTTGTTTTTCTTTTGCATGTTTGTTGTAGGTTGTTTCATCGGCTCTGTTGGTGAAAACATTGTTGATCCTTCTACCAACGTTCGATTATCGCCTGAAAGCGTGGTAGATTTTAATATTGATGGTGTCTCTCTGTTGCAACAGCTGGTTGTGGTTCCTGATGTTGGATAATTTTCGAATGATTCAAAAGGTTTGCTGGCAATCTTTTAAAGTCATTTGCTCTAATTGTTTGGTCGTACGCTTTAACATGTTAACAATAACTTTTTTTTCATGTGGGGTCTTGCAGTTCATGCTCGATTACCTATAAATCTGGACTTCCGATCGAGAGCCATATCTTATGTTCCACCAACGAATGCTCAAGTACGTCTTAATCTTGATTTCCAGTCAAGGCTATTTGTTTTGCTGAAGCAGAAATGTCACAACATGGTGGGGCCCAAGTTGGTACAGGTCTAACATATCGTCCCACAAAACGTCGTCGTACAACGAATAATGCCCCTGATGCGCGTACGCCGTATATGGACGCTAGCAACCGTGGTTCGGCTACAATGGGTATGCGTTGGCTTGCAGCAATTTTTTTTCCTGCAATTGTTTTTGGTACTTTTTAACGGGCGTGGTTCTTATAATAGCTTTGTTACTCAACAGGTCCGCCAGCAGAATACATGAAGTTTGGGCCTTGCAATAGAGCATGTCGTCATTACGGGGCTGTATTTTGGGACGAGGAAAAATTAAGTTATTCAACACTGTCTCGGGGCCCTATATGCAATCGTTGTAGGAAGGGTGAAAGTTTTGACAATAAGGGAGTACCCTACAATTATATGTGATCTGTTCTTTAACAACCATTTTCTAGAAAACATATGGGCTTATAATCAAATGTTTGCTATGACTTCACTAGGCGCGAATATAGATGAATCCTTAAATGTTGTCAGAGGACCGTATGTTTTTAAAGTATCGGGTCAGATATATCACCGTATAGGCAGACTATGTCCAGTACCAGGTTCATGCCCAAGGTTTTTGCAGCTCTACATTTACGATACTGAGCATGAGGTTCAGAATAGGTTGGATCATTTTTTAGAGGGGGCAAGAAACGTTTTAAGACCAGAGATTCTGCAAACGCTAATTACATTCCTTAATCATAACAATGCACTGGTGCAGCTTTTCAGGACAATAAGGGACAAGCTACAACAACATGAAGTGCCGCAGTTTAAAGTAAGACACTTCAGGTTGGAAAAGCATCGCAATATGAGTTGCCTACTGCTGACGCAATCGGCGCTATAGTTTTTGATGACATGGAGGAGACAAAGAGCGACTTTTATGTCATACTAGAAGCTCATTCTAGGGAAGCGTAGAGGATTAACAAACTACATACAATATATATGCCAACTCAGTTTCCATTGTTGTTCCTCTTTGGCGAACATTGCTATCATATGGACCTATGCTATGTTAACGTCGAATCAACTTCAACACGTAGGGGCCAAAAATTGTCTATGAAATTGTTTTATTGTTATCAGTTACATGATAGGCGTGGATATTACAACCTGTTGAGTAAAGGTGGGAGGCTATTTCAACAATATGTTGTCACTGCATATTGTAGTATAGAACATAGTATAATGGATTTCATTAGAGCAAATCAATCAAGCATTAGAGGATACTATTTAACGGGTATGTATGATGCAATTGCACGTGGTGATGTTGATGGTTCGGATGTGGGGTTGAGAATTATTTTGCGTTATCGTTACATCATTTTACTTAGGGGGGTTATTTCAATATGTTGTCATGTATAGTCATTATTTAGGCGAATCAATCAAGCAATCTATTTAACCGGTACATGATGCAACCACGTGCATTTTTTCGATGCGGGCTTGAGAATAATTTTGCCTTCGCATCACGAGGGCCCCGATGTAACACCATGGCAGTGGCACGAACACCAAGTGGTCTCAATATGAGAATACATGGTCGCATATCCAAACCTTCTCGCGGTGACATAATGGATGTTATAGACTGTGTGTTTGAGCATAAAATTCATTCCTTTATTAACTATCTACGGGAATCTCGACCTTTTGGCTCATTGAATGCAAGTATATTATATTTAGATTTTCGTATTCACAAATGATGTACTAACACGTATGTGTCACCCATAGAAAAAAGCTTATTGCTTCTTCATGTTTCCTTTTTTTCAGTGTTGTATACGGTGGAGTTTCAAAAAAAGGGTCTACCACATTGTCATATATTGTTGTGGGTAATACGTAGACCTGAAACGATGCGGCCTGAGGATGTAGATAGGTACATAAGCGCAAAACTACCCCATCAGCAAAACGATCCAAAAGGGTTTAGAGTTATATCATAATTTATAATGCATGGTCCCTGTGGGCATCATTTCCGAATGCAGTTTGCATGCGTAATAGACCGACGTGTAAAAAAAATTCCCGATGGAGTACCACGAAGCCACAGTTTTTGACAAAGCTGGGTATGCACACTACAGAAGGAGGGACGTGCAGATAGATGCACAACGAAGTGGTGTCAGGTTGGACAATGCTTACGTTGTGATGTACAATTGTGAACTATGTATGAGGTTTTATGCACATATAAATGTTGAATATTGTGGTTGGACGATGCTCATAAAGTACCTATTTAAATATATTTCAAATGGTACAGACAGAATTATTGCTCGGGTGTCCAGGAAAATAGGTGAGGCACAGCATAGGCACGCGGCTGCTTCAACTTCCAGTAGCAGTTCAACCATGGGTATGGACGAGATAAAGAACTTTGTGGATGCGCGTTATATCGGTCCTCACGAGGCTTGCTGGCGCATATTTGGTTTTGATATCCACAGTAGGGAACCGGCGGTCCAAATCCTTTATGTTCACCTTGAAAACATGCATCATGTCTCTTTCAAAGCATCACAGACAATGCAATCTATACTAAATAATCCAAGCGCCAGGCGAACAACTCTGAAAGAATGGTTAGTGTTCAATGAATCATCAACATTTGGTAGGCATTTAACATACTTGCAATTTTTGTCAGAGTTCGTGTGGATAAAAGGTGAAAGAACCTGGTCTCCTAGGCGCAACCTCAACAAACCTGCAATTGGCCAATTAGCATATGTGCATCCAACTGCGGGTGACCAATTTTACTAACGTATGTTACTGTGTCATCAAAGAGGATGTGCATCGTTTGTAGCCATTCGGACTGTTAACGATTTCACACACGCGACGAATAGGGAAGCCTGTGAAGCTATGGGTTTATTACAAGATGATCAAGAATGGATTACAGCTATGCAAGAAAGTTGCACAACGGCTATTCCATTTCGATTAAAGCACTCTTTGCACGATATTGTTGTTCACGGATATCACAAGCCCAATAACACTTTGGCAAATGTTCGGAGATGCATGTCGATGATGTACCACATATACTATCAAAGGCACTAGGTGTTCAAAGAACTATTCGTAAATGACCTCAATTAGAGGGGCATTTTATACGGTGCAAGCATTGCTCACCATCCATGGAAATTCATTGAGGATTACGGGCTACCGATCCTCCATCGATTGCTTGATTTATTCGAAAACCGTATACCATGGAAGAAACATCTTACAACAGAGCTAAATGGTTGCGAAAGCGAAGTCTTATCCACGCTAAATCACCAACAGCGCCAGGTATTCGACACAATAATAGATGTTGTACGCAATCATAAGCAACAGTTAATGTTCATATATGGACATGGGGGGACCGGTAAAACCTTTTTATGGAAAACAGTTATTACAACACTTAGAGCTGAAGGAAAGATTGTGTTAGCAGTAGGTTCATCAGGAGTGGCATCATTGTTATTGCCATCCAGAAGAATAGCTCATTCGCGTTTTAAGATCCCGATACAACTAACCGATGAGTCAGTATGTGCAATAAAAAAATAAGCAGTTGAGTGAACTCTTAAGCCGAACAGAATTGGTCATATGGGATGAAGCCCCCATGAATGAGAAGAGGTGTTTTGAGGCGTTAGATAGGAGGCTGCGTGACGTTCTCAGCAAACCACAGTTACTTTTTGAAGGAAAATCAGTAATGTTAGGTGGAGATTTCCGGCAAACATCGCCAGTAAGAAAATGCGCTTCAAGAGATGCAATTATTAGTGCATCCATTGCCAAATCAAGATTATGGCGACATTTCAAGGTTTTTTTTTTTGCTAGAAAACATGAGATTGCAAAGGCATGGCATGACGGAACAAGAAAAAATAGAGTGCCGATCATTTTCCGAGTGGCTATTAAAGATAGGAGATGGAAATGTTGGCATAGAGGATGCCCAAGACCCAGAAAATACGTCCTGGTTGCGCATCCCAGATATCCATAAGCATTGGATGAGCTAATCGAATTCATATATGACAAAGAACTTCTTTGCAAGCACCCTCTGATTACAAACGTTTCAAGACAAAGCCATAGTGTGTCCGAAAACGTCTGGCGAGACACAATAAATGCACGGATACTCAGCGGTATCCGGGACATCCAATTCTTTATGAGCGTGGACAATGTTGTGCCTATTGGAAACAATGGAGCTGCTACAGAGTTGTTATACCCAGAAGACTATTTGAATTCGATGAAGTTTTCAGGGATTCCTCCACATTCCTTAGAGGTGAAAATAGGGGTTCCGGTGATGCTGATGCGCAATTTGATCCTCGGGCGGTCTGTGTAACGGGACTCGCATGATCATTACTCAACTGTTGAGCAGGGTGATAGAAGCAAATATTATAACTGGCACTCGAATAGGCATAAAAGATTTTGTGCCACGCATTATTTTGACGGTTAAAGATAACAAGATGCCCTTTGTTTTCAAACGCAAGCAGTTCCCTGTTAAATTATGTTACGCAATGACGATAAACAAAATTCAAGGCCAATCACTTTCAAAGATAGGAATTTTTTGTATATTCGTACATGGACAACTATATGTTGCCCTGTCAAGAGCTACCTAATCAAAGGGTTTGAAAGTTGTTATTGAACCGCAGGTAGACCAGCCACCAAACACAACAAAAAATATTGAATACAAAGATTTTTTGAATAAAATTAAATTGCAACAGGTTTAACTACTATTTCATATCGTTATGTAAATTTCTTGAAAACACATGTACTGCTCCTACAATGCAAACGTCTTTGTTCGTAATTACATAATGGCTCATACTAGCTACGCACCAGCATGATTTTCATTTATACGTGTTGCATCATGAATTGCATAAAAATGTTAGGCGTTCGTTAGAAACATATGCATCTTACTCAAAATATTATCCTGTGTTATCCTAGCGTCGCTATCCGGTGTTGCAAACGATTGCAGAATAATGGCTGACAAAGGAGAATGGAGTTGATTCAAGCAAGCGAGATGAAAGTGCTACAATGCACACAATCGCATCTGCAGACTCGAAAGGCAAAGGAAACGATAATAGCGTGCGATATTATTGACATCACAAATATTAAACCCGGGGATTTGAAAAAAGAATTGCAAGTGAAAGTCTACCGAAAATGGGCATCAAGGAATGTGTCTGATCCGAATCCAACGGGTCTATGTTTCATGTTGCTAGACAAACGGGTAAGCATACTAACCACACTGGAAAAAATGAACACAAACAGCGTCATTAATAATATTTGTTAACATGTGATTACCACAAGGAAACGCTATTCAGGCAAATGTTTCCGTCCGAGACATAAAACAGTTCGAAACCGTTTTGCAAGTAGGTTTATGTTACAGAATTCGCAGGTTCAGCTGCAAGAACACTAATGTTTGGCAACGCACCCTTCCCAATAACACAACATTGTTATTTGGAAAGTATAGTGACGTTTCGCCTATAGAAGATCACGGTTTCCCAACCCATCATTTCAATTTTGTTGCTTACAATGAACTTGTAGTTAGAGCTGATGTTCGTGATGCGGTTCTAACAGGTAATTCATTTACATCATCATTAATGATATCAGGAATGTTAATGAAATATTTGCATGCGCTTGCAGACTACATAGGAATTGTCAGAGGCGTTGGAAAGATGAAAACATTTGGAAGCTCAACAACCAATCGAATAGTCAGGAAAAATGTTGAAATCCAAAATCTAAAGTACGCACTAACACATCAAAACTACTCATAATCAGCATTCACTTGTATAGAATTCTAATGACTTACTTTACATGGCAGCAGAAATAGCATTACTCTGAGCCTATAGAATGAAACAGCAAAAAGATTCGAAACGGAAATCGGTATGCAGGTCGAAGAACCTATTGTACTTGCTGTTAGCTCGTGTTTGGTTAAAAGCTTTGCCGGTAGTATGCAATTATCTGTTACCCCTGCAACGAGCTACTACTTTAATCCTAAAATACCTGAGGCAGATGAGATACGTGGAGTGTAAGTCTAATCTAATAGCCAAACGCTAATCAGGTTATGTATACATATGCAACATCACTACTTGACACAAATCATGCTTGCAGGTATGCTGATCTATTGACAACTGGAACACCACTGATGTTGCCACCGGTAACCCAACAGCAATCACAGGAGGACTCACCCCAGCAGACAATGCGGATTGCAGCACTTCTATACATAAGCCCTGAAACGCTTACAGTAAGGCACAAAAAAACCTGCAACATAATTACTTACTATATATCACTAACTTCTGTATTTAACAGCAAAACCAAAAATTTGTGACTGAGGCGGTCATAATCAAAATTGAGGAAGGTGCAGCCTGGTATACGAACAGATGCAAACGATGCAATAAAAATATCGAGTCAGATAGGCCTCATTGGCATTGCTAACAACCAGGGATGCCGGTGGTACCAAACTACAGGTATGAATTGATGACTCAAACTGAAACTGGAAATTAATTAACTACAAGCAATAACTCATCGCAAACTTGACACACAATAATTGCAGCTATTGCTTCAAGTCCATCATTGCTGATGTAACCGGTGAAGCGTCCCTCACATGGTACAGCCTCGAAGCACATTCTCTTCTTCCAGTTTTCTCAGAGGTTCTCAGCTATCTTTCAGATCCCGATCCATACAAAATTCCACCAGTTATCAAGACCTTCAAAACACGAAGCATAAGTTTGAAGTGCACTTTGGCTATGGCATCAAAAAAAGGAATCCAAGATTAATTCTTGACAGCGTCACTGATGCACACGCACCCGCATTACCACCAGCAGACACTGCAGAACCATCAACACTGATGAAAACTCTAATCGGCGAAACAACTGTTGCAGAGGTTTTGAGCGACACTCTAACGCCACCTCTAGTTTCTACTAAAGCCACTGAAAAGGAAGGAGTTCCCAAACAGGCAGAACCTTCATCGGTTCGAAACAACTATTTCAAGCCTCAGCAAAGGACCAAGAAATGCCAGTAACAAAGAAGCCTAAAGCTGACCCAGCTACCAAACCAGAGGTCTAATAGCTATAAACACTAAATCGCTAGCTATTGTAATACGGTTATAGGATAGCTGAAAAAATGCTGCTATAACAAATTCTGATGTACTACCTGTAGGGATCCTTAACTTAGAAAATTGCTCTATAGGGGCAATGGTAATGTAAATGACGATGTGTGCACTACAACTGCACACAGTTTTTGCACAACGTTTGTAGTATAGCGGCAATAAAAATCCGCAACTCCAATATACCACCTATCTCAAGAATGCTTGATTACAACAATCACTACACGCCGCTACCTTCCACCAAACACTACAACTGCCACAAAAGACTCTAAACAACAACTTTTGCTCATGCAACTAACATATTAACAACCTCACACAAAACTAAAGGAACTGCATTAGGTATTAACACCTCTAAAAAAAACATAAAAAAAAACCCTCTCAAACCTTAGCACTCACACTCACAACCACTCACGCAACAACAATCAAAGATACTTAACGATGCCCGCATTCCTGGGTAACCAGTTAACCCTCCTTACCTTCTTCATCCCATGATTCAAGCCAAACACAAACAACATTTCAACAAACATTATCAGTACTATCCAACAACAAGAATAAATTGGATAAAATAGCTACCATCATTTACCATTTAGCATTAACATAACACTAACTACAGCATTGTCATCGCAACAGGGTGACTACCATGAACAAAATTAAATCGTAATCTGCTTCAGATTACATGCACCCGTTGAAATTACATAAGTACATAAAAACAAGAATACAGCAAACTACCTGAACAACCTTTAGAACCTACTATCAACACGAACTGCTGGCCAAAAACCATCAACAAAAGCCAGCGTTTACCAGACTAACCATCAGAGAGATCTTCATCAACCTCCATAAAGCCTACCTGCCTCTCTTTTTCAACAATCCCTCACGTATGGCTTCGATAAGAGCTCTAAGTGCAAGTAACGTTTCACGATCCACACGCTGCAATTTCGCAAGCCCCCTCAGACCGTCAACCGCCTTTTCATTAAAGGGTCCGAACCAATGAGTCTCCACGATGGTTTGCTCCCGTTTTTCAATTTTGCTACGCAACTATGCTTTGCTCTGCCTCCATACGTATAAGAAAATTGCGATCCTCACTTATCTCGCTATTGAAAAGAAACTTGAACGTTGTTGCGAGATTGTCAGAACCGCTTTCTGACTTGATTTCTTCAATATTAGGCATGGCTGCCATTGTTAGGTGGTGAAGTTTAGTAAGTGCAAATAGAAATAAAAAGCCATCTGCTGATATGAAGAAGTATTTATAACGTGAATGTAGTTTAATAAAAAAAAAGGGTACTAAACGTCAATAAACACCTTTACAAACATAAAACAAAATATCAATCTAACATATATTTTTTTTAAAAGCTATACCTTTTTTAACAAACATAAAATAAATGTTTAACATCATATTCTATAGAAAATAAATACACTACTTAAAACAAATTTGAAAGTGCATTACCCATTCACGCAAAACAAAAACAAAAAAACAACGATAATGTCGAAACTTAATATATCACGCTTAAGGAAATTACAAAAAGCCGCGCTGCGAAGGTTTCTGCCTCGTTAAAAAGAAGATTGAGCGTTAGAATACAATACAAGAACTCAAGGTCGGTCCTTTTATCATCTATTAAAAAATTATGGTTATTTTTTTTAGCTTTAGAAGGCTTTTTTTCTGAAACGAAGATTGTATTGAGGGTAATTTATGATTTGGGCCGAGGGCAACCCGTAAAAATGACTAGGGGTGTTGATCGGTTCGGTTTTCGGTTTATTCAGTTCGGTTAATTCGGTTAAAAAAAATTAGGTTAACCCGAGAACCGAACCGAACCAAATTCAAATTATGTTTTCGGTTCGGTTCGGTTGAATTGTAATTCGGTTCGGTTCTTGGGTTGACCGAATAACCCGAATTTCACTATTTTAAAAAAAAAAATTAATAATTACGTAGATATTTAGCAAAAAAATATATTTCAAACATAAAAAGTGTTTTATTATATTATGACAACCTTTTAAGAGTATTTATTTATATATAAGTATACATAAAAATATATAAATATACATATAAATATATAAAAAATATATATATATTTGTATGAATTCGGTTTTCGGTTCAAACTACAAAACCCATATCCAAACCGAGAACCGAATTAGTAGTTCGGTTCGGTTCGGTTTTAGTGAATTCGGTTCGGTTACTAGTTCGGTTCGGTTTTCGGTTTATTCGGTCTTTTCGGTTTTTTCGCTCACCCCTAAAAATGACCCAAAATGCTAAAAAATTACATTACGTAATTATGTTATTTGTCCCAGCGTAGATGGCACTGCCCCCCACTCTCTTTGAGTTGCTTCCGCCCCTGTCTATGAATATTCAGAATGTTACATTATCATCTTTGTTGCGTAGCATTACAACTTGAGAAATGATACATGGTCTTAACATAGACCTAAGACCAAGTGTCATTATTCTGATAGCTGCAGACAGGAACCCACTTATTTTACAACCCATCAAGATGATGTCAAGTGGTTTTAGGTCTAAGTTTAGGTCCATATATCATATCTCTTACAACTAAGAGCACTCCCGATGGTAACTCAAGTTATCATTTAACACCGTGCCACATCAGCTTTAACATTTCATCTTAACTCACCCAAAAAATACCTACAATCATAACATCCCAAGTTAAACTTTAACTCACCAACAATTTACAAAAACAACCCCTCATTTAGGGGCAAGAATGAAAAAAAAAAGAAAAAAAAAATGAAATAACACCCGTTGCATTAACGCCGGCCAAATAACCCCGGATAACGCGGCTCAAAGCCGGATAACGCCGGTTCCGGCGTTAATCGTTGTGCATGCTCTTATGTCAAAGTAAACATTAGTGTCATAAAAGAAAAAAGAAAAAGAAAATGCTCCTTTTCCTGGATACAATTATTTTAAATTTAATTGTATCTATAATACTTATAATAGAGGAATAAATCTCTCTCCTCATGGTCTTAAAATTAATACTTACAAAATACAAAGCCTATTGTACAATACACAATGCACTATTAATGATCTTTCTCATCAATCTTAATTTTAAGACTTACAAGTTTTAAAGCTTAATGTACAAAATATAAAGCAATATTAATGTGGTCAAGGTATATAACATAGTCAATTAATTAACTGGTCAATAAATACAATTAATGCGATTATTAAAACACCCTTACATAAAAATACAAATTATCAAGCATATTGTACAACAAACTTAAACACAATTCACGCATTAAATGTCACTAATACAAATAACAAAGCACATTATATTAAATATTCAAGCCGAGCAGACAGCAGGTCAAATGAGCTCGAGGCGAGCAGCAGCGAACAAATGAGCCCTAGCCGTTCTGGTACGGTCCAAGCGGGGTTGAGCCCGAGCGGTATGGGCCAAATCGGTCGAGCCTGAATGGGCGCAGGCCAAACGGGGTTGAGCCCGAACATGCAGGTTAAACAAAATTTTTGATATCCGTAAATTTATTGTCAAAAAGAACATAATAAAATAAAATACATTATTCACCGGAAACTTTTACTTCATGGTACCCGCCGCAGCAACGCGCGGATACCCTGCTACTATCAAATAAGTCTTGCTAAGGTCGTTAAAAAAAAGAAAGTGAATTCGCGTTTGTAGCAGTGGTCTTGAAACTTAATGCTTTGTGCCAAATTATTTGTACTCTAATCATAAGAAGCTCATTATTGGTCAACAAAATTCGCCTCAGCATTAATGCATTTTAGTTGATCAAGTTAATGACTACTTATTTTGGAAAAGTTGTACTCTGTGCAGATAAATGTATAGGGTGTTTTTGGTTTTGTTTGTTAAAAGGGTTAGAATCGGATTTCGCATGATGTTGTCTGCCCATGTATTATAGCGAGTGTAAAAATATTTATTTTGTAGCTACGAAATACAACAGTTTCAACAATAATGTGTTTTATTACTAATGAAAAATGTTAGCAATAATTATGAAATTGATGCAGATGAGTAAAAATATAGACTTTAAGGATTAATTTATTTTAGACTAAAATACACCGTTGGTCCCTATATTTGGCAAGGTGCATCGTTATGGGACAAAACCCGGCCTTTTCATCGCCATAGGTCCAAACCTTGGCCATTAAATGCCAGAATCGTCCCTTGACCAGGATTGGGACAATCAAACCGATTTCCTTCGAGGGTATTATAGACCATTCACTTTTTTGACCCAACCTTCAACCCAGGGACCAATTGTGAGTATGACTACTAGCCGTTTCTTCCCTGATACCCTTGTATTTAATTTCGCGGAAACCAATACACCCACCCAACAAACAACTTTACCAATCACATAAAACAACATTATCCAGAAATGATAAGCGCAAATCGAAATCAAGAATATAAATCATCATTTCGAACTCAAAAGACCAACCCAACTTCCAACAAAACCATGTCGATCGATCGTTTTACCAACATGCCGGATGAAGTGATCACTAACATTTTGAATCGGTTGCCTTTGTTAGAAGCGGTGAGAACCTCTAGTTTAGCGAAACCGGAGGTCTAAGTGGACTTTGCTCACCGATGTCATACTTGATGAGGATTTCTTTTATTATTTAACATCTGAGTTTGATGGGAGGCTTGTTACTAGATTCTTAAATCGACATGGGTCCAATAAGAAACTTTGTCTTCGTTGTAGAGCCAAGATCAATTATTGGAATAGACAACTTTCATTATGAATGTTCATGAGTGGCTCTTGTTTTGGTGACAATGGAATTGAGGAGTCGATTATTACAAATGGTATGGTGACCCGATTCGTTCCCAACCCAACTTTACTCGTAGTGAGTTGAAACATCCGTACTTCATGTTTGTGCTATGGCTACTTTGGAATATTTTCATGGCTTTCCAAATCTCGAGCTTAGAATTGATTCATGTCAATTTTCTAAGCGGAGTCTGATTGGGACTTTATTCTTGGTTGTCCTCACTTGAGTCTCTTAAAATGAATCGTCCTAGTACAAGCGAGATGAGACTATGGGATATTGCAAAACTTGGGAATTTGAAGAAGTTACATTTGTCATTAGGTCGTTATAATGTTGTGGCGACAATCACAACATCCGATATCTTTCACTTGACAAGACTTCAAAATCTTGAGACCCTTACATTGGATTTTGGTGATTGCAGTAAGAACAATTTCGGTTTACAACTTATAATTTAACAATGTTATAGAGATGTATATGATAATGAAATTTAATCAGTAAAACTTCTTGTAGTTGATACATGAAGCTAATCCTAGGATGAATGTGACCTTTGTTTCCTCGATTAACCTTAAGATGTCCGATGTCGATTTTGGGAATAGTGTTATGGTAGCGTTCACCATTGTAATGATTCGGTCATCTCCGAATTTGAAAATCTTGGATACCGAGTAAGTGTAATCTTTGTAATGCATATGTATCAAATAAAACATTCCTAAATTGCCATGTTTGTGTATCTCAACACTATTTGATTTTTCAAGCGCAAACACGCTTAGTGATCTACCTTTGCAAAAATTTCCCTTGTTGTGACACAAACACATTCGACCATGGCCACCATGAGGGCGGTGGTGTTTGAGCTTTTCGAGCAGAGCATGAAATAACTTTAATAAAGTGTATACTTGCGTGTTCCGTTAGCTAAAGACAATCAATATTAGGCAAAGCGATAGGAGTCATGGGGAATGAAAATACCGAGAACAATGGGGTTGGCTAGGAAGTATTGAAACTCCATGAGCTTCCCCACGGTACCGTGGTAGATTTCTTTGATTGGTTGTAGTTTAAGTTTGGGTTGAATACCCTTGGACAATTAATGTTGCAAAATAGTTTTGGTAATTTTGTACAGTAATTATTTATATGGTTTGCTTAAAATTAGATTGTTCATATGTTGAAAATGGTGAATGTGTTAATTGTGAACGAGAGTCGTAATGTCAGAAGGATTGAAAACCTTTGGAAGATTAAGTGCAAAAGGCAGAATGGTATTTGAAGTTTGATGATAAGGATGGCTAGTGGAATGTTCAATAATATATAGAATGGTATTTGACTTTGTAAAGTCAATATTGCAAAACCATTACTCAATATTTGTTTTGGAGTGAATTGATAATTTGATATGTTTTAGAATTTTGACTTAACAAAGTCAAACTTCTAATGGTTTTACGTAAGTTGGCAACTTGAGGGACCAATTGTGTATTCTAAAGTGATTATCGGGCGAGAGTTTTAAGTATGACAACGGCAACCAAGACAAATTCAGGGACCGAGTGTGAAAAAAAAGTAACTATTAGACCATTGACCGTCTCTTACCGGAGACGATATTAACTAGTGCACACCAAACGATAAACTCATCTACCACTTTTTCCACACACAAACAATTTTCCAATGGCAGATTTCCCCATTTTAAACGAACCCATGGAGGTTCTTGATTCCCCAAATTTGAATGATCGTATGGCTATCTGGTTTGAAGAAGAGGCGCCAAGAAGGATTACGAGGAAGCTAGTTCTTGATGCATCCGACATCACGAGACAGGAATCATCAAGCGTAGGGAGGCGATAGAGAGAATCAAGCTCGGGACCTCGTGGAATTGCGCTTGTTGTGTGGATGCGATGACCAAAATCCGATCGAGGCACAAAACCAACTTGCCCAACTCATACAGATTGTTGGTCAAATGATGAAGGTATTCGGTTCAACCAAGAGTTTGTTAAGAAAATGGTGAACATAATGCACGAATTTTTGGTTTTCCATGGGGTAGATAAGGCGGTCTTTTGGGTGATAGTTTTGGGAATATAGGTTGCTAAAAGGGTATGTAAATTAGATTTGATGTAGTTGGTTATGATGTTTAAGACTTTATTAATGATAAAATATCATTTGGGTTATGTGTTGTTTAACTGTTCTTATATTGTGATATTGGGTGTATTTTAGTGTAATTAGTATCAAGAAAACCAAACATCCCTTATATCAAGAAAACCAAACAGGCCCTTGTATCAAGAAACTTTAATCAAGAAAACCAAACACCCCTTGTATCAAGAAAAGCAAAGGCAATGGTTTAAAAGATGTAGTGAATGCAAATACTTTAGCACTAAATCATAATGTATCAACAAACATCCGCTTGTATCGGCTAAACCAAACGGCCCCTTTTATCGACAAAAGTTATTACAAAGAAACCAAACACCCCGTGTCGAAAAAATTAGAGGCAATGGTTTCAAAACACGGGTTGAAAATGCAAACGCGTTAGCAGTAAACAACAATGTATTGACAATGGTGTATTGTAACATCTTGAATTTTGACTTACCAAAGTAAAACAAACTTATGAAAACCAACAAATTGTAACTTACTATTGTGGTATGACTTGGGTAAGTCAAACCAATTAAGAAATGCAAAACGATTTCAAACACAATTACTTAAATAAGAAGACAAAATTTTATTCATCGATTTTATGTTCTCAAGAACTACAAATGTTTACTAGCATCTAAACATACACTTAGCTAGACCCACAACTCTCCCTATCATCGTTTTCCTTCTTTTCCTTCCTTTCCTTAAGATATTTAAACAAAATTTCCGATTTTTAATCCTTTCTCCCAAATCTTTAAACTTTGATAACAAGATGTCATCCTCTTCTTCTCCTTCTTAACACCCAAACGCTTTTCATTTGGGCGATCGCTTTCCTCAACGAACTCAACAAAGCCTTCCCGTATCATTTTGTGCCATTATTGTTTTCTTTTTGCTTTGGGTAGAATGTGTGTTGATTGTATTTTAGGGTTCACTCTTGGTCGTAGCCGATACATATCTGATTGAAGGTTGGGTTACATTTTAACTAGGTTGGGTCAAAAAAGTGAATGGTCTATAATACCCTCGAAGGAAATCGGTTTGACTATCCTAAACCTGGTCAAGGAACGATTCTGGCATTTAAGGTTTGGACCTATGGCGATGAAAAGGCCGGGTTTTGTCCCATAACGATGCACCTTGCCAAGTATAGGGACCAACGGTGTATTTTAGTCTTTATTTTATTATTACGTTTAGAAGGGTATTAAGATGTAAAGATGAGCTATATTGTGCTATATGTATTTCAATGAAAATTTATAAATATCAGGAGTAAAACAAAGGAGTTTAATAGGTTTAAAGGTTAGTTTGTTACATAAGTAAATGTATAAAGGTATTAAAGTATAAAGTATAATGATTAAGAGGCTAATTTGTATTCTGGGAAAACTTAAGGGTCCTTTTCGAATTTTATTAAACTTCATTACTCATCTATACGAGCACACAATAATTATACCATCATACGAGCACACAATAATTATACATAGACTGCCCTCACCTTAGATTAGATAATTAGATAAGTAGAGTAATCGGTAGAAATACCAACCCCTAAATCCAAACCCCGAGATTCGTACCTTTCCATTTCCTAAAACATAAAAAGATAAAAATAATCTTCCTCAACCCCAACCTTAGCGTAGTAACTTCTCACTAGCATTCCTATTCCTCAGAGAACGATATCAATACCGTGGCTTACCCTAATACTACACTATAACGATTAGGTTCATTTGCCTAGGGTGTTATAAAACTTGCTCGAAGAAAAGGAAGTTCCTTTGACCCCGAGCAGCTGCGTAAGCGTATCAAGTTTTTGGCGCCGCTGCCGGGGAATAGAATAGCTAGTTAGTATTCCACCTCGTTTAGGTTTCTTTGCTTGATTCCTATCAAGTGAGATTTTTTCTTTTTATTAGCTTCCTTGTAGTCTATCCCCCTTCTTTGTGTTTGTGTTCGTAAAACCCTTTTCATTTGTCGCTATGGCAAGTGAAATTGCATTTGCATCATTAACAAATGAGGAACAATTGATTTTCGCAGATTGGATTGGTTTTTATTGTTCTAATGACTTTGTGAGTAAACTTAGAGATATCCAAAAGGAGATGGGTGTAAGGTTGGATGGATTTGATATATTCTATACTTGTGTGGCTTCTATTCAACAATCGTTGTCAGGATCAACTCCTTTTAGTGACACCATCTGGAGAATTTTTCAAAAAAGCCTCCTATGCATAAACCTTCAGCTGGTACAACTTGAGGAAATGGATAAAGCACGTGAGGAATCCTTTAGGCAAATAGAACATAGTAGTCAAGTTTTTGAGAATAATTCTTATGAATCGGACCAAGAATTTGAAATGGCTAAAGAAGGATTTGAGATGCTTAGGAGTGTATTTGGGTTAGATCATACTAAAACACATGATGAATGATTCGTGGAAAGTGAGTGGTGAACAAACACAATATCAACGTATATCAAAATAACCGTAAAATTCGACAATCAACCCTTTAGGAAAAAGGTCAACGTATCAAATCTTACGGGTGTGATAAAAGTGATACCGGAAAAGTGATTTCCCGGGTCGTGTCCCAACGAGGTGTGAATGGAAGGATTCGTTGAGTTTCGTGATTAGGACATGAATTGGTTTTTAATGATTTGTTGATTTGAATTACGTTTCTACAAATTAATTAACGGGAAGGTAATTAAGGCAAGGCAACCCTAATAAACTAAAAATAAACTATCACTAAGCCTAAGGAATGATAAAACGAAGCTACACTAAGTCCTAGGGTGCTAAAACGTAAAAACCGAGAACCACTCGAGCCATAAACGTAAATGTTTTTCAATTTAAGGGCTACGGGTGTGAAAACAATTTTCCTACGTTCTATTTGACCAAAAATAATTTTAGAAAAAAAGCTGGGAATTTTTTCGACTTTTAAAATAATTACTACGAATTAAAAACTATTAAACACTAATTAAATGATTAAAAATACTAAACTATTTTTGAAAAATCTGAAAAATTCACAGAAACTACTTTGCTTAGTGCTGGATCTAAGAAAATTAAGAAAACAGGTGGTTGCTATTGGAAATAAGCTACAAATAAGCTAAAAAAGACTTAAGGCTAAAACTGCTAAAGGCTACTTAAAGAGTAAATTGTGTAAGAATTAAACAAGACAAGACCCAAGGGCGCGTGGTAAAGAGGTGTTGTGTTTGGTGTTTGAGCAAAAGGTCCCAGGTTCGAATCCTGTGGAACCTTTTTGCAAAAAAAATATTTTTATTTATTTATTTTTTTAATTTTTTCTTTTGAGACTTGATTAAGAGATGAAAATAAGCAATTGTTTCTAAAAACTTGATTTGAGAAAAGCTTGGAATAAGCAGTTACAACTGCTTATTCACCAACAGTTAAGAAAAAAAAACAAACACCCCTATTGCAGATTGTATGATACAAAAAAGCAATGAATAAGCACTTTAAGTTGGGAAATTAAGCTAACATGTAAATAAATGAATCCAAATAAGCTAGAAGCGTAAATCAACCAAGTAAAGGGGGGCGATAACGGTTGGGATGATTAAGGAAATCCTAAGCTAAAGGGAACAAAGCATAAAGGGATCAAAATCTATTCTAAGGAGACTCTAATAAGCTGGATACAAGCTAAAGATAAGCTATCCTAATGTAAGGGACTAATAAGTTCTAAAAATACCTAAGATAAGCTAACTAGAATCACTAATAAGCACAAATAAGCTGAGAAGGGGGCTGCAGTGGGCTTATGAAGGCAATTAGTGGCTGAGACAGAAACCAAAAATGGTCATGGGACAGATTTTGAGTGCAAATTAAGCTAAGCTAAAGTGATTCTAGGTGCAAATAAGTTAAAGCAAGATTGAGATGGGTATGTAAAGATGTAATAAAAACTGTTTTGACACATTTTTGATGACAAATAAGCTATGGAAATGGGGCAACATGCAATTTCTTTATTCTGATTTGTTTGATGAAATAATTTTTTTTCTTTTTCCTTTTCAACCAAACTTGTTCAAAACTTGATGAAACCTATTGACATCTTTTAAAAACTAACTAAGACCTTAAAATGTGTTTGACATTAAGAGTCAAAACGGGTAAAAAGCAGATTTACACCTCAAATAAGCTTGAGCCAAACACCCTTGGCTGGGGTGTTAAACTTTGAAAATTGACTTTTTTGAAACAAACTTGGTATTTTACTTGTGAAATCTATCTTGCAGCTTAAAATAGGACTTTTACAACTGATAATAAAGGGTAATCAGCAAATAAGCACTAAAATGCTTATTTGCTAAATAAGCAAAAAATAAGACAGTAAAGTAAAAAACTTTTTTTTTATTAAAAAAAAAAACGAATTACAATTTTAAAAAAACAGAAACTAAATATTAAAACTACTCTAAAATCCTAGGTGCCTCATACTTGTGGCTACAACATCTTATTTATACCAAGTCTTCTAGGGTTCTTCATCATCTCATGTGTGCTTCACGTGAGGTAAAACACCCACAAAGACCATCTTGTGCTTTCTTGAATTGATCCGGACCATCCATCAGTAGGTACATGTGAGCATGAATCTGAGCCCTCCATTGAAGCTTTTGACTTGGATTCTTTGAGGTGGAGTGGGAAGAGGAGGAAAAGATTAGTAGTGGGTTTGGGATTTGGGGTGGGTGGATAAAAGGGATTAAGGGTGAGGTTGAGTGTTTGGGTTTTGGGGATTTTGGGTAAAGATATGTTGCAGCTTCTGGGTTGGAGAGAAAGCAGGAAGAAGGAGGGAAAACAAATGGGTCGTGGGTCAATTTTATTAGTGGGTGATGGGTCATATTGAGAGGGAGGTCAAGTGGTTGGGGGTTCAAGGGTCAAGGGGAAGGGGTCAAGTGGAAGAGGGTTTGGTATTTTAACAAGGACCATAACTGCAATTCCACAAAAACCAAGGGACCGAAACTGTAATTTTCCAAAAATTATTACAAGGACCATAAATGACAAACTTTATTAACCAAGGGTCATAAATAATATTTTCCATTTTTGAAATTCCCGAGGACTTGTTTTGACATTTTTGAAAGATGGGGGACTGAAACTGCCAATTATGCAAACTTTGTTTGTTTTTCATTTGTTTTCAATAATTTTGCATCTGAAACATATAAAACACAATTTTGAGATATTTTCAGTGTTTTGATGCATTTCGGAGTGTTTTTTAGATGTTTTGCAGTTCAGATTTGACCTAAAATGATGAGTTTTTACACTCTCATCAATGAACATTTAGGAGATCTAGATATAATGGAGAATAAGATGGAAACTCCAAGGCCACAAGCCCGACTATCACTTGAGGAACACACATCGCCTATAACTTACCCGGAAGAAGTAGAAGAGACTATAGGAACCCCGATTGATATAGAACCTTTGGACCAAACGCCACTAGAGAATGTAGGTTTAGATGATTGTTGTCATGACATCTCTCTTAGTCCAGGGAAGTTCCTAATTTTGATGAACCGGAGCCTCAACTAAAAACCTTACCCAATTTTCCGTCTTTAGATGTGAATCTTGGAATTGAATTAGGCCCAATCCACCCATCAAAATAAATAATCCGGGTAGTTGCTTGATAAAGGTGGTTGACTCTAGTCCATGTAGAGTGGAAGCTAATATATGAGTAACTCATGACCTTACACACTTATATCACCCATTCATGGTTGATAACAAGAAACATTATGGGTTTAAACCGGGTTTATTAGGTCAAGATGGATCCTTAACTAAGAATCTTTTGAAGTTGATAGAAGATGATCCATTTTTAGGAGAGAAATTTGATTCACCCACTATATCAATAGACTTAGGTAAGGTTATAATGAATGGAGTACACTCCTTTGAGCATATAAACCACCCATCACCCTCTCCTCACATAGCAAATTTCCACCCTAAGGGTGTGTATCGCTACTATCACCCGCACTTAAACTTAAGTGTAGGGAAAACCTCCCCTTTATCCGTTAAATAAGGCTAGAGTCAAGCTCGTGACTCGAACAAAAACAAGCGCTTCTTGGGAGGCAACCCATGTGTATTTGTTTTTCATTTTTAATTGTGCGTCGTATATCTTTTAGTGATTGTTTATTCTTATGTTTGAATTTGTAAAAATGCTTTATTTTGTCTTTAACCTCGTCTTAATTACATATAAAGGTATTTTACATAAGGGATAAGTGTAGGGAGGATTACACACGTTTTCAACGAATGTGAACATGAGAATTACAATTATTTAAAAGATATACATGTGTGTTTGTTTGAGTCAAATGCTTGTATCGAGTCATAATGGATGTTTCTGAGAAATTTTCCAGATTCTAAAGATGTAAATTTTCCGGAAAATCGCAGACCGGTTTTGTCGGGATAACTTTGGCGTCGAGATCGCAACCTAACGCGTCGGAAGGATTAAAACAACAGTTACTTTTTCTCGTTTTCGAGCTACTTATAAATTTTGGAATTTTCGGTCTTAATTTTCCGAAATTGCAGAAACATCCATTCCACAAGCATTATATCCTAGTTTAGTCGAGTCTTATATATATTATTACCGCCGATTTTATGTGAAGGTTTCGTTTGTTTTCTTCAAGTGTGCGGGTTTAATTTATCAAGAAGAAGTTACATAAGATTGGAAGGAGCTTTTCACGCATACATTCTTCTTGGAAAGTATTTAACCACTACTTCACACACGGATCCTACCGAGCTAATCGGGGAGTATTAGTTTCTTTCGTTTTCATTACCTTCTATTATCATAACTTTGATACTTCGGGAACATTGGGGACAATGTTCGGTTTAAGTGTAGGGAGGAAAATAAAGCAGGAACTTTGAAACTATGCTTATCCTTGATTATTTGCTTTGTCAATTGTATTTGTGTAATAAACCATGAGAAAATGTTGGTTAGGGTAATTTTGGCACCAAATTTAAAAATTTTCATGACATATAGGAGTGGGCCATTAGTCTTAACAAAAGCATCTCACGGATAGGAAGTTATATGACTAGCACAAAAAAAACCCTTTACCACCTAAATTCCACCCAAAATGTGAGGATCACCCTTAGATTAGTAGGAATTAAAGCATTCATCTTTAATGCTTAGAGTGTGAACCGGTAGTATATTTGATTCTAGAACTTGTTTTGTGATGCATTCCGAGATCGCTAGTAAGACTACACTTGTGTAGTTAGGAATAACTAAATGATAAGAGGCATTAGGATAACCCTTGTTTGATACCGTAATATAATTACTTCTTCCACATCGGTTGAGTAATTCCCCACACCTTCGCGTTGTACTCATCTTTAGTACACGATACCCCTAGTTAACCCTCGAGCCTATCCTTTTGCGGTTCTCGTGATGTTTCGGTTTTCCGAATATCAATGAACGACATTGTTTACCCCCCCCAAATGTACACCCAAATCACCTTAGCCTACCTTGTATGCACTCACTTTTAGTGCATTATTGTTATCACACTAAACCCTTAGTTCAATTATCTGATTGCTTGCATGAGTTGCTAAGTCGAGTCATATCTTTTGTACATAGTTTTGGGACGATTGGGACTCATGGGAAAAGTTAAAGTTTATGAAATGACTGGAAGGAAACGTTAAATTCCCTTATTTGTGTAATAACGTACCCCAAGTGTTTTGATCTTTTCAATTCGGGTCAAATTAGTGTTAGAGTAATAAAAACTCAAGTGTAGGGATGTGCCTATAAATCCCTATCATTTTGATGTTACCATAGAGGATGGTAGAGTAAAAGTGTATGAAAAAAAAAAAAAAAAAAGAAAAAAAAAAAACATACAGGCTACCATCCTACATCTATCCTTTAAATTTATGTTTGTTTGTTTGAGTTATCTAGAGTTTAGAGTGTCGAGTCTTGGCTTAGCAGCGTCATTCTTCTTATGCTTGTAACATAGAGATTTTGACTTACCACCACTAAATAGCCTATCCCACCAAACCCTTTGTTTCCTACCGTAAGCCTAACATTACAACCCTTTAAAGACCTCTTTGATAGTCTTTCCTAGGTGCTTCGCCAAAGCGATGGAGGTTTGATCTATTCTCAAGCCTATGGTAATCTATGTACTTGGACGGTTAATGAGTGTTTATCTTTCATTTCCAACTTGTTATATTTCATATACACCGAGAGATGAGAGTATCAAACACCCTTGTGAGGTGCTAGTATGTAATTTCCGTGCTTGTTATGACTTTCTTGGGCTTATATGTGTTGTGGATTGTTTTAAACCAATGCTTCATGACCCCAACTTATAAATTAATTGGCTAAAAGCACATTTGGTTGAGGACAAGCAAATACCAAGTGTAGGGATATTTGATAAGGTTTTAAAATGTACCTTTTGAGGGTCATTTAAGCCCTTATTTGATTACTTTTGTATCCGTCATTACTTAATATCGTTCCTTTTCACTTTTAGGTCTCTTGAAGGCAAATTGCTGGAATGGCACTTATTTGGACGAAAAGGCGCGGATATCTGAAGAAAATGGCCAAAGTCAAGAATCGAGACACTCGAGTTCTTTGAAATACAAGGGGGCGGCCATCGCTTAATCTGCGACCCGTCGAGCACTTCCTGCTGACGGACGGTAGCCAAATTGCTTATTTTCGGTGGCGGTGTCGGGCTTTAAAAGAGTAGGCCGTCGCAACTCGGGCGGCCTAGATTTGATCGAGACCGCGTCGAGAGACAAGGGGCGGCGTCCACAAGCATAAGGTGGCCGCCGTCGCAAGACTAACGTGGCCAAGCGAAACCCTAATGACGGCGACCCGGCGTCACAATTCAAAGGGTTCCAAACCCTATCTTACCTATAGAATCTGAATTTTTCAGTTTTAGAGAGTAGTCTTCTAGAGTAAAAACCTAAACCGAACCAAGGCTGTCTTGTATAGTATTTTAGGGTTCCAAACCCTATCTTACATCAAGATAAGTGTTTTACTTCATTAATTCAATTATGTCTTCAATTACTTGTGTGTATGCTTGCATGTTCTCCATGTCCGGCTAATTTACTTGTGTGTTTGCTTAGGGAATATGAAACTTAATTATTGAATATTGATTGGTTGTCTCTTATCTTAATTGTTAATGATCTAGTAATGCGATAGGTCATTCGTTGTGTAATTAATGCTTGATTAATCTTTGTGAACCTTGGACTATAACACTTAGAGCGGTTGTAGGCTAAACCATCCAAAGAGTGCCTTAGAGTTACAGTTTATAATACCTATAGGTTTTTGTAGGCGAGACCCTTTGGTAAGTTCAAAGAGTTGGGACAAACGCATACCCTACGACTTTAGACACACAACGCGATTAAGAATAAGGGCGTGACAATTCAACCATCAATAGGAGATAATTAAGGAGTAATAAAACCTAAGTAAACACATCTTTAAACCATCATACGAGCACACAATAATTATACATAGACTACCCTCACCTTAGATTAGATAATTAGATAAGTAGAGTAATCGGTGAAATACTAACCCCAAATCCAAACCCGAGATTCGTACCTTTCCATTTCCTAAAAACATAAAAGATAAAAATAATCTTCCTCAACCCCAACCTTAGCGTAGTAACTTCTCACTAGCATTCCTATTCCCTAGAGAACGATATCAATACCGTGGCTTACCCTAATACTACACTACAACGATTAGGTTCACCGCCTAGGGTGTTATAAAACTTGCTCGAAGAAAAGGAAGTTCCTTTGACCCGAGCAGCTGCGTAAGCGTATCGGCGATGAAAATGATGCAATATAAAAATGCCGATAATCGTAAATCATCTCGATCATTATTTATTACACATTATGCGTAAACACAGATAAAAGTATGGTTTATTCATAGGTAACAACATTACAAATAGAGTTGATGGACCTAAATATGCTCTGTCGTAAAAAAAACCCAAAATATGCAGGCAATTGCGTAGGCCTTAAGAAGCCATAAAGCTATAAACTCTCGTAAAGCACCGAGAGCCCTCGAAATAATCTTTTAAAGTGTTTTAAACAACATGTATTTGTTCTGAATATTATGAGCATGTTGTAAGAATTCTTAAATTCAATTCGCATTTTCAACCACAACAATGAAAATGCATAGTATCTAATCTTTTAAGATTAATCGAGATGTTTAATATTTTAAGCATAGCTCGATATATATTAACTTCATACTACCCAACTACACAACAACTTGAGTAACTATAAACTTTACATCCATCATATAAATTTTTCACGTTAAGTTGCAAAAATTCATGCAGTTCAAAAAACTAAACATTGCGAATAAGATCAAAAAATTACAGGTTTAGAATCTAAAATTTCTCAAGAAGCGCTGAGGGTGCTTGATAAAATATTAAAGAATTTGCTACAATAATGAGTAATACTAAATAACATGATGAAACGCCCCATTCCAAACTTTATTTTTTTTAAACATACACTATTAAGGTGAGTATTAGTCTAAAAAATACACCTTTTTATACCTTGAAAAAGACCCATTTTTGCAGAACCCTTTAAGGTTAGCTTTAGTGTAAGACAAACTCATTTATACTCTTAAATAGTAATATGAATGGCCATACTGCTGATAGGTGTTTTGAATTGGTTGGGTATCCACTTAGTTTTAAAAAGAAAAACATAAATAATCAAAAACTTGTTAGTAATAATGTTGTTTCAGGTCATAAGGAACAGCCTGCTAGTTCATTTAACACTTTCACAAATGGGCAGTACAAAAGGCTGATGGCATTCTGAGTCAAGCAATATGCTTGCAAACGTTGCAGGTATGAATTATGTGATAAGTTTCTGCACATCTGGATTCTTTAATCATAATACCAACATAAGTACATATAGCATACATATATTGGTTGGATTATTGATTCTGGTGCAATTCATCATATGACTTACACCATTCTTAACATGTTTAGTGTTGGGATGTTTCACAAATTAATATGATTGTGGGTCACCCTAATGGTACTAAAGCTCTTGTTACACATGTTGGAAGTTTAAAACTTACTGATAAGATTATTATCCATGATGTCTTAGTAGTTCCTGACTATCAAGTCAGTCTGCTATCTATGCATAAACTAAACAAAGATAATAAACTTAGGGTCATTTTTAATTAAAATGTTTGTGTAATACAGGATTCTGTTGTAAGGACCCAAGAAGGGACTGGTAATCAAAGTAATGGATTGTATTTTCTTAATACATGTAAAAAATTGGTTATAATAATATACAAGTGTGTTGTTTTTTTAAATGTATATGGCATAACAGGCTTAGTCATTCTTCTGACCAAGTTCTGAACATTTTAAAAGACAAACTTGATTTTAAAATTGTATCAAATGATAATATTTGTGATGTCTGTCACAAAGCAAAATAAAGAAGAGAACCATTTCCTCTTAGTGAACATCAAACCAAAGATCCTGCACATATTGTTCACTTAGATGTGTGGGGCACTTATCAAGTTCAAAGCAAAGAAGGGTTTAAGTATTTTCTAACTATTGTGGATGAATTTTTTTTTAGAACGGCAATTTTTTCAGAACTCTACCACATATCTCACAAATTCCTCCAGCAAGGCTTGAACCCACAACCTCTAGGTTGGTGGGCAACTCATATACCACTAGATCAAAGGCCTTGTGTGCTATTGTAGATGATTATACTAGAGTTTTTTTGGTATTTTTGTTGGAGGGAAAGAGGAAGTATTTTCTTATATCACTACATTCTTCAATCTGATTAAAAATCAATTTGATAAGACTATAAAAGTTTTCGAAAGTGGTAATGGTACTGAATTCATAAATCAAAATATGGAAATATTTTAAAAGGAAAATAGAATACTTCATCAAACATCTTGTCCTTATACCCCCCCCCCCCTTCAAAATGGGTTAGCAGAAATAGACATTATGTTGAATGTTGCAAGGGCCCTCATATTTCAGGAGGGATTCCTCTGAACATGTGGAGTGAGTGTATTTTAACTGCTATTTTTTTAAGTAACATGATACCAAATTTTGTGCTATCTAGAAAGTCATCTTATGAAATGATTTTTTATCAAATTAGACCTAATATCTCTCAATTAAAAACTTTTGGTTATTTGTGTTTCTATACTGTGTTAAATAATACTGTTAAATTCTCTTCCAGGTCTGAAAAGTATTTTTTTGTTGGTTATTCTTTAGAAAAGAAAGGATACAAGTTGTACACTCTTGAAAGTAAGAAAATGTATTATTCAGGAGATGTAAAGTTTTACGAGACTGTGTTTCCTTTCAAAAATAGCTTTGATAATAAGAATATGAAATGATTTTTCAATACACAAATGTTCTTAACTTTTTAATGATGATCTGGAAGTTGAGTCTAAACCAGATGAACGTTATGATGAAGAGACAGATACAAAAATATTGAAATAGGTAAGGGCATAGACCTTTCATCACATGAAGGTACTGAAAATATTGATGGCACTGGAAAGGATGATGGTGGGCATCCTAATGACAGCCCATCAGCAGAAGCAGTATGTGATGAAATGGAGAATGTAATACATGAGGAAACTGAAAAACAATTAGAGGGTGATGATGAATTTTATCCAGATATGTTCTAATCACCGGTGTGACTCCAGACAGACAGGACAATCTTAAAACTTATACTAGAAGGTCTTTTAGGAAAACAACTATGCATGTTAAGCTAAGTGACTATAAAATTGATACAAAGGTCAAATACAGTATTGGCAAACAGGTCACCTATTCCAAATTAAGTTTTGAAAATTACAATTTTTCAACAAACTTGAATAAAATCATTTAACCTAATTCATATAGTGAGGCTGCTAATGATATTAGGTGGATTTAAGAAATGAATCTAGAAATGGAAGCCCTCAATAGAAATGGTACATGGATTGTCACTGATCTTCCTAATGGCAAAAAGCCAATAGGAAGTAAATGGGTATTTAAAGTTATATACAAGTCTAATGGTGAAGTTGAGAGGTTTAAAGCTAGGTTGGTAGCAAAGGGGTTTAATCAAAAAGAAGGTATAGATTATGATAAAACATTTTCACCGGTTGTTAAAATTATCACTGTTAGGTGCATTCTTGGTATAGCAGTGAAAAGCAGTTGGCCCGTTTACAGGTTGGATGTCAATAATGCATTTTTATATGGTGATCTGGTAAAAGATGTTTACATGGTTCTACCATAAAGTTATTTTAACAAAAATGATAGCAGGGTCTGTAAACTTGCCAAGTCTTTATATGGTTTGAAGCAAGCTCGTAGGAAATGGAATGAAAAATTATCATTTGTGTGTAATTGGAAATGATTTTGTGTAAAGTAAAAATGATTTTTCTTTGTTTATCAACAGTAAAGATGGGGTTTTTATTGCTTCACTTGTATATGTGATAACGATTTAAAACGTACACTTTTAAGGGGTCATTTAAGCCATTAATCGCCCACTTTTATATCCGTTACTGCTTAATTTCGTTCCTTTTCACTTTTTAGGTCTCTTGGAAGCAAAATGCTGGAATGATGCATATTTGGACGAAAAGGAGTGAATGTATGAAGAAACTGGCTAAGTCAAGATCGAAGACACTCAAGCTGCCGAATTTGAACCTGACGGCGTCCCAAACAAAGGGTGTCGCCGTCCCTCTATACGTAATTAAATCTGTGACAGCTCAGTAGACTTTTTGCTAAATTACACCTGATGGCGTCAGGCTTAGAAGAGGAAGGGCGTCACGAAGACTTTTCATCTTAGACGGCCTGGATCCAGACTCAGACAACGTCACTGCTGAAGCCTAATTTAATTATGATAAGTGTTTTACTTCATTGATTTAATTATGTCTTCGATTTAATGTGTGTATGCTTGCATGTTTAACATGTCCGGCTAAATTTCTTATGTGTTTGCTTAGATCTATGAAACCTAGTTATTAACTATTGATTGGTTGTCTCTTATCTTAATTATAATTGGCGTAGGAGTGCATTAGGCCATCATTGTGTTTGAATGATTGAGTATTCTTTGTGAACCTTAGCTTATAAATCACTTAGCGGAATTGTAGGTTAAACATTCAAAGATAACCCTTAAAGTTAGTTTATGAATCCTAGAGATTTTTGTAGGCGATAACCTTAAGGTAGTCTCAAAGAGTTAGGGAAAAACGCATACCCTACTACCTTAGAAAACACAACGCGTTAAGAATAAGGACGTGACAATTCAACCACCAATAAAAGATAACTAGGGAGTAATAGTATCTAGGTAAACACATTTTTAATCATCATACGAGCACACATCAATAGACATAAGACTACCCATTAGTTTAGATAATTAGATAGTAGAGTAATCGGTATAAGTACCAACCCCCAAATCTAAACCCCGAGATTTTACCCTTAGCTTTCAAAAAAATATAAAAAAGATAAAAAATAATCTTCCTCAACCTCAACATAGTACACTTCTTACTAGCATTCCTATTCCCTGAGAGCGATATCAATACTCGAGGCTTACCCAATACTACACTACAACGATTAGGTTCATCGCCTGGGGTCTTTGAAAAACTTGCTCGACGAAAGGAAGTTCCTTTGACCTCGAGCGCGCCTTGTCAGCGCATCAAGTTTTAGGCGCCACGCTTCCGAGGAGTAGAATAGCTAGTTAGATTTTATCTCGTTTAGGTTCCCTTGCTTGATTCCTATCAAGTAAGATTTTTTCTCATTTTTAGCTTCCTCGTAGTCTATCCCCCTTCTTTGTGAAATTGTTCGTAACCCCATCACTTTTCATCATGGAAGGTGATAACCCGCCACCACATCCACCACTTCCCATCGACCTGCCAAGAGGCCGTACTCTTGGTGGATACTCTAGACCGAGCCACCAAGGCTATAGGAACACCATTGAGCTCCCCGATCAAGCTCAAACTACGGCCCTGCGATCCGACACCATCCGGTTGGTGCAAAATGGATGTGCATTCCATGGACTTCATTCCAAAGATCCTAATCAGCATCTCAAGGACTTCCTTAAAATCGTTGATTCCATCGACCTTGATGCTACTACACGAGAGACCACACGCTTGTGTCTCTTCCAATTCTCTCTACGGGACCAAGCTAGTAATTGGCTTGAGCGACTTCCCGCCGGATCCATCTCAAGTTGGGATGATCTCACCACTCGTTTCCTTGCCCAATTTTTCCCACCGGGGAGAACCACTAAAGTTAGGAATGAAATATTGATGTTCCAACAACGTCAAGGTGAATCACTCTACGAGGCATGGACTCGATTCAAGGACTTGCTCCATAAAGTCCCTCATCACGGCATTGATCTTTGGCTTCAAGTCCAAATATTTTACGATCATGTCAATCCCTCCACTTGACAAACCATTAATTATGCCGCCGGTGGAAGGCTAAGAAACCTCAATGTTGAAGCATGTTGGGAAGTCATCGAAGACTTAGCACAATATAAAGAAGAAGGATGGGAAATTCCGACAATCCATGAAGAAAATAGTTTGGATTCCCGCGCACAGTTGTTTAAGAGTATGAAGGCACAAGTAAATGAATTAATGGAAGTAGCCACACATGATTATGAGCATGTGAACGCGGTCAAGGAATTTTTGCTTCCAAGAAAATCCCGGCAAGATGAATTCGAGGACATAATGTTGACATTCGTCAACAACCAAGAAAAGGAAATAAAATGCCTCGAAGCTCACATGAGGAAAACACACGACACTTTCTTGGAGCTAGATGACAACTTTATGCTAAAACTCCGTGAAGAAATCGCAAGGAATAATGTACCTAAAAAGATAGAAAAGGTATATGCGATACCGGAGCTCGTTAGAATGATTCCTGAACCCACTTCAATTGCAATAAGAAAGGCAACCCCCCTCAAGGAATCACATCTTTGTATGAATTCTTGCTTCAATGCTCCCTGCATAAAAGGAACATCTGTTAGGGACATTTTCATTGGAAGGGTGCACGTATCGCTTCCCGACTTCCCTGACATAAGGAAACGTTCTTTTTTAAACCGGGATCGAAAAGTTCTCATCCCCGACATTTCAATATTTCTAGAATCCCAATTGAAAGACAATTTGACATGTGCGTTGCTCACCTTTGTGGAGATTGCAAGTGGATTGACAAGATGAATTTTAAAATAAAAACCAAAATCTTTGTCAAAAATAGTAACAAGATTTTTTATCCGGGAGGATCCATAAAAACAACCTCTTTTGCAAAATTTTGGGCGTGACGCCATCGCTAAGCCAGATCAGACGAATAAATACACCAAACATCTCTTTCATTCTCTACCCTACACACTTTATCCGCTCCACACCTCACTATCACGATTTCTCCACATCTAATTCACCACTTTGCGTCATCAATCTCCACAAGGTAAGTAATTTTCATTGATCTTCTATTCAATTGCTCTAATCCGCGCTCAATTTCGATTTCCCCTTTCAATCCGAAACCCCCCAATTGATTTGATTAATGCTAAATGTCGCCTATGAATCTTGTTAATTAAGCTTAAGATTAGTTGAATAGTAGTGATATCATGTGGGTTTGATTTTGCGAGAAGCCTTAGACGACTTAGGGACTAAACCACCTAGCCAATGCACCATTGTTGCTGTAGCAGGGGTGTTTGGGTTAAGGGTTATGGTTAAAAACCTGGATTTTTCCCTCGCAAACGTCAGATTTGAATATTTCTGGTTGGGACAGCGTCAGCCCGCTGGCGTGACGCCGTCAGAGCCTTCTGATGTCATTCTTGCAGCTTGAATACTACTCATTTGTTCCCGATCTTTTTGATTTCCTATTTTAGAAAATGAGCAAGAGATCAAGAAGAACAAGGGGACAATCTTCTGGCACCCAAGAGAGCATCGCTGACATTTTTTATGGATGGGGAGTGTTTATTGAGGAAGAATCCCAAACTCGCTACAATAATTTGCTCCATCAAACCATTGACTCTGGGGCTGTTTTAGATTGGGGTTTTCTTGAGGAGCATGATCTGGCTAGGGATTTTAGAAACAGTTTTAGGAAGGATAATTTCATTGATCCTCAGTGGGAAAGGTTGTTTCGGATGCGTGAGCCTGTGTATAGTGATTTGGTGTGTGAGTTTCACGCTTCTTATTCGATGAATGTTCTTTCTTGTCGAGGTAGCCTTGATTATCAGGGGATTCAGTTTAGACTGGGTGGAGTCTGGAGGACTATGTCTGTGCTGGAGTTTGGTTGGAGATTAGGGTTGTATTCACAGAGGGATATTGAGAGTGATGTCTTTAGAGCTAATTTGGGCGCTGGGTCTGCCATTAGGGAGGACATGTGGGGGATTCAGTTTTGGAACACCATAGCCAATAGGGAATATGTTACTGGGAGTACCCTTGCCTTACAGATCCGAGATCCGCGAGTGAGGCTCGCACACCTTTGCATTACCTTCACCATAATGGGGCGCAAGGACATGACTCATCATGTCACCTTACTGGGTCTGTTCTATCTCTACTGCATGTTTGCTGAGGGTATGTACTGTAACATCCCATTCTGGGTGGCTGATTACTTGAGGACTGCTAGCGGTATGAGGTTGGCAGATAGGGTGTATGGTGGTATGTTTGTCACCAGGTTGGCTCAGTCCTTTGGAGTCCTAGATGGGGAGGTACCTACGTACCTCCATGTTGTAGCAGAGCCGAAGGTTGTCAAAGCTAAGTCCCTGAAGGCCATGGATGTTATCATGGATTATGGAGGTGGCTACGCATGGTTCCGCGCTTGTCCCGCAGTTCAGGATGATGATGTTGATGATGATGATGAGCGTGACACCGCCATACCACCGAGGGATGGAGCGGGAGTCTCCGACGCGTCTGAGCACATGTCCGGTGGGGGGGCGGCCCACCAAGGAGTGTGGATGGGCCGTATGGACACGTGGATGGCGTGGCGGGACCGGAGGCCGGTGGACATATGATCATACCGTTAGCGGATCGGATTTGTCCATGCGCGATCATCTTGACCCACACCTGCAGATTGACCCATTCTCCAGGCGGGAGGAGGATTACCCGCCTTATGGATACCTGGGCCACCTCCCCCTGGCCATGACTACCGTTATGGACCCCCTCCTCAGTGATTCATGTGTTTACTTGTGAGTTGTTTATGGACAATTGTGGTTGGTTGTTGATTGAGACAATTTGATTTGGGCATGTAATAACTTAGACTATCTTAACATGGTGATGATGTGGTGATTTTGGAACAATATTTATATATATATTTTTTTGTGGTGTGGCTTATCTATTCTTTGTTTGGTTGGATTATTTTTAGGTGTGTCGTATATCGTTTCATTGTTGTTTGTTCTCATGTTTGAATTTGTGAAAATGCTTTATTTTGTCTTTAACCTCGTCTTAATTACATATAAAGGTATTTTACAAAAAGGATAATTGTAGGGAGGATTACCCACGTTTTCAAAGAACTTGAACATGAGAACTACGATTATTGAAATTGATATATATGTATGTTTGTTAGAGTCAAATGCTTGTATCGAGTCATAATGGATTTTTGCGTGAATTTTCCAGTTTTAAAGGTGTAATTTTTCGAGAAAAGCAGAGACCGGTTTACGCTAGGATAACTGACGGCGTCGAGATTAGAACCCGATGACGTCGGGGAGGAGCGAAATGACTTATGAAATTTCTCTCGTTTTCGTGCTACTTATAAATTTTTGGAAATTCTCGTGTCTTAATTTTCCGAAAATCTGCAAACATCCATTCCACAAGCATTATATCCTAGTGTAGTAGAGTCATATATAATTTTACCGCCGATTTTACGTAAAGGTATCGTCTATTTTCTTAAAGTGTGCAGGTTTTATTTATAAAGAAGACGAAACATAGCATTGGATGGAGCTTATCACGCCTACATTCTTCTTGGGAAAGAATTTAACCACTACTTCACACGGATCCTACCGAGCTAATCAGGGGAGTACTAGTTTCTTTCTCTTTTAATTACCTTCCTTTATCATAACTTTGATACTTTCAGGGAACATTGGGGACAATGTTCAGTTTAAATGTAAGGAGGGAGAATAAACCGGGAACTTTGAAACTATGCTTATCCTTGATTATTTGTCTTGTCCTATTTCATTTGTGTAATAAGCTATGAGAAATATTTGTTAGGGCAATTTTAGCGCCAAATTTAAAAATTTTCATGACATGTACGGGTGGGACTTTAGTCTTAATAAAGCTTCTCATGGATAGGAGTTATATAACTAGCACAAAAACCTTTTTCCACTCAAATTCCACCCCAAAATGTGAGGTTCGCCCCTAGATCTATAGGAATTAAAGCATTCGCCTTTAATGCTTCGAAAGTGTACCGGTAGTATAATAGATTCTAGAACTTGTTTTGTGATGCATTCCGAGATCGCTAGTGAGACTACACTTGTGTAGTTAGAAATTACTAAATGATAAAAGGCATTGGGATAACCCTTGTTTGATACCCGTATTATAACTACTTCTTCCACATCGGTCGAGTAATTACCCCACACCCTTGCGATGTACTCATCTTTAGTACATGATACCCCTAGTTAACCCCTCAGAGCCTATCCTTTTCGCGGTTCTTGTGATGTTTTGGTTTTCCGGAATATCAATGAAGAGCATTGTTTACAATCCACCCCCAAATGTACACCCAAATCGCCTTAGCCTACCTTGTATGCACTCACCTTTAGTGCATTATTTTTATCATACTAAACCCTTAGTTCAATTATCTAGTTACTTGCATGGTTGCTAAGTCGAGTCATATCTTTTGTACACAGTTTTGGGACGATTGGGACTCATGGGTAAAGTAAAATTTTATGGAGTGGCGGGAAAAAACGTTAAATTCAAATTCCTTTTATTTACGTAATAAAGTACTCCAAGTGTTTTGATCTTTTCAATTCGGGTCAAATTAGTGTTAGAGTAATAAAAACTCAAGTGTAGGGATGCTCCTATAAATCCCTTATATTTTGATGTTATCGTGAGGATGGTAGAGTAAAAGAGTATGCAAAAAAAAAAAAAAAAAAAAAAAAGGCCTACCATCCTACATCTATCTTTTTATTTATGTTTGTTTGTTTTCAAGTTATCTAGAGTTTAGTGAGTCTAGTCTTGGCTTAGCAACGCCATTCTTTTCATGCTTGTAACATAAGATTTTTGACTTGCCACCACTAAATCGCCTATCCAACCAAACCCTTTGTTTCCCTACCGTAAGCCTAACGTTACAACCCTTTTAAAAGACCTCTTAGATATTTGTTCCTAGGTGCTTACGCCAAAGTGGTGGAGGTTTGATCTAGTCTCAATCCTATGGTAATCTATGTACTATGACCGGTTAATGAGTGTTTATCTTCCATTTCCATTTACTATATTTCATATACACCCGAGAGATGAGAGAATCCAAACACCCCTTGTGAGGTGCTAGTTTATAATTTCCGTGCTTGTTATGACTATTGCGGTGCTTTTACTTGTTGTGAATTATGTTAAATCAATGCTTCATGCCCCCTAACTTGTAAATTGATTGGCCAAAAGCACATTTTCTTGAGGACAAGCAAATACCAAGTGTAGGGATATTTGATAAGGATTTAAAACGTAAACCTTTAAGGGGTCATTTAAGCCCTTAATAGCCCACTTTTATGTCTGTTACTACTTAATTTCGTTCCTTTTCACTTTTTAGGTCTCTTGGAAGCAAAATGCTAGAATGATGCATATTTGGACGAAAAGGAGTGAATATATGAAGAAAATGGCTAAGTCAAGATCGAAGACACTCAAGCTGCTAAATTTGAACCTGACGGCATCCCAAACAAAGGGCGACGCCGTCCCTCTATACGTAATTAAATATGTGACGACTCAGTAGACTTTTTGCTAAATTACACCTGACGGCGTCAGGCGTTGAAGAGGAAGGGCGTCACGAAGACTTTTCATCTCAGACGACCTGGATCCTCACTCAGACGACGTCACTGCTGAAGCCCGATAGTGTCACAACCACAACTGACGCCGTCCCAACTATTACTTAGCCAAGACGAAACCCTAATGACGCGATCGATCCCGCCCCACCTATAAAGCGGCCGTCGCGAATGTAAAATTAAATATATAAATCGAATTTTGAATTTTGGGAGGTAGACTTGTGGAGTAAAAACCTAAAACGATTATAGTCCGGTTTGGACAGTATCTTAGGGTTTTCATACCCTATTTTACATCAAGACAAGTGTTTTACTTCATTGATTTTATTATGTCTTTGATTGAATGTGTGTATGCTTGCATGTTTAACATGTCCGGCTAAATTTCTTGTGTGTTTGCTTAGATCTATGAAACCTAGTTATTAATTATTGATTGGTTGTCTCTTATCTTAATTGTAATTGGCTTAGGAGTGCATTAGGTCATCGTTGTGTTTGAATGCTTGAGTAATCTTTGTGAACCTTAGCTTATAAATCACTTAGCGGAATTGTAGGTTAAACATCCAAAGATAACCCTTAAAGTTAGTTTATGAATCCTAGAGATTTTCGTAGGCGATAACCTTAAGGTAGTCTCAAAGAGTTAGGGAAAAACGCATACCCTACGACCTTAGAAAACACAACGCGTTAAGAATAAGGACGTGACAATTCAACCATCAATAAAAGATAACTAGGGAGTAATAGTATCTAGGTAAACATATTTTTAATCATCATATGAGCACACATCAATAGACATAAGACTACCCATTAGTTTAGATAATTAGATAGTAGAGTAATTGGTAGAAGTACCAACCCCTAAATCCAAACCCGAGATTTTACCCTTAGCTTTCAAAAAAATATAAAAAAGATAAAAAATAATCTTCCTCAACCTCAACCTTAGCGTAGTACACTTCTTAGTAGCATTCCTATTCCCCTAGAGAACGATATCAATACCCGAGGCTTACCCAATACTACACTACAACGATTAGGTTCACTGCCTAGGGTGTTGAAAAACTTGCTCGACGAAAAAGAAGTTCCTATGACCCCGAACGCGCCTTGTACGCGCATCAATATGTGGATGAAATTGTTGTCACAGGTAATAAGATAGATGAAATAAACAAGTTTAAAGATTTTTTAAGCTCTAAGTTTTTGATAAAAGACTTTGGAAAACTTAAGTATTTTATGGGCATTGAAGTCTTAGAGTCAAATAACAGTTTATACTTGACTCACAGAAAGTATTGTCTTGATTTGTTATCTGATTTTGGTATGCTCGCTTGCAAACCTTGCAACACTCCTATTTAAACTAAGGAGTGTGCAATTAACAAAGGTTAGGTTGTGGTTGAAAAACCTTTAGTTGGTATAAACAACTATCAAAAGTTAGTTGAAAAGCTTAAATACCTAACAGATACTAGACCTGATATCAAGTATGTTATACATGTCCTTAGTCAGCATATGCATGCACCATTTCAGTCACATTTGAAGTTAGCTTTCAAAGTACTTAGGTACTTGAAAGAAGCACCTAGCGTGCTTGACGAATGTCAGCGACGGAGACATCGTAAATTGGTCTGCGGGCATCGCGATAAGTCCTCTGTCCTACTACAGGTACCGCGACAACCTTTACCAAGTCCGAAATATAATCCCAAAGTACTCCAAAGACATAAATATAGTAAATAAAGATTAATAAGAATGCATATTTTGATCAGAATGTGTATGTTGATTCGAATTGGGTTAAATGCAAAGCCACAAGAAAATATGTTATTGGCTACTCTATTTTTTTGGGTAAAAGTATGGTTTCCTGGAAAAGTAAAAAACATAATGTTCTTGCCAAGTCTTCTGCAGAGGTAAAGTATAGGGCAATGAATAGTGTGGTTTGTGAAGTTATATGGATTATGAAAGTCTTGGCTGAACTGAATATAAAAAAATCTCTTTTGGTTCCTATACATTGTGATAATAGTTCTCCAATTCAAATTACAGCTAATCCAATATTTCATGAAAGTACTAAACATTCTGAGATTGATTTATTTTTCTTAAGAGAAAACATTTCAGCTAGTATTGTTAAAACTATGAAAATAAAATCTGTTGATAACATTGTTGACGTTTTTACAAAAGGGCTGAATGTGCAGGATCATAAGAAATTTGTGATCTGCTTGGATTGTTTGATTTGTACAGACATTAGCTTAAGAGGGAATGTTAAAATAATAAGCTAAATCTAAACAGAGGATGTTTGGAGGAATAGTTATGACTTACAGTACTGAAAAGGTAATTTTGTTATATTCTTTGGATAGTGCTTGTGTTTCTTTTGTGATTGCAGGGTCTAAATGTGAAAACTGGTGAAAGACTTAGAGCAATATGTGGAAAAGCAAAGATACCTGGTGCCCTAGTTGTCAAGACTATATAAAGTCTTTTTCTCTCATTTGTATCTTATCTATTTTCATTATTTCTCTCTCTCAAAAGTTTGTAACTGTGTTTATTTGGTATTCTCTCAACTTTGTGTTGAGAATCTATGTTCTTCTTCTCCTTGTATTGTAACTGAACTCAAAACTTGTTATCATTTTTAAAGTGATAGTCAGATGTTGTGAATAAGAAACGTGGGAAGGTTGTTTGTATGAAAATTAAACTGTTTTAAAAGATATTTGTATAGTTTTTCACAGCTTCTCTTATCTTAAATTAACTTGGTATATAGCACTATTAATGTCAAGTTAATGCTTATAAGTTAAATCCATATTGCCAAATTTCTCCTTCAACTAAGTTATGGCCAAATCCATATGGCATATGTTGAACGGAAATGGAAGTGTGAAATATCTGAAGTTCTATTGCGTGTCAAGAGATGTCACATTTGCGTTAATAAAATGATAGTTAAATAGAGTTACATAAATTCTAAGAACTAATTTCATTATGTTGTTTTAACTCTTTGTGGTGGGGGGTGGTAGATGGTTGTAATGGTGGTGGGTGATGGTGGATGGTTGTAATGATTGGTGGTGGTGAGTGAAGATGAAGAAGAAAAGTGAGCCATAAAACTCCCTCATGTGCAAGGCACATGGGGGACTTAACGGATGTTGACTAATGGCATTTAGTTAAAGGGACCTTTAGTAATGCAAAAAGTGAACAGTAGTAGATCTTGAGCCATTGTTCTTCTGTTTGATAACACCCTTCCACTTGTTGAAAAAGCGGATTCAGAAGCTACCGAAGTAGCTTGTACACTTAGTAGATCTCGAGCCATTCGGGATAGAACGGGAAACATTGTTTCCTTTGCTTTCCAAAACGCCAAAACATCAAAGTTTGTAACTTTTTCGGGCGAAATATGTGAGATAAATCGGTTGTGGTATATCTTGCATATTCATTGTTCGTGAAATGATCACCCTTTTGCCGTTTGTTGGGATTTTCTCTTAACTTTTGTAGCAAGCCTTGTATCGGATTCCTTCTATGCGACCTCGATGATGAAGAAGTCGCACTCACTGAAGGAGTTGGGTTACCATATTTTTCAAAATAATATTCCCATAAACCTTCAAAAGAATTGTTAAAAGACACTTTTGCATCATCACCAAAGTTCACGTTAGTCGCAAACAACCCAAATCAGTTGTAATCGAGTCGATAAGTAACTCTACCCCGCTTACATTATAACATAGATTTAATGCAGTCGCACAAGTAAATATCAGTGGCAACTTTCAAAATATTTCTTAAGCTTTTCTTTTATTGGTGAAATCATATTTGTATATATACCACCATTTAATTCAAATGAGGCCATACTTGAACACAGTAAGTATAGTTGCTCGAGTACCAAATGAAATGTTGGATAATAAACTCTCGATAATTTTTTTGTGGCGTTGAAAAAAACTTTAAGTAATCGGGTTGGTTTTTCAATAGTATCCCAATGGTCGATGAAAAATGAAGCACACTTACCCTTTTTTGACAATTTGTCATGAAAATATTGTAAAGTCACCTTTTGTTTTATACCACTTAGGAACATAAGATAAGTGGAATTCCATCTTATTTCAATATCAAAACTAGGTGATAAACAAGGTTTTCCCGCATCAAGACACATCCGAATGTAGTTATTATATCTGCTACTACCCTTTTTAAAAACATCGGCTAACATTTTTCTAAAACTTACTTTCATTTGAAGCATTATGGGTTCCGCTAATCCCGCTTGCACAGCCAAGTTAATGATGTGTGCAACACATCGAGTATGATAAAAATCGCCATTTAAGGGTGGCTCGTATTCCATTTTCATTCTACCCATTGCATTTGTGTTATTACTAACATTATCCAACGTAATTGAAAAAAAAATCTGGCAAGTGATATTTGACGAACACTTTTCTCAACACTTTGAATAAAGCAATTCCCGTGTGAGGAACCGAAATATTTTCAAATGCAATGACTCGCTTCATCATTTGCCAACTTTCGGGATCAACCCAATGTGCGGTAACACAAATGTACGAAAATGGGAAATTATGAGGAGCGGACCAAACATTCGTTGTTAAATTAACACAAGCATTTAAATTTAAAATAAAAAAATAAAAAAATAAAAAATAAAAAAAAAATCTTGTTTGGCCGTTTTCCACATTTTCATAGCATCGCGTTTTATTGTCATACAACTTACATGATTATACATTGGTTGGACATGATTCTGAAACACCGTCGTCGTCAAAGGGTCGTCGAAATGGTTGAACGGCAAACCTCGTCACCAAACCGGCAAATTGTTGAAGAACTACTTCATGATCGTATAAAAAATACTCCTTTCCCGACCCATAGATGATTGACCCGCTTCCGGTAGCGTTTTGAATGCCTTGCAATACTTCATGTTGATATGAGCCCTCAACGTTGAGTTGGAACCGGCAGACATTATACTCAAGCAATGCTTACATTGAGCCTTTTTCCATCCGACATTAGGACGTAGTTGAAGTTAGCCCTAGGATCTTGTACACGGTTGCATTGTAAAGTTTTAACAATTGCCGGTGCACTTATTGAACCAGCTTCGGTGGTGTTTGATCTTGCCATTAGTGAAATACTTTCGGTTTTGATTTTTTAGAGTGTATTTTGCTTGTATGAAAGTTGTGAATAAACAAAAACACAACCCCTATTTATACTAAACATACAATTGCAAAATAGTAAATTTCGAACCCAAAAAATTAAATATTCCCCCCCCCCACCCTCTCACGCTCCTTCCGCCTTCCAGCTCAAGTTTAAAATTCAAAATTTGAAATTTCAAAAAAAACCATAAACCCCGCTCCAAACCGGTTTGAAACCGGTTAACCAAACCGGTCACCTAACCGGTCCCCTAACCGATCCATTTTTTAAAATCACAAACCGGTTCTAAACCGGCGGTTTGTGGAAAAATCAAACCGGTTTTGACCGGTCCAGTTTTTCAATTTGTTTCCTGGTCCGGTTCGGTTAACCGATAAGGATCTAAAATATGATAAGAATAAGATACAAATAACTATCGACAATTTTCGAATTACAAGATGTTATAATTCACTCATACACCTCTACTTTAGTGGCCTTATGGTTGAGAACCCTGGTAACAAGTTATAATGGAGTTCCAAGTAAGTGATTTAATGATAAGCCTCTTTATTACTTAGGTCTTAGCATCACCGTAATAATTTATCAAAATATGCATTAGTGTAGGCTACTAGTAACACAATGTTTTCTTTAAACTTTAACATTAGTATAACAATGAATATTGCACGTAGTTTACCAACAAAACCTATAATCATCAACCTAAATTCATAGGCAGAGTCAAGATTTGTCATTAAGGGGGGCCGGTCAATAGGTACGAAGGGACCGGTCTCAATTAAGTAATGAGTTCATAAACGAACCAATGCTGTTGGTGAATCATAATAGCTATTTTCTTCTATTCGTAAAAAGAGATGATTGGGATGACTAAAACATATCCACTAACTTCAAAGCTACAACACGTGTCATTCATTTATTGGTCTGTGAGAAAATAAGTACCGTTTCCAAGACCAATAGATAGTGGACACATATTTTGGTCATCAAATTAGTCGTAAGCAGTGTTTTAAAACCTAGGTTGAACCGTGAACCGCTGGGGTGATTGGATGACGGTTTTGAGCGAAAAATCTGATTGAACCGCAGGTTAAAGTGGTTGAATCATGACCCGGTGGCTCAGCTAGGTGACTTAGAAAACCGGTTTGTAAAACACTTGTGATAAGTCTTAATCACCCAAATCATTTCTCTCCGTAAAATACAAAGTTGCTTTATACAAGATTTAAAGAATACCAGCATATATTTCATGGACAATGAACCCGTTGCTAATACACATATCATTGGACCAGTATAAAAAGGCTATTCATCTTACCAAGTCACTGACTAAAAGAAATTACAAATGGGAAATTTGCAAAATGTCACTTATTTACAACTTGACTCAATTTTATGACATATTATTAAAACTAGGACTATCTTATCTAAACGAAAAAATTGCTTTTGTCTCACATATCGCCGTATTGTATTCGGAAATTTCGTAAAGCACAAACAAAAAATAGTACTGACTTTAGTTCACTTTATATAAGAGCACGTACAACGGTAACGCCATAACGGCGTTAAAAGCTAAATAACGGCGTTATGGCCGTTACCCCCATTGTAGCAACGGCGTTAATCAAAGGCAAGGGTACCGGCGTTGGTTTGGCAACGTGCGTTAGGGGAGGGGGAAAAAATCAAAAAATTTACACTTTAGTACCCTAAACGGCTACTAGCCGTTATATTTCAAAAAAAAAATCAAAAACTACCCTAAACGGCTAGTTTTTTAAAAAAAAATAATAAAATATAAAAAATAATAAAAAATCAAAAACCTTTTTTTACCACTATAAATACCCAATTAAAACACCATTTCTTTTCACACTTCCACTAGTAAATCCTCTCATTACTCTCAATCTTTCAACTTCAATTAACTGCAAAAAAACAATGTCGGGAGGCAACGACGATACTTTCTACAATCTTCTCGCTGGTGGGTGGAATCCCTCAAACCCGGGTTCATCATCTAACCCGAACGCGGGTTCATCTTCAAACCCCAACACACTAGGCTTCTCGAGCCAAGAAATGTATCAACAACATCAAACACTTCTGTATTGGCAACAACAAAACCAACAAAACACCTTAAACTCCAACTTTCAAAACCTACAATTCACACAACAATCACAAACTGAAACACATGATGTTGCTGACACACCCACGTCTCCTCCAAAAAAAGGAAAGGGTCGTACTAAGCGAAAATCAAAAAAATCCAAAGACCCCGAGCCCGAACAAGTTGATTCTGATGAAGAGGAAGTTGTTAACGCACGTTGGACTCTAGGAGAGGAAGCATTACTTGCAACATGTTACATAGCTGTTTCGGAGGATCCGAAAGTTGGAAAGTGCCAACCCAGAGATACGTTTTGGTATCGGGTCATAAATGAGTTCAATAAAAGCAACTTTCAACGGTGCAACAAGGACATGTTGTCAAGCAAGTGGAAAACTTTGAACGACATATGCACAAAGTTCAACTCTCATTACAAACGTGCGAAACGGGATCAACGAAGCGGGGAAAGTGAGCTGGATGTGATGCAACGGGCAAAGCAATGTTATCGTGAGGAAACCAAGGATCGCTTTTGGTCTCAAGACGCTGGGAGGTTTTGCGTCATTATAAGAAATGGAACACGCCGAACCGGTTGATTTAACCGTGAAGTCCCAAGCCAAACAAACGAGGCTTTGTTTGGTCAAGATGAACAACCTCGCCCATGGGAAAGAAACGTGCTACCAAGAAAGCAAGATCCGAGACTACAACAAGTACTTGGGAACAAGCACTTGGAGGAACGAGCTCGTCGGCTTATTTCACCGAAACTATGGCAAACGAGTTTCGTATGAAACGAGAAGTCTCTGCGCGTGTCGGGCGAACAGAAAAGATCTCACAATAACAAGGTTGGAAGAGATAAAGTTTTGATGACGCCACCGAGGGCAAGATCCAATGGTCGTGGAGTGGATCAATGACGAAAAAGATCGAATCATCAAAAATATAACTTGAAACCTCGTCGATGAGATCGTATTATCGTCATTTCCTTTAATTTGTTGTAACGTTTTATTTGCAGTGTGTTTTTATTTCGTTGTATTTTATTTTTTTTTAATCTCGTATTGTAATATGTTTTCTATTTTAATGAAGTGTTTGTTTTAGTTTAATAAATGAAGTGTTTGTTTTAGTTTAATAAATGAAGTGTTTGTTTTAGTTTAGGGGTTGAAATTGAAAATATGAAATGTTATTGATGTTATTGGGATGTTATTGTTGTGGGTGTTTTTTGAGGATGTTAATGTCAAATGTTAAAGCTGATGTGGCGCTGACGTGGACGGTGTTATTGGTGTTATGGTGTTATTGTTGTATATGCTCTAAATCACAAAGCATAACTTACAAGCATTTATTATGTTAACCAAAGATAAATATATGGGAATAAGTCGGCAAAGAATTATAAATTTTGCAAGTGTAAGGAAAGAGTAAGAGGTAAAGTTTCAGGTTGATGGAGGGAAGAAGGAAGGAGGGTTAATTCAAATTTATTTTTTTATTTTTTTTTATTTTTTTTTTTATGAATGTATTGCGAATTTCACGATATATTGCGTAAAAATTCAAATTTTTTTTCTTCAAAAACAAGCAAAATCGACATCAACTTGAAGAGATCAAAAAATATGTTTATTGGTGTAATATGCTTGATGAAAAACTTTATAATTTTACATATACATGAGATTAAAAGACGTTGGTGGTATTTTTTTTTGTATGAAAGATAGTGTCACATTTCGTAATAACACAAGTGATAATTAGCATTTAAAGCAGGGACGACATCGTCATTTTACCAAAAAAAATCAGTTTTTGCAATATGACACAAAATTGAGTCAAGTCGAAAACAAGTGTCATTTTGAGTCACAGTTTTGCAAATTTCCCTTATGCAACGGATTATAAACTTTTACTATATAAAGTAGAATATCAAAGGCTTGTAGCCTGGCGGTACATGTATTGTGTAAGAATGTTACCCAACCAAGTGGTTGTGACTTGTGAGTTCAAGTCTCATATGAGATATGAGTGATGTTCGTGGTGTTCATAGTGCGAGATAGTTTGTTTTTGGTAAAAGTGATAGGTGAGAATTAAAGTACTCTGCATGTTTTTATGGTGGAACATTAAGGGGGGGCCAACACTTGCCTGTCCCCCTACTATAATATAAATACATACACAAGCGCACATACAAGCTTAAAAGATTTTTCAAAAATCTTCAGAAGAGGTTAGTCAGTAAGCCACACTTAATTGATTCCATTGCTCAATGCAGCTTCATTATGTTAAGTTAAATTAGTTTTTTTTTTTTTTTTTTTTATTGCAATGATCTTAGTTTTGATTCCATTTTTTTAGATTGTATTACTATTAACATCTATCTAAGTTTGCCTAATATTGTCGTAAACGACGTGAAGCCTTTTATCTTTGAGCTAGATAATGCGCGCAGATTTAGTTATGTGAATTTCGTAACTTCTTTTATGGTGATTTATGAATATAAAAGCTTGTTTTCCATAATTCTTCAGGTTTGTGGTCGAATTATTGAAATGACAACTACTGCTACGTGTATGCACATTGCTATATCAAGACCCTCTAACGGTTCTTTTCGTGAAGTTTCAAAGTCGAGCATTGCAGTTTTTGGTAGTGATGCTAGAAGGGCATCATGTGCGAAGCTTAATAGCTCATGTCACATATCTTCTACACAATTACTATGTCAAAATGTGAAATCCAGTCCTTCAAGATTTGGAAAGATGACCACAAAAGCCATGTCCGATTCCAATAACACAAAAGTCCTTCCAGGGCTGCCAGTTGATCTTAGAGGTTAGTTTTTTTAGCACTGTGGATTATATATTAATATCTCTTGTTGATAACTTTTTCTAAACTTAAACAATTTGCGAAATGATTTAAAAGTCTTATAAGAAAACAGTAAAGTTCCTGCTAAATTTTATTTTCTTTGGGAGGTATGTGCAGGAAAGAGGGCATTCATTGCTGGTATAGCTGATGATAATGGATATGGTTGGGCAATAGCCAAATCCCTAGCGGCTGCTGGTGCTGAGATTCTTGTTGGCACATGGGTCCCAGTAAGTTACTCATCCTAGCCGCAATACCTAATCATTTGCTACTAAATACTACTCTACTACACATGGCAAGATGAGTGGGTCGGTAATGGGTCAAAACAGGTTTGGGCACATACAGGTTGACATTTTGTAAACATCAAAACAAGTTGGTCGGCCTGTTAAAACTATTTTCATTTATACGTTGCTTATGATTACAAAAATAATATAACTACAAAGATAATTTATATCTTTGAATAAAATGATTCAGAATGTCATATGCATTATTATAGTGGCTGATATTGAACATGCATAAAGCAACACAACACAAATCGGCTTACTTCTAATGTGTTAATGGGTCGAAATTTGAAGTACGGATATGCTTTTCCTTTGTAGGCACTCAACATATTCGAGTCTAGTCTTCGAAGAGGAAAGTTTGACGAATCACGTGTGTAAGTGTGGCTATGTTCCACCATTTATTCCCAGTTATTTGAGATCAATATGATGATTTATCAACTAACCAGCAAGTGAAATTGTTTCTCAGGTTGCCAGATGGATCTTTGATGAATATTACTAAAGTGTACCCCTTAGATGCTGTTTATGATACTCCTGAAGATGTTCCTGATGATGTGAGTTCAAACTCTCATTAATTTATTCCAATATAACCCATGCTTATTATGGTTAATTATGTAGGTAAAATCAAATAAACGCTACGCAGGGTCCTCAAAATGGACCATTAAGGTACCAGCTCATTAATTATGATTTGAGTTAACTAATTAATGTTTTGTATGTCACATAGCTTATTCAATGCTTATGTTTTTTGTAGGAAGTAGCTGAATCTGTGAAAGAGGACTTTGGTAGCATTGACATCCTTGTTCATTCCTTAGCCAATGGACCTGAGGTATAAGCTTTGGATTTTTGGTCATTTTTTAATGAAGAATTCCACGCCATGCTCACTAATCGAAGTTAGTAATACGAAAAATGGTCAGTGTTAGAGATGCTAATTAAGCATGGTTTTCAGGTTACTAAACGTCTCGCGGACACATCAAGAAATGGGTATCTTGCGGCCATCTCAGCATCAAGCTATTCTTTCATATCTTTGCTCCAATATTTTGTCCCAATGATGAACCCTGGTATCATTTTCATCTCATACTTCATCTTTGGTTGGGTTGTGGTGGATTAACAGGTCAAGCAAGGTTATTTTTCGTTAAGGACGAATCGGGTAGAATTTGACCAAAAACACTTTTGTCCAATATTTTAAATTTTTACAAGTAGTGTCTCAAATATATACAATAGAGTCATCTAACTTTAATAACCAAAAAATACACTTTCCGCATTCCGACCCACCATTTGACGTGTTGCCCTTTTATTTTAACTGATCTCACATACCATTACGTACTCCACACCTTTTTCTTGATGGACTTGAACCTGAGGAGCACCTTGACTATGCCTTGATATGGCTAGGCCAAAGGCTTGCTGGGAGACTTGTTTCACTTTTAGCTCCTTCATATTTTACCTGTTTTGACCTGTTAAAATAAAACATAAACAAATTGGTCGGTCATCAAAGTTGAGTCTGATTACTATTGCAGGTGGTGCTACAATTTCTCTGAGCTTCAATGCTTCCGAAAGGGTCTTTCCTGGGTAGTTACTTTTATCTGACATTTCAAGCTTGTTTTGCCTGGGATCATTTTTTAGACAACATTTAACTACACGCCTTTTTAATGCAGATATGGTGGAGGTATGAGTTCAGCCAAGGCTGCTTTGGAGAGTGACACAAAAGTTAGTGTTTTCTTTTTTACGGAAAATACTAGCACAAGTACTTCAAAAGTTTTTTTAATAAAAATCTTTTGTAAAGAACCTTTCATCATAGTGGTGTTTTACTTGTTTCTAATAATTGTGACTAATTTTCATTTAATGCACGCAGGTGCTGGCGTTTGAAACTGGAAGAAAATATGGAATCAGAGTTAACACTATATCTGCAGGTACTGCAATAACTTTGCATCTGTTTTACTCTATACGAACTATTACAAAACTCCTTGATAATATTGTATTGATCTATCTTGAGAATGGACCAGGACCACTAAAAAGTCGTGCTGCCAAGGTGACTGGTCTTGTCGAGATGTTTATTGATTATTCATTTGAGAATGCACCGCTGCAGAAAGAACTTTTCGCAGGTCAGTGTGAATCTATTATCAAAACAAACTGGAATAACTTAAGGACCTAACTTTACTAGTAAAGTACACTTTGGCGAACTTTCGATCCTACTGACTAGTTAGAGATAAATATAAACAAAAGCAACTCATTTATAAGTAAACAGGTCAAAATGTCACTTCAACATAGTACTAAAATTTTGACAAAAGCTCTGGATGACTTTCTGGTCTCCCATATATTGCCATCTTAGTCGTCTTCTATTTGATCAATGGCTATATGTGTGTGTCAGTTTTGCATTAACATCCTGATAATCAATGTATATAAACAGATGAGGTGGGAAATGCTGCTGCTTTTCTGGCTTCACCACTCGCTTCAGCCATCACTGGGACAGTAATGTACGTAGACAACGGTCTGAATATAATGGGAGTTGGAGTTGATAGCCCTGTCTTTAAGTCTCCGGACATCACAAAAGACTACAAAAGTTAAGGTGGAAAGCAAGCACACTGTTGTTTCAGGTTTTCAAATAAAACTTCCGTTGCCTTGTTCAAAGAGGCTTCATTTGGCATTGTAGTTAGAGTTTAGATTGAGTATTCTGGTTGTTAGTCTCACCAACAGCCACTGATTTCAATTTATAATGGTTGTTGAGCATTGTGAGCTCCCATGATATAGCAAAGATGAGGGCTATCAATGTTTGTTTGGGAATAGCTCTCTTTGATGACTCAGTTTTTAGCCCTTGTTTGTTTATGCATTCCCATGATTTGAGTTAAGTAGTTTAAATAAACGCTTATTCTGAACTTTGCCCATCTCATATAGAAAAAGAAGCAAGTAGAGCTGCCTGTTTGTTCATAATAACTATATTCGTCAACACATCAGGTTTTCAAATAGGAGTACCCTCAATTGCATATTTGATCTATTGTGGAGCCATAACTAAAAGGCTAATGATTTGCACACTCCTATTTTTTATTTGCACACTCCAAACTGTACTTTAAGCCATTGTACAGTTATCATATACTGCTTTTGAAGATTGTACATTAGTGCGCGGATAAAAAATCAGAGTGTGCCAATCAACACTCCAACTAAAAAGTGATTGCGCAAATATTTTAAATAATTTAAGTCACACAGATATTAAACTGCAAATAAGTTGAAATTTCTGTTTGATCTTATGTGCACCTTAAGTCAGGCCGCTATGCCATTACCAATGATGGCATTATATACCTCGGAGTGAGGCAAAAAATGGTTAAGAACCACCTTTGATGTTCCATTATTCTCTCACAACCACTTGAATGATATAACACACCTAACATTTCCATAATGGTCTCCCAGTTATGAACTTGCTACACAGCTTTGATTTTCTTTCTTAGATGAACTTTCATTACTAATGGCATGGCATGTATTGCATTCTCTATTACGTAAAAATATTCAGAATGTTGCACCATCATTTTCATAGCATAGCATTACAACTTGTGTCAAAGAAAACATTAGTGCCAAAAAAAACCTGCATCTTAATACTCGATACAACGTTGGTACAATCCAAACGATAGTAACATATCCCTCACTAAAGATCTTTTTTCAAACCAATGGGGGAAAAGTAGCTCACTTCTTCCCACCACCAGAGACATTAAATTTGAAAAATATAATATCGCCATCTTGAACCACATAAGTCTTTCCTTCCTGCTTGTACTTCCCAGCAGCCTAAAAACACAAACCCCAACATTTTCACGCACTTAAGTTTGAGAATATCCTCATCAGAAATTAGTTAGGCAGTAAATGGCCATCCATTACTTACGTATGGTGCAGTGCAGGTAATAATTTAAATTTAAACAGATCAAACTGGTATAATAGAAGGAATAAAAGAGCTTACAAGCAAACAAGTTAAAATGGTCAAACAAATTATATCGCCCAAAGTGTTAATTTGCTTGCATAGAAAACCTTTCAAATAAAACTATTCAAAGATTTATCACAATTATGAGCATTTGGTTGACTAAAAAAGTGTTATGTGTGAAACCCACCGACCAGTAATAAAAATTTACACACTTGGGTTTGTTACACATCCCACCCACTTTGCCACTTATTAGAAATAAGACTGGTAAAGCATTACTTGGTTCTTGGAAAGTTGAAAGAGAAGTAAGTCGCCACACAACAATATACTGACAAAATTTAAGTTTGCAAACTTACTACAACAACAACAGCAACAACAACATACCCAATCCCGCCGAGGCGGGGTATGGGGGAGGTAAAATGTAGACAGATCCTACCCCTGCCCAGGATAAACCCGGAAGTAGAGAGACTGCTTCCAACGAGACCTCCGGCAATGCAAACTTACTGAAGCTTCTTATTAAAATGTGGAAAGTAGACACAGGATAATTGAACATTTTAACATCGAGACACAAATGGAGATTGGAAGCATACCTTTACAGCAGATTCACTTCCATGCTCTTTAAGATCCTCAAACTTCATTACCTGCCACATATCAATTCAAGTCTCAGATCTTCAACATACACACCAAATAGATTCAGAATCACAACACTATGATGCCTGATACAAAATTTCCGGCTTCTAAATAACATTATGGATATGCATGGGTGACACCTCAAAAACAATACAGAAAACAAAGACACATTTGTAAAAAACTCGAACCTCTTATAAAAATAAAATAAAAAACCAAAATATAATAAACAGAAAGTACAATTTTGACCAAAATCAAAACTTTGAATTGACAATTTAGAAGAATAAAGAAAGTTGAGGAAACTCTTGGAGCAAGTAAAGACCTCAGCACAAATAAATCCTCTTTCAAAATCAGTATGAATTGCTCCTGCAGCTTGAGGAGCTTTGCTTTGCTTTCAATTTGCCAGCATTTCACCTACATGAGACCACGCCACATAAGCTTTAGATTATACACATGACTAAAGCATGATAATATAACCCACTTTTAAACTGAAGAGAAATTTAGTAACTACAAGAAAATCTGGTATATAATCTGAGCACATTTTCAGCAAAATTTGATTTGTAAGAGATAAAAAATCAGTTTTGTTATAAAAACGCATTACCTCATCAGGGCCAGCAGTGAAAAAGTATATGAGGTTAATAGCAGAGAACCCAGTCTTTATAATCTTCGGAAGAGCGCTGTGGCACACGAACAATTAATCAGATAATCAGTTGGTTTCAATTAAACATCTTCATATATTCAAAAAGTACTTCACCACTGGAATTATTAAAATTCGGGACAGTACTTTAACAGCTAGATCTTAAAAAAAATGTTCTAAAAGTACGTAAAAATATATCAATGAGCAAATAATAAATTGCAATCTGACCACAAACAAATAATGATATATATGCAACTATTGATTAAATAACTACTCAGGTGCATGAACAATGTAATAATATTCAATACAATTTGAATTGAACTGACCTTTGAATCTTGTTCTCTTCACAGTATTTTGCTGCTTCATCTTCTGGCAAATCAGCCAGATTTCTCTCCAAGGCACAGCTAAAAGGGATAATTGGCTCGCCCCCATGCTCTTGCACCCTACAAAACAGTTCTAACTTCAAAATTCTAGCGTACATTTCTCAAACAGTGAGAAATAGGTTGATGCAGGCATTATTGAACCTTATGAAATTATAGGCTTTCAATCTACAATTAAATCACTATAAAGACTTTCACGGGAATTGT